>CM040421.1:22624194-23244255 GCA_022702705.1 Papilionanthe hookeriana x Papilionanthe teres
ATGATAATGTAGGTCATTAGCATACATGTCATAATTATGTTAGGGGTATATCTTTCAATAGATCTCTTGCCAATTGAGACTAAGTGAAACAAAATGGATCATTAGTTCACTATCTACACCAATTATTTTCATGTCAAGAATATCTTCAACTATGTAGATTTACATGTAATACCAAGATCATTTTTTTGATTCAGTTTATTTGTATTTCTTTATTTTTGGGTTGTCTCATAGAGAGAACTAAAAGCCTTAATAAGTCAAGTCCATGAATTTGAGATAAATCTGTCAAAACTAATTCAGTTGGTGAAACTAATTTTCCATTGCTCACTATAGACGAAAGCAAGTTGTTTATGAGGGACTATCTCTTAGGTTTGATATTGATTTTTGTTTAATTGTGTGGGCACAAGTCTAGCGATAGATAGATGTTACACACATTAAACTATATCAACATGTAATAATTATTCTTTTTTGTAATTATGGTGATGTATCTATTAAACTTCATCCCACTTGATGCTAATTAGCACAACGATCTAACAACATAAAACTAAATTTGTAAGGTATTTCATCTGTCCTTTGTAGGACTTGTTGATTGTTTTATTTGTTTCTGTGACCATAATAGTTTAACAGAGTGTTTCGATATATTGTTTGACTTGAAGAGAAAAACAAAGACATCCAAAGTGTATCACATGTATTCTCAAAATTAGATTTCAGTTAATCTTTGGAAACGATGTTTAAATATGGAAATTTTGTTTTAGGTGATATAAATATTGAAATTTGAATAGTTATGAATGATTGTGCTAGTATGATTAATCTTTTGACAAAACCTTATAGGCCAAAATGATATTAAATGATTTGAGGACAAGCATTTGATTATAAATGTTAAGAATAAAGGAAATATGTACAATTGTGGCACCCATTTAGAGAACTTAGCTTCATAAGTTAGACAATAAAGTTATCAGATAAGGCTGTTGAATAAAATCACAGTCACATAAGTGAATCAATTTAATTCTTTTGGCTAAGAAGATTGATAATGTATGATATTTTGATGATTAATGAGATATGACAAGGGCAATGAAAGGAGATCATATTTATGCATGATATCTTGGGTTTTATGGTTTATTTGTTATGAACAGGCTCATAAATTCTGAGAATTATGATAGAAACAGGCAGTTTGATGGAATATTTTGGTACAATATATTATATAAACATCTTAATTACTAATTTTTTTTCTTTCTTTCTTGTAAACTTCTAATAAATAAGTCACTAAATAAAAATTTTCATTCCCTAATAAGATAATACTGTTAGGTATGACTATGTACTGGAAATTTGGAGTTTTTTGGTGAAGAGGTGTGTCTCTTCATATTTAGTGGGTTGTGGGGAGCAAGGGCGTATTTGTAATTTATCCGTGGGTTTTTTCTATAAATAGATGTGTAACCTTATGTGTATGTGAACCGAACTATGTAACTCCTCTGAAATAGTGGAATTCACCGCTTTGCTCCCAATGATGTAGCCATATCTTTGCCGAACCTCATTAAATCTCTGTGTTCTTCTTTGTGATTTGCGTTTTGTTCGCCCTAAATTGTATAACAAATACCATAAATGTTGAAACAAAACAATTGACATATAAATAATAATGAATGAAAAATATCTAAAATTTTTCTTTACATGTAACAAAATTATACAATCATCTAATATTAGTTGTTTTATGCCATTTACTTCATAGAAAAGAGAGTTATACAATTATAATTTAGTGGGTATATCACAGTTCTAACTTATAGTTTTAAAAAATAAAGTGCAATATCATGCATGTTAATCATTAATTTTAAGCTATACATAATCATAAATTTATTTGAATTTGAAAAATATTTATGACCTTAAATACTGCCAGGCAATTCGAGCTATGCATAGTTATAAAATTATAACATCCCATTTGGCATTTAGTTTTAAACATAAACCGAGCTTTCATATTATAGAGTCTTTCATATCATAACTTATGCCTTCATATATATTTAATACATCATTTTCAGAAGCACTGTCTAAAAAAATTAACACTTAGTAATAATTTTCACGTTGACATTGCAAGGCATAGAACAAAATCACTATTATCTGAGGTTAGAAACCATCAACTCACCTTTTGTCTATACATTTCCCATCAGCACAGTGAGATAATAAGTGAAAAATAAATCATCAATGCTCGCATACATTAACTTCGCTATTTAGTACCAGAAGGGGGTTACTCTATCGTTCAACACACACATACAAGTATACCTAGATCTTATTTCATTTCCATTCATCTCTATATACAATATTAATTAATAAGAATTATTGTTTGGTATTGTATAAACAATTGAGACAAAAAATGAAAACTAGCTTCATTCTTTGCACTATGAAAGATCATTTACAAGAGAGAAAAAATTATTGTAATAAATTGCAGTCATGATATAATAAAATAAAATCTCATCTCTATAAATGGAAAACAATCACAATTCAATCTATTAAATGCAAGGTCTAGAGAAAAGACAACATTATTCCAATTTAGAAATATAATTAACCACTTTAGAATTGCCTTTTGGACATGATTGTACAAGAACTAGCTTTGTTGTTCCCTTAACTTGAGCCTACACTTTGATATTGATTTAATCTATATATCACATATAAAGTTAAGCACATAACTTGAGTCTTACAATCAAGTAACTTAAAACCTATGCTTTATTTCTTTAAAATCATCTAGCTAACCCTTTAAATCTTATCTTAAAATAGGACTCATTAACTGATATTATCATTGTGGCTAATTTCTTTTTGTCTAATATAAAATACGCATAGTAATCGTATGGTGAGTACAACTATGACTTGGTAACATGCATAATCTTTCCAATGTCTTATTTATATCTTAATTAACTTTTTGAAATTTTTATTGATACTTTTACCTAAATTTTACTTTGTTGATGGATATCATGCTTTGAGTTCTAATTTGTGGATACTAATTTTTCGAGTGGATATGGGTCTTGGAAGTTATTGCCAAGATCTTGAGTTGGATCCTTGCCTAAATAATAATAAAACCCTAACTTATGGATTTTTTGGTGGGAAAAAGCTTTGCTCTCCATTTAAATTAATTATATATCATATGAATATTTACAAATTACATGGCAAACTTCTTTTAGCGCTTCTTCAAATATTTACATAAATCATATAGTTAAGCATGTTAAATACTTCATGCACTAAGAGAATATGAACTCCATTATATAAAGTAGTTATTCAATATTTAAAATTTTAATTTGTTTCGTTCAATATATAAAATAATGACATGCAATCGTTAATTCATTTTAATTAATAAAAAATGTTATAATTATAAAGCTTTATATTGGATTAAAATTTGTATTTATTTAAATTAATCAAAGGAAGAAGATGATGACATATTGCTTTTAAATTTTCTTCAATGAAGATTTCTGATCCAATTCTTAATAAATATTTGCATAATTTCTTTAAAATCTTCTTCATCTCCTTGAGATAAGAGAAAAAAAAATGAAATATAATTCATAGAATTAAGGTTTACTTTCAATTGAAGACGGCGAATAAAAAGAAATGGATCCCTAATTTTTTTTCCTTCATAGAATTAACTCCATTACTTAGGCTTGTTGTGTCCGAACTCTGCAAGCTCTTTTGGTCTTGCTATGCCTATCGCTCCCTTGCCCTGCGCTCTTCTCCTCAATTTTTTCTTTGCACTGCTGTGCTTTGACAGGTAAGAAAATACTTTACTTCATGCTAAGAAAGGCTGTTCCTTTTTGTAGCTTGGTAGTTGAAAATCAAATTGGTGTGTGCATTTTGGTTGAAAACCTTAAAGAAAGAACAAACAAAATTATGCCAGAACTTTGTCATTAATCTATCAGATAAATACGTGAGATAGCAATGATATTTGGCTATTTTCTACTTATCTTTTGTTTTTTCATTTCTTTCTTTATTTTCCCAAGTCTTCGATCTGGAAGTATTGATGCTTTTTGGAAAGTCAATCATGCATGAATTGTACATAGAAAAAATCAAGTTTATTTTTTCTGACTTGACTGCCTTGTTAAAAAGGGCCTTGGAATTTCGAGGATGTCAAAATGTCTTCTTGAAGTGGCAAAGACTGAGTATAAGCAATCGGTATGACCCTTTCATCAGTTAGTAGTGTTTGGTTCTATTTTATTTGATGAGATGGTAAAGTTCTGTTTTGTATTTGTTTATAACTGCATAAAATTTCCATTTCACGTGTTGAGACTAGTCTTCCATGTAACTTGCCAAGGAAAACAGTCCATGAGTTTCATGTTTCGCTGAATTCTGGTTATGGCACTTGTTTTTCACGTCCAAATATCTTTTATTTTAAATTTAAATTCCATATTTTGTTTATATATATACTTTTACATTTTGAATAAGATTATGATGGTGAAATGAAATTTAAGAGAGGAAAACACAACAAGAAATACAATAAAAGCTGAGAAATAAAGGGAAGGAGGCAGAGTATACCTTATACCCACCTGAATTTGGAGTACTCTTGGTATCAACCAAAGAGGGAAAAAAGAGCCACAATGTTAACCAGAGTGGGGAAGGGATTTAGCTGACTGCTCAAGGAGGAAGGCTAGCAACTGTCTTGGTTTTTTCCTCTTGGCAAGCACTCTCCTATTATAATGTTAAAGCCCTTTATATAGATGAGGATATGTATGTAGTCATAAGTACTAAGGTGCCCATAATCATACATAAAGGCCAACATGTCATAATACATGAAATTAAGCAAATCATTAAATTAACATAAATACTAATAAACTAGTGCTCTTTATTATCTAACATTAGAATCATGTATGACTTGTGAAATATTGCATCTAGTCCCTTGAGTTTCTAAGAGCTTTTCCTTGAAGAATTGAAGGGGAGGCGACTAAGGTAGCGAAGTCTGATGTGCATAAAACATGTAGTCTTGTAAGATTTGCTTATTGTATTATTGTGTCTTTTTTATATTTTTCACGGGTATACTTTGTCTATATGTGTACTATACAGAAGAATAGGAGTATTTGACACCAAATAGGCTAAGGTGCCGTTTGGGACGGCTTATTTGTTGTGTATCGCGTTTTGAAAATGACGATACGGTGTTTGATTAGTGCGTTCGGTGGGCAGATCCACAAACGCACGGGCGAGACGATGCCTAATCGACCCAGTGGCTCGCGTTCATTCACAGAAATTACCCCACTGCCCTGAAAGATCTCGATCGCACGTCCCTCTTCTCTTGGAGCTCTAATTTGATCATTGGGTGGGAGTCAGTGGATCCGAGTTCCTGCTGCTGGCTTAGGATGTATTGAAGCGTTTTGCTTTCTGCCTCTTCATTCTCAATCCAAGGCTGCAGGCGTTTTCTCTTCTTCTCCTTCCTTCGTCAATGGCGATTCGAGGCCCTTACTCCGACGTCAGCACCCTTGCTTTTGTGAGTCGATTGTTTCCCTCTCCCCTGGATGCACTACATACCTCACTTTCTTATTATTGATCCGTCAGACTCGTTCCCATCATCGGGAAAAGGTGGCTCGTGCTTCGGCTCTCACTTTCGGCGTGGTATACAGGAGCGGGAAGCTCTCACATCTATTAGATCCATCTCAGTTTTGTTTTGATAAGTCGCGATTAGGACTTCTAAGGTTAGAACGCGTCTGGATGCGCTGAATTTTTGTTAAAGAAATTGAAATATTAATGAAAGGCTCGAATGAATGAATGTTGATTGGTATTCGACCAACAAATTGTTTGAATTTTATTTTGTTTCCTTTATTTTAACCGAAACAATCTTGTAAGTTTTGTCCATCGTTCTCTTGTGGAAAGCTACTGCCTAGTCAATGAAATTAACTCTTACATATTTGATTACATATTTGATTACATATTTGATGTGATAGTGATCGAGGTTGGATGATATTCCTGGAGGATAGTTCGTGACATACGTCGTTTCGATTTTAAAATTAATATTATCATAATTTTAATTATCATTTTAATAATTTTTTCTTTTTTAATCAATCTTTATACTCATTGATAAAGGAGGGTTGTTTCATTTTTTTTACTGTTCTGTATTAATTTTTTGCTTCTGTAGTATCAAATATATTGTCAAGACAGTTTTGTTGCAAACAACATTTTTTAACAGGGGCAGAATGGTCATTTATCCACAAACAACTGCAAATCAGCGGTTTTAAAACAATTGTCCCAACAGACAATGCCAATTATCCGGATAATTGCTGATCAACAATCTTATCGTGATAGTTTATTCATCAGCAGATTATTCAATAAGCTGCAACAACAGACCCTAAGTCAATAGGTAAGTGCCCAGCGCTCGTGGAGAGCTTTTCAAAATTAAAGGTACCATATTTCAACCAGAAAACATAGCAAACAACATCCCCACGCTTTGACCAAGCGGCCCGGTTTTAGAGGAGTAAGGCCCCGACCCCACCCAAACGACCGCCTCATCTGCCATATCAGCCAAAGCTAGTGAAAATTTCAAATAAAACATCTCGATGCCAGGACCCGAGCGTCGCCGCACCTTCATCCAATGACGCTACGTTACCCCAACCAACACCCCAACCAACACCTGACGCCCTAATTTGATCTTCCCGAGTTCCAAATTCCAACACTTGTGTGCAGCGTCGCCACGCCCAAACCAACGCCTCGACGCCATTTTGATAGAGCTGCCACACCCCCTATCGACTTGGGGCGATTTTGGTGGTTTTGCTTGCGGCTTCAATGTGGAGGGCATATAAGCGGCACTTATCTTTGTAGAAACTTTATGGGGGCAGTATTTGGAGACCGACGACATTTTTAGAGAGACACATATAAGAAGAGAGTGTAAGAGAGGGCTTAGAGAGTAACTATTGTGTACTGTAGTGCAGGGAGTGAGTGTTCTATCATTGTATTGTGTGCGGAGAGATCAAGAAAAAAAACCATACTTAGGGAAGCAAAATTTCGTCATTTTGGTTCTTTCTTTCTACTTTGTACTTTGATTATACACAATTTGATTGAATTTAATGCAAATCGTGTAGTTGTCAACCATGTTGAGCACTTAGGTTTCATTTTTTATTTGGATTGATTTTCTTTAAAATTTATGAGAATTCATGTTATATTCTTGAACTTATGAAACTGTAAGTTGATGTTTTAACATTTCAATATGGACTTACATTCATACTGATCATTTATATTGTTAAAATTTATTGTAATCTATGACTATTGAAATATAACTAGAACACAACAAGGTTAAAACACATAAGTTTAGTGAAAGACATTAATAATTGCAAACCTTTTGTGGAATGTGGATGCTCGAGAATTCTTATAAGTTTAAGAGGATTTAACTATGATATGAAATTCAAACGCTTGTTATATATGAGAAGAGACTAAAAAGTGCTAGACCCTGATTGTCAATTACATGATGAGAATCACTTTAGATTTTATTGAACTAATTCAATGAAGAATTTCATACCAATAGGAAGTACTTTCACTCGCTTTAATTTTACTTTTTTTTGTTTTGGAAATTTTCAAAACTCAAAAATCTTTAAACATTTTGAACTAGGTCTAGGATTAGTAAACTAGTACTTATTTGAAAATTAAAAATAATTCCTTATGGGGCTGATAACTCGGACTTAGAATTGTATACTACTTGATTGACAGGTATACTTGCGTGATTGATGTTTATCTTTACCACAACACTTATCAAACTCGTTAAGATATGAATGTGCAAGTCATATAACTACAAAAGAAAAAATATAGACAAAGATAGTCTTGGCTTTGACAATAAGTAGTGCAAAAATGAAAGATCTTTTAACATGAAACAAGTAACATCAATGGAAAAGCATGCTTCTTTAAAATTAAAGCAAATTGGATCATGAATGACGAAGCAAAGGCGTTGGGAAGATGAAGATATTAAAGTCAACCTATGGTATTGGTAGTGGTAGTGGTGGCAAAGTCTAAAGTAGAATTGCAATAAGACTCATTGCTGGTAGTTGAAGAAGTTCATCCTATGAAGTCTTCTAATGGTGGCGCATCAATTGATGGTAAATCAACAAGTCAATGAAATTAATCTGTAGATTCAAGTTTGCTCACTTATCTTGAATTTAGTGGGATGGAGAAACTGGATTCGATTGAATCACAACCAAATAAAACCACAGATGTTGACGTTAAAAAAATATTAAAATAATTAATATTATTAATTAGATTTAATTAGATTTAATTAAATTTAAGCTACTAGTTCTCGCTCAACAGAGGGAAAATTATTAGGTTCGGAGTGAGTCCAAACTCTAATTAAATAACGACACGTCATATGTCCGCCCCACCACTCAAAATAAAAAAACAGCGAATTTAATTACGCAGCCCGACCCAATTTTATTGGAATATTCTCCAGTTTTATTATAATTGTATTTCTATATTAGTTCGATTTTATTTGAAGATTCTTTTGTTATATTGGGGTATTATTATGATATTATTTCGGATGCAAATAAAGCCGCGGTTGCATTAGAATATTCCGCAGTATTATTAAAATATTCCAAGATATTATTGGGATATTTTTCAGAATTATTTCGGATAGAGTAAATAACACCGCATGTGTATTCGAATATTCCGCAGTTTTATTGAAATATTTTTCAGTTTTATTAGGGTTGTATTTCAGTATTACTGCGAGTAGACTAAATACAATAATAAAATCAAATAATATTCCAATAAAATCATGAAATATTCAAATACAACCACTCTTTTATTTTCATTGAAAATTCTGAGTATGATCTGGCGTCGTGATTAAATTCACTTTTTATTTTATTTTTCTTTTTTTGTTGAGGGTCACAAATTTTATTGAAGCTGGGACGCGGCTCTGCCTCCGGGCTTTGGACCTAAGTGAAGCCCCGTGATCTTAGCCTGAAATCATGCGAGCCACTGCCATAAGCAGAAGTCTCTTCGCGCGATTCTTCTTCCTGTCGTACCTATCGTTCCTCTCGAAACCTTTATATCTTCCTGAAATCGATCTCTCTGTCGCGCTCCCAGCCTGCGATCGATCCCCTCTCTACGCGATCAAAGCCTCGTCGCTCTGCCCTATCCTTCGTCAAAGCCGGACGATGCTTTCCCTGACGTTGCCGCAAGCTCCTCTCCCGCATTGCCCTAGTCTTCATTTGATTTTCTCTCCCTGTGCGTGCGACTGCGTCGTCTGCCCAAGATCAAAATTCACGAAACCACTTCCCCTTCTCTGTTGGAACCAAAGATCTCACCGCTTCTGTTCACGCGATTGAAGCCTTCCCTATGTCGCGAGTTCACTGCCTTTCTGTGCTTCTTCCCTGTTCGCGTCTATCCAAGCCGCGATTCGATCTTCGCCCCTGCCACTCCTAAAGCCCGATACACTTAGAAGTTACACTCTACTGCTATAAACTAAATAAGCTTCCTCAATTTTGTAAGGAGCATCACATATTCAAATCCAGCCCAGCCCTACTAACTCTACCCTACCAGAGCTCTTTAGTCATTTTAATCTTTGTATTGCATTCTTATTTTATTTTACTACTGTGTATTATATAAGAAAAAAGGTAACTGTGCTGTTTTTCATATTTTTGTCATCGCTATCAATGCCGTCAGGCTCGAAAGGTATATTTTTAGGGGTTTTGAAGGGTAATTTTCAAAATATTCACTCGAGGAAGTGTTAGTACATGTTTGTGAGGAAATTAAGTACCATTTGAGAAAAAAATACGGACTTGTTTGTAAAACTATTTTTAAAACGGGAATTTTAAAAAATCAATTTGTGAGAGAGTGAGTACCCTTCGTGGGGGAATTGAGTACTTTTTGGAAAAATCAAATTTTCATAATGAGAATGCTGGTTTGCGATCTAATCTTTTGTTCAGGTATATTGAAGGCCCGATGTGTCTTTTAAGATCACGGGTGAAGTTTACACTTTTGCTATCCGAGCACAGTTTCTCACGACATTGACAAGCTCGTCTTTTAAGATAGTTGGGAAGGTTGACATCCTCTGGTGGTGGTTAACGCCGGGAGGTTGCCGAAATTTTGAGTGACTTGGACTTTTGATCAATTTAAAATATTTAGATTTTTGAACTTTTAAAATAAAAATAAAACATCACTCATTTGAATTTTAAAATGATTTGAGTAAACTCAAGTTTTTAAAATTTAGACTACTATGGTTTTAAAATATCGGGGAGCTATACTTTTGAATATTAGACCAAGTGCTTTAAAATTTTAAAATTTTAGACTATTAAACTATAAATTTTCAAGCTTATAATGTTAAGATTAAGATTTTAAAATTTAAGCTCGCTCGATCTAAAAATATTTTGAATTTGAGCCATTTAGACTTAGGCCCATAGGGATGAAAATAATTCAAATGTAGAGTTTTTAGAAAATGTAAAATACCGCCACCGGATTCACATCATATCTGCTAGCGAATAAAAGGTGATCTCTCTTAAGACTGGAGATGTAACATTGCATGTGATAATTTCTAAATAAAAGCTTGTAGTTTCAAAATGGCTAAAGTCTTTAGAGCCTATACAAGCTTCATGTTATTCTTAAGTCCAATGCAATAAAGAATATATGAAAATATTTTGAGACATAGTTTATACTCTCTTAAATTTTTTATTACTTCAGAGATTCATATAGGGAAAAGTCATATTTATGATTTCAAAATCTCTTAGGCCTAAATCGTAAATCATAATTGTAATTTAAAGGTTATACAACTTTCAAAGTCTTCGAACTCTTTTAGGTATTCAAATACATGAAATTAAATTTCTGTATGTGCTCCAACCAATATCTAGAACGCTAAAATATTAGGTTCGAGAATGTTGCGCAAACTAATCGGGCCGCCTTGTCTATAGGGTATGGTTTTAGGTCCATCTCATTAGTCTGATTCTCCTTCTCGCAATGGCTGGAGTTGGCGAGTCTAGTAATTTTAAACTTAACGTTCAAATCCTAAAATAAGAATTTACAAGTCCAATACACCAAATTGGTCTAATCTTCCTCTTTGTAAAGGCAAGAGTCGACATGACTTATATCTTAAAAGTATAAAGTAACAAAACTAAGTGCCCTCTTTCAAATATAGATACTTTTAAATGCTCAAATTCCTCGATGATGGTCGTGTTCATTGAAGATTTCAACCGGAGGGGTCAATCTTTTAAATTACAACTCTTAAAATAATCAATTAAAATATCAAGCTAAAAAAATACTAAAATTAAAATCAAATTTCATCCACCCTACACAATAATTTATCGAGGGTGACAAATTTTTGTTTGACTTCAGCTCACAAAGAGCGAATGTCAAATCAAATGCACATCTATATTCACAATCAAAGTAATTGCATACCAGTAAAGAAGCGAACTGGGTCTTGTGCCCGTGTGATTTAGCCCAAAGGCTCCACAAAATAGTGGTTATGACCAGAGTGCTCTGACTGGGTGGTTGCCGCCAAATGACACTATTATATTACGGTTGAGGTCGTAATCCGTATGTTCCTTAACGACTTTCTATCATTTGAGTTGTGAATAATAAAGATGATTGACACAAAACTTTTGTTAGCTAAGCTTAACTTAAATTTCTCCGCTTACACAAGTATCTACCCCAGATTTACAAGAATGCCTTAATCGTGCAACACATGACTGCTAACAAAGATTATTCTGTCAAGTTGGGTCGACTAGCTCCCTTAACTAAGTTGATCAGAGACCATATTGACCCGAGATGACAGAACCATGCGATCTTGATCGGGTTTCTTCTTCATTCCCCCAATATCCGCTTCAGGCTTCAAGTGATGAATTTTATGATTTAAAATCTTAAATCTACTGCTATTACATGTCCAATTTTTCAATTTTTAATGACTTGTCATAATCAAAAGTGCTCTCCTATTATTGAGATGGGTAATTAACTATAGGGGCTTGTGTCTATGGGAAATCTTGAACCCTAGATAAAAAAAGTCCTATGAGGCAAAAATCTCTTAGTAGTGTCCTATCTACAATCCAATCTGCCTTGTGAAAATTCGACCCTCCTAAGCTCTCTCAACAAATTAAAATAAAAAACAAAATGCAGAGAGTTCAAGGGGAGTGGTCATAAATTTTTGGAGCCCACAACAGAAAAACACACCGTTTTGAGAGATCCAAGACAAAAATTGAACAAAAGCACTTAATATAAGAAATTCTACAAGTAAGATTTAACGTGGAAAGACCTAAAAACGGGAAAAAATCACGGAGTCACACCACACCTAAAATTCTACAATGAAATGAAGAGAAATCTACATATTAAACCACACTCAGAGTTCCTCTCTATAAGTCTGGAATTTACAAACACTGCTCTCTTGATCACACAAGTGCAAACTGTAGAAATCCAACGCAGAACTCGTTGTGCGCTCTCTCTGTCTCGCTTTTATTACATGCACTGTTGAGAGAGATGCCTTCCTCGTATAGAAGTCGAGGATTTAAATCTTAATCAGAAGAGAAACCGCACTTGGCTTTGGAGCCATTCCCACGTGCTCTCTTTTCGCGCTCTATGTTTGGAGTCGTTATTGTGGGCGCTGGATTGCCCGGTCCGAGTGTCGAGTTTCCAAATGTTTAGTTTCTGAATCTGGAAATGACCATCCCACGACCCAGGTGCACGCATTTAAGGTGTTAGATTTCCTTGTGCTCAGTTCACGAGGTGTCCTATTAGCACTAGGGCACCACTTATGGGCACCGAGGCTCCCCTATGGGGCTTGTAATTCGCAGGATTCTTCTCTTGCTGTGCTATTAAGCTCCACACACACTATTAGACTTATGATAGATTATTTTTATTACTATCCCTCATTAAGATTCAGGTCAACATCAAAGATTTTCTAGTCTTTTTAGTAATTTTTAAAAATACTATCTTCATAAATGGGAGGATCAAAACTGTTAGGCAAATGATCATGAAGTTATGGAGCTTATTTTGGCGGAGCTAGTGATTTTATTAATATTGCAGGGGACAAGGTGATTCCAATCTTTTTGACTAAATCTGTGCTAAGGCACGTAAGAGTAATTGGCTTATTCTACATCAGGTGGTTGAAAAACATGTTGGTGTTGAAATATAAAGTGTTTGATCCTCACATATAGGTTTAAGCATTTTTTGAAAATTAGTTTTACAACTGGTATATCAAGCCTGAAGTTACTGTTAGATCGACGCCTAAGGCACCGCCCACCTTGTGCTCCATTATGTCGATGTCAAGCTCGTCAGAATAGTTTAAAGATTAATGTTAAGCGTACGACTAAAAAGGGAAATTTGGTATTTTATTATTTATTATTGTGAGGTATAAATAGGGCTTATTATGTTTAGAGTTAGGTTATGTGATGTATGTGATTGTTGCCTTGAATCTAGGGTTAGGGTTTAGGTGAGATTGCTTACATCTCGAATTGTAGGTGTTTATCTTTTATGTTTGGTATATTTGGAATACAATATATTATGTCTGTCCTAGTTGCTATGGAAAATTATCTTGTTCCTATGAATTTTGTATCAAAACATTTGCTAATGCTGGGAATGCAGCGTATAGAGTTCCGCCAACGTGACTGAAACTCTTTATACAGTCGTGAATTGAGTTGTTGGGAAGCCAATAACAAGATAACAATGTACATGATCTGTCATCGTGACCGAACCTCGTGATAGAGTTGCGATTCGAGCTAGCTAGGAAGCCTATGATAGGATCACAACAAACATGATTTATCGTCGTGACCGAATTTCATGATACAATTGCGATTCAAGCAAGCTGGGAAGCCTACGAAAGGATCACGATATACAAGATTCGTCATCGTTAACGAAACTTGCAGCAGTATAGTCGCGATTTGAGCTAGCTGGGAAACCAAGGACTAGATCACGGTACATTCCAGATCTATGGGATCACCTTCATGATCGAACCTCGCAATATAGTTGTGACTCAAGCTAGCTGGAAAGCCACTATGGTATTGCGGCTTACAGGAGTTCCGCCTTTGTGACAACAACCTTCTTGGGAGTAATGACAATCAAGAAAGTAGATGCCATTGAGAAGAAATTAGAGCGAGAGTTGAGCTAAATCAGATCTGAAATAGGTGAGTGTTTTTCGGCCATGGAGGGACAATTCTTGTCCATGGAGGGGATATTCTTGGCCCAAGAAGAAATAGTGAAGAAGATCATAGAGTTTCACACAAACCTGCTACCGTCCGCTGCAGGATCAAGCGATGACGCCTGGAGTGGACGTTAGAGACAATAATCAGAAGGTGCTCAGCATCAGGGCAGCGTCGTTGCCTTAGACAAATCTTGAGTTGTGGGATCGAGTGAAGGACTTGGAAGCGGAATAGAGCGACAACACTTGGAAGGAATTTGTGACATTCTAACTATTGAAATGAACTGAAGCAGGAGAGATCGAGCGAAGGAGTCGAGTGTGGATTTGGACGACAACTTCTGGAGGGAATTACACAACACCTAAGGATTGAGAATGAGTGTCAAAAGGCAGAATAAGACGACGTCTAAGTCGGGGCTAGAGAAGGTCGATCAAATGTTTTCGGCCTTCAATAAGGAACCACAATGGGTGGGATTTTGATGAAGGAACCCTAATGGAAGACTGAATCCATACGAGCTAGTGCTTTTTGCTGCGAAAGTTGATTCAAGTGCCTATGAGGATGGGCAAGCTGATTGTGGATATCGATTGTGTCTGAAGTATGTGATGCATGTTCCTAAGATCTGCTTGAATTTGATCTCAATTGTTATACATGATGATGATTGATACCATAACCACTTTGAAGAAGGTAAATGGAAGCTCACCAAGGGGTCTTTAGTGGTTACTAGAGGAAAGAAGCTTAATTCTATTTATTTGATGGAGGCTCAGTTTTATGGATGAGAGGTGAATGTAATTGATGATTCATCAAACTATGACATATGCGACTTGGTCCCTTGAGTCAAAATAGTATGAAGAAGCTTTCCCAGAAACAACTTATTATGAGCCTGAAGTTTGCAAAATTGGAGCTGGTAAACAACATAGACTAGATTTTAAAACTCTCCCTCCATCTAAACAAAATTATTGTGTTGAATTTAGTGCATACTAATATCTATTTTATGGATGCTATGAGTCTCAGTGGCACTCTTTATTATATACCTTTCATTAACAATCATTTTAGGAAAGTGTGGGCTTATGCATTGAGATCTAAAGACGAGGCTTTGAGTTTCAAGATTTTCAAATGTCAGTTGAAAGCGCGTCTTTTCAAATATTGTTGGTACATATAGAGGGCTATTTGAGGAGAACTACGAAACTGATGGGATCAAACTTAAGAAGACATCCAAAAACTGTTCAGCATAATGAAGTTGCTTAGAGGATGTACCGGACAATTAATAACATGAATTTTGCGTGCTCTCAGTTTAAACTGCCGAAGCCTTTTTGGGGAGAGGCTATAAGCTTGGCGGTTGACTTGATAAATCTTTCGCCTTCAATTTCGTTGAATCATGACATACCACAGAGGGTTTGGATAGGGAAAAATATTTCGTATTGACACTTGAGAATTTTTGGATGCAGAACGTTTGGGCATGTTCCAGAGATGGGAGGTCGAAACTCAATAGCAAAACAAGATTGTGCATCTTCATTAGGTACAACCGTGAAGAGCCCTGGTACAGACTTTGGTATCCATGTTATCAGAAATAAGATGCAATTTTCTTTGAAGATCAGAGCATTGCAGATTTTGAAAAGCGAAATGAGTCAAATCCTAATAGTGAAGAACAAGTTGATTCAGTTATAGCTTGTCCAACCATAGTGCATGGTAATGATGACAGAGATATACATATAGATGAGTCACTTCCAGCTATACAATTAATGAGAACCTAGAAGAGGCATCGGTTAAACATTTATTAGGGAAAACCAACAGAGAGAGATTATGTGATGCTTACTGGCAGTGGAGAACCATGGACTTATCTGAGAGTGGTTGAATGCCATGAAAGATGAGATCTTTGCATAAAGGGCAACAAAACTACCAAAGGGCAAGAAATATTTAAATAACAAATGAGTCTTTAGACTTAATTCAGAGGATAATATATCACAACCAAAGTACAAAGCAATGTTAGTTGTGAAGAGATTCAGTCAGATAAACTGTGTTAGTTTCAATGAGATTTTCTTATCGGTGGTGAAGATGAGTTCAGTACGAGTTGTACTAGGATTAACTGTCAGATTTAATTTGGAGGTATTACAACTTGATGTAAATACTATTTCTTCACAGTGATTTAAAAGATGATATTTACATGGGGCAGCCCGAGAGGTTCGTAGACAAAGGAAAAGAAGATATTGTCTGCATATTGAGAGAAAGTTTATTCAAGCTTAAGCATGCACCAAGCTAGTTGTTCAAGCAATTTGATTTTTTGTGGAAGCAAAAGGGTACAGTAAAGATCACTTCTAACCATTGTGTTTTTGTAAAGGTCTCTGATAGTCATCTTGTGATTCTCTTACTACATGTTGATGAAATATTGATTGTTGATCTTGATGGACTAAAGCTGAGAAGTTCAAGAGTGAATTTAGCAAATCTTTTGCCATGAAGCACTTGGGTTTGACAAAGTAAATTCTTTGAATGAAGATTATTCGTGATAGGACGGAGAAGAAGTTATGGTTGTTTAAGGAAAGGCATATAGAGAAAGTTTATGAATGATTTAATATGAGCTGCGAAGCCAGTTGTATCTATACTTGCAGGCGAGTTTAAGCTTAACACTAAACAATCCTTAAAAGTGAGAATGAGAAATAAGAAATGAATGATACGCCTTATGCATCTTTAGTGGGCAGCTTGATGTATGATATGATATGTACGAGGCCAGATATTGCTCATGCACTTGACATTGTTAGTCAGTTTCTTTCCAATCTAAAAAAGAGTATTGTGCAGCAGCTAAGCGGATTTTTCGGGCTTCTTAGAGGTTCTTCCAAACTATGTTTATGCCATGAAAATGATAATCCAATTTGACATGGTTATACAGATACAACTATGGCTGGTGATGTGGACTCAAGGAAGTTCACTTCGTGATAATTGGTTAATTTTGCAGGGGGTAGTTTCTTGGCAATATAAACTACAAAAGCATTTGTCCTTGTCAAATACATAGGACAAGTATATTGCGATCATAGAAACTTGCAAAAAAGTCTTGTGGATGAAAAATTTTCTACAAGAGTTGTAAACAACACAAGTTTAACTTAATTGTGATGGTCAGAGTGCAAATCATCCCAACAAAAATTCCACATTCCACTCACATTCGAAGCACATTGACGTGAGATATCATTGGATTCATGATGTGTTAGACTCAAAGATGTTACAACTTAAGAAGTTCCAGACTGATGACAATGGTTTTGACATGATGATGAAAACATTACCGAAAGAGAAGTTTATTGTATATCGAGGAACCACAGGTATGAGGGAACCTTTTTTCCATGCGATTGGAAGGGGAAGGTTGTTTTGGATCCCTCCCATATGATGTTTGCATCGTGTAGCTTCAGGAAAATCGAAATCGGTTTCCTTTATTAAAAAAAAAATTCGGTCTCTTTTTTTTTTCCCTAACCCAAACTGACATCACTCCTATTCTGTACAATTTTCGCACAAACAAAGGAGTTCGACTCTTGTTGTCTCTCTCTCTCTGTCAGCATGGTTTACGAACACAAGCAACAGAGAAAGGAAACACATCCGAAGGAAGAATAAAGAACTTCAGGAATCAAGTTCGTCTCCAGATCACTAAAATCCTAATGACAGGGCACTAAAGATCGGCTGTCTTCTTCTATTGTGGTTTGCATCTTGTTTTCTTGAATTCAATTACATTATCAAACCTTTATATTCGATGAAGTTGATGTATACCAACTATTCGGTGATGGTTGATTATTGATTTCCTTCGGTAGTGTTCTTGATAATAATTTTGTGGACTCATTAAGTTGATTTGTAGATGTGCTTAAGTGACTTATGGGTTCCGTAATTTTTACTCTATATGAGGGGTTTTCCATGCAAAAACTTTGGTAATGATTATTCTCGTCAATTGTTTGTTCAATTCAGTTGGGTATATGCTTATGGTATAGTAATTTTTCCTATTGTCTTTTCCAACAATAATCTTTCTGGTTATGCTCTCTCGAGCTATTAAATAGTTATTACTCTTTTAATTTTTATATTGCTTGACACAAGGGATAAATTTTATAATTCAGACAAACTGGTGTTGTACTTTCGGTGGATATTCAACATTTGCTCCAATCTCCTCAAATGATCAATCAGCTTTGCGTAATTTGCTGTTGGGAAAGTATTGTTCTGAGAAATATATCTCAAATTCTGATTAAAGGATCATTGTATCAAGCCCAAAATTGTTGCGTCTATGACTCGCCTTGCAATCATCTGCACCATTACGATGTTGAAATGTTATTCTCATATCAATTTTCTGGTCTTCAAGGTAGTGAAGACTCAAAATCTCTTCTCAATGTCATAAAGTCAAGTGTCAGTTTCAACCAGCCTTACTATCTCATCGAATATTGGAGGATGTGTCTTCAAGAATTATTGCAACACTCCATTGATCCCTCCTCTATTAGCATGTAACTGTAGAACTCCGATCTCAGTGTTAGCATGAACAGCTATATCCATCTAACTTGATCATGCTTTTTAGGCATTAGGTACTTACTGATTTGCTTGATCTTTTAAAGTAGTTGGTCTCGCTATAGTTGCTTATGATGTTGGTTGAGCTGCATGCTACAATGGCTGGGCTACTCGCTGAATTGTTTGAATTGTTTGAATGATTAAAGGATAATATTAGCGAACATCTTGAGGAGGGCAGCAACATAGCGAATTGGGTCTCCAACAGTCCAACAGTTTGAGCAGCAACACCATGATAACTGGTAGAGAAGCAACCTCTAGGATTACGTGGAGCTTCCTTGGTAACTCTCGGGCCATTACTAGTGCCAATGATTATAACAGTCTTTTTGATGCCATTTTGCATGAATGAACAAAATAGAATCAAAACAAAATAAAAAAAAATATTACATTTTATAATGAAGCTAATAATTAGAAAAACCTAAAAGAATCAACTTGTTACTCTTATGAAAATAAGGTATGTGCCATACAACATAGATTTCTTTAATACCACTTTGTCAAACTCGAATTTGGAAGATGATGCATTTTGATAATGTGGGACATGCTGAAGAGATGAGTATCAATTTATGAGATAAAACCCCAAGAATTGATATCAATTGAAAATATATTATATATAAATAATTAATACTTGATTGTGTCAATGAAGTGACACTGACTTAGTGTTCCTAGATTGTATTGAAAAATTTATATTGTGATTGAGGTGTTTCTTGATGGAAAAAAAGATTGAAAATCGAAGAAGTAAATTATTTGGAAGCGTGGAACGGATGACTGCTGCTGTCCATGGCAAAATGCAGCAAGGGCGAATCCGGCAGTTAGGACAATAATATATATACGTCGGAAGGTTCCACCCCCTATTGTAATTGAAGATACAAATTCGCCACTTGAAGGAGAAAATGCTAGAATTCTCTGAGTAGGAGCAAACATAGAAACAATCTTCAAAATACATAAAACCAGTCAAAAGTCCATGTAAATCACTGCATCAACTACTCAAACTAAACAAACATAAAAAAACGTTAGTTCTAATTAAATGAGAGGGATGGGGCTCCCAGGGAGGCGGCCCTATAGCTTGGGCAAGAAAATTGGACCACCCAAGGAATTTGCAATGGTCTGAGTCTCATTGCAGACACTTGCATCCCAGCAGACGCCCCCGTTATTCTGCTTGGGTAGGGTATGCTTCAGTATCATCTTTGGATGCTTTTGAATCCTCATATTTCAACAATAAATTGTTTGGAAGTGGGGAAGGGACAACTGCTGCTATCTATGGGAAAATACAGTACGGGAGGGCATGTTTGGATGCTGGGACAATGATATACATATGTCGGAAGGTTCCACCACCTGTTCTCATTTAAGATACAAATTCATCACTCGAAGGAGAAAATGCTACTACTCTTCTAATAGAAGCAAATAGAGAAACAGTCTTCAAAATATCTTAAAACTACTCGAAAGTCCTCGTACAATCATTGTAACAAGTACTTAGACTAAAATAACATAAAAAATCCTAATTCTAATTTAAATGGGAAGGATAAAGGCCCCTAAAGAGGCCGGCCCACAGCTTGGGATGATGGTCCAATTATAAGAACGTTTTATCTTAAATTTTGAAGTCGAATTAGCCAGGGGATGAAAATTCTTTTAGATGGGGGTACTTTTTCATTGTGAGTTTTAGAAGTGGGTTGCTTTATCTATTCTTTGCACACTTATTGAAGCGCCAAACCAGTCTTTTCTTGGCGCTTATAAATATGTTCCAAGTGTTAGGGCAAGACAGTAATCTCCACTTCAATTCAAAAGGGCCTCTTAAAAAGTTAAATTGCTTTCAGATTTGTCTTCAAGCCCATTTATGGTGATCCTTATGGGGTGAAATTTCCTTGGGGCAAATTCACTATTTTTTGTTTGTGTGGTGAGCCTATGCTGTATACTGTCTTTTAAGATTTTTGTCAAGCGTTGCTTGAAACTTTTGAATCCAATGAAGTCTGTGGATAAGGAACAACGGTACGTACATGAACGGGTACGTACATGAAATCAGTTATAATATGTTCTGGAATATTGTTATTCCAATTGAATATTGAATTTGAGAAATAGGAAGGGAAGGAGGGAGCGAATATCAGACATCAACCAGGACTCTTGAACAGCATGTTGGAGAAATTGAAGCAATGACTACAACCTGAAGAGGTTAAAAAGGAGAACTATTTTATGCAAATTTGCTAATGTTGATTGAAACTTTTGATTTCAAGTTGGGAACATTTTCACATTTTATTAATGCAGATTCGTACACCACATGGTTGTATCATAGTTATTTGAACATGCTGTTTGATTGCTTTATTCTAAATTCATGGTGCTAGGTCATCTTAAAATAACGCAACCCCTCTTGATATCTAATAAATTGACCAAGCTCTGTTTTTTGAACTAATTATAAATGTCATTTATCAGATGCCGGAATTAGTGATTTATGACCAAGCTCTAATAAATTGAAATAATTAAATGTTATCGATTTAAACCTCATTTTTGCAGAAAAACCATAGAAGTTCCAACGTGAAGAAATTGCTCGAGACAACAGAGTTGAGGCGCTCATCAAGGACGCGAAATGCAGTTTCTTCATATCGTGATGATGTATGATATTGCTACTTCAGTATGAGGATACTGCCTTTTATCACGATTGCTGTTTTTAATATCTTTTGCCTCCATAGATCTTGCACTTTTACTGTTTTCTATTTGGAATAGAAATTTCAGTTTTAGCACATAATGGTTATCAATTTGTTAGAAATCCGTTTTGCCATTTATCATTACCTTTTTTACAACCATATTTGTGCTTGAGCTACTTTTCTCTGCTAGATAGAGAATGCCCATTTTCACCCTTCATTAAATTTTGCGTATGCTGTCATATATTGTTCGCAAACTCGAAATCGAACCACTGATTTTTGCTTTATGACCGGAAATTACTTTTATATCAATTTTCATCTTGGTGAACTCTTCAGTTTAGGGTTTGTACAAGACTAAGATGCCGGAAGACTTCATATTGAAATTTGAATCATCAATTTAGATCACAGCTTGTCAGACCGCAAATAACTTGGAATTCAACATCACAAGAATTAATTGCTCTGTTCATAATTTTGCACAATTTTTTTCAAAGCCCAGAAGGATTGACCCAATATTTTATTGTTTAAACACTGAAGAGTTTAGTCAGATTACCTCCTCAGCCCTAGAGGATATAGTTAACCTCCATGTGTTCCATAGGCAAATCTAATCAAATGTGATGAAAAGGGAGAATGATGGATGTAATTTCAAAACAAATTGAATTAGAACGTCCCTCATGCCTGAAAAGAGTATTCACCTGGTGCCACACCTACAGACATGTTTCATTGAATCAAAACATCAAAATAGTTTAAAAATGCTACCGATATCCCTTGAGCTACCAGATGAGGAGAGGGTAGAAATTTGTCGTGCATAGGGGAAGAATTAATATGAGGAAGTCCATGCACACACTTATTCTTTATATTACTAATATATTATTATTATTATTATCATTTATAAATTAATAAATATATCACGTTGGCGCACGCGCACACACACAACACTATTTTTCAATTTTATTTTTTATTAAAAAGAAGAAAAAAATTAAAAGAGGCGGTTTTATTGCTTCAAATTTTCAAAAACTATATATGCTTCACGGGTGTTGTGTGTGATAGTACGATGTTTATGACATTGTCGTAGTGTAATATGACATTTTTATATTAAAAGAATAATTAACTTTTATAAAGCCCATAACTGTGCGCTGTCTCCCTTTTTTTGCAATTCCTTCATGCAACTTCCTAAGCTTGAGTGATTCCTATCTCCCTCCCAATTGCATCTCATAATTCTTCTCTTCTCTCATTAACTCTCTCTCACATACACACCCTTTCCAGTAAATCTTTTCTTTCTTCATAAGTAGAACTGTAATCAAGCCAAGTAGAGTTAACTATGTCTTGAATTGGACAGCTTGATCGATTCATAAAGGCGTGATTAGCTTGATCTTGAGTTGAGCTTTAAGATGTATGTTCATACATGAATTTTCAAGTTACTGCATAATTTTTTTATATAAAATTAAATTTTTGATTTTTTGCTTAATTTGTTATATAAAGCTAGTCAATAAGCTAAAAAATTGAATGAGTAGTTGATTTTTTATATAAAATTATTAATAAATAATTTTGTAAATTTAAGTAAATAATCAATCGAACAATTTTTAAATTAACAAATAGTTAGTTTATATCAAATAAATAAAATATTATATAAGTTGCAAGTAAACTTTCTTACAAACAATAATATAAATAAGTGCTAACAATCTAATTCATTGAAAAAAAGAATGACAAAATGCATTAAATTTATATGTATATTGATATTAAATTATAATTTCTTATCATTAAATGTATATGTAAAAAAGTTTTAGTTAATCAAAATTCATTTAATTAATATATCATATAAATATAAAACATTTAACAAGTTGTTTGTTGATTAACAAGCGAACTTTTCGTGAATAATAATAAATGGGTTAGACTTTGTTTAATTTTGGTTCTTATAATTTTTGAGTTTTAAAGTAATTTTAACTTGTTTAATTAATAGTTTGAATCAACATGATCGAGTATCATTCGAGTTTGTTAGTTCATTTCAACAAGTATTAATCGAGTATTAATCGAGTTCGTTAGTTCATTTCAACAAGTGCGTTAATTCATTTCAAACTTTACTCATAAGCATGTCTTCATTATGATAGTGAGTATAAAATAGTGACCTCATCACCCTACAAGTCTTCTTACATGTTTTTCTTAACAGGAAAGAGAAGTTAAATCCCTGCCCTTCTGTAAAAACAAAAAATGACCATTTTGTATTTTCCTTGTACAAGAAATTCAACCAATATCTAGGTTTTGTGCGCATCACTTATATGCATTTCTTAATGCAATAAGGAATAAAATATTGTTTGTGCCATTTTGTACACCTATCGACGCTTATTTTAGGCATGGTAGACAGACGTACAAAATACTTGAAAGGCATGGAGTTGCTACCAAATTCACCATAAATTTATTTAAAATGTCAAAATTAAAAATGATTTTTGGAGTGATGAAAAGCAGCACAAACTGAGAGGAATAGTAAAACATATATTAAAAAAAAAATGATAAAATATATAATGATAAAAAAAGTTATATATTCTTAAACTATTGCCTGATTACATTATTACCAATGTCATCTAATATTTCTTTCTCAATATAAACGACTTAGACAATATTCATCTATTAATCTCTAATTATATTTCATAATTGCAGAAATTTTTTTTTGGCACTTGCTATAGTAATGCTATATTAATGAGTAAAATTAATGCTAATTTCAATAACTTCAATAAAAAATGATATAATGTAGCTTTTTTTATCTTAATTTTTTATTCTGCTAGAATTCCGTAATCATTAGAGTGGTGAATCATAATGGGGAGCCCACAAGTTTCTCAGTAATGCAAATTTCTTGAGTGGCGAATCATAATGTGCTCTTGATAGGGCAAAGAGACTATTGTTAGCTAACATCAATTTCAAACTATTTTCTTAAATAAATATCCACGCATGTCTTGCATGGTCTGTTTAGATGACAACCTATAATTTAGGTCAGGTTGAGTTGACTACATTCTTTGCTCAAGTAAATTAGAGTATATGATAACTTAGGATGACAAAATAATAGGATTTTGATTAGGTTCGTTATCATTACTCTTATCATCCATTTTAAGCTAATGATAATAACTTTTCCCAATCCTAAAACTAAATTATACGTCTGAAACTTAGCGTTTATCAATTAGCCTTGAGCAAAGTTCTCTCATCATCAGGAGATATAATTAATTATAGGAGCTTGTGATTAGAGAGTTTTATTTATGAAATATCATATTAATTTAACTTATTTTCAAATAAAATGGGTGAATTTTATAATTATTTTTAATAAAAATTGCATATAAGGCTGGATGGGATATAAATGATATAAAATCATTAAGAAAAAGTAAATTCTAATTTTTGAGCTGCAAAGCTAAGTTGTTACAGTTGCAGTGCTAGGGTATTATCTCATAGAATTGAAAATTTAGAATTAACAAGGAACACAACGATGCGGTTTTACATAGTCAAAAAATAGACAAGACAACTTTGAGATGATGCTCGACCAGAGTGTTGTGGGGCTCCACCTAGTTTAGAAATCAGAGAGGAAAGCGTCAAGGTGCCACGATTTGAACTAGTTCAGTTTTAAAGCGCTTTTCTAGGTTAATTTAGAAGTTATTCAGGAGTTATGAAACAGTGATTTAGCCGTGATTTAAGAGCGGTATAAGGGATTTTAGAGGGGACTTTGGACAGTGTTGGGTATTGGAGAGAGGACAAGGGAGAAATGAGAGAAGGAAGGAGAAGAGAGTCTAAGGAACAAGTGTCTATTAAAATCCAGTACTCTTCCTTTCTAAATTTTTTATAGGTTGTCAAATTCTGGAATAATTTTCTCTCATGTTTTTGGCTTTCTCAGTAAAATCATGAAGTAAATTTTGTAAAATCGGGAGTTGTGATCTATTAATATTATTTCCTGTAAAATCTTGTGTTGTTTGTACTGAATGATGAAAGTTTTTACATTTTACGTTAAACTTAATTGGGTTTGCATGCTGATCATATGCTGAAAATTCAGTGTGATCTATAGATATCGATGGAGTCATAGATGAACAACTTGAAGCAAATTGACAATGTTTTTAGGATGACAGATACAAACATAGGAATTTGCAATCCATGAAAAGAATATCCTTAATGCTACCAACTTGCTAGTTCATATAGACATATTGTATTATAAAGAATGGTTGTATTTTCTAAATTACCGACTGAGATTAGGAAATAAAAATATTTTTGATTGATAATCAATTGATCGTAACTCAAGAAATTAGAGGAAACTAGTAAAAGTAAATAATAAATTTAAGGTTGCTCTCTCCTATAGCTAAGTTTTATAGTCAAATCTTAAATCAGTAGTTTTAGAATTGTCTAAATTATTAAAGAGAAATTAAGATAATATAAAATTGGCAATTAAATTCTCAAAAAATTTTAATTATAATTCTCGTGGAATGTTACTCTATTTATCACGTATCACTTGCACCACATGTGTACTTACATATGTCAGTTAAGTCAGTCAGCTTGTGCCTATGGGAAATTTGAACTAGTTCATGAAGTACTAACAAATTGGTTTCTACATCTCTGAAAGTCTAAATTTTAATCTATCTTATGAAAAGTTAACCCATAGGTTAAACTCCCTCAAAAGAGTAAGATTTATTTTGGAGTGTAAAATTTTTTTGAATTTTTAAGTAGTGCATTTATGTTTGTGATTTTATGAGGACTTCAATTCATCTTATAAGAGGACTGAAGTTTCTTGTTACCTTGCGAGTCATGTTTACAATGAAGTAGAATACAATGATGAAGTTCTTAGAAGTTTTTCCAGGTTGTGGACGTCCTCATTAGATCACACAGTGGAAGGAGGTAATAATTATTAAAATGTTAGTTTCTTTTGTAGATACTCTTGTTATTTTTCTATTCACGATATTTAGATTTTGTGCACATTGTTTATATTTTCTACAGAAGTTATAAGAGCGAAATCATTGGAAGAGAATATACGGGAAGAATTCCATCTTATGAAGAAAAAGTTCAGGCGCTGCAGAGAGCTGAGATGATTCAAAGTCTAGTGGCATCGAATCAACCATCATTTGTTAAAACCATGGTTCGATCGCATGTTTCTAGTTGTTTTTGGCTTGTAAGTTGGTCTTCTTTAGATAACAAAATAACCACTGCCTTCTAAACTAATTGACAAATCTTGAGAGAAATAATTGCACTCTTCTCCTCCTTTCTTCCCCTTATTTGAGGGTCTTCCAACAAAGTTTTGCAAGGACCACCTGCCTCATGGTGTGATCACAATGGTATTAGAAGATGAAAAGGGTGAAGAGCATGAATCCATTTATATTGGGAAGCGTACTGGCCTTAGTGGTGGGTGGAAAAGCTTTGCAGTGGATCATAATTTGGAAGATGGAGATGCATTAGTATTCAAGTTGATTAAATCAACCAGATTTAAGGTATTATTCATTTTCGATTGTTGCTTGAGATCTTTTTTTCATTCATTTTTTGTCTGGATTTTGATGGAGGTCATCTTAAGTCTTAAATTTTCTACTATAAATTTCCGATGAGTTGTACAAGAAATATTTTGAAGATGAAAAATCATAATCAAACAACTCTTAGGTCAAATTTCATCTCTTTGATGTGAAAGCTGAGAATATAAAATCTCACTCCAAATAAAAACTTGAAGATTTTTAAAATATGAATTCTGAAAAAAAATAGTAAACAAATAAAAGGAACCCAACATTCAAGATTTTGATTGCCAAAAAGGCACATTTCTTCAATTTAGTTTTTTAACTATGCAATACTGATGCAAAAAAGATCCTTCAAGGGTTATTAATTGAGATCAATTTTGTACATTCGAAGGACTAAACTATGATTATATTTAAATCATAATTACTATGTGAGAGACCTTTTTGGATCAATTTTTATATGGTTTAGGGACTAAATTAGAGACATTTGATACTTTTGGTCTGAATCGGCAACATATGAATAATTAGAGAACTCTTATAAAGTTCAATATATATATAAATTAGAGCAATGATAGAAACTTCTAATGATGTTGGTCTCTTGCCTGTTTAAGGAAAAGCTTTCTCCCCGAATAAATCCTTGCACCACACTTTAAAGAACTGGCATCCGACCAACACAAATTTGAAAGAAAATATGTTAAGCAATTATTTGCCTTTATGGTTCTATTTACTGCCTCAGAAAGTTCAACACTTAACTTTAGGTAAAAGAATAAGTTCAACTTAAGGGGAAAAAATTTCAAATCAAGGGGTTGAACGCAAACAACTGAAATAAATATGATACTGGAGGTAACTCAAACCACATCTCAGACACGACTAATTTTATTGTTGAAATTTTAAAAGACAAGTACAATGATGCTTTCTAACGAACGAGGAACAAAAAAAAATAATAAAATAAAAAAAAAACATGAATACATAGACAATAAAACAAACACACAAACAAATAATAGTAAAACGAAATAGTGATTGCATAATGTAGATTAAGCACGGTTCAAAAATGGTCCTGTGTGGTGTTGGCAGGTGTCGGGCGGCCTGCTGGTAGGATTGCGAAGGGGTCGGCGACAATTAGAGGGTTCCAAATGAAACTTCAGTGTTGGAGTGCGGCAGAGGGCCGGTTGCTGATGCTCGGCTGAGTTAGGAGCGGTGTTGAAGGTTTCTATTGGTGCAGCAGGCTGCTGGGGAGAGGCAAGGAGGCGTGGCAGCCGGCTAGAAGACGATTTGGAAGGCGCAGTAGCCAACTATAAAAAGATTAGGAAGGCACAACAACCAACTGGAGGAGGGCTGGGTGACGTGGAAACATGCTGGAGAAGTCTAGGAAGGCGTGGCAGCCAGCTTGAAGAAGATCGGGAGGCGCAACAGCCCTCTGGAGGGGGACTGGGTGACACAACTTGCTGGGGAAGGCTAAGAAGCCGTGACAATTTGCTGGAAGATAATCGTAAGGCGCAACAACCCACTGGAGGAGGACTGGGTGGCACGAAAACCTACTGGAGAAGGCTAGGAAACATGGTGGAGGTAGGAGGCGTAGGAGGTTCGTTGGCACTGCTGGAGGAAGCTTGGCCTGGTGTCGAACAGCCTGCTGGAGTATTGGGGAGGACGATAGTGATGAAGGGGGTTGTAGATGGTTGGAGCGGAACGGGGATACACACCATCTTGGCGAGATACGGTCAAAGGACCACTATGCCGAAGAATACAACTTTGAACAAGGGAACACTAGAAAGAACACCTGAAATTAGAAAACCAACAATTGATTAGGGCTTCAGCGGAACACATATAAAAAGTGAGGAGACTAGCAGCTAACAAAAGTAAGGTCTGAAAAAAGGAAGGAGAGGAAATAACAGGGAATTGAAGAGGGTGATGCAACAGTTAGGAGGAGGCGGAAGGATAGGGCATGTCGCGGAGGATGAGCCTGGTGGAGTGGGGGGGGGGTAAGGGGATCATGTGTTTTTAATAGGGTTGGGCCGGTCCCCGCATAGTAGGAGGGCTAGATTCTCGTCATGCTCGGTATACAGGCGTGAGCGAGCATCCCTGCGTTAATCCCTGGGGTTGAAGGAGTTTCAACATCATTTATTGAAGCTTCTGGGTCCTCGCAGTAAGGAGTGAGATCCGCGACAATGAATGTTGCAGAAATATTGGAGATCCTGATAGATCAATTTTGTATGCGTTGTCGTTCAGTTTTTTTAATATGCGAAAAGATTCATCAGCTTTGGGCTTGATTTTGTTGTAAGCTCATACGGAAATTGTTCTTTCTTAAGTCACCTTTTTCCTAGATTTGTTTGCTTGTGATTGATATATGTGGTTTTGCTTAGAAATTGCTTCCCTAACTTCCTCGTGAAGTTGCTTAATTTAGTAAACATGTTCTATGGCATTCTCGCTGAGATTTGCTTGGGGAAGAAGTGGAACCAACTCAAGGGGTTTGATCGGGTTGCGATCGTACAAAATTTTGAATGGCGTGTGTTCTGTTGTTTGGATTGTTGATCCTTTGTTGGCAAATTCGGCTTAAGCGAGAATGAGATCCCATTGTTTGATGTTTTTTTCAATGAAGCAATGAAGAAGATTCCCAAGGCTTCTATTAACGACTTCGGTTTGCCCATCCATATGAGGATGTGCTGCGAAACTAATTGGAGTTTAGTGCCTAACTTGCTCTTGAGGGTCCGCCAAAAGTGGCTCGAGAGTTTAACGTATCAATTGAAAGTAATGGTTATGGGAATGCCGTGAAGTCGAACGATCTTGCGGAAATACAAATCGATTATATAAGATGCATCTTACGTCTGACGGCTAGCAACGAAATGCTCTATCTTTGAAAAACGGTCAACTACAACCATGATAGAGTCCTTATTCCTTTGCATGCGTGGTAGTTCTATGATAAAGTCCATGCCAACATCAACCTAAGGATCTTCAGGGACTGATAAGGTAAGGGTGTGTATAATTCTGGTTTTTGACCACGTGATTTGGCGATGTGATAGATCTTACATTGTTGAACGTATCGCTCCATGTTTTCTGTCAGTGGGGCCAAAAAAAAGGTTCTCTCATAAATGCGAGAGTTTTATCTTTGCCAAAATGGCCGGCCAATCCTCTATTGTGGTTCTCTTGGATGATAGCTTCGCGTAGTGACGTGTTCGTAGAATGTGCTTGTTTATCGTCTTTACTGTTTCTTTTGTATGTTTTTATTATGTTTTTGGAAAGCATTTTGGATAAAGTGCATCTAACATGTGTAAAGCAAGTCGAAAATTAAAACAAGAAAAAAATGAGCTGATTGGTGTTCTAGCGGCTAGGTGCTAGAACCTGGCGCCAGATCCAATCCATTGGAGTGCACAAATAGAGAGTTTTCAAACCCGACGTTGGAACTAGAGCATTGACGCCCTGCCTTACAGCCCTAAGCGCCACGACAGTAGCGCCTAGGCGCTGTAGTAGAACAACTGTAGTGCCCCAACGCCATATATGTGTGCCTCAGAGCCAGAACCAGAATGTTGACGGTTTGGGCAGTGCAAACTTTGGTTCTTTTGGAGAAGATTTAAATTGGAAAAACAAAAAAGGTGGGCTTTTCACTAATTTTATTCTGTCAATTCTAGTGGGAGAATTCTGGAGGAGAAGGCCACACAATTTGCAACGAGACTGAGAAAGCAGAAGAGTGAGTGTCTGTGAGGATTGTGACAGTTTCTTGCTTGCTATTGGATACATCTTTATCTTGCTTTAATGTGAAGGAGATGAGTTTAATTGAGTTGTATTTTCTTCAAGAATTCTTTGTAAAAATTTGCTTTTGATGTTTATCCATAATACTAAGTTTGTGTTAATGGAAGTTTTCATGAATAGTGAGTAGTTTACTTGATCTTCTCTTTAATTATGGTGGTGATTGAATAGGACTAAGAGTTTGAGATAGCTTGATTTGATTTGATTTTGAGTATGTTGAGTTAATTTGTGAACTTAATTTACCTTCTGTCTGGTCAGTGGATTGTTAAAATATTTCGTGAATATTGAAATCCAAAAGGATTTTGTATGGAACGAGAAAATTAACCGCTTAAATTCATTGGAATAGGGATATGATCAATGAGTTTAAGTAATCTTTTGGGCAGATCAAGAGTTTTAGGGAACTAAGCTTGAGACGGTTAATCTTTTTTAGTCCACAGAGGGGGATAACGAAGAATTTTTCTTTTGATTGTCACTTTTTGAATCTACTCCTTAGTTCTTTCTATCACTTGATTAATGAAAGAGGGAAATCTTTAACGCTTGAATTTTCTACATGAATCTTTTGCTTGCTATGGTAGAATTGCTTTTTAAATTTAGGATGGATAAAAAATTGAATTAAAAAATCAAAATTTTCAGGCATAGGCTGAAATAAGTAGGCTACAACTTTTTTTCATTGAGTTTTTCTCGTTCTCTGTGAGATCGAAAATCAGACTCAAACCCGATACTATTGATACGCCACATATACTTGCATGAGCAGCCCATGCTTCGCAACACTTGGTGTGTGTCACGTAGTGAGCATCTATGAATGTATAATTTTTTCCGCCGGAACAAGTAGTCGTCCGTTTTATAGAACTGCTCCTAAGGTTTCCCACTACATTGTTTTCAGAATTCAAAAAATTCATTTGTCTCGAATGAGTCTCTTATAACTTTAAAGCCTATGATGTGCGTCTGCAAGGATGTGATCAGGAGGTGACAACGACTCAAAGCGTTAGTGACGCGGTTTTGATTTCCAGCTTTGTTCTTGAGTACAAATTGGAAAGGTGCTAAGAATTTTACCCAGATAGTGTGGCTCTCTTTGAGCTTATTTTGACTGTTTAAAAATCTAGAGCTTCATGATCCGTGAAGAGGGTGAACTCGGTGGTGAGTAGGTAATGACTTAAGTGTTAAAGGGCTCTAATAACAACATAAAATTCTTTGTTGTAGGTGGAGTATTTTCGCCAATTTTCATTTAATTTTTTGCTTAAATAGGCAATGGGGCTACCACATTGACTTATTATAGCGCTAATGCATACGCCAGAAGCGTCACGCTCAACTTCGAATGGTTGACTGAAGTCAGGTAAGACAAGAAATGGGGCTTGAGTGGCATTTCTCTTCAGTATGTCAAGGCTTTTCTGGGCTGTGACTGTCCATGGGAATTCTTTTCGTTTCAACAGCTTGGTAAGGGTGGAGGTGTAGTGTTGAAGTTACAAATAAATCTTTGGTAGGAGCTTAGACACAAAAATTGTTGAAGGTTGTTGAAAGATTGAGGCCCAGCTTACAATTGCCTCTATTTTTTATGGGTCTATTTGTATCTTCGTGCTAGACACAACGTAGCCCAAAAAACAGACTTGGTTTGTGAGGAAATGACATTTTTTGGGGGGTGGGTGTACAATTTTTTCGGATCGTAAAACTTCAAATCTCGCTTATAGGTGTTGCAGGTGGTCATCTTCGGATTTATGTAAACAAAGATATCATCAAAGTAGACCACCATGAATTTAGCAATGTCGGGTCAAAAGACTTGATTCAGTAAGCGTATGAATGTGTTGGATAAGTTGGACAGGCTGAAAGGTATGATTGTCCATTCATAAAGATTATTTTGTGTCTTGAAGGCGGTCTTCCACTCATCTCTCGACCTCATTCTTATTTGATGATAACCACTCTATAGGTCAATTTTGAGAAGATAGTGATGCCGTACAATTGATCTAAGAGATCGTAGAGTCATGGTATGAGAAAGTGATATTGGATTGTAATTTTGTTGATGACATGACTATCAACGCACATCCGCTAGGAGCCATCTTTCTTGGGTTTGATGACGATGGGGACGACACATGCATTGGTGCTTTCGCGTATTAATCCTCTCGTACTTTGCGGGTTGTAATCGGTGGGCGGGTTTATTTAGTAGAACTGACCCTGGTATATATCGATGAAATGTTGGATGCCCCGTACTGGAGGTAATCCGTCTGGGAGATCGTCAGTCGCGACGTCTTGGAAATCATGCATGAGTGGTTTAAGTTGTGTGGGTATCTCATTATCCATGTCGGTACCTTATGGGAGGACCAAAGCTAGTGTTATCGTCTCATCGCGAACTGATTGTAGGAAGGTGACCCGTGAGATTAATTCATCTTTGATGTTGATTGTGGCCTACACATCTTTTACAGGCAATAAGGCGATGTCTTTTCCATTCTTTTTAACTGTGTAGGTGTTTTTGAAGCTGTCGTGCTGTGTTTTTGGGTCGATTGTCATGGTCTCCCCAGAATAATGTGACATGTATCCATTGGGACTACATTTACCAAACTTGCTGTTGTAGTTGATTGCCTGATGGAGAATTCAACTAACAGTGTTGATCGACGCGAATCTCGTCCCCTTTTTTAAGCCATGTGAGATAGTAGGATCACAGATGTTTTTGTGTGGCTAAGCCTAAGACCATTATGATGGATAGGACATTTTCGCAACTACTGCTCTTATTATTAAACTGTAGATTTTGCCTTTGACTGTGCTTGCAGTACAAAAGATGTGTCGTAGCCATGAAGGATCTCTTTCGGGTTTTGATTGGAGGACCTTCATCGTTGGGAAAAGCAAGTGCTTCTTCAGAACCATCCTCAGATTGAGCTTCATCGATCTCTCGACTTCTTCCACGATGCCATATTCAGTAAAAGAGACAACACTGGATGGTGGAACGATTGGCGGTGATGTGGTCGTACTCGTGGCACTGAAAACATTTTCGTGCAGGAACTGCCCTAGAAGAACTTCCCCTTTCGGGTTTCATGCAGCTCGGGTGGTTTTCGTGTTTCCTGGTAGTGACTTGCTAGCTTCCGACGTGGTGGGTATAGACGTGGGTTGAGGTGATGGTTTGAATGTTGACTGCTGTAGAAAGGGGTTGTGAGACTTTGCTTGCTTCTTTTATCGTTCTACTTTTAACGCGAGAGTCTGGACATCATTTAGTATCCAATATGGCCGGAGTTGTATAATTTTGCTAATGGTGGGTTTTAAACTTTTGAGATAGAGGCGTTTATGTACTTCTATTACCCAACCAGGTTGAACTTCATCTGTAGATGATTGAATTGTGTCGTGATTTTCTAGACCAACAGTCTACGATTCTGCTGGTTGTGGAGCCGGAGGAACATATTTTTGCGCTAGTGTGGTAGCAGGTCTTTTTGCTTTATTTATGGATGGTCTTACTGGGCATTTACAAGAGGATGTACCTTGGTGTATGCTTTTTGCTGATGATATCCTCCTCGTGAATAAGACGAGAGAAAAAGCCCAGGAAAAACTTGATTTATGGAGGTCTACATTGGAGTCTAAAGGTCTTCATTTGTAATAGTAGGCCTAGTGACAAAAGTGTAACTTTGGGTGATCAAATTATTAAAAGGTGTGAAAGTTTTAGATATCTCGGGTCCATTGTTCAAAGCGATGGTGATATAGATGGAGATTTTAATAGTAGAATTCAGGTTGGTTGGTTGAAGTGGAGGAATGCGTCCGGCCTATTGTGTGATAGAATAGTATCGCTTAGACTGAAAGGAAAATTTTATAAGATGGTGGTGAGACCTGCAATGCTCTATGGTGTTGAATGTTGACCTTTAAAAGAGAAGCATAATGTTAAGTTAAGTGTTGCCGAGATGAGAATGATTAGGTGGATGAGTGGCTTTACACTTAGAGACAAAATGCGAAATGAATATATCCGTAATAGGGTTGTTGTTGCACCAGGGACGGATAAAATTAGAGAGAGTCGCCTTAGATGGTTTGGTCACATTAAACGTCGACCACCTGATGATCTGATTAGGAGAGTAGATGTTTTAGATACAACTTATGTTAAGAATGACAGAGGTAGACATAGGAAAACTTGGGCTTATTGAATAAAAAATGATCTTAATTTATTTGAATTAAACGAAAATTTGACACTAAATAGGACGCAATGGAGAAAAAAGGATTCATGTAGCCAACCCCACTTAGTGGGATTAAGGCTTTGTTGTTGTTGTTGTTGTTGTGTTGTCTTCTTCATTTTGGCCCACTTAATGATTTTGTTGTTCTCGTCGCATTGTCGTTGTCGTTGCAAGTTATCCCACCATAATGACACGCTTTTCTTTAGTTTGATAGCACTAAGCTTAACTTGTGTGTCCTCGGGTACATCCTTGTAATCAAAGATGTTCTCGATCGCTTGCAACGAGCCGATAAAGTTGTTGGGGTCTATGCTTCCGTTGAAATCTGGCAAGTCTGTTTTGATGCCGAAATCCCGATGGGTGCCAAACGTGGGCTCCTCGTACAGTATCCTGTGATAGTGAATGCCAAAGTAGCGTGGACGATATTCATCATCGCTAACGTCTTTGCGTCGTCGTCGTCTCCTCTTTGACTCTCGATGTCACGGTCGGGAGTAACATCGCCTTGAGTCCAGTTGTCCATCTCGACCAATCATTGTTGTAAACGATGAATCTCTCGTTGAATCTTCACCTGTTGGATCCGGTGTGTATCGACGTGGCGGCATGATTGGAAGTGAGGGATGGAAGGAGGAAAATATGAGAAGACGGGCAACAAAAGGAAGAGGGAAAAGATGGGAGGGGGGGTGAGGGATTTTCGGTGATGTGGAAGGGGGCGGATGCTAGGGAATCCTAGGTTGAGACAAGGGTTGGTCAAATGATATCGGAGGTAACCCAAACCATGACTCAGACACGATTAATTTTACTGCTGAAATTTTAAAAGACGAGTACAATGACACTTCCTAACCAACCTGGATACAAAAGAAAACAACAAACATGAATATATTGACAAGAAAACAAACACACAAACACATAAACAGTAAAATAAAATAGTAATTGCAGAAAGTTGATTAGGCACGGTTCAGAAACAGTCTTGAGTGGTGTTGGTATGTGTCAGGAGGCCTGCTAGAAGGGCTGCGGAGGGGTAGGCGACGACTAGAGGGGTGTCGGATGAGTCTTCAGTTTTGGAGTGCGGTGGAGGGCTGGTTGCAGATGGTCAACGGAGGTAGGAGGTGTGCTGCAGGGTTCTACAGGTGTGGCTGCCTGCTGGGGAGAGGCGGGCAGGCATGGCAGTCGGCTGGAAGAAGATTCAGAAGGCACAGCAGCCCGTTGGAGGAGGGTTGGGTGGTGCGGCAATCTATTGGAGAAGGCTGGGAAGGCGTGACAAAGCAGGAGGAGGGCTGGACTGGTTCTCATGCTTGGTCGACGGGCGAGAGCGAGCAGCCCCGCATCAATATATACAGTAGTTTAAAATAACTGTGAACTCATCAAACTTCAATGCTACTATCTTAGAATGATTTCAAGAGACTTGTTTTTTTTTTTCACCACACCTTGTGTAGTCACAATTTTGGATGAGATATTTTCTCCATCTTTCTGTTGGTTAAATCTCAAAAATAATAATTATTGAAATTTAAATGGGAGCTTTTCTCATGATCTTACCCTTCTTTCATTTTCTCGTCTCTATTTTTTTATTATACAGTATAAAAAGTAACCCCATTCAATTCATGTGAAAATAAATAATAAAAATTAGGTATTGTGTACTATTAAAAAAGATAATATTTTATTTTTCATAGCAAACCTTCTTCATGGAAAGATCCATATCACAGATATTTTATAAACTGAAATATGACGAGAGGTAAATTGAAAGTTATGCATGATACTTGCAGTAGATAATTAGAGCCAGGAAGCTAATATAGTTAAGGTGGGCATAAAGTCAATAACAAATTGATTCTACGTAGAGAACTAGTGATATTTACTTTAAACAAGGGCTTAGGTTGAACTTAAATCTGTTACTTCTATCTTAGGAGATGAGGCATATATTGTTTGAGTTAAAAGCTCTTTTGCAAGGTTAATTATCCAATCTCGAGTTGAAACCAAACCTTTTGATAAATGACATTATAATCATACTTATTGTTGTTTGTTGTTGGGAAATTTAGGGCAAAGAAACGTAAATCGCCACAAATCCAGAAGAAAACACCGAGATTTAACGAGGTTCAGCAAAGATGCCTACGTCATCGGGAGCAGAGCGGCGACTTTCTTTTCACTTTCAGAAAAAGAGTACAAGATACAGAATAGATCCTAGGGTTATATCATGACCTATTTATAACCCTGCAAGTACAATATATAATTACAAAGTTACACCTGTACTGTACCGCGGGGCATTGCCCCACACCCTTAACTCACATAACGAAACTCCCCTGATTCGCTCGCTCTACTCTAACATTTGTCCCTGATTTGGTATATTTGTCGTACCTAACAAATTTCCACATTGGCGAATATACAGCCCCTTAGGAGAAAAGATACCTGGGAGTTACACGTGCACCAATGTGGGTTGGGCCACCATGCTTCCCTGGCAACTGTGAATATTCAACAAGTCCAAGCAATGCAAGAACTTGTTGATAGTAATTGGCTTGGTCAACATATGAACCTTTTGCAATAGTATTTCACTAGAAGTAATCAATTCTTCGATTTTGTGATACCTGACATCAATATGCTTGGTCATCGTATGGTACACCTGGTTCTTAGCCAGATAAATAAGACTTTGACTATCGCAATGCAACTGAACTTCAATTTGTTCAACACCCAGTTTCTTTACTAGCCCAGTAAGCCATAAGACTTTTTTAGCCGCTTCAGCTACTGTCATATATTCAACTTCAGTTGTAGATAATGTCATAATAGACTAAGCTGTTGATTTCCAACATATAGGCCCTCCAACAAGAGTAAACATATACCCAGTTGTAGATCTTTTGCCATCCAAATCACATGCATAGTCTGAATCAACGTACCCCACAACTGAAAGATCATTCTGCTGACTGCCAAAAATAATTTCATGTCTCACAGTACCCTTCAGATACTTGAAAATCTATTTGACTGTTTCCCAATGTCGCATTTTTGGTTTAGATATGTATTTGCATACTTGACTAACAACATGAGCCAAATCAGGATGAGTACATACCATTACATACATCAAGCAACTAACAACACTAGCATATGGAATCTTTGTCGTGTCTTCGATTTCTCCATTTGTCTTCGGACACTGTTATGAAGAAAGCTTGAAATGATTTGCTAATGGAGTGCTTACAGGCTTTGCTCATCTCATCTCAAACCTGTCTAGCACTTTCTCAACATAGCCTCATTGAGATAAACATAGTCGTCTTGAGCCTCTATCCCATTGAATCTCCATTTCGAGAATATTTTCCATAGGACCCAAGTCTTTCATGTCAAATTTCTGGCTCAATAAAGCTTTCAAACCAAAGACATCATACATATTCTTCGCAACAATCAGTATATCGTCAACATACAGTAGCAGAAAAATAAAAGAAACATCATCAAGGCTCTTAACATAAACACAACAATCATACTCACATCGCTTGTAGCCAATCTGAATCATGTAGGAGTCAAACTACTTGTACCATGTCTTGGAGACTGTTTCAACCCATACAACAAATTCTTTAACTTGCAGACCATATGCTCATGTCCAGGTTGAGTGAACCCTTTTCCTGCTCCATATAAATCAGCTCATCCAAATCATCATGCAAGAAAGCAGTTTTAACATTCATATGCTTCAGATGCAGATCCCAAATAACTACTAATGCAAGCACTGCCCTGATTGAAGTATGTCTGATCACAGGGGAGAAGATTTTATTATAATATATCCCCTTCTGCTAAGAAAATCCCTTTGCTACCACTCGAGCCTTGAATGTTTTCCCTTATTTTTTTGATACTGCGGCTTTCCTTTTGCAGACCCACTTGCACTCAATAGCTTTCTTTCCCTCAGAAAGTTGAACTAGCCCCCAAATGCAATTTTTTTGTAAAGACTCCATCTCCTCAACAATTGCACCTATCCATTTCTCTTTCTCCTGGCTGGTGATAACTTCTTGAAAAGTGGCTGGATCACCACTACTGGTGATAATTTATATTGGTACGCCTCTGTCTATCTCTGGCTAGATTGTAATTCTGCAGGTCATCTGTATTGAAATCATCAAGTGTTAGATCTGAACTTTCAACTCTCTCAGCTGCTACTGAATGTTGTTCTAGATCCATCTGCATTGTATCTGAATTAGAATTGTTCCCTGGCACCTTGTCTTGATTCTGCTGCAACAAGGACTGCTCATTAAAGACTGCGTCTCTACTGATCATCGCCTTCTTTGCAATCGGATCCCATAACTTGAATCCTTTCACTCCTTTCTTATAGCCCAGAAAGATGCACTTCCTGGATTTTAGATCAAGTTTTGATATTTCATCTCTAGGTACATGAACATAAGTAGGACAAATAAAAATTCGTAAGTGCTCAAACTTAACTGGATTACCTGTCCATACCTCATTTGCAACCTTGCCACGCAATGATGCCCGAGGTGATCTATTGATGAGGTAGCATGTCATATTCACAGTCTCTGACTAGAAGCTTTTAGGAAGCATTGCATTTAGTCTCAAGCATCTTGCTCTTTCAGCTAATGACTTGTTCATTCTTTCTGCAACGTCATTCTGCTCTGGTGTCTTTCGCACTGAAAAAAGCCTTTGAATCCCGTGCTCGTCCCAAAAATTTTGAAACCGTGAATTTGTGTACTCTGTGTTATTATCAGATCTCAAATACTTGATCTTTCTGTCAGTTTGGTTCTCCACCTCAGCTTTCTACAGCTTGAATTTAGAGAAAACTTCATATTTCTGCTTCAAGAAATACACCCAAAGTTTCATGGAGAAATCATCAATAACTGTAACATAATACAGAGACCCTCTCAATGACAATTCCCTGGTAGGGCCCCATACATTAGAATGCACGTAATCAAGAATTCCTTCAGTTGTGTGCTTTCCAGTCATAAAACTGACTTTAGTCTGTTTTCCAAGAATTCAATTTACAGAAATCGAGTTTGCAGCTTTTAACACCATGCAATAGGTTTCTTTTATGCAATTCAACCATTCAACGTTCACAAGATGACCCGGACGCATATGTCATAGTTTTGTATTATCATCATCTGACTCAACAGAATGAACTCCATCTACAACTGTACTCCCCAATAGTTTGTATATATTATCTGCAGTTAACTTTCCTTTCATCACAGTCAGTGCACCCTTTACAATTCTGATGGTTTTCTTATCCTCGTCTGTCTTAGGAATAAAACCATTTCTATGTAGAGTGCCTAAGGAAATCAAATTATTTTTCAAATCTGGAATGTGTTTGACATCACATAATGTTCTAACAGTGCCATCATATATCATAATTCTGACTTCATCAATACCAACAATATTGCAGCATCTATCATCACCTAAATAAACTGAGCCAGAATTTTTTGACCTGTATGAAGTAAACCACTCCATTTTAAGTGTTATGTGATAAGAGAATCATAAATTAAGAATTCATGCATCAATGAACTGAGTTGATAAAACTGAAAGCATATCACCATCCGTGTCATCTGAATTGTCACTCTGCACCACGTTTATAGACTTGGATGATGTATCACGTTTCTCCTCAGTCTGCTTCTTGAGCTTTGAACAATCTCTTTTCATATGACATGACTCCTTGCACTTGTAGCAATGAATCGTATTTTTGCCTTTAGACTTGGATCTGAAATTTCGCCTTCCAAAACCCTCATCTTTCTTCCTTCCACGATCCTGATTACCCTTGACATATAAACTGTCGCCATGAGAGCTTTTCCCTGCATTCTGCTTCCGCTGGTTGTGAGCCAATAATGCTTCAGTAATCTCATCAACTTTGATAGTTTCTTTTTCATATGTCAAAGTAGTCACCAGGTATTCATGGGAGGAAGGTAATGAACACAACAAAATCATTGTTCGGTTTTCATCCTCAATACTCACGTCAAGCCGTGATAAGTCTAATTATTTGATTGAAGCCATTCAAATACTGCGCCAGATCAAAACCTTCTTGCATCTTCAGCCCATGCAGTTTTTGCTTCATATATAATTTATTCGTCAGAGATTTTGAAATAAACTGAGTTTCTAATTTCTTACACACCTCCCCGTAGATTTCAGATTCATTACATGATACATAACCTCATCTGTCAGGCATAAATATATGGTTGCTTCCGCTCGTTGTTGTAATTTTTCTCAATCTTCATTCTCCATGACATCTGATTTCGTTATCAGTAAAGCCTTCAAGGTTCCCCGTTGTGCCAACAAATCTTTCACCCTTGTTTGTCACAATCCGAAGTTTCCAGTTTCATCAAACTTCACCACTTTAAATTTTGCACCACAAATTACTATTTAAAATTAGTCCTCCGGTGAACTTTTCCTGTGAATTTCTGAACTTCTATTGTAAATTCCCTGCAAACTGCCAAATTGTTGAAAACAGAATTCCTATCGATTCGCGATTCATGGAAGAATCTCTCCGAACAATCGTGTGGTCGAACCTACGTCGAAACTCTCGTCCCGATCTTCAACCTTCCTGCGCCGAACAGTTGGAGCAGTCGCCGAACTCCTCTCAAACTGTCGCGGTTCGATTCCTCTTCGAATCGCGTTCGATCGTTTGCTTTGCGAACGACCTACTCCCTACCTCGCCCGATCTTGCCGCGAATCTTTGATGCGAAAGCACCGAACTATTCCGCAACCCTGTCGAAGGAGGTTGTAATCCTTCGCCGAACTCTGCGTCTTCGAAGCCTTGTTCGCAACCGAAACCCCGTTCCGAACACCTCTCGTTTGCTGCGAATAACTATGCGTCGCGCTTGGGCTTCGTAAGCAAGGTCGCGATTCTCCCGAACCGCCGAAAATCCTTGCAGAACTTCTCTGCGAAATCCGCCTTGCGAAGCCTCTTCATCCGAAGCCTTGCCGCCGAACTCCTCTGCCAAATCTCCTACACCTAAATTTTTCCTCAGCCCTCGAACAGGGCAAACAAATGCAAATCGACACAAATTCAGAAGAAAGCAATGATGCTTACGTCATTGGGAGCAGGCATAGAGATCTGGAGAATACAAATGCAAACACAATGTTTCAGAAAATGCAAATCGACACAAATACAATTTCTCGAACAGGGCAAACAAATGCAAATCGACACAAATACAATGTTTCAGCAGACACCAGGTTTGCTCGTTTCCTTTGAGAGATCTGGAGAAAGATATAAGAGATTTATTGAGGTTCAGTAAAGAGATTTAATGAGGTTCAGTAAAGATGCTTACGTCATTGGGAGCAGAGCGGCGACTTTCATTTCACTTTCAGAAAAAAGAGTACAAGATACAGAATTGATCCTAGGGTTACAGCGGGACCTATTTATAACTCTAGAGTACAATATGTAATTACAAAATTACCTCTGTACTGTACCGTGGGACGTTGCCTAACGAAACTCCCCCGATTCGATCGCTCCGCTCCAACATGTCCCTTATTTGAAATATGAGCCATACCTAACATTTGTAAATAACTAAACTTGCCCATGAATCTTATGGCCGAAAATAATAGCATTATAGCTTACGTAGGAATCTGACTTGGGAAAAAGATCAGGAAAGCTTTTGTTTATTTTGCAGATATATATTGTAAAGGCAGTTGGGGGATCCCCTGAAGCAAATTATAATAATCTCCTTCCGAAACAAGTTGCAGAACATGAATCAACGGAGCTAGACAGAAATGTTAGGAAGAGAAAGAAAAGCAGAAGACCTTCTAACTGATCTTTTTTTTTTTTTAAATTTAATTCTGTAAGTTAAGTAGTGCCTTTTGAATTAAAGCACAGAGATGCTGCTTTAGGCATCAATTACAATACTGTTCGTTGCAAGACTTAAAGCTTAGAGACATGATATAGACTAAAGCCATTTTGAGGAGCAATCTCTAAGCTTGATAAGCTTTAGCTTTGATATGCAGCATTTGCTTAAAAGATATTTGATCTTCTTGTTATCTTCATCCTTTAAAGGAAATCATTTCAATTTTATTTTTCCTTTGAACAACAAGATGATAGTTCTCACTTCCGACGCATTTGAGATGGTCTTTGTTTTATATAATTTTATTTGTGGATTTTTGTTGCATTTTCATTTTTCTATGAATTTTGGGTTTTTTACAGTTTTTTTTCTTTTTTAAATGAATATGAGTTTCTTAAAAGTATTGCTAAAGGTGTTGGACAGTTTTTTATACAAAATATTCTATTTTTTCATGACAGCTGCAGCACTTCCCAAGTGGATCCTCTCTACTGTTTTTGCACTTAAATGGGCATTGATTTAAATTAATTTGATGTTGCAATCTTTTTTCAGCTACAAAATATTTATATCAAATTGTATTACCTTGTCTTGTAGAGCAATTAAAATAAGTACAATTACATACCAAATTAAATTGTAGGATCACCAGCTTGACAATCAGTGAAGCAGAACTGGCAATTCAGTCCCTAACAGTCTTGTACTATAAATTATTATGAATTCCCAAGCCTTAGTCTTAGCCTATAAATAGCTGCCATGCCAGTGGAAATTGGTTGTGAAATCAATCCTCTCATCATCCCCAGAATGCTGCCACTCATCCTTTGCCTTCCCCTAGACGCTCGAACCCTGACTTTCATCAAGCTTCAATAATCTCTACATGGTGAATTCAATCTCATTCACAGAACTTATTAGAGGAGGGAGGATTAACAATTCCCTTCAACTGGAGACTAAGGAAAACTATTAGAGCTAAGGATTCATTCAAATGAGCTTTTGATCAAGTTGAACCAATTAAACATTAAACCCTTTTTTCTATTGTTTCATACATTGTGAGGGAAACCATCGTCTAGTTTTCAAACTTTAGTTTCAAAGAGTGCACATCTTATTAATGATGTGTAAAAAATATCTCCGGTATTCTCCCCTTCTAGCTTTGAATATTAAGAGCTCTTACATAGATGGCTCTGGTGAGATGCCTGAGGTATGAGAGATAGGATTATTGTCTGATTGGAATAGTTTGATTTGCTGAACCTGATAACTAAAGTCCAATGTATACCTGGAGAATCCTCTGGATGATCAAATATTCCAGTTGCATCACTCATCTCGACATAGGAATCCCGGGTTGAAGAGTATCGTGATGGCTGACACCCTATAGAATCCTCTAGAGGATCCAATCGTTAGACATATCCACCCTTAAGAAGGAAAGAAGTCTTGATCGTAATCCTCCGATTGAAGAATTATTTGCTTCAAATGTTGAACCATAGATCTATGGAAGAAGATGCCAAGAAGAAAATGAATAAGAGAGTGATCAAGAGGCTATGGAGGTTGAGGTGGTTTACATGGTAGACCATACCAATGAACAACCTGACACTCACAATTATCACCAATGACATCGTACTATTATTCCAGAGGATCCCCATAAAAAACAATTAAAGGAGGAACACGACTCCTCTTTTGAGTGTTGAACAAGATGAAGGATGAGAAGAAGAAGAGCTAGTATTCATCAATACTGTCACACTAGCGATACAAAAAAAAAAAAAAAAAAAAAAAAAATAAAACACGTGGCATCAATTGAGAGCAAAGGATAATGAAATAACTTAGCTCAATGTCAAGATGTAGATGACTGCTATGATGGTGTTGTTGCGGAAAAATATTGCAGCAAACCCTACGCCTGTTCCACCAAACAATCATCAAGCATTTAGCAGTGTTATTGCCAAGCTTCCAATCAACCCAGCATCGTAGAGATTTGGAGTGTGAGCTGTCCTCAGAGGAAGAAATGAGATCAATCAGGTGGCCCATAAGCTCACATCTCAAAATTTTGTTATATATATGAGCTCATGACATCGACATAATTAGAGACATTGATTAGTAAAAAGATTAAAGTTGTCAACCTTTTATAGCTTTATGTTAGGTTGAGAAGTTTTTGGATAAAGTTTACTCCTATCCAATTGAATATGATCTATTCATGCAGAAGTTCAACACTTTTAGTGTATAGGCGACCCCATACAACACTTGGCCTAGTTCAAAGCAACTTGTGGCAATATCGCGGGAAATGATTCATTATTATTCCATCATTTTTTTATTAGTTTTATAGATATTACTTTTGGATGGTATGTAAAGCCTTAACTTGATTCAGTTAGGACATTTTTCCAATTTGAAGTTATGTGGGAAAAAATTTGCCAATGCAACAGAGAAAACCACCCTTGTTGATCTTACCTTCGAGAAAAGAAGAGAATATTGGTGTTTTTTTATTGTTTGAGTGTGTGCACCATACTTGAAAGATTTCTATCCAAATGATCGGATGCATCATTTGAATAATAATATATTACCTTGAGGGGAATAAATATTACCTTGAAATGAATCTAATAATTCATATGATAAAAATATTTAAGTTTGAAGATTCTTCATGAACCAAAAATTTTCCCTCTACTTTACGAGTGTAATATAAGGTTTATTTTATTATGGGGTCTGATTTCCTTACAAGAGTATACACTTATAATTAATTACATCTCTATAGCTATGAACTATAAAGAAAACTTTTGATTAAAATATTGACTTATATTATTCAAATTTTAAGGTTGGACATTTCAAAGTTATAATTTTCAAGGGTGATGCATGAATCCAAATTCATAATTTTAAATGGATTTAGTTCAAAGGTTGGGAGTTACAATCCAACGGCGTTGTGTCATTGAAAGGCTCAAGAAGAGGAATGAACCAATATGGGGAGAAAATTTTATCTCAAATATTCAAAGTTGATGATTTATTGAGAGGTTTAAGTTTAGTCAAGATTAGATAAAATCAAATTGATTAATAAGATGGATTAAGAGAGTTGAGTTTAGAGGTTTGAATTGGGGTGATGGGTTTGAAAGATTGACTTTGAAAAGTTTAAATTGTAAAGATCTCTAAACTAAGAGGGAAGAATCGGGCAAGAAGTAATTTTAGATGAATGTGAAATTCTAATTCTGAATTAAACCTACACTTTATAAGGAAGCTAAATAGGTAAACTAACCTAAATTTTTAGCGTAACTTCTTTAGTCAAGATGCCTATGATTTCCAGTGTCATAGGTGTATTGATATCCTTTAACTATCAACCAGTCATATTTCCATAAATCTTCAATTAGCATCATAGTAATGACAAGTGAAGAATTTCTTAGCTAAAGTTGATTAGAAGTGCCTTTATAAGTAACTATGTGTTACTTTATTCTATGGCACCTACATAGTTTCAAGAGTTAAATTCTATTTGTTTTATAGGTCATAGTCCTTAGTATTAACTACAGATATCTATTTGTCTAACACAGGCTTCTAAATTGGATTAGTCTAGGATATGCATGATTTTGGGTTTGTTTCTAAGTTGTATAATCCTAAGGTTTACAATTGATCTGCATAGGTTTGGTTCTCTTGATTTAAGTTTGTAAATTTAAAATTTCTATTTGGGGTTTGATATTTAATTCATGATTTATTTTAGCTCCTAGTTAGCCACTCATTATGATAATCATGATGTCTAGGTTTGATGTTTTGCATTCGGTTATTTGGTCTAAGTTAGTGTTCTCTGTGTCGTTTTGTCCTTAAGTTTGGTTCCCAATGTTAGTATGCAATTTTACATTGAAGTTCGTATGTTACTTGCAAGGTTATGTGATTTTTTATTATAGTCTCTTCATTTATGGTTAAACTTACACAAATCCCTCTGTTAGCTAATATTGACTTAGATTAGCCCTCTTAGACAAACATTCACCACCGATCAATAAATTTTCGTTGAACGAAGCAACCATGGTCATTGACAATGACCTTATGTCAGGTTGGGTCGATTACCTCTGTTGATTAAGTAGACCAATGATCATGACAGCCTGAGATGGTAAATCATGGGACCTTGATTGAGTTCGTCATCGTCTCCCCCACCATTAACATAAAGCTTGAATTGATAATTCTTTAGAAGTTTAAAATTTAATTTTTCTACTACTATATGCTATGTTTAAATACTTAGCGCCTAATGACAAACATTGCTCGAAAGTGTTTTCTTGTTATCAGAAGGAGTAATTAATTATAAAGGTTTCCATCTATGGGAAACCTGAAACCCCATATCTTAATGTCCCACAAAATGAGAGTGAAATCTCTAGGTAGTGTGTTATGGGAAACCTGAAACCCCATAACTTAACACACCTAGGCACTCAACAAGAGGTCGCACAATTTGAAATTTTTGGAGCTCACGTCTAAAAATAAGTTTTTTATTCTATACTTCAAGAAAAATTTAAGAATAGAGTGTAAAATTTTAATTGTTTTCTAAAATTCTACTTAACAATCATTACCAATGTTGCTAATTAACCCAACAAATGTCATCTCCAATCAATATTGCTTGGCCACCATAATTTTTAAACTAACATTAACTTCCAATACCAACTAATGCCAACTCACCTTTTTTTTTTTTTGCATTTTATTATTTCTTTGGCATTTATTTACTATTCTCAAAAGAGACTAAATTAGAGATTCATATTTTATAAGTTATCTTCTTTAGTTAGAGGAAAGTGCAGACTATACTATTTTCCATACATATTATATTGCCTTGGTCATATGAGACGCCATAATTTTTTCTTTTTTGAATTTCCAATCTCTTATGTCTATGGGGGAAAAAATTTGCATACGTAAATTGTACGCAGGAGCTGCGTGCGGAATGGGTTACACGGATGTTACAAGGGGGTTACAAGTGTGCTATAACCCCTTGTACCCTCTGTGTAACTCACTTGTAACCTACGCGTTCATATTTCATCTAGTTGTAGGTTACAGAAGTTACAAGATTACATGGAGATTACAAGTGAGTTACACGGAGGGTACAAGGGGGTTATAGCACGGTTGTAACCCCCTTGTAACCTCCGTGTAACCTCCGTGTAACCCCCATATAACATATTCCGCACACAGCTCATGCGTACGGTTTACGTACGCGATTTTTTTCCGTCTATGAGTCTATTTTGTGTAGTTCTAACTTTTTAAAAAGATTAATGTAAAATTATGATGAAGAACACGTGATAATTATATATATATATATATATATATATATATATATATATATATATATATTAAAAAAATCAGATATAGTATTATTTAATATATTAGTTTGACAAAATAACTCTCATAAAAAAAAAATTATAGAAAATAATTCCCTAAATAGACCTAATGTGACAATGTGAAATACAGAAATAGCCAAAAAGCCAACCATACTAAGATAAATAATTCACTCAACCATCTTTAGTTTTCTTAGTACATAATATATATCATTCTAATCATATTTTAATTATTATATTTAATGAAATATACTTCAATTATTTAACTATTATCATACTTTATTGTTAATTTTTTTAATTAACAATGTTTTCTTCAAAAAATTGTGCCATGCATTAAAAAGATCAAATCAATTTTAACATTTCAAAAAAAATTTTAAAAATATCTATCAATTAAATTAATTAATACCTATTTAATGTAGAACATTTTTCTACATCATAAAATGGAAATTTGCATACATATCACAAAACTTCTATATATTTACATACATAACAACTAAAATTTACTATTCACACCAATATATTTTATTTCTTAATATTAGTAATACCAATATTTTTAATATAATAGTTAAAATTTGAATGTTATATATATAAATATAAAAATTTTGATGTTAGATAAGTAAATATGTAAAAATGAGCGACAAAATGCCACCCCCTTGAATGATTACGTCCACCAATGTCAAATCATCTTTCCGTCGCAATTTCTGCCCTTGACATTACACAAAACTACAGAATTGCCACCGAAACTCGGTCTACTTCGGTCAAAAAGGAAAAGCAAAAGTTTAATTATTTAATTTCCTAAAAGGAAGAGCAAAAGTTTTATTATTTATTAAAATTAATGAAAAAAATACAAATTAAAATTTTGTTATGAATTTAATATTTATTTAATAAATTCCTGAATATAATTAGAAAAATGAAAGTATTTTGAGCCAAATTTTAGCAGTAATTAACATCTTATGGAAAATTATTCAGTATCATTACTCTTCTATTTAACATTTATTATGTTGATCCTTTAATCAGTATATAATATCTAGGTTAATTAATGCCAAGGGATCACCTTTTTAATTTTCATTTTAATTTATTTATGTTTTAATTAAAAATAAAATACGATTAATATGATAAATATGCTTAATTTTTTAAAAATATTTAAAATATCTAAAACTTATAATTTCAAAAAAATATATATTTTTTTTAAATAAAACAAAATTTATAAATTGAAACTAGTCCAAATATTTAGCTTATAAAATTGCAAAAAAATTACATTTAGAGTCTTGATGTAAAACTGTATCAAGACTCTAATCACAATGCATCACGTGTACAGTCCAAACCCACTAAATACAAAAAAAATCTAAATAGTTTGAAGCATGTCAGTGACAGACTGTACACGTGGTGCATTGTGATCGAAGTCTTGATATAATGTTACATTAAAAAAATTATTAGCTAAGCTTCGTAAAATTTTTAAAGGAAGCTGGCGTGTAATTAGTTAGCTTTGAGAGACATGTGTGCAAATAAACGTTGAAAAGACATCACTAATTATCCCTATTCATGCACTGTTACATGTTAGGCATGTGAGGTGGTCACTTCGGTTTGCTTTGAGAAATGATGTTCAATGGGCCAAACATTGAATTGTTTAGTGCTTGAGTAGATTAGACAATGCACATTTTGATATTTTGAAGGTGGGTTCAAAAGAGTATTTGATGTTACTCTTATAATTTGACATTATGCTTTATTTAGCCAAATAACCCCCACAATTATTATTATTATTATTATTATATTGTAAAATTATGTTTATATTAAAATATAAGGGATGACTTCATATTCATTTGAACTTTAATAAAAAAATATTACAACTCTACTTATTTGCCAAATAATGTTATTGAATGCCTCATTGCTTGATTAATCATATTATTATCTGATACAACAATCATATTATCCAACATGAATCTCGAGGCACGACACAAATCTCAGTGCAACCTTTTAAGCAAAAAACATTCAAATCTTGGTAAAAAGTTATCCAGAGCTCTGATTTTAGCAAACTTATATTCAAAATGACCAGATCAATGAGACGAACCTAATGTTATAAAAACTAGTCCAATCCGAGTCAAATCAAGCTCAAATCAAATCATTAATCCATTCTGAGAAGATTTCCAGACACATTTGGAAATTCAAATAAATGCCGACACTAGCAAGCTTATACTTAAATCGAGCGTCTCAACAAGACGAATCCAACGAGTCCAAGATCACTCAATTCCGACTTCGTTAAGGTCATCAAATGCCCCATAAAAGCCGTCTGATTAAAAGGAGCCCTCTGGACCGTCCGATCAAAATGGTTGCATTAATTGCACCCAAAACACTATAAATAGACCCCCAACCCTCACATGAAGGAGGAGAGGGTAGAGAGAGAGCCTACGACATTAAGGAGAAGCTGCAGCTTAACACCACCGCTGACCCCCCGTCACCGTCGACCCCCGCCACCGTCGACTCCCGTCTCCGTCGACCCCCGTCACCGTTAACCTCTATCACCGTCGATCTCCGTCATCGTCGACCTCCGTCACCGTCGACCTCCGTCACCGTCGACCTCCGTCACCGTAGACCTCTGTCACTGTGGACCTTCACCAATCATCGTCAATCACCACCAACCAGACAACATTAGTCGACATTGTAGTCTGAAACATATAGTTACTCTCTCCCGTCTGTGGTGGATTTTCGCAACTGGGCCAGGCCCCGAGGTTTTTCCCTTTACGGGTTTTCCACGTAAAAACTTCTGAGTCACTGCTTGTTTCATTTCATATGTGTGCTTGCTGGATTCTTGTACAACACTAAGACGATAATTTATTATTCTACCACTGCAAATTTTCTAGCATGCATAATTATCCTTCTAGTCCAAATTTTTCTTGTAGCATAAAGGCATTACTTTTTCACACAAGCAGTCCCACCAAATACCAAAAGAAAATGAGCATTGAAAATATGATATACAATTGTTATAATTTTAAGGCATAAGATCAAGTTGAGCTTGAACACACAATATGAAGAAAACTTTAACTATTATTTTGTGAAAGGGATAATTAAATACAGATCATCCCAAACATTGATATTATAAATTAATCAAGCAGGTGATTGTTCTGAACTACTGAATTCACATCCCGTGATCAAACTCTTGAGAATTTGATAAAAAGCAAAACATATGGCTAGCATTTTCCCATGAATTTTGATATTTGAGTGAGACTTCCAAAAAATGATGAAAAATATATTTGATCTGTAAATAGCAAGTTTTGAGTGGTGTGTTTGTAATTGCCCCGATAAAAAATGGGATTTTTCATAATTACAAATATCAGATAAAAAATAGCACTCATTATCTATTTTTAATAATAAAAATTTCACATTTTTATTCATAAGTAAAATATTATGTGGGTAAAAGTGAAATTTTAGGTGAGATAAATAAATCTATATAATTGGGTGCTATATTAATTTTCCAAAAAAAAAAAAAAAAATCAGAGTTTGGGGCCCCTTCGGCCTGACGCCGATCATTCCGCATTCCGCCCACCAAATCGGCGTAGCTCCGAATTCCCGAATCATCACTCAAAAGACTCAGTGGGTAACCCGTAAATAATACATAAGATGAAGGCTATTTTGATCTTTTCTACTTTCTTCCACATTCTCCGCTGCGGCGTGGTCATCTGTCACCGTATGGTACGATAAAGAGCAAATCGAGAAACAAGGTAGAGCGGGGGAGAGAATGGCAATGGCGGCAGAGAACACCTTCCTGTCTTCCTTGTCAAAACACTCCTCCACTACTCCTCGCTCCTGCAGCTCAATCAGCAAGAGGTGAGCGATCTTCGCTTGCATGCCTACTTTGCTTGCAGCTTATTCTAGTTCTTTGCGTACTGTTTTGGGATTGATGTGCCTATTTCTGGTGTGAATTGATTCTTTTCTTCAATTTGCTACTGTGTTTTTTTCTTCTTGAATGGATTTTTTTTTTTTTAGTTTTCGACATTCATTTGGTGAGATATTTTGCATTTTTTGTATTTGTAAGAGATGGCCGATTTTTTTTGTTACTGAACATGAGTTTTGTTATGATTTGGGCACGTAGGATATTTTCAGATGTTGCAGGAGATATCACGATTTATGTTGATGGGCAATCGCTCTTGTTACACAAGGTACAAATTGTTCACTCTCGATTAATTGCTCAACAAAATTTCTTTAATGATATATATTTTGTTCAATTTCTCTTGTATATGGAGAACAATCGTGGATTTCTTCTTTCAGTGATGATAAATATTTGGAAGTTTTGAATAATTTTGGTGATAGGGTTAAGAGCAGGAACTAACGAATGGATCGGTTGAGTTTCAGCCAACTGTGAATCAAAATAAGTTTAAGGCCTGAAGTTGTAATGCGAAAAAAATGTGGAAGCTTAAACGTAGAAGTTCACGCAATAACAATCAAACACAAAGGATTTACGTGGTTCAACATTAAATCGAGTCTCCTACATCTACGAGGAAGGAGATTTCACTTGCACCAGATAGAAGAAAGAAAAATGGCTTGGGACTACAAATCAATTTTTCTCTCCGTACACCTCACTCCTACCTCTCATGAACCCCAAATCTTTTTATAGAGGTAGATTAGAGCATATAAGGATAAGAATTAAAAAAAAAAAAAATCAATTCTATTAAAATCCATAAATATAACAATCTCTACCTCATCTCTTACTTTCAAATAAGGGAGAGTTGATCAAATGAGCTCTAAACTCCAATTTAGCTGAAATAAGATGGTTGCCTATGTATCTCTCATCTTGAAGGGATCAAGCCTTGCGTAATTCTTCAAAATGTCTGTCTGGCCATTCAGTCATGAGTTCGGTGTTCGTCAAACTCTTGTAATATGTGAATTTTTGGACTGATAGTACATTCGTGAGCATGTCCGCTGAATTCTTCTTTGTATTTATCTTCTTCAACAGAACCCTGCATTCTTCAATCAAGTCTAGAATAAAGTGGCACCCCACATCAATGTGCTTGGTATGAGAATGATGGACTGGATTTGTAGCCAAGAATATCACACTCTGAATGTCGCAGAATACCGTCAGAAACTTCTGATTAACTCCTAAGTCATTCAATAGGTTCTGAATCCATATTATTTCCTCGTGATTGCCATGTACTTAGCCTTCGCAGTAGACAAAACAACAGTAGATTGAAGAAAAGATCTCCAATCGACTGGACCTCCTGCTAATGTGAATAAATAGCCTGTCATTTATCTTTGTCTATCCATATCACTTGCATAGTCTAAGTTAGTATAGCCTACACACAAATCTGCAATAGATGACTGCCTCTCAGAAATCAAGCCAACATCAAATGTACTCTTCAGATATCTCAGAATACTCTTCATAGTATGCCAATGACTTTATCCTGGATCATGCATAAATCTGCTCACAACACCAACTGCTTGTGCAATATCAGGTATAGTACAAATCATGACATACATCGGAATACCCACTGCACTAGTATAAGGAATCATCGCATATCTTTCATTTTCTTTATCATTTTTAGGATACTGATCTGAACTCAATTGAAAGTGAGATGCAATGGATAGACTCAGTGTCTTACTCGAGTAATCAACCCCAAATTTCTTTAGCACCTTCCTAACATAAGCTTCTTGCGAAAGCCAAACATTTCCAATTGACTTGTCTCCGATAATCTCCGTGCCAAGAATTCTTCGAGCTTCGCCAAACTCCTTCATTTCAAAATATTTGGATAGTTAATTCTTCATCATATCAACCTCAAAATGACCGTCAGATACAATCAACATATCATCAACATATATAAGCAAATAAATGAGCTCACCGTTAGTCAACTTTTTGAAATAGGCTCAATGATCATATTGGCTTCTCGTGTACTCCTGTTCCTTCATGAACTGATCAATTTTTTTATGTCACTGTCGTGGTGTTACTTCAACCCATACAAAGACTTGTCAAGTTTGCAAACTAAGTCTTTTGATGCTTCATATTTAGTTGGCCATAACATGTAGATCTCTTACAATTCTACATGTAGAAATATAGTCTTCACATCGAGCTGTTTTAAGATCAGACTGTACTGTGCTACCAGTGTTAAGAAAATAAGGATAGAGGGATGTTTGACCATTGGGTAGAACACTTCATCATAACCAATCCCTTCTCGTTGCGTAAGGACTTTTGCCACTAATCTTGTTTTGTACCGTACATCAGCTTCATGAGTTCCTTCTTTGCATACACCCATTTGCACTCGTGACTTTTCTCTCCGAAGAAGCTTTACCAACCTCCAAATACTATTCTTTCGAATAGACTCCATCTCTTCATCCGTTGTCGCTTTTCAAATATCACAATCTATACCCTCCACCTCTTCTTTGTAGTGGCAAGGAATTTCTGTCTCTGTGGTTGAAAGTGCAAATGTAATGTGATCCCTCAACCAAGTTGTTTTTGGAATATTTTGGCATCTAGTACCACTCCGAGCAATAGATTCCTAGTCATGAATCTCATCATCAACATTTTCTTCTACCTCCTCCCGAGCACTATCAATAGATACCTTCTGAGCTGTAACTGAATCAGATATCCGAGTCAGGGTCGTTTAAGTTTGTGGAACAAATGGAGTTGCATTATAATCCATCTTCTGCTGCATATCTATGGTCCCAGTAAATCTCTACCTATTTTGAGTTCCGATTTTTCAACAAGCTCACCTTGTCGAATGTAACATACTGTTAATTACAATCTTCTTTTCTGACTGATCATGTAGCTTGAAACTCTTAACTCCACACCTGAAGCCAATGAATATTATTTTCTTTTCTCGTGGGTCCAGTTTATCATTCTGCACGTGGTAGTAAGTTAAACACTCAAACACTCTCATGTGCTCATAATCTCTAGCAAGATAGTTGTAAAAGGCAGAGGGTTCACCAAGTGACAAACGTATTCTATGGCCTCGACTCAATAGATTATATCCAACATAGTATTGGATAACATACACTGAACTTTGTCCACCAAAGTCCGATTCATCCTCTCTGCCACTCCGTTCTGCTTTAGTATCTCTCGAACAGTGAAGTGGTGCTCTATCCCAACTCTCCGACACTCTTGCAAAAATGCATCCAAAGTGTATTCGCCCCCAGCGTTTGATCTGATACACCTGATCTTTTATCAGTTTGAGTCTCAATCAACTTCTTCCAAGTTATGAAAATCTCCAGCACTTCGTTTTTTGTGTTTCATGGTGTACACCCAAACATATGTGGAGTAATCATAAATAAAAGTGATAAAGTATCTTCGTCCGCTGAATGATGTTGTCTTTGTCGGACCCAAACATTTGGGCGAACATACTCTAAATTACCTTTTGTACTGTGGATATCATTCTTAAAAGATACCCGTGTCTTCTTGCCAATCACACAATGTTCACAGAAATCAAGTTTGTAGGTGTTTGCTCCTTTGCTCAATCCTTTCCTCACTAAAGCCTGAAGTGAAGCCTCTTCAGCATGAGTTAGCTGCATATGCCACAACATAGTGGCGCCAAAATAATTATTAGCAAAAACAGTTGTTTCAGTCACTATCATTTGCCCTGATAGTAAATATTGTGATGATGAACTTCATTCATAAAAATCATTGTTTCACGACATATCCTCAAAATTCCTGCCTCAATAACTATCTTGTAGCCATTGACTCTAAAGCTTGTACCAATAACAAATTCTTCTTAATATCTGGAACATGTTTAACATTAGTCAACTCACTCATAGTACCATCATGCATCCTGATAAAAATACCTCGTACACCAACAACACGACAAGCTTGATCATTGCCCATAGTCACTGCACCGCTATCCAGTTTCTTGTACGTACAAAACCACCCTCCATGAGGAATCGAATCATCACATGCTTGTGAAATGCTCATTCAAGTCTGTTCATCCAATAGTAACTCCCGTCTTTTTCAGAATTTATAGAGTTGACACTTCATGTGGAGACGGTTCACTATGCTCTTTGTGAGATATTTATTTTACATCTTCCTCCACAATTTCTCTGCAGAAGTCTTCATCATTACCTCATATTTGATTTTCTGGGTCAAATAATTTCGGATCAACCCACAAGCACTCATGTTCTTCTTCAACGAATTTCTCTCTGACATCCCTTTAGAACATTTCTCATGATTCAGAACTTCCTTCAGATTTAGATGTTATGAAAATAACGGAGAAAATAGAAATCGACACAAATCAGAAGAACATAAGAGATTTAACGAGGTTCGACAAAGAATTGCCTACGTCATCGGGAGCGAGCCGGCTAATTTCAGCTATTTTGCGGAGTTCTGATAATTTGGTTCACATATCCGTAGGATTACACATCTATTTATAGATAAACCCATGATAAATTACAAATACGCACTAAGCTCCACCTCGACCCGCTTTATTCCAAGAGACACTCCTTTTAACCAGTGAGACACGCATCTTCACAAAGAAAACTCCAACTCCAGATACGAGCGCATACCTAACAATTCTCCACCTCTGGCGAATATCCAAGACTTGCATGGGAGAAACGCTTCATCCGTATTTGTGCCTACCAAACAAATCTCGCACCCAGTAAATATCCGACCGCTAGGAGAAATACGTCTAACGATCTCCACGCTGTCGAATATCCAACCCCTTAGGAGAAAATCTCCACCTTGCGAATATCCAAGCCCTTTGGTGAGAAATAGATGTCACAGCTTTCACGTGAAATGTGGTCGAGCAACCAAGCCATCTAACTGCTGGCTCGATCAACCGTGCCATCTGAAGACCCAAAGCACGATTCCTGTTCGCGTCGCATCTCGGCCAATTCGTCGTTTCCGCGAGCCACGAATCCTTGCTCAGCACTGTTCGAGAATATCTCTCGACGAAACTCCCTGTTCACGAAATAATCGTGCTCGCTCTCTCACCTACTACTCCGCCGAACACCACTTGTCGCAACTCCTCCCGCGACGTACTCGCAATCGTGCTTCGCTTCGCCGATTCACTTATCGTGATTCACCTGCAACAAACCTGCGAATTCCGCTGGTCGCAGATACTCGCCGAACCGCAGTCATTTATCCGAACTGCTTCACCCGTTCGTTCCCGCAAGCCTTTAATACTTCGATAATCACAAATCGCCACGCTGAAAACCCTTCGCAAAATCGACGCCTAGTCCGCCTCGATCGCGAACTCCGCCTCGCGAAACACCTTCGTGAAGTTACTATCGCGCGCCGCCACTAAGGCTATCGCGCCAGCGCCCGTCGACAAGCCTACGCTGCGCTGCAAGCTTCGCAGGAACCATCCCGGGCCGTGAACCCGACCTTCTCCGCAAAATCACGTGAAGTCCTTCCCGTCATCCTCGCCTGCCTCGGCTGCCCGCAGATCCTCCGCCGAACCAACTCGTTCGTAGATCCTCGACACCGCGCGATCGCCTTCACCGTCGCCACTGCGTAATTGCCCGCTACGCCCGCGACAGCCTCGTTCGCCCGAACGCCTCGCTCGAACTCCACATGTCGCAATTTCTCCGCTGACAAAACATGGTTCCTATTCACAGGAACCAAACTCCACCGACACCCGCAAGAACTTCTACATCTCTTCCGGCTCGTGCAATTCGGTTAATCCACTCGGCACCCGGTCAGCAGCCCTTCATCCTTCTGTCGAATTGTCCTCGCAAGCTTGCCCTTGCGAACTTTTCTCGACGTTCGAACTATCTCGCTCTACCACGAGAAATTCCAAAGCCTCCGCCTGCCGCTCCCGTTCACCTCATCACCGCGATGAGCCTCAAACTACTTAACTCCCCGCTCTATAATTGCCTTTGGTTTCCATGGCCAGCAGTAACTGACACGAATGAAAAGATTCCTCTCCTTTCACACAGTTCCAGACCCCCTGCGGTGGAAGAAAATTAAAGGAAAAATCTTCTACTGGAAATAGAATATTGTTTTATTCCTTCCCTTCAAGCATTCAGCGGCCAGGGAATATTCTTCTCCCAGATTCCTTTCTCCCTTTCAGCAGCTCTGCGGACGCCTCTTGCTAGGCGCGAAATGTCGTGTGCCTCTCCAAAGCCGTCGCGCCTATTCGCGCGAAAAACTGCCCGGATCAACTCTCCTGTTTCCCGTCCAACTGTTCCCGCGCACGCGAGTCGTCCGCCTTCTCGCCGCCCAACTGCTGCTGGAACCAACACGAATCCTCTCCGAAGCAAAAACCGCGAACTCCGCCTGTTCGCACATTCCTGCACGCGAACCTCCTCGTAGAACCTGCGCGAACCGCTCCTCGCCTGTCACGCGAACCCGTGGCTCCAAATGTAGCGTGAAGCCGCGAACTGGCTCGCGCCCGCGAACTGCCTTCTCTGCCGCTTCCCAGCAACCGTTCGCGAAGAAACTGGCGAACCGTCGCGAATCGCCCGAACTGCCGAAGCCGCTAAACAGCTCCGCACTATAGCCGCACGAAGCCTCTTCAGCGCTTGTTCTGTTCGCGGTCGCAGAACCTCGCCTAGGCTGAAGCGAGAAACAACGAAGCCCATCGCGACTCTTCCATCTGCCACGAATCGCCCTTCGCGAACTGCTGCGAACCTGCTGTCCGGATCCTGTACTGCGTTGCTTGCTTCCTCCGCGCCTGAAACCGAATGAGCGCCTCGAACTCGAAGCCTTCTGGAATCGCTGAATTTCGCGATTATTCCTTCTACGGTGCCGGAACCGAACTCCCTCCTCTGCCGCAATCCAAATCTCAAAATCTTCTTCTTTCTTCCTGCGTAGATCTCCTCCACCCTAGAACCATAGCTCCGATACCAATTGTTATGAAAATAACGGAGAAAATAGAAATCGACACAAATCAGAAGAACACAAGAGATTTAACGAGGTTTGGCAAAGAATTGCCTACGTCCTCGGGAGCGAGCCGACGAATTTCACTATTTCAGAGGAGTTACAATAGTTCGGTTCACATATCCATAGGATTACACGTCTATTTATAGATAAACCGCTACGTATAAATTACAAATACGCACTCGCTCCCTCAACCCCCTTTATTCCAAGAGACACTCCTTTTAACTAGGAGACACACCTCTTCACAAAGAAAACTCAAACTCCCTAGATATGAGTCATACCTAACATTAGAGAGCACAGTGCACCCATTGCCTCGCATTGCCACATGCCAAAGTTTCCTTTGCCGTCAAATTTTGTGACATCTATTTTGATAGGATGCGTAATTACCTGATGAATTGACTTTTCCACTACCATAGTGGACGTTGAAGAACCTGATATTATGCTATCAATTATTTCTACCACTGTTGGAATCTCTTTCCTGAAAAAAATTTTCTAGCAAAATACTTTCCTGTTAAAAAACTTCCCAAAAACTAAGGTGCTTTACGCCTTCCCTACACTGAAAAAAATTCCTTTCCTTGCCCTGCAATGACGCAAACCAGAAAAAAGCATTATTCTTTTATTCTCTGTTCGGCTCCCACACAAGCCTAATTAATGTCTTCCGCCTTTTCGTGCCGGAGCTCACCGGAGCCACTGCCAACCTGCTGCCCGAACCGCTTTTGAAACAAAGCCCACTGGAGGGCACCTCAAGCAACGACTCTGCCACTGAGATTATCGCCGGAGCTTCTGAATCTGTCGGCAAAGCATGCCGGATCACGTGCTGCAGAAAACATCGGTAACACAAGTCAGATTTGCTGTTGTCGACGCGGAACCTTTCTCCAATCACGAACCCGAAGTTCTGATACCAATTGTTATGTGAAAACAATACAGAAGCATAGAAATTTACATAACAACAATCAAATAAAAACATTTACATGGTTCGACATTAAATGAAGTCGCCTACATTCATGAGAAGGGAAATTTCACTAGCACCAGATGAGAAAGAAAAACCGCTTGGGGTTATAACCCAACTCTTCTCACCATACATCTCACTCCTACCTCTCATGAACTATAAGCCATTTTTTTATAGAGGAGGATTAGGGCATATATGCAAAAGAACAAAGACAAGAAATAAATTAATTATAATAAAAGCCATAAATACAACAGAAGCAATGTTATTCTGATAAGTTCCTTATGGCTCCGTTAGAATGTCTGAGCTTTGAATGAACAAAATGACACGGTGCTGTAATCTCAAATCATTTGTGTAGGTGCATGGTTAATTTGTACATTGTGTAGATAACATTTCATTTTGTTTTATTTTAATTCAAACACAAAACTTGGTGATTTGGTTATTTATTCTTGTAATTCTGTTGCTCTCAAAGCTTTGCTTTCTAATTTTTTTCTTCAGTCATGGTGATTGATTAATCTTGGGATTTACAAAACTATTGCAATATGAATTTTGTGCTGTAAGCATTTGTAGACGCAGTAATTAGCATTATTTATATTTGTAGTTTTGGTTCTGTAAAATTTCTGTTTTTTTTTTTTTTAATGAATTTATGGGTGATGAAGTGGAGCGGAACGGATATAACAAGGCTTTAATAGTATCGTATGTATTATTAGATTGGTCTCTATATGCTAATGCAAACTTTCCTTTTATTAAACACAAGCTTCTGAGTGCAATTGCTTGCTTTACCAAAATGCTTTCCTTTTGTGCGAGTTTTCTGTAGATTTATTTTAAATGCTCAGTCGGATAGTTCATTAATGCTTATTTGATAATTTCTTGTCCTTGAAGTTCCCTTTGGTTTCACGGAGTGGGAAAATTCGCAAAATGGTGGTTGATTCGAAGGATTCAGATCTCTCCAGATTGGAGTTTTTCAATGTTCCGGGCGGTTTTTTTGCTTTTGAACTTGCAGCTAAATTCTGTTACGGAATGAATTTTGAGATACTGACTAGCAACGTTGCTGATCTGAGATGCATAGCTGAATATCTAGAAATGACAGAAGACTACAGAGAGCAAAACCTTATTGCCCAAACAGAAAACTATTTGAATGAGATAGTGTTTCAAAGCATTGAGAAGTGCATTGAGGTTCTTTGTGCTTGCTCTGGTCTGCTTCCCATTGCAGAAGAGGTTGGTATAATAAATAGATGCATAGATGCAGTTGCTGCTATTGCAAGCAAGGAACAATTGGTTTTTGGTTTAGCCCGGTTAGAGTTCAATGGAAGATCTGAAAAGCAGGATACGGACTGCCAGGAATGGTGGGTGGAAGATCTGTCGGCATTAAACATCAATCATTATCAACGAGTAATTTCTACTATGAGGAGGATGGGAGTTAGAGCGGATAGCATTACAGCCTCAATTATCCATTATGCTCATGCCTCTCTGAAAGGTACTGAGAAACGTAAGGCATGGGATTCCAACTTGTCATTAGGTGATGATCAGAGAGTCATTGTGGAAGCACTAGTGTGTCTCTTATCAACCGAGAAGATCAAATCTGTTCCGTTAACGTTTATGTTTGGGATGCTTAGGATGGCAATCGAAGTGAATGCATCGGTCAGTTGTAGGCTTGACCTGGAGAGGCTAATCAGTTTCCGGTTGGAAGTGGCGTCACTCGATGATCTGCTAATTCCCTCGTTACAGAAAAATGATTCGGTTTTTGATATTGACTCCGTACACCGAATATTGGCAAATTTCATGCAGAGGATTGAAGAAGAAGATTCTGATGAGTCATCAAAGTGTGGATATGAATCTGAAGGTTTAAACTCTCCCAGTCATAGTTCTGTTCTGAAAGTAGGGAGGCTTATTGATGGTTATCTTGCTGAAATTGCACCTGATCCATATCTGAAGCTACATAAATTCATGTCACTTATTGAACTATTGCCAGATTATGCCAGAGTGATTGAGGATGGGCTCTACAGGGCTATAGACATATACTTGAAGGTATTTTCTTGAAGTTTAATTTGCAGACTTAAATTTCAGTAATTTAGTTTCTGGAAAAGATAATGTAAGCCTTTAAAGACTTCCTTTATCGTAAATCTGTGCATGAACTGTTTACCCCCCACATATTTTCTTTCAGAACCTATGTTCCCTAGCTGGGACATGTCGTTATTTCCCATCTGAGAACATACTGGCTAAATTCTGAATGCACCGGTAGTTCTTGTGCGACAGTTGTATGATACCCAGCTTTGGTGAAAAGTTTGACTTCTATCTACTTTTCTAAGCACTTGTATGGATGCGACTTTGTGACTTATCTCCAATTAACGATCAACATGGTAATCTAAGAGGAATGCGTGTTCCAAATACAACTCATGCTATAAGTATATATGATCTACATAGAATTGGAGAGGATAACACTTTTATAGGCTCAACTGAGGGTGATACTGATTTGAATTCGAGTGTAATTGGTTGAACTTGTGTTCAAGTTTAAATTCTTATTTAGCTTGAACTAATAAAAAGGAAAAAAGAAATGATTTACAGTTGAACGGACTTGAATCAATATTGAATAAGATTTGACAACTGCAATGACTAGCTTGGGTGCTTGAATGGAGGACAGATTATATACCAAGAGTTCCATCCACTAAGCCAACCAAGAAACCATTCCGAGTTTATATATAAACCAGCAATGATTATGCATATCTATGTGTCTACATATATACATTCGCACACTTCCGCCTCACTATGTTGTTACACTTCGGACTTGGTGAAAGGATATAAAATCTGTTTTGTACACATAAGAAAAGCTCATATACAAGAATTATAAATAGTAGAGTAAGCAAGGAAAATAAATAAAATTTTATTCCATCAGTACAATTTTCATAACAATTCAACAAGCAAAATAACATTTATCGAAAATATTGCAAAAATAAAATTACCCAAAATTTAAGAAAAGTACAAATAAAATTACATGCACTTGTTGACTTATATATATAATTCACCAGCTGGAATGATTGCACGTAAGGTGAATGACAAATGATGACTACAACATAGCACAATCAAATATAGAAAATTATGATCACACTCAAAACCACCCAAAATATTATCAGATTGAACTTTGATTGTACAAGCACATATGAAATATCAAAATTGCTTAAGAGGAAATATTCCACAATTTAAAGGACCAAACATTAAGAAAATGATGAACTGCAGAAGTGAGGCACGTAATTTGAACCCAAATTGTCTTGAGTGCTAACGAAGTTACTCAGTCAATCTCAAATCGAAGAATGGATTACACGAGTGCGTACAGGAAGCAACCTTTCCTAGAAAAGACACCCATATTGCTAAGTCTTTGTGCATTTGTTGGTAGCATGTAAATTACACGCATTAGTTTTCATGCATCAGTGTACACCATCAGGGCAGCATCATTTCTTTAGGCGGATCTGGTGTCGTGGGATCGAGTGAAGCAATGGGGAGGGGACTCGGGCATGTAATAATCTTGAGATTCATTGTTTCTCCTATCAGTGTGCACCCATATCGTTACCTCGAGGTACAGAAGGCAAGATCGAGAGATGGATTCAAAAGATGTTGAATGTTTGGATCATACAACCTAGTGTGAGCTCCTTCTTTAGCCTAGTCTCGTTAGTGAAGAAGGATGGGAGCTGATGCTTCTGTGTGAATTATTAGGTAGTGAATGAGGAAACAATACCTGATAAATTTTTCATCTCGATGATCGATGAGTTATCGGACGAGTTGTTTGGGGCTGCAGTATCTTTCAAGCTTGATTTGAAGTCAGGACACCATCAAATTCGGTTTCAACGGACATATGTGCAAAAGACTGCATTTCAAACTAATGAGGGTCACTGCAAATTGCCAGATTACGATGCCACGTGGGAGCCATACCACTTGATCCAGTAGCAGTTTAATCTTTTCCATCTTGAGGACAATGTGCCTTTTTGGGAGGAGAGTAATGTCAGATCAACACTAAGTCTGCCAAATTATTTGAAGGCTTGTGTCAGATGCAAGGGTAAAAGGGTAATTTAGTCATTTGCCTTTTATTTATTGTGGGGTTGAAAAAAATATGACCAATATATTTAATGTTATGTTATGTGTGATTGTTGTCATGAATCTTAGGGTTAGGGTTTGGGAGAGATCGCACATCTCTTGAAATGTAGATATTAGGCTTTGGGAGAGATCTTTTATCTCTTAATTTATAGGTGTTTAAGAAGAAAAATTACGGATAACATAATCTGTATATTCATAATATGATCTTAAATATGGTATTATAACTTTTTACAAATAAACCCCTAGATTTCTTCAATATTCTCTTTTTACCAATAGGACTCTAAATAAGGTCTAATTATCAACACTCTCACACAAGATGGGTAAAATATATCCACTAAGCTTATCTTGTCACATAATAGAGATAAATCTAATGAAGCACCAAGTCCTTTAGTGAGGCAGTTAGTCACTTGCTCTCGAGTGGCTACATGACTTAGCTCCAATAGACCGTTATTTAGCTTTTCCTTGATGAAGAATCTATTAATCTCCACATGTTTGGTTCTATCGTGTTGCACTGGGTTGTTGGCAATGTGGATTGCTGATTTGTTATCAGACCACAACTTCATTTTGAGTTCTTTTGTCCACCTTAAACTCAACCAACAAGTCTCTCAGCCGCATCATCTCGGCAACTCCTAAGACCATGACTTTATGCTCTGTCTCTGTTGTTGACCTCGCTACTACAGACAGTTTCTTGCTCTTCCGAGAGACCAAGTTGCCCCCTTCAAACATGTAGTACTTGAGGTGGATCTTCTTTCATCTGCACTACTTGCCTAATGAGTGTTACAAAATTCCTTGATGTTTACGTGCCCATTTTTCCTAAAATCAACCCCTCAGGTACCTTAGAATTTGATACAATGCATTCATATGACCCTTCCTTGGATCATGCATGTAGCGGCTCACCACGCTTACTGCAAGAGATGTCAGGTTTAGTGTGACGCAGGATCAAACGACCCATCTATCTTTGGTCCCTCTCACGATCAATTGGTTCCCCTGCCTCTACACTCAACTTGATCTTCTGGTCAATTGGAGAGACTGCAGATTTGCACCCCAGCATGTTTGTTTCCGTGAGGAGAGCTAGTACATATTTTCTCCGGGACAAGACTATCCTCTCAGGTTCACGGACCACTTTAATCCCAAGAAAGTATTTGAGCTATCTAATATCTTTCACCTCAAATTCATTGCTCAGTCTTACATTTGTTGGGAAATTTTTACCTCATCATCACCGATGATAATGATGTCATCAACATACACAACAAGTATAATGGTGTGTCCTTAATGTTATCAAAATAACACTGTATGACTTGCATTGATATGCTAATATCTCATGCTTATCATAGCTTTTCTAAACTTGCTAAGCCAGGCTCGAGGAGAATGCTTCAAGCCATACAGTGACTTTCTGAGCTTACACACCTTGCCCACTATCTGGACTGTACTGAACCTAGTGGTATCTCCATATATATATCCTCCAGTAGCTCATCCGGAAGAAATGCATTCTTCACATTTAGTTGGTGTAACCTCCACCCACCATAAAGAAACCAGTGCCTTCATTGTGTTCTTCTTTGCTACTGATACAAATATTTCATAATAATCAATGTCATATATCCGATTGTATCATTTTTGCAACCAATCATGCATTGTACCGCTCCACTTTTCCTTCTGGAGTTTGTTTCACTGTGAGATCTACTTGCACCCAACTGTTTTTTTTCCCTGCTGGTAGTGGCACTACCTCCTATGTTTTGTTTTTATCGAGAGCACTAAGCTCTTCATGCATAGACGCTTTCGACTTAGGATTCTCCTTATCAATCTGCCAACACTTGGGTATAGAGGCAGTGTCTTAAGATGTCATGAATGCACCATTTAATGTGATATGTTAGAATATGAAACAAAATTAGCAATGTCATGTTCTCACCCAAAATGATCTTCAGGATGTCCCACATTGCTGCTAGAGGTCCTCCTTAAATTTGAGGGGGTTAGAAGAAGAAAGATGAGGAATTATATTACCTAGGAGTTCTGAGTCAGAGGTGGATGTTGTAGGTGTCTCGAGAGTTGGAGAAAACCGGGACAAGGGACTAACTGACAGAAGTGACACTAAATGACACATCCATGCTCACAAATAATCTCTTCTTAAACGAGTTCTAGCAGTCATGCCCCTTCTGGGTGGTAGAATAACCTACAAACACACATTTCATAGCTCTGGGAAACAGCTTTCCAACCGATGGTCTGTTATTTTTCACAAAATATACACATCTAAACATCTTCAATGAGAGGATCCCACTATTTTCTCCATTCAATATATGACAAGGTGACTTCCAATCAACCGTCGATGGCATCCTATGAATTAATTGAGTGACTGTCAAAACTGCTTAACCCCACAAGTACTTTGGGATATTTATTGCTATCATCATGCTTGTGGCAACCTCTAGAAAGTGTTTATTCTTCCCCTCTGCTATTTCATTTTGTGTTAGTGTGTACGGACATGTGGTTTGATGTTGTATCGTTTGGGCTGATAAGTATTCCCCAAAAGCTTTGTTGGTATACTCTGTTCTATTATCACAGCTCAGTACATTAACTATTGCACTATATTGAGTTTGGATTGTCTTGTGGAAGTCTTTAAAGCAAGCAAATCATCACCTGTATTTCCATAAAATATAACCAAGTAACATGAGAAAAATAGTAAATAAATCTCACAAAAATATGATAACCATTCATAGAACTTGTAGATCAAGATCCCCAAACATAAAACTGAATCAAGTCAAAAACACCAAAACTCCTATTCTTAGGACTAATATAAGAGCTCCTAAAAAGTTTGCCCAACTCACAAGTATCACACAGAAGCTTTTGTTTATTTTTGTTTCATGCAAAGAAGGCTCAGTAAACTAAAATAAGAGTCATGTGCGTCTGTGATGTAGCAACAACACATTCCCCACACTCCTTCCTGATTCTCCAACTCCATGACTATCCACCATGAATGTTAACGCTAAGTCCATCCCCTTCCGGTCCAAATGCCAGAGTTCACTATGCCATGTTTCAGTCCAAAGTGTCTGCCCGCCCCTTCCTTTTGGAAGATCACAAACAATACATTTTAGTTGTGAATAATGACACTAATGGATAAAAAGTTTATATTAAAAGAATGAGAATGCAAAATATTGGAAAAAGTTATATAATTGGTACTCATCACTGTACTCTTACCAACTATAGATTGTGTTGTACTATCTGCAGTCTGGATGCTCTCTAGTACTGTTAGGAGAGTATAGGAAGAAAACTCTATAGCAGTACCTGTTACATGTCGAGATGCACCAGAATCTACTATCCATTTTGATGATCCTGTGGTAGAAATAGAGGTGAGAGAATGTGTATCATAATTACCTTTGTCATAGTGAGCATAAGTGGCAATGTTACCCTTTGATGATGACTGGTTGGAAGCATCTTTAACCTCATCTCCTGTCATTTTCGGCTTCTTCTTTAACAACTTCATACACTCATGATTCTCATTGGTAAAATCACACATTTCTCTCCCTCTTCTACTACCATCAGATTTGCCTGGTAGCCTTCTTTTCTACCTTTTTGACCACCACTACCATGATCACGACCTCCACCCTGTCCACGTTAACCTGTCTATTTTTCCTTAAGTGATTTATGACAGATCTTGCTTAGATGTCCAATTTCACCACAGTTGTAACACTTGGGAGCCTCACCCTAGACACTTATCATATCTGAGCTCGAGGAGGCCAAAGCTGATCGTGCACCTAGAAGTTCACTCGGATAAGTGTATTTTCACTTTACTTAATTGTATTTTAATTTAATTATCAATTATTTTTGTATAAACTATTTTAATTAAGATACTAAACTTTAAGTTTAAGTATTGCAATCAAAATTAATATTAAATATTATTAATTTATACATTTAAAATTAAAACACTAACTTTTTTTAGTGCACTAAAATGTCGACTCCTTTGATCGTGGCTGGACATTGACTCCTCTACTCATCACCCACATCGTCTTCTCATTACGCTTTTTGCCTCTCACGCAAGTGAGTCGCACCCTTTCTTTCTATCTCTCCTCATTTAGCATCGAAGTCGCGAGTTGTACCACAATCCATATAGGAAGAGGACTTTCTAGCAGTACCTGTCATATATCAAGATGCATCAGAATTTATTATTCATTCTGATGATCATGTGGTGGAAATAGATGCAAGAACATGTGTATCACAAACACGTTTGTCGGAGTGAGCATAAGGTGCAACGTTACCCTTTGATGATGACTGGTTGGAAGTATCATTAGCACCATTTCATGTTGCTTTCTATTTTTTCTTCAACAACTCTAGACACTAATGATCCTCATTGGTAAAAATCACCTCTCATTTTGCTACCATCAGATTTGTTCGGTTAACCCCGTTTTCAACATTTTCGACCACTACTATCACGGCCTCCACCATGTCCATGTCCATCTCTCTTTCTCCGTAGGTGGCATTGAACAATTCTTGCTCAGATACCCAACTATACCACAATTGTTGCACTTGCAAGTCTCCCGCTGGACACCTATCATACCTGAGCTCAAGGCGGCCAAAGCTGATTGCACACCCAAAAGTTTACTCGGCTCAGAGTGTAGTTTCATGTAACTCTCCTTCTGTATCATCTCAACAATGGCCTCATCCAGAGAAGGGATAGTCGCTTGAGCTAGGAGGACAGATCTTTTATAATCAAAGGTTGGGCTCAAATGGGCTAGAAACTGCATTGACCACATATGTGCAAAGAATTTTCCTTTCTTGTACTCCGGGTCGCAGCAGCTCGACGTCAATGAGAAGTGATCAAGTTCTGTCCACAGCCGCTCCAGATATAAGTCTTAAATCGATTTATCGTCTTATACCACTGCTTCTATCTCTCATTGAATCTAGCACACTCTTATATGGTTCTCCATCCCAGCATAAATCCTCTTCAGCTTTGCCCATATGTCCCTCACTTTTTGAATGTCATATACTGATGATGCAATTGACAGAACCATCAAGTTGAGTAGCCAGGTGTAGATTAAGGTGTAATTTAGCGTAGAAAAAAAATATTTCAAATAGATTTATGCCAAACTCCTCGAATGGATTTAACTAGATTTAACTTTAATTGAACTAAACACCTCAAATAGATTATTTTAAACACCTTATTTTAATTCCACAAGCTTCAACTTCTTTAAATCCCGTAAATCCTGTTTCCTACAGGATTTGGTAATCCAGGATTAAGGAAAAACGAAGCAAAAATGATATTTAAGAACCTGTAGGATTTACAGAGGCATTTTTTGTCGTTTGGCAGGATTTAGCCTACATAAATCCTTTACCAAATAGCCCTTAATCAAACTCTTTATCTTGTCTCATTCACAAGAAGGATATCAATGACAAAAAGCATACACCAAGGTACATCCTCATGCAAATGTCCAGTAAGAGCATCTATAACTAAAGGAAAAGAACGATTGGTCATACTTGTGAATGTCGAAGCGGTGTAGTCGTCGGAGCTGGGATCGTTGGGGGCGCTTGAGTCGCCGGGAGAGGGGAGGGGAGGATTAGGGCATGAGTTAGAGACCAAGACTGAGAGGGAGAGGATTAGAGCAAGATCTGGCAAGTCACGATTTCAACGGTATAATAGATTGTTTCCAACAGTATACAAACGGCTTAAAATCTGTCAATTATTAATATTAACACCGACGCTTTTGCCATTGCTTATTAAAAAGCCTCGTCGGTTAATATCCTGTCAATAACCGACGACGTAAGACCATCAGAAAGAATAAAACCTGTCGGAAAAAAAAAAATTGTTGATAAGCGACAGTATGTCTTGTTATTATGCCTTTAGAAATAACTCATTACATAAATCATCTTAAAATGGTAGGAAAATGGGGCATTTTTACCGAGGTAAGTTTAGACCATCAATTTTTAACGGTTTTTCCTATAGTGGTACCTTCGTCGCGACTATTTCGGGTCCCAATCCCGACTATCGAGCAGCTGCTAACCCTGATTAGGGCTGAGACTCTGATACCAAAAAAGAAAATTACAGAAAAAATAATCTGTACATTCATAACATGAGCTTAGATAGGGCATTACATTTTTTTATAAAAAAACCTCAAAGACTTATTCAATTCTCCAGCACTTTATCCTTTATATATTCGGGTTGCGTTGTGTTGTGTTAGTGAAATAAATACTTTGTTTGCCCTATAATTTCTGTGAAATTTTGTCTTTCCTATCTTGTTGGCGAGTTAATATAATTTAGTTGGCCCTAATTTATACGGAATTTCTTATCACATTGATTTGGATCCAACTAATTTATTATATACTCTTAATAGCCCTTTTATTTGCGAGAGTCGTGGTTTAGTTTATCAATTTGATGGTTTACCAGACTTCATATTCTCTGTGCTGGGAGGGGTGAATGTAACAGCTATAGATATCTTTCTGTCCAATGTTTATCATACGTCAGGTAACACAGTTTAAAAGAGCCCACTCGGGCTCCTCGTTCATAAGATTGTCTCTTATTTTGTTGCTAACTTATGATGTATTTTGATTTTTTTTTTTTGTGTAAATTTATTATGCTATATAATAATTTTAATGGTTGATTATAAAATTTTGCTTTAAAGAAAGGAGAGGGAGGAGTTACTCTTACGAGAGTTTCTTACGAGAATGGAGAATGGAGAATGCAGGGGCGGGTGGATTACTTTATATTTTAAGAGTATGGAGTACTTTATTTATTTATTTGGTAAATGCAAGGCTAAGGTTTTGTATATCAAAGAATCTTATATTAGCAGGTTTGTGGAGTTACCATTAAATTAAAATAATTAAAGTAGCATCTATTGAAGATAAGACAATGGGAAAGAAAGCCTAGATGATTTGGACAAATACTTTTAATGTTAGAAAACGAACCATTTAAATATATAAATAAATTTAGTTTTTAAGGATGAAGAAAGTGACTTGGATAAATGTTCAAAAAAATTTATGAAGAATGTGTTGAACTTTACAATTATCTTGAGGTTTTTTTTATTGGTATTGTGAAATTTAGTCTGATATTAGTTGATCATGCCAATTTTCAGAGAACTATGATGTTTAAACGATACAACTTCTATGAATACCATAGGCACTACAGCTGAAATTTTAACTTCGCTGTTCAATTTTGCGGCCAAATTGTGTAAATATGTTTTAGGCAGTGTTTGGCTGCAACCTGGATTAAGATTAAATAAGATTGATCAAATCCAATAAATCCCGCGTTGGAGGTGGAGCTCGTGATGGCAATATATATCCTTTAAATCTGACTCGCAATTAGATTTATTAAATTCGCATTTATGCCGTACTGGAGACGGAACACGAGAAAAGTGAAGTATAAATTCATGGCTAAATCTTATTGATAGTATGCTACCAAACACGGCTGGAAATTTGCTTTAAGCTATCTCACGAGACACCGTGTTGTATGAAACTTTATTGTTTAAAGGAGTAGACCCTTTCAACTAGAAGTTGCTTATTTATATTTCATACAACCCTTTCATCATATTTCATGCTGCACATAGACGATCAGAACCAGAACATCTGACATTCAAATCTGCTCTATTATCAGGCTCATCCTTCCCTGTCTGAATCTGAATGTGTGAAGCTATGTAAGCTCATCGACTGCCAAAAACTCTCCCAAGAAGCCTCAAACCATGCAGCTCAGAATGATCGTCTTCCCGTTCAGATGACCGTTCGTGTCCTCTACTTTGAGCAGCTTCGTCTCAAGTCCGCTCTCTCAGGCTCCTCCGCTGATGCCGACGGCTCGTTTTCGCAGAGGATTATTGGTAGCAGCGGAGTCACGAGCGCCGCCGTCTCTCCTAGAGATAACTATGCATCGCTACGAAGAGAAAACCGGGAACTCAAGCTTGAGATCTTGAGAATGAGAGTTAGGTTGAGTGAGTTGGAGAAGGAGCATGCAGTGATGAAGGATGGGATGAGAGAAAGCAAATCTGGAGAACATGGAAAAGCTTTCTTTTCTTCTCTGTCTAAAGGTATTGGAAAGATGGGATTTTTTGGTCCAGGTAATGGAAAACAGCATAAACATGCAAGGAAAACACAGGCTACCGATGGAAAAACTCACAGAAGACGGCAACGAAGATCATCTGTTGCTTGAAGATTACAGGCTTTTTTTGTTTATTTTAGGCAAAGTTTTATGCAGACTTGCGAATGAGATGATGATCTTATGAGGAAGTGGGAGTTGGCTTTGATGGATCCACAACATTGCTATTTGTTTTGTGATAAGAGAAAGCCAATGTAATGGTTCTTGACTCTTTGCAAGGGGTCGTATTAGTCACAGAGTTTATAGAAGTGTTAATTTAATCCTCAAACTTTTTTAATATCGGTTAAAATAGTCCTTTTCAAAACACTCTAGGGAATACTTTGACATTTTTATAAACTCTTGTGATTAAAATAGTCATATCAAAATAGTTAGGTGCTAATTTGACAATTTCCTCTTTAGTTTTGTTTGGGGTTGGAGACTAGTTCAGATAGGTGAAGGTCTTATATGGCTTTGTTTATGTAAGATATAAATTCTCATAAAATGTCATATATGCTTTTATTTATTTATTTATTTTGGGTTTCTCTTTGTTAATTTTTGAAAAGTTTTTTTGTTTAAAACTATGTTTACAATATCGTTATTGTTTACGTCTAATTTCTTATGTTTATTTTAGGGCCATTTACAATTTTACATACATACCACCCAATTCTTATGTATTCGCAAATGTAACACCAAACTTTACCTTTTTGCATTTATATCACTCAATTCTTCATATCATGTAAAAAATATCACATCGTAACTATTAAAAAGTGAATCACACCTTTCATGTATAGTTGAGGTGGTATGCATGTAAAAATTGAAGTTTAGGTGTTAGATGTGTAAATGCATTGAAATTGAGTGGTATGTATAAAACATGTTGCATCAACAGGGTTATGTCGAATGAATTCAAATTTGTAGTATTTCAGCTTTTTTTTATTATTTTAACTCAGCATTTGATGATTGAAGTATTTAATCATCAGGCTTTTAGTTAGTCAGACATCGGCTTGTCTTTCTTAGGGTCCGTTTGGGGCAGCTCGTGCGTTTCAGGATAAACAGCTTATCTTGAAACACGACTCGCGGGTCAACCGCGGGGTTCGACCCGTGCCTGTGTGTAATGTAAAAAACTCAATCGCGATAAGTGGCGTTTTAAAAAATGTGAGAACCATACGATGAGGTGGCATTTTCAAAATCACCGTTGAAAACACTGTCGTATTTATAAACTGTCTCAAACAGGCCTTTAGCCTCGACTTCCTATGATAATAGAGAGAACAGAATGATTTGTTGAGGATTGCTAATCGGTGCACAAAGGAGCCAGTTTTGGCAACCATAAGAATTGTTCGGTTAAGCACGTCAAACAACTTGCTTTTTTTTCTTTTATCGTTTTATTTGACTCGTGCAGCAGAACATGCGGTAGTTATGGCTATTAATATTTAGAAGGCCTATATAAATCATAAAATATGTCATCACATTTTTTGAACATCTTTTAAATGTTTTTAACTGTCCTGGTTTTTTTTTTTTTTTTGGTCTTTTTCAAAGCTTGGTTGTAATTTTATATAATTTTAGATGTGCGAGTCAAAGCAACTAGAGATCGATGTCATTAAATTCATTCTTAAAAGAATTCCGGCCACATTTGGAAGGTCAAACAAATGCTGATACTAGAAAACCTATACTCGAATCGAACTTCTCGACAAGAAAAATCTAACGAGCCCAAGATCACTCAATTCCGACATCATTTAGATCATCAAATGCCCTCCCTTAAACGCATGATCTGATCGAGAAGCACTCAGGACCGATCCAATCAAAATCGTCCGCATTAATTGCACCAAAGCAATATAAATAGTCACACGGCCTCACATGAAGAAGAGGGCTCAGCTAGAGAGAGAGAGAGCTAGAATCCGCGGGAAAGTTCGCAACCAGATCACCCCCGACCGCCGTCGACCACGCGCCAACCGCCAGCATCGCCACCGCCGACCTCCGTTGTAGACCACTGTCGACCGTCGTCCGCCACCTTCGACTGTCGTCCACCACCTTCGACCGTCGTCCACCACCTTCGACCGTCGTCCACCACTGCCGACCGTCGTCGACCACCGCCGTCTTCCGTCAACTAGTGTTTACCATCATCGACCATCGCAGTCCTCCATTGACCTCCGTCAATTGGCGTTGACCACCACTAACCACCATCATCAATCACCACCAACTAAACGGTGACAATTGACACTGTAATCTAAAGAATATAATTACTCTGTGGGACAAGAGATTTCTGCAATCATCAATCAATAGTGAATTTTCACTCGTGGCAAGCCCTACGGTTTTCTTTATGGGTTTCTACGTAAAAGCTTCATGAAGTCGTCACCATCTTATTTTTCAAATACGTATTGTGTCTTGAATTTTCGTATAACACTAAGACAATAATTCGCTACTTTACCGCCGCGAATTTTCTAGCACGCATCACATATATTGCATCAAATCACAAAAAAGTATTCCATTTTTAAAACATCTATATATATATATTACATATAAGTAGAGGAAGATGAAGAAGAAGAAAGACAAACCGATCTCAAGAGTAAGGCCAATGAAAGCAGAGCAGCCCGGTCCTCCTGTAAGTAGATCTTCTCTTAGATTCCTTTCTGAATCTCTCATTCCAGAGATCATGGTGACTAGTGAGAAAATTCGAGAAGGATTAGGGTAGGGTGTAGTGTAGTGAGAGATTCACCGTTCGCGGAAGAATAATTAAAAATATAATATTTTTTTAGGTCAGTTTTGCATGGACGGATCGGGTCTGGCTATTTCAGACTTTGACTAAGTTAAAGTGGGCTCGAGCTAAATCTAGCCTGCAAAATTTATATTTTTTTCACAGCGAGCCCACCCATTTTAAACGGCTTAGAGCGAGTCCATCGGGCCACCCACCCAATGCTCAAGTCTAATCCCAATATCATATTATTTTGTACCACTTGTACCCATACAGATCATGCAAGCGAACAATGAGAATATTATATTTAGATATAATAAGGTTTTAGCATCTCAGGAAAATAATAATAATTATTATTTAGTTTTATATGTGAATAAAATATTTATATTTTAATGAACAAATTTATATTTAAAAGTATCTTTAAATATTTATACTTGATTAAAAATATCTCATAATATTCCATGAAAGAAATTAAAAAAAAAACCCTCAGAGAGACTCATGCAACTGATAATATTAACTAATGGTAGCTAATGTCACATCATTTCAATATAAATCCATTTATTAAGTGCAGCATTACTCATTAAATAACCATAATACATAAGATTTATAATTCATGAGCATATCTAATATTTCAGCTATGTGACAAGGAAACACACCAACTTGCCTCTTGCTCTTCTACCAAAAAATTAAAAAAATAAAAAAATATATATTAAAATTCAATTAATTAAAATAAAATTACAAATCATTAGACATTTGTTTATTTGATCCCAGCCTAAAAAATAATGCTGTTTCCAGCCCTTTTATGTTTAAGATATGTTAATACATAGGAATTTAGTGGTATATATGCAAATCTTCCTTTAAAATATCATATAACAATCCAAAGGCGACAAAGCTGCCCTATACTTAATCAACATTAGCAATAAATTAATGTGCAAGTCAGTTCTTAAAAATATTAATTAATCCATAATTAATTAAGCTGTTATCGTTAAAACAGCTTGTGACAATCACATGGTTCCATGCACCTTTGGATTGATCTGTTAGGCGCATTAGTAACTTTATTTGATAAGTGAGTGAGGGTAAATCTATGAAGAAATTGAAGATTATGAAAAGAGAAAATAAGAGGAATAAAAAAGGTGCATTCTTCCAAAAAAAAAAATGTGGTCCTTATTGGGAATTAAATTTAAACAGCTAAAATCTCAAAGAATATTAATCAATGGAGACATATGTTATTGAATGTTCCAATTCTTAGCTGTTTGTGGGGACTAATGGAATGAATTTTGGCTATTAATAAGGTGGGTCCTTTCTATGGCTTTTTATGGTTGGATGATTCTATAATGGAATGCGGAATCATATAGGTTTAGTTTGTCTTGACTGCTGTTTCTTGGGTGCCATATATTTGATTAGCTCAAGGACATTGTAGTTTGTAGTATATGATACTATTTTATCTATGTCGTCTTTATGATAGATAGGGTTAATGACTCTTATCCTTGGCGCTCTTTATCTCCACAATGCAATATTTCTACTGTGCATTTGGGTGAAGACTTTCCCTTGTTGATATCAATGTCTTGATGATTTCCATCCAATACTTCATTCTATAATCCGGTCATCATATGCTGGGTAATATCCTTTCATATGAACTCATTGTCTTGAGACACATATCATAAGTATATCCTCTTTAGATATCATGGCATGTTGGACCGTTTTTCTAGAAAGGATCACACATATTTCATTTACATGAGAAATCTCATCATTTAGAAAGAACTAATGCCAACCTCTATTATTAAAAATAATGTAATGGCATTAACTGTTAGAAGCCAAAGATGAAACCTAAATTACTTCCTTAACCTTATGCCTATAGAATATAGTGACTTTTGTATAAAAGTTGAACCATCATGCCTATATTATGGTATCATGAAACCATTTTCATGTTGAGCCAACTATTTTATATTACACAAAAACTTATACTTCATGTATTTAAAATATATGCAAGAAAAGTTTAGTTGCATTCCCCATCCAAAATATATATTGTTGCCCGTCAAGCATTTGACTCTCGAGTTGTGTTATTAAATCGTTTAGTAGGCATCATTGAATGGGGGTTAAAAACATACTCACATGTATCATCCCTATGTGCATTAGAATTAGGGAGGCTTTCACCTTGCATGGTGATAGAAAATCCACCTTGGGCAACTCCTCTACATGTGTTAAGAGTCTTAAAGTTCCATTTTTGCTGTCAAACATCAGGACACATATCTCTTTAGATATTATGAGCCCAAGGTGTTTTTTTTTTATTGTTGAATTAATATAATTCACGTTCCTTTGGTGAATCATTTCTAATTTTTTTTTATCATTAATGCAGAGTTTTTGCCCTAACCCATATTTTTTGTGCCATCCGTTAGGTGTTTGAGATCTATTTCATTCCAGCTATGTGTTATTGATCTCTTCTTCGAAAATGATTAATGGGCATAATTCATAGATTTATAAAATTTTGCAGCCATAATTAGCATTGACAAAAAGGTCCAATTATCCTTTAAAATGATTGATTAAGTTTAGCCACAATATGGTTGCATTATAAATGCTTTTATGGATGGCTTCCATTGCTGGTCACAAATGTGATCATAGTTCAAGGCTCATTTGCACACTAGTTCAATCAATTTAAACTTAATCATTTTATGATATGTTCTTCCAGTATACTGCCTAAGGTTTCATACTTCTTTTAAATGTGGAGCACGCTAAATAAAAAATATAAAAAAAAAGAAATTTGCTTTCGCTATTTCTACCTGCTCCCGCCTCCATTTCGTGAAACGAAGCAACCGCTCCTGCCTCCCCTTATTTTCGCGAATCGGCGGATAGGTGAATGAGAGGAATTGCAAGGCATCGCTCTTCAGGTTTCTTCGGCGTTTGGCTCACGGTAGGCAGCAGGTGAAGACTTTTAGTCTCAATCACTCATTCATGGATATTGAATGTGATTCCACTTTGTTGAGAATTACACCGCCCTCTCAGATCTTAATGCAATTACAACGAATTCTAACACTACAACGAGCTCTTATTGTAATGTAAATGAGGTGCAAGTAAAAACCATCACATTTATAATTAAAAATTCTTTTAACATGCATCTCAATATCCTAAACATGAATCCTACTCATTGCAAAAGAAAATTAGAATGAAAACAATGACATAATCTTCTCATGCGACTATTTCCAAATAAGAAGAAAGAGTAAGAAAAAGACATCACAAAACACGAAGAAAACATAACGGAAAACTTCATTACATCAAAGTAAATCCACTAGATAAGTGTTTACAAAATCATAAGATAATGAAGAACACAATATTTAGTTTTTTCTCTTGAAAGAAAGATGAAAATCTCTCCCACAAAGTCTCCCGCTAATTCATGCATTGCTAGAACATTCCCTTAAAGATTCTCTCAAAATTCCTTCATCAATCTCTCCAAAAAGGTAGAAATCTACTTTTCCACTCATATTCTAAGATTTCTAAACATTCTCCACGTTTTCCCACTCACACACACCACCTTTTTTAACATAAAATCAATTTATTATAGTGTAGGGACGAATTTCCCAAGCAAGAAACATTCCAAAAAGCATCTAGATTCAATGTATATGACTAATAATCGTTTCTGGCGCCATTGGCACCGTTTTTGGGCGCTGTCGGCGCCCAAAATCGTGGTTCTTGGGTTTCTGGTGCCTTCGGCTCCCTATCAGACGTCGTCGGCATCCATTCTGCGCAGCTCCATCGTTTTGCTCCGTTTTAGCTGTGCTTCGCCCCATTTCCTTTGTGTTCCTAACATACAGCCCTACAAAATAAGCTTGAAAACAACATTTCTTTAAATTGTAATTTCATTAAAAAACATTTGAGAAGTGTAAAAGAGATTAAGCATAGAAAGACATGTCGAAATGTGTGAGGCTAAAATTTGCTTTCTTGCTTGTTTTTGCTTCAAATTGCACTGTTTTTTCTTCTTTTTCTCCAAAAATTCATTTCTTGTACCTAAAACCAAAAACATGCAAAATACATTCCTTTAAAGTGCAATATCATTAAAATTAAGCATAAAATGTATATGAAAAATGAAACATTTTTTAGGCATGTTACTCACCCAAGTCAAATGAGGAATAAGATCACACGAGTAAGGTTCCTTATGCTTCAGCTATTGGCTCACTTATGTATGCTTTGTTTGCACCAGACCGGATATTGCCCATGCAGTGGGAGTTGTCAGCAGATACATGAGTAATCCAGGAAAGGAACATTGGGAAGCAGTGAAGTGGATCTTAAGGTACCTAAGAGGCTCTTCAGAAATTTACTTGTGTTTCTCAGGAAATAGTTTAATGGTACGGGGCTATGTTGTTGTTGATCTAGCTGGAGATATTGATATTAGAAGAAGTACTACGGGCTATATTTATATTTTGGTGGCACTGCAGTATCATGGAGCTCTAATCTGCAGAAGACAATTTTGTTGTCTACTACAGAAGCAGAGTATATAGTAATGTCAGAGGCTGCAAAGAAGATGATATAACTACAGGGCTTCTTGGAAGAATTGGCCAGGAAGAATCAGAAGAGCATTCTCTACAGTGATAGTCAGAGCACCATATTCCTTGTCAGGAATTCAACATTTTAGTCCAGAACCAAGAACATTTAGATCAAGTATCACTTCATACAGTCATTATTGGATAAAAAACATTAATTGCTTGAGAAAGTTTGTGGAAGTGAGAACTCTACTGATATATTGACTAAGGGTGTTACACTTGAGAAACTAAAGTTGTGCGCAGCTTCAGTTGGTCTTTTAGCTTGAAAACAGAGGCCTTCAGTTGCAGAGGTGGATGATATCACGCTTGAAGGAAAGAGCGACACCGCTACTGGAGGATATCAGTTTGAGGGAGAAGACACTGTAGTTTATGTACCGGTCTCCAAGTGGGAGATTTATTAATTGTATAAAAATTAAAAAAAAAAAGAAATTTGCTTCCGCCATTTCTACTTGCTCCCAACTCCATTTCACGAAACTAAGCAATTGCTCCCACCTCCCCTTATTTTCGCGAATCGGCGAATAGTTTAACTGTGTATGTGTGTGTGTGTGTGTGTGTGTGTGTGTGTGTGTGTGTGTGTGTGTGTGTGTGTGGTTCGAATGAGAGGGGGAATTGCAAGGCATCGCTCTTCAAGCTTCTTCTTTGGCGTTTGGCTCACGGTAGGTAGCAGGTGAAGGCTTTCAGTCTCAATTGCAGCACAGCAGGCTGTGGCTTCGACAGGTTCTTTCTCATTGGCTCTCCTAGAATTTTGCTTCTACGTGTATTGGAGAGAAAGGAAGAAGGAAATACAGACTTTGTAATTTCCTGAAATTGAGATAAGTATTTATTATGACTGTTTTTGTGTCGATTCTTGCGTTTCTTTGCCCTCAATTGCACAACAAAAATAAAGTTTAGGTGTACAAATTAAGAATTGTGTGGTATTTATGTAATTCATCTTTATAAAACTAACTTATTTTACTCAATTTCAACTAAATACTTTCAACTATTTACATTAAGATCTCTATTAAACTCTTAAAATTACCATTATTAATGCTCAATGGGGACCTTCCTCTTGCCTTTGTAGTTTGCTCAGTATCATTTATAGATGAAATAATGTACAGTAGCCAGTGGTCCTGATAAGAAAGTCAAGTAGCTTGAAGCTTCTGATCAACAAGATAAATTTAGTGACCACCAACCTCACATGTGGGTTAGGTTGAACATTGGGATGCTCTTTAATAAACAAACAACTATAAAAAGTTCAGAAGTTTTTACTCCCAATTAGAGCTTAATTGGGCTGATAAGATTTTAATATAAAGTTCAAAGTAACCGTGCTGTCTACTCTTCTCTCTGCATGTGCTTCTTCACTGTTATTTTATCTATTCATTATTGATTTTTGATAAATTTACATACACACCACACAATTCTTATGTATTTGCAGGTCACTAACACCTTGTATTCATAACCTGCATCCACACCGCACAATCCTTAGGTTGAACTTTGGAAAAACAAGTAGTAGTATAATTAATAGTTCGTTGGCCCTCCTTAAATAACTTAATATATATTCACCTAACTTCTTAAATGCTGTCTTGAAATGTAATCATAAAAGAATGCTAAGCGAGCCCATGTGAGCCATATATGATATATACATATTTATATACTTACAGACAATTGAATGTCCTGTTTAATATTTCCTCTTGTAACGTAACGTACTATGGTATACAGCTCTTAGTTGTGCGTATACGGTACAATTATTATCATAAGCTTGGTTTTGTTTGTTTTGGTTAACTTATTGAATATATTAAGTTTCTTGCCAACCAAAAAAAAATTTGAAATTAAGTACAGTCGTTAGGTCAATTCGTTTTTAATGACTGTTAGGGTTTCCTCTGATGTAAAAGTAGGGATAAAGTAAACAATAAATAAATACTAGTATTGATTTTATTGGTAATTTATTTGAGGAAAAAAATAAAAACTTACTAAGTAATAATATATAAAAAATAAACTTATTTTTTATTAATTAAAAATTCATTTAAATAAAATTTTAACCCGATCGGGCTTGCTCTTGCATTCATCACAATCCCATCCCCGTCGACCCCTATCAGAAACTTCTCTGTCACCAGTGTTGTGCTCTCATCCCAATTTGATGCCCGAATCAACTATTTAAACAACTTTTATTTTAAGTTAGTTTTCATTATTGTTGAAATAATAAAAGAAATGGCATTATTCAAAATTTTAACTGATTATAAAATAAATAGATTCATTTTGCACCTTATACATAAGAAATTATTTCATAAACTTATTTAGAATTAACTAAATAATCTTAGAAATGAAATGTATATAAGTTGAATCCTTTTATGATATAGGATTCCATATTATTCATGAGCGCATACAATTCGGTAAAAGACCTTATATTATAAGGAAAGAAGAATGGAGAGGGAGAGAGGGAGAGAGAGAGCGAGAGATTGATGAGAGTCTCGAGAGGGAACCTCAGGAATTGTATTAAATTCTAATCTACTTTAAGGCAAAGGAGCGCAGCTCCTTGAATTAAAAGATTTTGGAGGGAGAGAGGGAGTGAGCGAAGGCCACCCCCCTCCCCTCCCCTTCTTTATATACAGGGGAATAATGAAATGAAATAATCAATGTAGTAAATCTTATACTATATAACTTTCTTCTTCGACGTTTTTTTGAAACAACTATGATGTGTGTATCAGGTGTTGTCGTTATGACACTCATCCATGGTCTTTGGAGGAAATGATTAAACTCTAAGTGTTGGCAATGTATTTAATAACGGATTGATAGATGTCCTTACTAGTAGTGATGGTTTTCTCAGATATGCACGCTCTCACAGGTGAGCTAAATTGTCTCTCTGAAGGGAATGAATATAATCATATCGTTGGCTAGGTTAGATTTAGTCACTTCAGCAGGTGGGTTTGATTTTAAATATGCTCATATTTGTGTATACAACATATTATTTAATTTATAATCTTTGATACACTAAAAAAAATTTGTCTGATCAAGCACACATCTTAATGCACACTTTGACTAAAGTCTCTTGAAATAAAGTTCCTAGGTCATTCAAACTTGAATTAGTAAACATATAATTTTATTAAGCTAGCTACAAATATGCTTACAAAATGTTTAACCATGCAAGAGAACAATTTGAATCGTCATATATAGCTTTATGTATTCTAGTTAAAAATTCAAAATGTCATTATATAGAGAGGAGGAAAATTTTAAAATTAAACTAGACATTCAACTAGAATAGGAGAGAGATAAGCATCACAATAAATATTAATTGGCATCGCCAACAAGCAGTCCCCTAGTCATAGTTACCTAGTTATAAATTTCTGATCAACTTTGCTTGACTACGATTACCTGACCATCAAATAATGCTTGAATTAATGTCAATTCATTGCAACACCAATGGAGTTGATTGCACACCTTTGACACCAATGTTGATGCATGTTATCACGAATAAAGTTAATGTGCATCTTTGTCACCAATATTAATGCAAAAATTTGTTGACGAGGACGACGCAAGCAATCAACGTCAACCATAATGCATGTGAATAAAGTTGCACACCATTAAAATCAATGTTGATGTTGCCTATACCAATTTCGTGGCATGCCATCAACATGTATGTTGGTGCCCACTATCTTTAGTAACATCTATGCATGTTGTTAACACTAATGTTGATGAGTACCATTACTAATAAGGCATATGTTGATTATCGATATCAATCCTGATATGAAACGTTAATAACAATTGAATATATTGTCGATAATCTTTTTAAGGAAAATAGTAATGCTACCAGACCATATTAGATTGTTTGATGGAAAAGTTAATAATATATTATTAATTTCCAACCTAATCAAGTTAGAATAACTTAGCCAACATTGTTTGCTTTTTTCCAATCACCTTACATGATTTGTTTTAAAACCTAAATTTTGACTAAGATATATGAGCTGGGTGAGAAAGAGAGATATATGAGCTGGAGATGTGGAAGCGAGAGGCATCTTATAGTAATTTCTTTATCCAACTACATGCTTGATTGAGAAGCCATGATGCCCTAGCTTCTATTTCACTTTTGTTATTCTTGCCTTCTCTTGCCATGGTTGATGGTTGTTGTTTACAGGCTCTAAAAATTAATCATTACTTTGTAAATTCATAAGAAAGAGAGAGCAACCAAAGAGAGAAAATGAGAAGTAGATGGAGAAGAGAAATTAGAACGAGGATGTAGATAATAAATAGACTATAAAGAAAAATAAATCTTCAACATATCTCCTATTTCTATTTGTCTTTGCTTTAATTAAGACAAGATAGAGCTTATATTTTGTCTAAAGATCATTGGATGCTTTAATGCTAATAAAAAATCATATTAAATAATAATCCTTAATCTTACATTAGTTTCCAAGATTAAGAAAGGATGACAAAGTGTTTAGATATAGGCAACCTATCATATTATTTTTTATTATCATTTATATAAGTGGGATAATATCCCTCAATTATACATAGCCATATAAAACGTTATGCTTGAAATTATAAAGTATTCCTTCAATTATATTATCCCTCAATTAGATTTGTAGAAGGGTACATTTGGAGATTTAGTAAGAATAAATTTATGAAAATTATGTTATTTCGTAAAATAAATTAGAATACACATATAAGATGTAATCAGTATATGAATATATTTTATGAAAATGAATCATATAGAATTTTAATATTAAATAGCTTATGATTATTTAGTGTTAATTATGAAAGATAAGTTAGTGAAATTCTTTTAAATCATTGATTACATGTATGTATTTTAATCGATTGTATGTTATACAATATTGTTTTATCTACACCGATTTGAATACATGATTGATTTAGAATTTTTTAGTTAATAATTTATGAAGCCTCATATGTTAATAGGAACAAGATTGGCAACAAGATAGAAATATTTGACCACATGTGGTCTTGTCTAGTAGGTGACTCTTTGTTGGCTAAACCCTAAACCCTATATATATATATATATATATATTGGCTAGTCCAATTAATGGTGTAATAATGTGACAATTTTTTAAGAATTAGATTTTTAAATGATCGATATTTGCTTTTCTATTTATTTCATGCTTTTATAATAAAATTAATTATACAAATATAACAAGAAAATGATAGTTGATTGATAAGTCATTTGCGTAGGTGTAAATACAATATATATGCTTGTTAGGGGATATTTTGTCGAGAAACATAATGATCATCCATTTGTATATAATTATTCTGAAGACTATTATGAAATAAAATCTATTAAGAGTTATTGATATTTGATTTTTTTTTTCTTTTTGTAAATTATTCATGCTTTAACTATACATTTTAAAGTGATTAGAACTAGAAGTTATGTAGTTGATGCACTAATGATTTAATTTTTCAATGAAACATTATGACTCTAAAAATTTATTTGCATATTAATGACGATGTAGTTGTTATTAGGATTATATGCTCTAATAATCTTATTGGAGAACTAATTTTATTGAAAACATATATTCACACTACATAAAATTGCTCTCTTCTATGTTGTTTAGCTCACATCCATATATTTATATGGTGTTCTTCTAAGCCTGGTGGTGGGATTTGTTGGATATCTGTTGCGAGAGATATTGATAATTCGTGGAAACCGATTCAAAAGATCCGAAGCAAAACATAGGCTAGAAGCGTATAGAATAAAAAATATATATATAGAAAATATAAAGATCACTAAGATTTAATGTCGAAAAACTCGAGAACAAAAAAAAAATATAGAGCCACACTATACAGAGAAATATACTATAAAAACGAGGAGAATTGTATAAAGTACATTTTACTCAAGATTTTCCAAACTTTGAAACACTTCATGACACTCATCTCCTCTGCTCATCATAAGTGAACTTTAAAACACCTTTCAGGCGGCGAAACCGAACCTTTAAACCAAGAATTACTTAAATTTGGTTACAGATGTCCGAGCACTGTGATATGGCATTGTAGCTCTCCAATGATAGTTGTGACGCTTCTCTTCCGATGCTGCAATGTCGTGTTCTTAAGTTTCTTAGTGTGGACTGAGCGCTGTGATGTTGTTGGTCTTAGGCTGGGGCACTTCTTCAGGTGCTGCCTTGAATGATGCTTTGCTCCCATTCAAGCACTAGAATGTCGTGCTCTCGTGTTTGTAGTGAGGTTGCCTTCTAGGCGCTGGGACGCTGTGTATGATAAAATTTTTTTGGGCACTGTGAGGCTCCAACTCGTGATGGGATGCTGACCTCCGAGCCTGACAATGTTCTCTCAATTTTATAAACTTTGATTAGGTTCTTTGGAGTTGTTTGTCTGAACATTGTGGTACTACATCTCGGTGTTGTGATACTCCCCTCTACACACTAGAGTGTCATGCTCTTAGGTTCTGACTTGTACCAGGTGCGGGGCACTGGCTACAATAAAAAAAATTGAGGGCATCGCCCCTGAACCTAAAATAGGGGGGACACACTCCTATTTCCACTGACAAACTCACCGTCAAGCTTGAATTTCAAAATTGATGTCTTTAAGTGATCAATTGATTAACATAATCAGACTCCACATCATACCAATATGCTACTTGGAGACTAATTACAATCAATTCTGCTCCTCCAAAATTAAAACATCTTCATAGATATTAACTATAGTGTGGCTCATCCATGTCTCAACACTCCTTAGCTCTAACTAAAGTCATGCATAGCTTCATTTTCTCAACTATTATAGCCTTAGTCAACATTTTAGTAAGATTTAGACCTTTGTGTATCTTCTTGAAAGATAATTGACCATCTACTAGGATTGAATGACTAAAACGATACCTTAGCTGAATATGTTTTATCCTGACATGAAATATGACATCATTTGCTAAATGATTAACACTCATATTATCACTATGAAGTTTTGCATTTCCTTACTCATTGCTTAGTTAATCTATAAATTTATATAACCAAATTATTTACATGCTAGCCTTTTTGATAGCAATATACTGAACTTCTATAGTTGATAACATAATAATCTTTTGTAACCCAAAACCAACCCATTGTTGTGCTCTCCAAATCAAAGATATAACATTTTGTACTTCTTCTTCCATCAATATATCATACCATATCTGAATATATATTTCCTTGTAGATTAATCCTTGTACTTCCAAAGCAATATTTTTTGTTGAATGTTCCTCTCAAGTATCTGAACATTCACTTCACTTCCTCCCTATGATGTTTGTCTGGATTACACAAGTAGCAGCTGACTAATCTCACTATATGTGCAATGTTTGCTCTTATACATGTCATCACATACATCAAACTTCTAATTGCTAAAGTATAAAAAATTCTTCTTAACAGTGTTTGCTCTGTTTCAAACATAGGCAATTATTCTTTAGATAGTTTAAAGTGACTAAGGGGGCACAAATAGATTTTGCTTCACTCATGTTTAATCTAAATAAGATCTTCTCAACATATTATATTTGAGACAACTTTATTGTACATGCATTTATGTCCTTGCTGATTTTCAAATCGAGAATTTTGTTGGTTGGATCTAACTCCATCATTTCAAACTCCTTTAATAATTGCTTCTTCAAGTCTCATTTTTTCTACATATGTACTCCAATAATCAACATGTCATCTACATACAAAAGAAATAAAATATAATAAATATCAAAATATTTAATGAATCAATAATGATTTGCATGGAACTTCGTGTACCAACTGTCTAACATAAACCTGACAAATCTATTAAACCACTATCTTTGTGCTTGCTTCAACCCATAAAGACTTTTCTTCAGTCTATAGACTATGTCTTCTTTTCCTGAAACTTTATATACTTATGATTGAACCATGTACTTTTTTTCTTCTCAATTACCATGTAAGATGGTTTTATTTACATTCATCTACTTTAATTGTAGATCTTTCTCTAATACTAAGCTCAACACAACTCTGTTAGTTGTTGCCTTTACTATAAGAGAAAATATCTCAGTGTAGTGAACTCCTTTTTTTTATTAAAATCTCTTCACAACAAGCCTTATTTTATAGCACTTGCTACCAATCAAATATTTTATTATCCCATAAACAAACTTGTTTTATAGCTTCTTTTTTCAATCAAATAGTTTTGCCAATTTGTATATTTGTTTTGACATTAGCGACCGCTTCTCATCAATCATGACAAACTCTCACTCCTTTGAGTCTTCAACTTTAGTGGTTTCATCTTAGCACTTTGGTTTACCACTATCAGTCAAAATATATAGTACAAATAAGAAGAATACATCTGTATTGGTCGTATAGTTCTGTTGGATCTATTGACTTCAATAATAAACATCTAAGAAACTCTTTAAAATAGATTGAACAGCTTTCCTTTCTCCACCTTCTTGACCACTTTGGTCTTCTATGTTAACATAATTAGAAGGGTCATCAGAAGTAACTGATGTACAATCCTAGGTTACATTTATGTCCTTCTACATCTCCATTTCATTAAAAGAGGCATCTCTGCACCTAAGGAATTGTAGAGTTTGATAGTCTTAGAATTCGTGCTCAAATTTATTTGAGTCATACATAATGAAACTACCCCTGTCATATTTTTAATTAAGCTTAACCTAAATCATGCATCAATTTGAGTGTATGACGAATAACCAAATACTTTTAAGTGAGATAGAATTACTTATTGGTCAATCGAAGCTTCTTCAAATAAGCCTTCATTCAACGGTACTGATGGACCATGATTTGTTAGATAAATTGTAGTGTTCAATGCTTTTGCCCAATACTGCTTTGGCAAGCTTGCATATATCCTTATATTCCTGGCATAGTCTATGATGGTTCTATTCATATGCTTAGTAACACCGTTTTTATGTAGTCTCTTTAGAACTTTTGAAAGCATAATAACTCTCGAACCTTTGATCACGATGCTCACCACCTTTATTGTTATGAGACACTAACATGTCTCATTCTCAATCAGAGATTTTCACTTTTTAAATATATTAAACACATCAAATTTATGCTTTAAGAAGTACATATATACCTTTCTTGTGTGATAATCAATAATGACAAAAATATAGAGAATCTCCAATATATTGAACTAGAGCAGGATCCCATACATCAGTATGCTCTAACTTCAACTTTTTGAAACTCTACTTTGACCTACTTTTAGAGAAATTAACCTTATTATACTTGCCATAACTATAATCTTCACAAAAAAATAAATATATAGACTTTAAGCCCTTAAGTTTATTTTTAGAAAGTAGGAACTTCATATATTTCTCACCATATGGCTAAGCCAAAGGTGCCAAAGACCCTACTTCAATCTTTATTTTAGCTATTCCAATAGATTTAGACATCACATTGATCAGATAAAGAGGGTCATTCATATTGCCTCAACCTATCATCTTTGCACCTTTAGTAACCTTCCACGAATTACTTTTGAAGGTGATCACATGCCTTACCCTTTCAAGCTGACTCACAAAATTTAATTTTTTCTTCAAACGTGAAATATGTCTAACTTCATCCAGTTTTCAGACTGATCCATTTTTTAACTTGATATTAACACTACCCATTTTAATAATACTCCAAGTCTTGTTGTCTCCTAAATACACATTTCCTATATCGCAATGAGTGTAATTTTTGAACATCTCTTTGTTGGAACAAATATAAAAAGAGGCACACGAATCTAATATCCATGATTCAATACTATCAAAGAATAAAATAAAGGAGTCACATTAGATTTCATCAGTGAAAATATTTGTGGAAGCTTTATATCTGAACTTCCACCATCAACCTTCTTCAGAACTTTACTATCTAAGAATAAAATAAAGGAGTGATATTTCTTCTCGTAGTTTCAACTTTCACCCCTGCCTTTTTCTCTTCTTGACCTAGATTTTTCTCTCTTGGACCTGAATCTTTCCATGCTTATGTTTCTATTCATATTCTTTACTCTAATTTTAACATTCAAACCAGAAGTTGAAGTTTCATCGCTCAGCTTCTTGTGAATTTCTTCATCCAATACTAAACTCACAATGTCATCAAAGTTTAACTCACGTTTCCTGAAGAGTTAATCACCAAGGTAATTATTCCATCCAAGCTATTTGACAATAAAAATAAGAGTAATAGTGCCCTTACCTCATTATCAAACTTGATGTCAATATAACACAACTGATTTGTTACAGTGTTGAAGTTATTCAAGAGTTCATCCACTGAAGTATCATTCACCATCTTCATATTAAATAGTCTTTTCATCAAAAAGATTATTTGAAGTCAAATGCTTTTCATTCATTTTTGTTAATGCATCTGTGAGATCAACAATAGTCTTCTCATTCAAAATGTTGAAAGTAACAGATTAGGAAAGTAAAAATCGGATCAAACTTAGCGTTGTTCGATCAAAAACCTTTCATTCATCCAGAGTCATTGATTTCGACTTCTTAGCAATTTCATCCAGTAACAAAAGTTTCTTTTGATATAATAAATCTTCAATATATATTTTTCAAAAAAATAAAGTTAGTACCTTTGAACTTCACAACCTCATACCTCATTTCGTCGGTCATTACGCCCTCTCCAGCCAAAAATCTTCAGGATATCTCATTCTGATACTACTTGATGTGGGAGATATTGAAAATTCGTGGAAATTGATTCAAGAGATTTTAAGCAAAACTTAGAACACGAGCGTATGAAATAATAAATTAGAGAAAATACAAAAAAATACCTGGTAAAAATGTGAAAAAGCTCGAGATTAAGAAAAAAATTATATATCCACATAATGCCAAGAAATTCATTATGGAAATGTGGAGAACCATACAAATTACAACACACAAGCCTCTCCAAAATTTTAAATATTGTAGGATGCTCCTCTCTTCTTCTTAGCACAAGAGATATCGAAATCACATTCATTCCAATTGGTGAAACCGAGCCTCTAAGCAAAGAATTACTTGAATTCAGTTATGGGCAGGTGGAGCAGCACTCCCCTTCGAGCACTGCAAATCGCGCTCTTGAATTCTTGAATCTGGACTGGGCATTGTATCGCTCCTCTATGGGTGCAGGAATATCGTGCTCTCGGGTTCTGAAGTCTGTACCGGGTGCAGCAGTGCCGCCTTTTGGGCCCTGGGCACTATGCACAATAAGAAATTCTTTTGAGAGACAGCACCCACTAACCAAAAATAGGCAGGGCACCCCTTATACTCCCTAACAAACTCACCATCAAACTTGAACAACGAAAGGGATGCCTTTGAGTGACTAATTGATTAACACAATTTGACTCCACATTATAACAAAATCATCATTCAATTTTTAGATCTACCATATTACAAGACCTACTAGTTTATGTGAAAAAATCCTTATGACCAAAAATAAATACTAGTATTTATGTGGTTTCCTTATAGTCTTAGTGGTGAGATGTAGTGGAAATCACCATTTATAATTTAACTAGATTCTATGAAAACCTCCCCAAGTATGGGAACAAATCATTTATGGCATACAATATATACCAATGGAACCAATTTGACAAAGCGACATAAGAACAATCTCTACAACAATGCAACGTATAAAAAAAAATCAAATCCACAAGCCAAATAAAATTGTTGCCTTTGAACATCTCCAAGGAAGGGGGAAAGAAAAAGACTTCAGTTTCCTTACAACACCAAACGTAGTGCTCCAATTCCAAAGCAAATGATCTCCACCCACAAAAAGGGGGGCAATAAAGCATGATGTTAACAAGACAAATAGAGGCCAGAAATCAGAGCTGAAATCTCTGATCATACGACTAGTTATAGAAATAATTTCTATATACGAAACTTCATCGATCGGAGTTTCACCGGCAACTAATTATTCTCGGCGCTTGAGCGCAGTCCAATTCTTTTGTTAGATCTGGGCTGATTTAATACAGGAAGCAGCAGCACCGCAGCAAGGAAAAAGTCGAACTATGATGAATGCTCTGCGGTTCGGATGGCTGCGGGGTCGACTATATGACGTCGGAATCATCAAACTGACGGTCTGATTCAACAGAGTAGCTCACGCGCGATGCACTTGATCTCTGTAAAAAAATGGTTTGTAATGTAATTATTTATAAATCTCGGGGTTTTTTACATTACAAGCCTCTTTACTCTGCTGACAGCAGAGCGTCCCCTTCGCCCACCACTTCCTCACTTTGCTCTCAAAGCAAAGCCATAGTTGTATCGTGTGATGAAAGGAAACTGAATACTCCTTTGTCGTCTCTCTCTCTCTCTCTCTCTCTCTCTCTGTGTGCGGAGTTTGAGATTTGAGCAGGAGCAGAGTGAGCTGGGTGGTGGGAGCTACGAAAAAGCACGACTCTTCTCTTTTCCAATGCATTACTGCTGGACTGATTGAAGCTTCCTTTGTGCTCTATCCATGCATTTAACAAGAAAGATTTGAAATTTACGGTTTCTTGCTACTGTTTTCACTAAAAAGCTTCGATCTATGAGATGTCGATCTTGCCACTTCTAGCAAATCGCTTCTGGGTATCGTGATTTGATTTTATTTATTTCTGTTGCTTCAGCTAGCGCAGTGTTAGAAATGGAACAAAAAACTTTGTCGGTTACGATTTGTTCCTTTTTTTTCCCTTGCAATGCGGATCATGTTACAAGCTTTGGTAGTGGAGATTAGCAAAGGATTGGTTCCAAAAGGGGCAGGATTTGGCCTTATTTGTTGAATTTGGTGAGATTAGGGTTTGCTTTATGAATTTTTTTGTTTCATAGTCGGGAAATGATTTTGTGAAGGGTGGAGTAAAAGTGGGCTTGGTTGTAGCATCTTACTGTACCGCATGTTTAGCTATGGAAGCTCTTCTTCTCATTTCAAAGCATAGAACTTTTTTCATCTCTAGAAGAAGAAGAAAAAAAAAAGTTTGTTTCCCGCTTTTTCTTTGTGATAGCCTTTAGGAATCTAATCCTTTTCTCTTTTATAGAATGGTACGAATGATTCTCCATCCAATAAACAAGATTATTGTTTGGAAATGGCTATGATTAGTTTGACCTGATCTATTATTTGCTGTTTTTCTTTGTTAAAAGCTTAGTGGGTTGGCTTCGAGAAAATTCTATTTATACGTGACATCCCTCCACAAAATTTGGTTAAGGGCCTTTTCCATTTTTAGATTGGAGGAGGTTTGTGCTAATATTTGCATGTGTCAAAAACTAATGTAACAAGTTTCTTGAATTTAGACACAGTAAGAGTAAATTTGCTTTCATTCTATTACTGTGAACCAATTTTCCCGCAGATCAAAAATTGAATTTTTGTAATGGTGTTGATAATTTTCACTGTTTGCTTTTATGAGCATTTCTGAGTGGTGACTAGTTCGTAAACGAAAATGGATTAGCATTTTCTATTATTGCACAGTTTGCACTGTTTAAGAACTGATTTTTTACTCGTTTAAGTGATTCAAATTGAAAAACCAGCCATTGTAGATTTAGTTTAAGCTTTATGGTCCTTTTACCTTGAAGCTGCTCTTTAGTTTGTTTGTTAGTGGAGGCCCCTTTCACAGAATTCTATCAAACATAATTGAGATAATTTAGTCTATCCTGATGTAGAAGTCTTGGAAAGACTGTATCTTACTAAATTATACGTAAAAGCCATTCCTTTGACCATCATTGAACCTGGAAAAACAATTTGTTTATCATAAGAGTTTTTTCAAAGCTGAAGGTTTACTTTGGTCAAATTTTCTTTTTACTAGCTGTAATATGTCCACAGTGCAGGAAATAAGTTCATTGTCTTTGTGCTGTAATGGCATTTTTTTCACTGAAGAAACAGGCAACATAATGGATTATATTGTCCTTTTCACTTTGCATGATTCACCCCACCAATTTTCATATCCCCACCCAAGCTGCATGCCATGTGGTAGAAGTACTTTTTCATGTTATTTGGTGTACCACATTTTATGTATTGCTGTTTGCATTGCAAATAACATTTAAATAAGTGCTGGTTTTTTTTCATTTATCACTGCAGTATGAATCGAAGAAACTCGTGTTGCCATTCTTAAAGTCATAAAGCAGTTTCTTCTCCACCATTGATGGATAATCGGAAGCTCTCAGCATCTGTCACTCTATTATTCCTCCTATCCATAGCATATCCAGTCAAACCAGACTTAACTGCTGACAAACAAGCTCTCCTTGCTTTTGCAGCTGCAATACCCCATGGAAGGAAACTCAACTGGAGTTCTGTGACTCCTGTTTGTACTTTGTGGGTTGGAGTGAGGTGTGCGCCAGACCAAAGCCGTGTTATCAGTGTAAGGCTACCTGGGGTTGGTCTCCTTGGCCCAATTCCTGCAAACACACTTGGGAAGCTAGATGCTCTTAAGGTTTTAAGTCTCAGATCCAATGGCCTAGCCTCAAATATTCCTCCTGATGTCCCATCAATTCCTTCTCTGCGCTCCCTTTTCCTTCAACATAACAATTTATCTGGTGACATACCTAATTTGATCTCACCAAATCTTACTTTCTTTGACCTTTCTTATAACTCTTTCATAGGTGAAATTCCCTTGGAAATCCAAAATCTTACTAAGCTAACCGCATTGTACTTACAGAACAACTCTCTATCAGGCGCCATCCCCGACCTTAGGCTACCAAAACTAAAGCATTTAAATTTGAGCTTCAACAATCTTAGTGGGCAGATACCAATCCCCCTCCAAATCTTCCCTAAAGAGTCATTCTTAGGAAATTCTTTTCTCTGTGGTCCTCCACTAGACCAATGCCCTGGAATTTCTCCTACACCTTCTCCATCACCAGCACCGACTACTCAACCGGCTCACAAGAAAAGTTTCTGGAAAAAATTGGGCATAAAGGTTATAATCGCAATTGCAGCTGGAGCTTTAGCACTACTTCTGCTTCTTGTAATTGTTCTCTTGTTATGTATCCTGAGGAGAAGGGTTAGGGAAGACTACAGATCATCTAAAGGGAAAGGCGTTGCTGGTTCACGCGGTGAAAAGCCTTCGGAGGAGTACAGCAGCGGGGTTCAGGAATCCGAGAAGCACAAACTGGTATTCTTTGAGGGATGTTCATACCACTTCGACCTGGAGGACCTACTGAGAGCATCTGCTGAAGTTCTTGGTAAGGGGAGCTATGGTACAACATACAAGGCTGTTCTTGAGGATGGAACCACTGTAGTTGTTAAAAGGTTGAAGGAAGTGGTGGTGGGAAAGAAGGATTTCGAACAGCAAATGGAGGTGTTAGGAAGGATTGGGCAGCACCCGAATATTGCACCACTCCGCGCATATTACTATTCGAAGGACGAAAAACTTCTAGTCTACGACTTTGTTCCTTTAGGCAGTTTCTCGGCCATGTTGCATGGTATGTTTATCAAACTTATATCTTTTTGAAGCATGTGGGTGGGCGGTTGAGCTTATACCCCTGATAACATTAGGCTAAAAATTAGTTTTCCTGAGGCCCTTTTGTTCCATTGATGGCCTACAAGTCATAAAAGTGGAATCTTTCCATGAAGTATTGGAAAAGTAAAACAAACATTTCTATTTCTTGAATATTTTAAAGATGATACAGCATAAACATTTTTGTGTTTCTACTGGCTTATTGCTAATATGATGGGCAGGGAACCGATCCAATGGAAAAACTCCACTAGATTGGGACTCCAGAGTGAAGATCTCTTTAGCAGCAGCCCGTGGAATAGCACACATTCATGCCGAAGGCGGTGGGAGATTAGCCCACGGCAACATTAAATCGTCAAACGTTCTAATCACTCCGGAACATGATGCCTGCGTCGTCGACTTTGGCCTCGCTCCCATCATGAGCACAACAGCATCCCCATCTCGTGTCATTGTGGGATACCGTGCACCAGAAACCATCGAAACCAAGAAGGTCAGCACGAAATCTGATGTATACAGCTTCGGAGTCCTGCTGCTTGAGATGTTGACTGGAAAAGCTCCGATACAATCACCGGGGCGTGATGATGTTGTAGATCTGCCTCGATGGGTTCAGTCTGTAGTCAGAGAAGAATGGACTGCTGAAGTGTTTGATGTGGAGCTGATGAGGTATCAGACCATAGAAGAAGAGCTGGTTCAGGTGCTCCAGATTGCAATGGCCTGTGTTGCGAGAGTTCCGGATCAACGTCCTAAGATCGAGGAGGTGATAAGAATGATCGAGGAGTTCCGGCAGTCTGACTCGGAGAACCGACCTTCGTCAGATAAATCTAAAGATTCTGTTACTCCTACACCATGAGATATCCAGAAGTCTGCAACAGATTGCTTGCTTTATGATGGTTTTCTTTGATCTTATTATTTCATGTATTATTATTATTTTTTTGTGTAGAATTGTTGAAAAATGTTTTCATTTGCCTAACCATTTCTTTTGAATTTAGGCTGCATATTTGATGTAACCATCTTCATGATTCATAGCTGATTGAATTGCTGATTTCAGTTACATAGGTTTCTTCTGATGGTAAACTGGTGGTTTTATTGAACTCTAAGAGACTGTCATATTTTGTTTTTCTCTTTTATTTAGGATCAAAATATTAAGAATTAGATAAAAAAAATGAAAAATATGAGTATAGATTTTACGATGAATTTTGATATTTGAGTGAGAGTTTGATAATGGATGAAAGAGGAGGGTTGATCTGTAAATAGCAATTTTCCGGTGATCTGTATGTAATTGCCCCCATAAAAAAGAAAGCTATTCTGTTGAAGGGTAATAATGCACAACGAAGGGCTTAAAAATAATGATATGAAAGCTGAATGCAAGCTGGCAGCTCTGTTTGTTCTTATGATGATAATGCTTGTTTATTACCTGCCGTTACAATCATTACAATTATGAGTAGGTATGATATATTTCTTGTAATTGAAAATTGGGTTTTTTTAAGCTATGTAGAAGATCAAGTTGGTAGATTTACATGGAGACCACTTAATTGTTATTTATTTATATATCTAACACCAATATTTTGATATTTATATTTATAATATTTTAGTGTCATAAATTTGAAATGATGTATTATACTTTTGGAAAGATGGCGACGATGATGTTTTTGATGTGATGTTTACGATTTGAGTTGTATGGATATAAATATAATGCTTATGTGTTAGATATATAAATACATAAAGATTTGTGCGGTACGTATGTAAATCATTTTCTTTTTTTATTTGACACTATTTGTTGGCACAGTTAAAACATGTGAGCTTTATGTTTAATCTCATATGGAATGGTTAAGAAATTCATTGATATGGAATTATATAGCAAATTGTTAGGTATGACTCATATATCAGATAAGAGACAGATGATGGAGTGGAACAGAGTGAGTTAGCGGAGCAGAGATGAGCGAGCGGAGTGGAGCGGAAGCATCTGTCCAATCAGGAGGAGTTTCGTTATGTGGGTTGGGAGTGCAGGGGCAACACCCATGCGATACGGTATAAATGTAATTTTGTAATTATATATTGTACGCCAGAGCTATATATATGTGTTGTATTGTAACTCTAAGTGGTATTCTGTACTCTTTTTCTGAAATTAAGAGAAAACCACCGCTCTGCTCCAGAGGACGCAGACATCTTCGTCCAACCTCGTTAAATCTCTGTGTTTTCTTTTGGATTTGTGTCGATTCTTGCATTCCTTTGCCCTAAAATTCGCGACAGAAGTGATCAGTTTTTATCCATTGGTCTGAAGCTTTTGAGTTTACGAGTATTTGGCCCAATATTATTCCTCTTTTGGTTCATTTTTTAACAAAAAAATCAAAGCCAGTTGTTAGATTTAAGATCAACTGTCGTCAATTTTGAAACTTCAACGAGTCTTTGGCTCTTTCCATTATATTTGAGAAGTGTCTAAAAGTATGCCACTTTAATAATGTCTAAATATTATTGAACGAGCTCTTAGTACATGATATTTGTTTATTTCAATGAAAATTAATTTGAGAGAGAGTGATGACCAATATGGAGTAACTCATGCGACTAAAGTGATTAGTAAAGTATGCTAAGCTCAACATGCTATTGGGAGAGGGTTGTTACTTTTTTGGTTCTGAAAAAACTTTTATGTTACATTAGGGAGCCAGTGTTTCAGCCGCTTTTTTCGAAATCCCGTTTTGAAAACAGAGAAGTCGCGAATGGCATTGCGGAGCTCAATTCTACAAAAATAATCTTGGTCTGGAGTAAATATTACCTTGGTGCCTCTCAGCAATTCTGAAAATGACTTCTTTTTTATTCTTAATATTGCCCCTTCTCTCTTCTCCATCGGCTTCGCTACGGGCTTCTGGTGTTAGTGCATGATCATGGTCCTCTTCGATTCTCCTATGTATTCGCTGCCACGTCTTTGTATGTTCCTCTAGTGAAACATTTAAGGCATACTCGTAGACCTCTTCGATTCTCCTATGTTTTTCTGCTGCGGTTGTTTGTTTTTGCTTGTTTTTTTCATCTGTGATTATGATTTGGGGCATCTCATTCTTTCTTTTCTGTTATGATTTTGGCTTCTTGTTTTACCCTCACTACTGGATTTTGGTAAATTAGTGTCAAACGAATTCAACACTAATATGGGGATAATCTGCCGCTAAATTTGTTTTGCATCTAATTTGCATCGGAACTCAGGTACATGCCATTAGTGTATGTCTGATGCAAATATCTTGTGTCTACCTTAGCATATGTCCGTGTTGTCGTTAACTAGCTTGGACACGGTCAGCTTCAATGCAACTTATAACGTTATAATTTGCGTCATCATGTGGCAGAATGAGCATTGTTATTTGCAACGACTTAGTCTGCCTGAGAGGTTATTTAACATCGAAATGTATTCAACAACGTCGAAAAAAATTGCAGTTATTAGCATCAGAATTTTTTGTGCAAGTACGACACAAATCTCTAACCAATTAAAAAAAAAATTAACAAGAACGGATATATTTTACAACCTGCACACAATGAATATATATCATAAACAAGTATCACCATAACACTGAAAAATACGAACAATGAAAACAAACATAATTTAACAAATATTAATCTATATGCATGAAAACTTATATCTAAACAAAAAATAAATGTTCACATCATCAAAAAGAAAAAATACATAAACCCCTACGACGGGGAAACAACACCTAGGTCATAATCACCCTCACCTCCTCTTTGTCATCGTCCTCGTTCACAAAAGTCCTGGGCCGCTGGCAATGACAACATGCAATATTCTCTGTCAGTTGTGCTAGTCTCCTTAACTCTCAACTAGTTTTCAAGCATCTGATCACATGTCTGATTGATCTCTTCATTCATAGTAGTGACTCACCTGGAAAGTTCCACATATTGTGATAGTAATGGCCTCGAGCCGCCCTCAGGAGCACGAGAGTGCTCGACCTCAAATGATATGTCTTTTGTGCCCAAACTATAGACCCTTCCCTTCTTCTTCCCATCCACGTACCTCCATATCTCAAAATTAGACCAAGTAGTGGTAGTCTGGCTAACACTACGGTGTTGGTACGGTGTTAGTTGGCATGATCTAGCTCTCCAACTCCCTTTGCCTCTATCGAATATGCTTGTACTCCTCCTATATAATTAAAAACTAAGGATTAATTGTCATTTTTAACGTAAATAGTCTAAAAAATTTATAAAATTATTGTTTTTTTTACTTACATTGACATTTCGGTAGAGTTCATAGATTCATTGTTGCATCCTTGAGCGCCAACGTGTCCAGACATGCAATTCTGTAGTGGTGGGTAGCCGGTCAAGCTTCTATATCTGTGGACATAACAAAATGGCAAGTACCACAAAATTACATCGTCCATTGAATTGTTGAGCATTTAGAGAATCTAACTAGCCTTTTGTAGTGCTCCGTGTGGGGGACCGGGCCTCCAATTTGAAATGCGGTGCCTTTGGCCCCTCGGTCCTTCTGTTTTGCTAGTTCGTCTACATCTTCCTCTGATAACCAGGAGAGCCCTAGGCTCTAGTCAATTAAGCCCAAACATCTTACCCCACCAAAATGGGCCACTCCCTCTTTCTGCGAGTTGTGGTGAACATATCACCTAGTCGATGCCCGTCACGAACCTAAAAAAATGTGGCAGATTGCTGGTGATGCTCCGACAACCAGTATGACATCTGCAAATTAAAAATCTTGAAACGCTGATTAGTAGAAGAAAAATAACTTAAAATTAGTATTCTAATTCAAATGAAATAATTCTACCTCAAACTCCCAGAACCACATGTTTCAAGTCACAATCAAGATTTACTTTCATGAACGATATATAGTATCATACTTACTTTTAATGATCTTCATGATGTGTCACAGGAGGCCTGAGGGGAATGAACCTGAAACAGAAATATTAGTTACAAGAAATATTAAAATGAACATTGAATCTACTCTAATATTAAAAGAAAGATATGAGTCTCCCTCCGAAACAATATATAACCATTCATAGATGTCCTTCCTTGGAGGGCCGGAAGTCAGAGAGGCTCGGCTCATCGGAAGGTGTGGGAGCTGCTGCTTGAGAGGCTGCAGGGGAATGGGTTGATGGTCAGAAAGAAGTAGTAGGACTGATCATAGCAATGTTAGAATGTACACGAAGGGTTATAGTGGCGGCGGTGTTACTAATTAACACAATACTAGTGCTATGTATGTTAGAGTGAGCCACTAGCTTCTTCATCCTCCTATAATACTCCCTATAGCGCTCTGAGATTCTGAGAAAAAAATCGCCGAAGTGGGTGACCACCAGTACCACCTCATGTCATTTGTAAAAGGAAAAGAAAACATTAATAAAATTAGTACAAACAACATAACTAAGCAAGTGACGTATAATATAAGTAGCACAAGTAAAAGCAAAAAGGTGTGGAATCAAAAGAGAAAACATGTAGCAAGTACATGTAAAAACAAAAAAAATAAGCTGATGAAGTATGATATAAACAACAAAAGTAAAAGTAGGAATGTGCAGCATCAAAACAGAAAACATATCGTAACTATATGTAGAAACGACAGAAGTAAAATACAAAATTGTTTCTAATCCTCTCCTTTTTATTAAAAAGATTAGAGCTAATTTTTGTGTGTGAAGTAAGACCTATTTTGTCGATTTTTCTCTCTCTTTGTCTTTTGATAATTGAATAACTCGTCCTCATGAGCGTAGTCAAATATGCGCTAAACCATATAAATTGCACTGTATTTGATTATTTTCTTTTTGTGATATTATTTTTCGAATTACTTTGCACAATTGTTGGTTATTGCAAAGATAATTGTTTGTCATAAATATTGTAGTCGATGGCTACAATAGTGGTAGTTGGCCGCAGAGGTCGTAGTTCGAAGTTGTAACAATAGTGGTTGGCCTCAAATGCCGTAGCTGGTGGTTACAATTTTACTTGGAAAATTTACTTATTGAAAATAAAGTACATGTGTTAGACACAACAATCATATTTTTTACTACAATAGCTGCAAGCAGGGTTCGTCAACGCTTGGTGGTCAGTTGTAGTAGAAGGTGATGGTTGGCGGTGGTCGATGCTGGCCGACAAGAGATGGTCGATTGTGGTCAGCGGCTATGAAGGTTGTGGTTATTCGCTAGATCTTCCCTCCATAACTTACTTTGCAATTCGACTTCTTGTCCCTCTTCCTCCTTTTCACCTTGATTAACTTTCCTAATCACCTGACCGAACGATCAATGATGCCCCCTTGATCATATGTAATTTTTTTAATGATTTGAGTGTCATAATGACCTCATAATTAGTTATTGGGCTCGTCTAATTCCTTTAATCAATCCGTTCGACCCAACTATAGATATGTCAAATTTAGAGTTTATTTGATCATTTAATTGATGATTCAAGGCCTTCTATTGTGTTTTAACTGCTTAATATGGGCTTGATTACAACTAAGATTGAGCCAATTTTGATATCACTAGTTTCGCCTTATCGAGACATTTAGTCCGAATATAAACTTGTTGAAATCGGAGCCCGGATGATCATAAAGTCAAGTTTGTTGAAATCGGAGCCCGGATAATCTTAAACTTTAGCTTACATCAGCTCTATAAATTAAACCAAACAGTTTTTTTAAATCAGAAGGATTAATTTATGGATTATGTTCTATTAAATCTCTTCAAGATGATTATATCTACAATTAATGAAATGGAGTAAGTCTATCATTTATTCAATACTGAGGATTCTTGTTAAATAATATAATCACCGTTGCTGCTGAATTGTATCTGCATTGGGCTTTTTGCCCTTTATAATGGACTTCTTCTATGGCTTATTCGATTAGGATAACCCGGGTATTCCTCCTACCCATAGATGCTAAAGCCTGCATAAGTCTACTCCCAATATTATGTTTACATATGTTGAATTGAGATTTATCCTATCAACCTGGCTCAAAGTATAGAGCGTTGGTACAAAGATAAAGAGAAAGAAAGAGGGAGAGATAGAGAAGAGAAGAGGAGGATGGGTTGTTCCTGAGTCTCTTAGACCCTTTTTATTTTACTTAAATAGTTGAGTTGCAAGAGGGGGAACAATAAGCTCATTTACTGGAAAGGTTCCTCTTATTTATAGATGATAGGAAGACGAAAAGTAAATTATAACATTGCCCTTGCTTTAAAGCTGTTAATACAGGATTTTTAGGTATTCTAGTCTTGTTATTTGGAACATTGAATTGTCTTAAGATCCATACTGACTATTTTTTAGTATACATATTAAGTTTTTCAATTTTCTTGCTACTTAATGGCGACAGCTGCAATAAGGACAAGAAAATTTATAAAATAAACAAAATACGAGCACATGAATCACTATTGATATTATCTACTAGGCGCTCTTTGAGCTCTATTCTGACATCTTTTGCATCATCCACTGTTACTTTAACACCGAGAAGGTTTGGTCATTACCCCTCGTAGAGTTTATTGCTGCCGGGAGGCGAATCATCTCGAGGGTCGAAGACGATCGCCGCACAGACCTAGCAAATTTTATAGTTTTCAGATCGAAAATCATCTCAAAAGGTCAAAGACAATCACCGTATACCCCTTGTGAAGCTTGTCGCTGTTGTGCGGCGAATCATCTCAAAGGGTCGAAGATGATCAACGTACACCCCTCGTGGAGCTTGTCGCTGTCGGATGGTGAATCATCTCAAAGGTTGAAGACGATCACAATACACCCCTCGCTAGGGCTGTCAAAACGGCTCGTTCGCGAACTGTTTGTGTTCGGCTTGTTAAAAAACTCGTATTTGATATGTTCGCTAAGCAAATGAGCTAAACACGAACAAAGAATTGTTCGTTCATGTTCAGCTCATGTGTGTGTGTGTGTAAATAGTTAATGAGTAGTACTTTTAAATAAATTAATTGACTACAAAACTGCAAAGATTTATAATAAGCTAAAATTATTAATAGAAAAAATAGATTAAATATATATTAAATTATATTTAAATGATATTTTAATATAAATAATAAGATTTAAATTTCACCGTACGGCTGTGTGACTAGGGTTGTCAAAATAGCTCTTTGTTTGTGAATAACTCGTGTTTGACTCGCTAAGAAAACGAGTGAACAAGAACAAATTCTTTTGTGTTAGAAATATAAACGGGCCAATCGCGAACAGTGCTATTTTTAAACGAGCCGAACTCAAGCTAAGTCTCGGGCTCACTCGTGTTCGGCTCGTTTGCGGAGTTTATTGCTGGAGTGGCGACTCATCTCGAGAGTCAAAGACGATCACCATACACCCATCGCAGAGCTTGTTGCTGTCTGGTGATGAATCATCTCTAGAATTGAAATCGATTGTCATAAACTTTTCGCAGAGCTTGTCGGTGCCAGGTGGTGAATCGTCTCTCGGGCATAAGAGTCGGGATCTAACTTTTCACTTGTATGGGTCCTTGGTCGCCCGGTCGGACCTCCATCTTAGGTTGGGTCCCCTCTCTATGGGAGCAGACCATCTAGAATCCTCTCCGAGATGATTGACGTCATACCTTTCAAGGAGCTTGTCGCAACTAGGCAGAGAATCTCTTGATATTCGTCTGGTCTGAGCTATGGGACTTGAGCTAGTTGTAAGAAAAGTCCCGTGACTGGCCCTTGTGGGTTTTTACTAATCAAACGTTCATAGCGTCGTTGTCGGTTATTGTTTATGCTTTTAACAGATCAGACACTCTTTACATCACTGTCAGATTTACTATCCGGGTTTGAGTTCCTCAAGCGTCGAGTAGCCGCTGACAAGCATGAACTCCTTGATCTCGCCAAATATTGACTTGATCTCTTACATGGAAATATAAATATTATTATAAGCATGTATCATAAAGTAAGCTTTGAAAAAAAGAACAAGCTTATAAACCAGAAAAAAAAAAAGGAACAACTTTTATGGGGTGGTCAGGACTGCTAATAGATATAGTTAATAAATATTTCAACCCAACACTGGATGGAGCATTCAAAATTTAATTTACACCTTAAGAACAAAAGGACCGATCCTTCGTGGCTTATACTTCTTCAAAATTGTCTAAAATAAACTTCTATATATATCTAAAAGTTTTAAATTTTTGCATGTAAAGAATAATTACTATATTCGGTTACAAAAAGTATCAATTGGAATCGCTTATAGCCATATAATTCTCATAAATCAGTGACATGCTTATATATTCGTTTATTTATTTCATTGTTTATTGATACGTCACGAACAAGTTTTCATCATCTGGCATAAATCTCCAAGCAAGACACAAATCTCAAAGAAAATATTTTGAGCAAGAAATGTTCAAATCTTGATAAAAATTAATCCAGAGCTCCGATTTCAGTAAACTTAAAACCAAACTGACCGGCTCGATGAGACATACCTAATGATATCAAAGTAAGTCAAATCTGAGTCAAATTAAGCTTAGATCAAGTCATTAAATCATTATTGGAAGATTTCTGGACATATTTGAAAGGTCAAAACATATGTCAATTCTGACAAGTTCATAATCGAAACGAACGTCTCGACAAGACGAATCTAACGAGGCCAAGATCACTTAATTCCGACATTATTAATGCATTCAATTGCCCCTTAAACACCGTATGATCAAAGGAAGCACTTTGAATAATCAGAATAAAATGGTTCATATTCTTGCATTAACTGCACCGAGGAAACTATAAATAGACCCCCAACCCATACATGAGTGGGGGCTTAAGCCTTAGGAGAGAACTTGAGGCTTTGAGAAGGAGTTGAAGTCTGTTATGTGGAGCCCGTTACATTAAAATAATAATAAAAAAAATTCACTTCTCTTTTAACTGGGCCTACCATCTATTAAATGTATTGCATAAGTGGCGTTGGATAGTATGTGAGAAAATTGGATTGCAAGGCTGCGGTTCCTATTTTTTTCTGGCATTGGCTTGCGACAAGGAGAGGGAGGCATTGCATAGCAGAAGAAGCAGTTTTATCATTTTCATTTGCTGCTTCACAATTTTTGGTTCCTACGACAAGAAAATTCAAATTGCAGAAGAAGGAAAAAGGCTACAGGCGGAGGCTTCGTGCGGAGGCTTCAGCGGAGAGAATAAAGAAGAGATTTTTAAATCTTTATTTCACTTATTCTTCTGGATTTGACGGTGAGGCCTCTCTAATTTTTTCCTTTCTCATTTGTGTTGTTCACGGGTAAGAAAAGCGAGACTTTTCTTGTAATCACCGGTGCAATTGACAATGTAAATTTCCTCAAGTAATAAAATCTTCTGCAACTCCGTAGACGTAGGCAAAAATTGCCGAACAACGTAAATTTCTGTGTCTACTTTTCTAGTGTAAATTTCTCGCTATTTTTTTTTTACTTTGTCGTCGATCGTTTTATATTTTAAATATATCATAACAACTGGTATCAGAGCCAATGGCTGCAGACGAAGTGAAGGTTTCAAGGATCGAGAAATTTGATGGCACGAACATTGGTTATTGGAGAATGCAAATAGATGACTACCTCTATGGGAAGAAACTTCATCTTCCGTTCTTGAGGAAAAGGCACGAAAGGATGGATGAGACCTGAATGGAATTTGTTGGATCGACGAGTTACGGGGTTATTCGATTGACCATATCGAGGTCGTTGCACATAACGTCGTCGAGAGAATGACTATGCGGATTTTATGGCAGCGCTTTCGGTATGTATGAAAAGCGCATCGGCGAATAACGAGTATATCGATGAAGAAGTTATTCGATTTGAAAATGGCGGAATGTATGTACGTTGTATGAACATTCGAATGATTTCAATACTTATCACAAATCGATTATCGTTCGTGAAATTGAATTTGATGATGAGATACGTGCAGCGATCCTGTTGGCTTCATTGTCGAATAGATTTAGGAAAGCTTATGAGGATGGTTATCGATAATTCGCGAGTAATTCTAAATTGAAATTTGATGATATTCGTGATTTGATTTTGGCTGAGAAGGTTCGCAGCAAAGATTTCGACAAGATTTCAGGTTCGTGTTCAGCTTTAAATGTTGATTCTAGAGGGAGATCACAGGACATGAACTCAAACAGGGGAAGATAAAAATCAAAGCACAGAAGCAAGAGCAAGTCAAGGCCTGGTCGAAAGCAACTTGTTGGAATTGTGGTAAAATTGTCCACATAAGGAAAAACTACAGAAATCCCAAGAAGGCAGAGAATGACAGTGCAAATGTGGTAACTGGAGAAGCACATGATGCACTTCTTGCGACGATTCATAGTTACGTTGATGATCTGAATCTTGGATTCAGGAGCTTCTTTTCATACAACTTTCCATCGGGAATTGATGTGGAATTATGTTGCAGGTGACTTTGGGAAAATATATCTCGCAGATGGAGAAGCCTTGAATGTGGTAGGAATGGGAGACATCGACATTGCACTTCCAAACAATAACAGGTGGACATTACAAAATGTTAGACACATTCCTGAATTGAAGAAGAACCTCATTTCTATTGGGCAGCTTGATGAGTGTGGGCATTCAGTAGTGTTCTCAAATGACACCTGGAAGGTTACTAAAGGAGCACTGGTACTGGCTCTGGGTAACAAAACAAGTACGCTATATATGACTACTGGTTTAATTAACAGTGTTGATACTACAACTACAGAGAGCACAACAGAGTTATGGCATTGCGGACTTGGCCACATGAGTCGAGAGGTATGGAAGGAACTTCGACCTAGAGGCAATGCTACGGAGCCGAAGTCAGTTGATCTTGGCATATGTGAGAGTTTCATTATGGGGAAATAGAGGAAGGTCAGTTTCTTGAAAAGTGGCAGAATGCCAAAGGCAGAAAAGCTGGATTTAGTACACACAGATGTGTGGGGACCTTCTCTAGTGGCATCTCTTGGAGGCTCTCGTTACTACGTCACATTCATTGATGATCACAGCAGAAAGGTATGTGTCTAATTCTTGAAGCATAAATCCGATGTATTTAATGTGTTCAGGACTTAGAAGACCATGGTTGAGACAGATACAGGCTTAAAGTTGAAATTTCTGAGGTCTGATAATGGTGGTGAGTACATTGATGGTGGATTCAATGAGTATTGTGCAGCTCAGGGTATCAGAATGGAGAAGACCATTCCAGGGACACCACAGCAAAATGGTGTTGCAGAGTGCATGAACAGAACCATTAATGAGCGGGCTAGAAGCATGACATTGCACGTCGGACTACCACTTACTTTCTAGGTAGAAGCAGTTATCACTGTAGTTTACTTGATCAACATGAGGCCATTTGTTCCATTAGACTGTAAATTACCTGAGGAGGTATGGAGTGGAAAAGAGGTCAGATTTTCTCACCTTAAGACTTTTGGTTGCCTTTCATATGTTCTTATTAATCCCGATGCTCGAAGTAAGCTTGAGGCTAAGTCAAAGAAGTGTTACTTCATTGGCTATGGAGATGATGCATTTGGGTATCGTTTCTGGGATGATCGAGATTGGAAGATCATAAGGAGCAGGAACGTGATTTTCAATGAAAATGTTATGCACAAGGACAAGTCCAGTACAATTTCTGAAACAACCATCGCGAAATGCGAGTTGGTAAAGTTTGATGGTTTACCAGAGGTCACAGTGCAGAGCAGAGATGCAAGTGACGAGGAGAGTGGGTCCGGAGTACCCATTCCCGTTGTTCCGTAGTCAATTTCAGAGCAATCTACCCCTACAGTTGCAGTTCGCATGTCAGAAAGGACTAGACGTTCTCCACAAAGGTATTCTCCTACTTTAAACTACATTATATTGACAGATGGTAGAGAACCTCAGAGTTATGAAAAAACCTTGCAAGATGAAAATTCAAGCAAGTGGGAGCTAGCCATGAAGGAGGAGATGGATTCTCTGCTAGAGAATCAGACTTGGGAGCTGGTAGATTTTCTACCAGGGAAGAAGGCATTACACAACAAGTGGGTGTACCGGGTGAAGACTGAGCATAATGGCAGTAAGAGGTACAAGGCGAAGACTTGTTGTAAAAGGTTTTCAGCAGAAGCATGGTATTGATTATTCCGAGATTTTTTCTTCTGTGGTGAAGCTTACAACCATCAGAATGGTACTGTCTATGGTGGCTACTGAAGATCTCTTCCTTGAGCAGTTAGATGTGAAGACAGCTTTTCTTCATGGAGATCTTGAAGAAGACATCTACATGCACTAACCTGAAGGGTTCGTGCTACAGGGAAAGGAAGACTCGGTTTGTAGATTGAAGAATAGCTTGTATGGCCTGATGCAAGGTCCTAGACAGTGGTATAAGAAGTTTGATAAATTCATGCTAAATGCAGGGTACAACAAATGTCAGGCAGATCACTATTGCTACATCAGGTATTTTGACAATTCCTATATCATCATATTGCTGTATGTGGATGATATGATTATTGCAGGTGCTAGTATTGATGAAATCAATAATCTGAAGGAGTAGATGTCTGAGCACTTTACAATGAAGGATTTGGGAGCTGTGAAGCAAATCCTTGTTATGAGGATTGTTAGAGATAGAGTCAGAGGCACGTTGAGACTCTCTCAGGCTGAGTATGTGAAAAAGGTACTTAGCAGGTTTAATATGGATAAGGCCAAACCAGTTGGACACCCTTGGGTAGTCACTTCAGACTCAGCAAAAATCAGTCATCCAAGTCAGAAGGTGAATGAGATCACATGAGTAAGGTTCTTTATGCTTCAGCTGTTGGTTCACTTATGTATGCCATGGTTTGCACCAGACCGGATATTGCCCATGCAGTGGGAGTTGTTAGCAGATACATGAGTAATCCTGGAAATGAACATTGGGAAACAGTGATGTGGACCTTGAGGTACCTAAGAGGCTCTTCAGAAACTTGCTTGTGTTTCTCAGGTAAGAGTTCAAAGATACGTGACTATGTTGATGCTGATTTAGCTTGAGATATAGATACTAGAACAAGTACTACGGGATATATTTATACTTTTAGTGGCACTGCAGTTTCATGGGGCTCTAATCTGCAAAAGACGGTTTCTTTATCTACTACAGAAGCTGAGTATATAGCAGTTGTCGAGGCCGAACACGCGAGACGATATGACTACAGGGCTTCTTGGATGAATTGGGCAAGAAGAATCAGAAGGGCATTCTCTACAGTGATAGTCAGAGTGTCATAGTCCTTGCCAGGAATCCAGCATTTCAATCCAGGACCAAGCACATTTAGATCAAGTATCACTTCATACGGACATTGTTGGATGACGGACAGTTGTTGCTTGAGAAAATTTGTGGAAATGAGAACCATGCTGATATGTTGACTAAGGGTGTTACTCTTGAGAAACTGAAGCTGTGCGCAGCTTCAGTTGGTCTTCTGGTGTGAAGACAGGGGTCTTGAGTTGCAGAGGTGGAGGATAACAAATTTGAAGAAATGGGCGTCGTTGCCAGTGAAGGATATCACTTTGAGGAAGAAAACGTTGCGTACCTATGTACCGATCTCCAAGTGGGAGGTTTGTTATGTGAGCTCGTTACATTAAAATAATTAAGAAAAACTCACTTCTCTTTTAACTATTCCCACTTTTCTTTTGTTGCCTGGGCCCGCCATCTATTAAATGCATTGCATAAGTGGCGTTGGATAGTAAGTGAGAAAATTGGATTGCAAGGCTGCGGTTCCTATTTTTTTCTGGCATTGGCTTGCGACAAGGAGAGGGAGGCATTGCATAGCAAAGGAAGCAGTTTTATCATTTTCATTTGCTGCTTCACAATTTTTGGTTCCTACGACAAGGAAATTCAAATTGCAGAAGAAGGAAAAAGTCTATAGGCGGAGGCTTCGTGCGGAGGCTTCATGCGGAGAGAATAAAGAAGAGATTTGTAAATCTTTATTCCAATTATTCATCTGGATTTGACGGTGAGGTCGCTCTAATTTTGTCCTTTCTCATTTGTGTTGTTCACAGGTAAGAAAAGCGAGACTTTTCTTGTAATCACCGGGGCAATTGACGGTGTAAATTTCCTCAAGTAATAAAATTCTCTGCAACTCCATGGACGTAGGCAAAAATTGCCGAACCACGTAAATCTCTGTGTCTACTTTTCTGGTGTAAATTTCTCGCTCTATTTTTTTTACTTCGTCATCGATCGTTTTATATTTTAAATATATCATAGTCGATCGTCGTCGATCACCGCCGACAGCAGTCGACCACCGCCGATCGTAGTCGACCACAACCAATTTCCGTCAACTACCATCGACCGTCGTTAACCACCGCTGACCAGATGTCATTAGTCAAAGTCGTAACTTGAAAAATCTAATAACCTTCTCTCGTCTGTGGGACAAGAGCTCACCAATACGGTCTATGTGCCCTTACGACCTACGTGGTCATCAACTCATACTGTTTCCGACTCCCACCTTAGCGGCCTACGGACGTCATCATACTCACCTCAGTGACTTACGTGTTCATCAACTCGTGCAGCTCCCAAATTCGGTCCCTACGACCTACGGATGTCATTAATTCTCACCAACTACGGCCTATGAGGTCCATACCTCTCTCAACTGCTTACTATGAATTCTTTGGCCAATCAACACTTTTAGAGCAACTATCTACAATACTCACAATAGAATACTACCTCCATAATAAACAACAATGACCATTGTAACCTGATGTCACCAAGAACTACAACCAGATTATAGTTATACAACTTTATTACTTTATCTTCTCTAATTTAGAAGAAGAATGAACTTGTATACTCATCATTCATAGTAGATTATTTTAACTGGCTAAACCACGTGATTTTTCCCTCTTTCAAGGGTTTTCCACGTAAAAAGTCGAGGTGTCTTCTTCTGCTTACTTCTCTTCTTTTATCTGTGTGTGTTGAATTATCGTGCAACGCTGAGAAGATAATCCATTACTCTACCACCGCGAATAATATATATATTTGAAAAGAGAAGTGAGTGGTGTGTATGTAAATCTTCCTTCTTTTATTTAAATTTTTATCTTGAGGTGATCGACTAGAGCAGAGATGGACAGTTGGTGAAGTGGCTGACCATCAAATAAAACTATATTTAAGAGGATAGTATATAAAAATGAAAGAATGGGGAGGTATGCGTGTAAATCTTCTCCGATCTGAAATGGCCGAAGGCAGAATGCCCGATTGGAAGCTAGTGGTGGTCGAAGGCAATTGAGGCTGTGGACCATCAAATGACAAGGTATCAGTCAGAGAGTGATTTACTATAGGCATACATAAGAATTGAGTGGTATATATGGGTGTATGTATGTATATGTATGTATGTATGTATGTATGTATGTATGTGTATCTGTGTGTGTGTGTGTGTGTGTGTGTATTTATAGTTATATTTATATAAGAATCGAGTGGTATGTACATAAATCTTACCTGTTTCAGGATTTGATCTGAATCTTGCCAGACACTTGGTCTGAGCAAAATAAAATCATAAACTTGTAAATCTGGTAGGGGCGCTTCACACAAACAAGAAGATGTGTGAAGTTACCTTTTTTCATGGTTTCAAGTAAGAGTTGAGTGGTCAGTGGGAGACAAGATAACAGACTAGAAGCAGGTGGCCGATCGAAGGATTTGAAATGGAGAGAGAGAGAGAGAGAGAGAGAGAGAGAGAGAGAGAGAGAGAGAGAGAGAGAGGAAAACTGCCCCCATCGAGGCAAATGAGGTGTTCTGGTGTTCTGGGGGCTATTCGACCAATTTTTTTTTTTACTTAAATATATGAGTTACAAGATGGGGAACCAAAAGCCCCTTGAAATGAAAAGGGTCCCCCTATTTATATAAATGATTGGACCAAACTTAAATTACAATACTGCCTTTAATTTAAAGGTGTTAGTATATAATTTTTAGGGTATTCTAGTTTCATGTCTGGATCATTGGATCACTTTTACATCCGTGCAGGCTATTTTTTAGTATAAAAATATTTTTTCCAACGTTAATCAGGAGTGAAGACAATAGAACTTTATTTAAAGAGTGATTGTTATATAAAAATATATATAAATATTAGATTGTACACACTCTTTCTACTTTCCAATATATTCAAAATATAATTTTCTTTTTATTGTTCTAATATTACAATCGTGACAATAAAAAGTTTGAAACTTCTTTTTTAATTGTATATTCACTTCCCGTCCAAATTCAATTCACAATTTTATGCTAATTAAAAATAAAAGCCCAGTTCTGCAGATCACAACGATCCAAATCCAGATGACCCACTTGTACCTTAGAGAGCTTAGATGCATTGGACCGACAAAGCCAAGCAAGAGAGGTTGTACATCTCAACATCTTTTTTGTTTGTTAATCGAGACTCGCTTCAATTTTGCATGCATTAAATTATAAGTCTTCCCGAACTCGAACATGCTCAAGTGATGCATTCAAACTTCATGTACAACGTAGTTCTATATATTATATAATGTATAATATCGACTTATATAATCTCATTATACATGAAGTTCATATACATCAGAACAAAATAAGAAATTTTCTTTTTTTTTTCCAAATTCTAGTATGTTGAGTATATACAGCATATAGTACTAAGTATGAAGTAATGTTCTCTTCTACTAACTTGTACATAGATAGGTATATTATTATTTCACAAGTAATAATTTTTAAATTTTGAAGAGATGAAAATGATAAAAGTTGAGCTTAAGAAGATGTGCCTTTAAAATTAACATGGTTGTGTTGCTAATGTTGCTATAGATCATATAAATTGTGCTCCTCTAAAAGCTTGTGAGATTTCATATGAATTATAAACATTTGTGTCCCCTATTGGATTCAAATTTATCAAAGAGCAATATCAAAACCATATAGGATATGCAAGACAAATAGAATTTAAAGTAGAGATAAATTTTAAAGTAAGAAAATCTAATATTTTCATTAAAATGACAAAAGTGCCAATTTTTTTATATTCAATGACTTTCTGCTCCAAATTCTCTCAGTGACTCGCTTCTTTATGGCAGAGGTTAAAATTTTGATGTTGCATGAAAGGCTCCTTTAAGAAAACTATATCATAAGACGCGAGGCATGTGGTAAAAAATACATAAGAAATAAACTTAGATAATTGATTAGGTCTAACATAAGATGAAGTCAATTCATTGAGTGAAATCACCAAGTTGATGGGTGAATTGGCCTGCTTTTTGGGCAAAGTTACTGACTCACAGAGTTAACTGTACAAGATTAGAATTTTTGTTTGGGTAAATAGGTCTTGAAGTGACTATATTTTGCAATGTTATTCATTCTTCCAAGGGTTCACTAAAATTCAGGTGAGTTCAACATGATTTTCTAAATTTCACTATCCTCATGCTACAATGTTATCTTGAACTGAGCTAGCTTTGCTTGAATCAGGCTCTTCATATATTTAGATGTACAATACCAATCTTAAGTTCAAAATTATTCTATCTAGTCATGATTGTGTTCAACTGATTTTTTTTTTTTTTTTTTTTTGCTTTTTTATATATTTAGTTCAACTGTTTTTTTTTTTCTTTTTTATATATTTATTTTAAAGCATTCACTCAATAAATAACTATAGATATTATTCAAAGTAATCATCATATATTAGGTTAGATTGTGTATTTAAAGTATTGTGGGCCAATAAAATTATGGGAGTAGAGAGAGTTTAACATTCTAATCTTATATGAAGATCTCGTACAAAATAAATTATTAATAAGATTGTAGGAGATACTAAAATTTTTATTTAATAAATTCAAAATTGACATAAATAATCAATTATATATGTGAATTTAATAAAATTTACTCTTATGCACAAAAATAGGATTACAAGTTAGAATAATTTGTTGAGTGTATTTTGAATACACTAAAAGTAATAGAGAGTGATGAAGATGACTGTGTAATAACAATTAGATAAATATGATCAAAAGATGACAATCAAGCAAAAATGTTCAAAAGACAACATTCTAGTGATAACGGTTGGACGATGGTGATTAGGTGATGTTGGTCAAACAACGACTATCGAGATATGACCATTGATAAATGGTAGTTTAGAGAGTAAGATTGGATGATGACATTGAAGAGACAAAGCAAGGGCAATATTAATCAGGAAATGATGGTTAGATAATGATAACCAAGAAATAAAAATTAAGAGACTATTTTTGTAAAGCAAAAGTTTGGTAGATCGACATTTAAGCTAAACTTTCCTTCAATTGAGGGTATATTTATATTTTTTTAGGTAAAATTTTTAATTAATTATATCAAATATTAAAATACAACCCATAAGTTTTCTTCAATTATATATTATTTATCCAATTTCTTAAGAATTTCACTAGCGATAAAATATAGTAATCATAGCTCATTATTTTTTTTTTAATTCATCTACTTTCATGTTCTTTGAGAAGAATGCTCTATAGCTTTCTTATTCATTGGAGTTCATTAGTGATAGCTTGCATCTTTGTTTGTTATTTTATGATATTTGAATAAATTATGCAACATTAATGCAACCCCTCACTTATAAAATCTACTCTTCTCTACTGACATTGCAATAATATGAACATGGTAAAACCATTAAAATTTCTTTCCCTGATTAAGTTATTTTAAGCATGCAATAGTAGTAATAATAATATAAGGAAATAAAAATCAATCATCTCCCTTCCCATTTGATTTCATGGATACATCAAATTTCACTTATTAATGTTATTGACCATTTTACATGATCGCAATAAAATTTATTCAAAGGAGTTAATATATCAATTAATTATGATAAAAATATTGTATTTTATGATCAATTAGTTTTAACAACAATAGAAGGTATTCAACCTTCCTAATTATATTAGTCATTCCTCTCTTCATCAGAAAATAAATATCATGTTATTTAATGATTTTATACCTTCCAAAAAGGTCATGCCCAATCACTCCTTAAGTTAGCTATTTAAGTTATTATGTTATTAATTACTGATATGTAGTTTTTATGACAACCTCATTAAAATTAAAATTATTTTTATTTTTTTTTTCATGTTCTTTATGACGAATGCTCGTCATTGGAGTACATTTTTGATAGCTTGAATCATCTTTATGATTCCTTGGAATCTCATAACGCTTCATGAGATAACCCTTGAATTTTTCTTAATATATTCTTTTTATTCACTCTCTTAAGTATTTCGTTAACTTTAAAATTTAGTGAGCACAAGCTCATTAAAAATCTTTCAAAATTCACTTACGTTCAAGTTCTTTGAGAAGAATACATTATAGCTTTCTTCTTTATTAGAGTTCAACGTGCCAAAACTTACCACAGAGGAAGTTGATCATACAGAGCAATTGCATAAGTTAAGTAGTAATATATTTAAAGAGTATGTAGTACCTATCCAACGAGGAAATGGCTAAGAACTTTTCTGACTGGCAAATCGCTAGTGTAGTAAACTTCTAAATCTATTTTAGCATGATCGCAGACAATAGATGGTTTCATAAAATCCTACTTAAAAATAAAAATAAAAAATAATGTGTTTGGAAAAGATAGAAAAAAATGACAGATAAATCTTACTGTTCTTCAAGGTATGTGAGGCTCATGCCCCTGTGATTAGGTAATGTGGTGATTCGTCCCAACGTGATTGTTGTCAACAGAGATAGAAAATCCTATTTCTGCCTATGTATATATCAAAAGAAGGCTAAAATCCATAGAATTAAGGCTTCTTCAATCCTCATAGCATCTCGTAGAATTGTTATAATCCACTTTCTAGGTTGCAAAATTTGGATAAAATATGTCTATTAACCTGGATTCGGTGGTTAACCATTCCCTTCCTCTACGCAACTCGTAGGAGTCAAAAATCACGAAATATGTTAAATCCTAATTAATTAGATCAGGAGTAACTGAAACTCTATGGTTAACATAACAACGAGAAGCTCTGATTTCTCAGGAAAATTGTACATGAAAAGAAATCATCCGAGAAAACCACAAAAACATTCCATAAATCAAAGAGGCTTGAAAGGAAGTTTAGTTACACATGATATAAAAGAACACCGGACAAACATCCCATCAAAATCATTATTGCAAGGAAAATTGATAATTAAACGCTTACAAAAAAATTTGTTCCTTCTTCCACAGCACCCAACTCCTCTCTCATACAATAACCTCTCAAAACATATAAGAATAATGCAAAGAAAAAGGTAGAAGAAATCCTTAGGACCTTCACCCCAAGAGATGAAGAGTAAAGCTAAGGAAAAATCTCAAAAAATTCTTCTCCAATCGTCTCCAACTCTCCTCTCCACCCAAGGATATTTCAATTCGTGTTGTAGTTTCCCTTTTAAAGATTTAAAAAAAAATCGGCATGAAATAAAAACAGGATCTGGAGGTCCATAAGCTTAGTCACGGCAGACCCCGGTGTGCTCACGCCTGAAATTGGCATGGTAACGTCAGTTCTTGTGTGGCCATGCCTAGATATGGTGTGGTCATTCCAGATAACACTATATGACACGTTCTGACCTCGTTTTGCATTTCTAACATCTATAACATGCATAACATCATGTAAAAATACTTCTTAAGTGTAAATTTATGAAAAATAAGTGGAAATAACATATAAAATGTAGGGAAAATATAGGAAAATATATAGAGAAAATGTTGGTAAAATCATGTAAAATTGACGTATGTCATAGCTCATTGGTGATATATTGAAATTTCTTTGTTATTTTATGCTATTTTAATAATTTTTAATTTGAATGCAGCCTGTCATTTATATAATGTACTACTCTCAATTATCACATTGCAATAATATGAAAATAAATTGTTGTGTGTCAAAAGTTTTGTGGTGGTTGAGTGATTATTTAGTGTCTTAGCATTGTATGAAGATCCAACCCATACACGGATAAAAGAAAACTAGTAAGTAGGAAGAAATAACTCAAATTTTTATGTTAAAAGGCTTGGAAAGTGGAAACAACCACGTGGTTTAGCTTGTTAAAATAATTGACTATGTAATTGAGTACATATTTATGTACATATGTCTACTCTTCTCTTGAATTAAAGAAGAAAAAGTAATAAAGTTATAATATTTCATTGATAATAACTATAATTTGGTTGTAATGAATGTAGTTCTCGATGATAGCTAGCTCCAAGGGTTTGTGCCAATCGTTGTGGAGACAATAGTCAACTGTGAATGTTGTTAACGTTGGTTGTAGCGTAAGCTTATCGTATAGGTCATAGTTGAAAGTCATGTTAGTAGTTGGTCATGTGGGTTGTAGATATTTGCTTCAGGAACATCATTTGGCCATAGAGGTCATAGTAGAGAGTTACAACTATGAGCCACCAGGTTTGTATTTGGTCACGTAGGTCATAGTGATGAATTGTGATAAAAAAAATCGTAAAGACTAAAGTTGGGAGTTTTATAAGTTATGGGTTACGTAGACCATACTTGGTCATATATTTTGTAGCATAGAGTTCTAACATCTGTAGGCCGCGAAGGATGAAGTTGGGAGATGTATAAACTATGATAATGTTTGTAGACTACAAAAATCGGAGGTGGGAGATATATGAACCGTGATAACGTTCGTAGGCCATAGAGGCTGAATTTGGGAGTTGCATGAGTTATGATAACATTTGTAGGTCGCATGGGTCTGAGTAGAAGTTGCATGAACTATGTTAATGTCTGTATGTCGTAGAGATCATAGTTTTGAGCTGATGAGCTTATGATAACATTCGTAGTCCATAGATGTCAAAGTTGGAAGCTTGAAAAACTATAATAATGATTGTAGATCACATAAGCTATAGTTGGGAGTTGAGGAGCTGAGTTGGGGAGCTCTATTAGTTGAGGTAACACCAGTAGGTTGTAGAGGCTAGAGTTGGGAGCCGGATGACTTGAGATAATATGTAGGTCGTGTGGTATGAATTTGGGAGCTTCATAAGCTGAGACAACACTTGTAGGCCACAGAGGTGGAAGTTGGGAGCTATAAGAGCTGTGATAATTTTTGTATGTCACAGATGCTGGAGTTGGGAGCTGTGTGAGGTGTAGACTATATAAGTCGTAGTTGGTCACATATGTAGTTGTTGTGAGCCACAATAACATCCGTAGGCCTTAAAAGTGAGATTTTATTGCATGGGTCGTGGACCATGTATGTCATGGTTGGTCGCATAGTTTGTAGTGGTGAACTGCAATAATGCACGTAGGTTACAATGGCTAGAGTTGAGTGATGCAAAAGCTGTGATAGCAGTAGTAAGACGTAAAGGTCAGGCATTGGATGTACTAGAGTTGTGGGCCACATAGGTTATAGTTGGTCACATAAGCCCTAATAGAGTCAGGTAGCCGGCAAGGCAGTAGTAAAGAGTTGCACTTGTAGTGAACCACGTAGACCGTAGGCTGTGGTGGGAAGATGTGAGGAGAGAACTTCGAGAGCCCGAAGAGAGTCACCATATGTGTGGTGTGTTGTTACACCATCTTCGGGATTTGTTTTTGCTATGCCTTCAAGGTGCATTATTACACCATCTATGTGACCAAGTATGGCTTGTGTGGATCACAGCTCATGGAGCTCTCAACTCCGGCCTCTGCGACCTATGAATGCTATCGCAACTCCCTACTATGGCCACTATGGTCAACTGATATTATTGAAGTTACCACCCAGCCTACATGTTCAATTACTACCATAGCTTTCAACTACAGTCTATATGATAAGTTGGCGCTACAGCCACCATTTACAACAGTCACAACGTACTACTGCTTTCATAGTAATTAACTACAAACTTCTCTGTGTTACTACCATCATTGTTGAACTATCGTTGTATTTCAACATTCTAATTCTTTCTATAATCCAAGAGGGACGTGAGCCTATGTAATTCAAATTCTTTGGTGGATTGTTTCTACTAGACTAGACCCATAGTCTTCTAACTTTCCAGAGCTTTCCATGTAAAAATTGTAATGCTTTCACCCACTACTTTTCGTTTATTTATGTGTGTTGATGCCGTGCTACGTTGAGGCACTAATTTTTTACTCTACCAATAATGAATCTTTCTACACCCAACGGATATGATGACCATGTAGCACTCCATAATGAAAGACACAAAATTACAACAAATTTTGTATTAAATTAATTACATTCCAACTAACTCAGAAGTGATGCAACAATATCATTTAATTAATATCATTTTGCTCTCTAGTTATCTCATGCATCTTTATCCTCCTCGTCAACCTTTTTGTTCAATTACTAGCTGTCACTCTTTATGCTCATCTTCTCAACCATCTTTATTATATTACTAGCTTTTTCACTCTTTATGTGTGGCGTCTCAATCCTTGCTCCTTAACTTAGGAGCACAATTATTTTAGTAATTATTCGGCCTTTTATATCTCTGATAAATATAATCACTCGCCAATTTGCCATCTCATAAATTATTTTGGATACTCTGCTAAAGAAAAAAATTGTCATGCGGTGGCCCGTTGATTTTCTATTTTCCTAACAAAGATCTCTAGAGATGAAAACGATCATATAGGAAGATCCATAAATCAAAATATTTGAAACATTCATAATAAAGTCTCACTCAAAAATATTAGGTCACGATACTTTATGTCTTAATGATAATGTGGATCGCACCGCACCACTATGCACAAGAGCATGATGCAATTCACATTATTGCCGTCGTTTGATCATTTGTTAATATTTTCTCCTCTCACTGAGAAGAATGAGATTGTTTCTTAGATGTTATGTAAATTTTGAAATAGTATGTGGATAATTTAATAAAGTTCATATATTAAAAGTAACGAATGAGATAAATTTAAGGTGTTTCGTACATAAATCCCCAAATGCAGATTAAGTTGGGCATAATCTAACAAAGGTGCAGCACGAGACAAGACGGTCCCTATCTGAGAAGAATTAATTGTGAAAATTTGAAATTGAATTTAATTAGTAATAATTTAACGGGGCCCATGCAGTGACTAAGGATACGAATTTAATTTCAAAATTGAACTTAAAATTTTTTTTTTTCAGAATACAGGATGATTTTTTTTTTAAATATTCCTCTAAAAAATCATTTTTAAATGTGAAGTCGCAAAAATTAGAAAATTTTATAGATATACATCAGGACTCTAATGAAATTGTGTCACGAATGCATTAAGATATATAATGTGACTTCATTCTTTTTTTAAGTCTTGATACATTTTTGCATCAGAGTTGAGGCGAATTATTCCATTCGGAGCACGTACGCAGCACTGGGTGAGGATTTTAAGGGTACCGGGTGGGTATTGATGGGTATTGGATGGGTATCGAGATTTTAAGGGTACTGGGTTTGTATTGGATGGGTATTGAGTATTAGGTATTGGCTATTAGGTGGGTATTGGATGAGTATTGGGAGGGTACTGGATGGGTATTGGGGAGCTACGTGCGAACTGCATATATTATCCGTATGAAATAATGGCTCCCGAGTTGAACATCGAAAATAATATTTTTTTTCAAAGTTAGTTTTCGCAAAATTTTTTTACTCTTATTAAAAATTTGTCCGAAAAGAACGACTCTCGGATCTCTGAGAACGTTTCCCGCTTTCCCACGTGCGAATGAAATTTCGTCCCATCCGCCAGTCAAATCCGTCTGCATTCTTCGACGATTAGACGGCTGAATGGACGGGCGACAGTTTGCCATGTGACGCTGTCTTTTTCTATTTACACTTAACAATTTTAAATTTACATATATTTATAAGACTTTCTTTTTTATTATTATTTTCTATCTGATCTGCTTCCTCCTCCATCGTCGCTGGGACTGTGAATTTAACTCAAAAACTGTGAATCTCTCGAAAATTTATTTAAATTTTGGCTTATATTGCGATCTAATCAAAATAAACAAACTGTATAGCCCAAAAAATAGGATCACCTCATCGGGCCAAGGGAGCCGTTGCTGCTGAAGCGGTCATCTTCGAAGTCGTGACAGCAATCTTGCATTCAACAGGCCGACCAAGATGGCTGGCCATCCCCACCCAGCCGGACAATCTCCATCGGCCACAAGGACCAACCGATCCACCACATGAAGGATCCCCCGTCTGGCCACCATGGAAGGCCATCTCGGCAGTCTACTTGGGCCAGCCAATTCAACTGGCCACTGAAGACCACCAGTCAACCACCTAGCACCGACAGACCTCCTATGTCCTAGGACAACGAATCCAATCAAGGGATGGACCAAAATTCCCCTTTTAGCTCCCCTTAAAGCAAAGACATAAGTCTAATATTCATTTCCCTATCTTTCTCTCTCTATAGATATAAGACCCTTGCATGTAAAAAGGGATCTCTAGACTCTCTCTTTACCCTCATGTAGGAAGCCACTTGTAACATATAGGTTGTCTGGAATAAAATGGGACCCCAAGCCCCAAGCCCGAGGACACCCCTCTTTGCCCCTGCGACGGAGCAAGAGAGACGGAGCAAGACTCTCTTTCTCGCTCTCTCATAATCGTTCTCTTTTAATTCACACTCTATGTTTTGGGCACGGTCAATAGACAACTTTAGATTCAACACAGACGGAGCTACGAGCTAAAATTTTACATCTATTCTTTTTCGAGCCTATTTCCAGGCGACCCCAACTTGGCTCGAAATCGGAACGTTACCGACCCTAGTGATGTTTGTGCAGTGAACTTAACGAATTTAGCTCGAAGATAGTCAATCGCTCGAAAATTGATTTGAATTTTTTGATAAGACTGAGATCAGATAAAAATAAATGAGCCGAGTTACAAATCAGAATTCTGAATTGAATTTTTCTCGAGATGATTTAAGATGAATCTCAACTCAGCTCAAAATGAGATCCTTAACGGTTAAAATCTTTACTCTCTACTTCCAACCGCCTTCATCATAGTTCCCTTTTTATTTACATTTCACTCAACTTAATCCATGCTATACATAACTAAATCAAAACTATATAATTCTGATCGATTGAATAAATTGAGAAAATGATATTATGAGGGCAAGCAAATGCATTTGAGACTAGTGTCGAGAGCTAAATGAAAAGAAGAACAGTATAAAAAAAAAGTCATCAAAAAATGTAGAAGTATTATGTGAATCGTTAGGATGTTCGGACAACAATTCACAATCGTGTGGTACAATTCACGTCGTCATTCAGATATCCGATGTTTCAGAAGTAATATTATATTGAGACAAAATGGGACTTATGCGGTTGCGTTAGAGACGAGAGTGTACGGAAAGTGAGAGAAAGAAAAAGAAAAACAAACAGAATTTTTTGTTTAAAGGTTTTAGGCGTTAGATAGATTAAAAAAAAAATTAGGAACTATTTATGCATATTATAATATTTTGAGTGAAATGGGCATTTACATGCATAACACAAAATTCTTAGTGTTTTTACTTCTCTAGCACGAACTTTCGTATTAATATGCATAGCACTCAAATTTTTAGTATATTATTATTATTGTTGTTGTTATTATTATTAAAAGAAATAAATAGTACCATCCATAAATTAAGACACGTGGTACTATAAATATTGATATTAATTATGTAAATATATAAAAATTGTGTGGTATATATGTCAAAGTAAAAAAAATTAAAGGAACGGCAGAAGAAATAAGTGTCGAGCAATAATCTCATACGTCATCAAGGGCGTCATCAAAAATAAATAAGCGCAATTACATACAGACCACCCAAATCTTGGTATTTACAAATGAGTCACACATTTGCATTCATTTTTCAAATTCTCCCTCAAATATCAAAAATCATGGTAATTATTTATACGTAATTATCCCAAATAAAGAATTATTTATAGAGATTATATCAACATTCAACGACTCCAAATAATCGCACTTCACGGCTCATAAAATCATACGAAAATGTGAGTTAGAAAATCAGAGTACACCGAAAAATAAAAATAAAAGTAAAAATATGGGTTCTTGAAGAATATAAAAGCAGATATAATATGAAACCATACCATATTTAGTGGAAAAAGCCAGAAATTCTGCACATTTATCACGAGAAGTACGAGGCCTAATGAAAAAATCCCAACCACGCATATAAGAAATTTAAACCAAAAGCGCCCAAAGCAGCACCGCATGCCCTAAAGAACAGAAGCATTAAATATTTTTAAAATTAATAGAATTATTGAATGTACAATATTTTTCTAATTTTCATAGTAAAAAAATCAATATATTATTCAATTGAGTAAAGGTAATTACAATTTTAATTTTCTAACATAATGTCATGGCATGAAGATCAAAAATGAAACTTCACTGTTGATCTGAAAGCTTATTGATGACTACGATGGATCTCTAAATCTTTTGAAAATTTCTTTGCTCCAACTATTTTCGATCCCAACATTAATCTTGCTCCCTAATTTACAGAAGGATATTTAGTTCGTCGATTCACTCATTGCTTTCGCACTCTTCACTTCGACAATCTTAATCTTACTATTGGTTTTCACAATCAAATGTGATCAGCAATCATCGTCGCTTAACTACTATTGTTGGTCATCATCTTACGCTAATTTTCATCAACTTGTTATAACAATAGAATTGCTCTTGTTAGAAGAAGAGTAGTTGGAATTTTAAACATTGTAAACATGCCTTTTCATTTAAATGGAAAGATAAGCATTTACATTCTTTATCTGCAAAATGTATTGATTTAATTACGACAGACTCCATGATTATATTGAATTATTTATATTAAAAAAAAATCATGAATCTCTTCTATGCTTTATTTACCTACCTATGTGCAAATTTTTTTGCAAGACTTAAAAGGCGTTCACTCTCCCACAACAAATTCCAAGCATATTATGAGAATGATTTTAAAATAATAACACATATTAGTTTTTTTATAAATTGTAGTACATTGATCACATGTGAAAGTTGATATGTGTTAGAAAATTCGTGGTTGTAGCGTAATTGATTATCTTCTTAGTGTTGTACAAGAATTCAACACACACAGATGAAATGAAATAAGTAGTGACGACTCAATAAGTTTTTATGTGAAAACCAGTAAAGGGAAAAACTATAAGGTCTGACCTAGTTGCGAAAATTTACTATTGATTGATGATTACAGAAATCCTTCATACTGCAGACGGGAAATGACAACTATATTTTTCATATTACAGTGTCGACCAAGTGTGTTTGGTTGGTGGTGATCGATGGTGGTTAGCGGTGGTTGACGATGGTGAACGGACATTGACGACGGTAGGCAGTGGTCGACGGAAGTAGGCGGTGATTGGCGGTGGTCGTCGGTAGTTAATGGAGGTCAACAGAGATTAGCAGTGGTCAACGACGGTAGGCAGTGGTCGATGAGGTAAGCGATGGTAGACAGAAGTAGGCGGTGATTGACGACCGTCGGCGGTGGTCAGCGGTGGTCGGTAGTGGTTGACGACGGTTGACGGTAGTCTACGACGGTTGGCGATGATGGAATGTGTCAGCAGTGATCGAAGACGGTCAGCGGTTGTCGATGGAGGCCAGCGGTTGTCGATGGAGGTCGGCAGTGGTCAACAACAGTCGGTGGTGGTATACAATAGTCGGCGACGATGCTGAGCTGCAGCTCATCCTCAAGTCCTCAGGCTCTCTTTAGGCTTAAGCTCCCCCTCATGTGAGGGGTGGGACTCGATTTATAGTGTTCTTGGTGCAATTAATGTAGGAATATGAATCATTTTGGTCGAACGATCCAGATAGCTTCTTTCAATTAGACAATATTTAATGAATATTTGGATGCCTTAATGATGTCAGGATCGAGTGATATTGGGCTCGTTGGATTCTTCTTTGTCGAGATGATGGTCGACGGAGGTCGGCGGTGGCCAGTAGTGGTCGACGACGGTTGGCGATGATAGAATGATGTAGGCAGTCAACGAAGACGGTCAGCGGTTGTTGATGGAGGTCAGCGGTCGTCAATGGAGGTCGGCAGAGGTCAACGGCGGTCGGTGGTGGCAGACAACAGTCGGCAATGATGCTGAGCTGCAGCTCATCCTCAAGGGCTCAGGCTCTCTCTAGGCTTAAGGTCCCCCTCATGTGTGAGGTGGGACTCGATTTATAATATTCTTGGTGCAATTAATGCAGGAATGTGAATCATTTTGGTCGAACGATCCGGATAGCTTCCTTCAATCATGCAGTATTTAATGGATTTTTGGATTTCTTAATGATGTCGGAATCGAGTGATCTTGGGCTCATTGGATTCTTCTTGTTGAGACACTCGATTCGACTACAAACTTGCCTGATTTAACAACCGTTTAATCTTCTGAATGTGTCATAGAATCTTCCAAAAAGTGATTAAATGACTTGATTCATGTTGTTTTGACTTGATTTGACTAGCTTTGATGTCAATGGGTACTTCTCATCGAGCCAGTCAGTTTGTATGTAAATTTGCTGAAATTGGAGTTCTATATGAATTTTTATCAATACTTGAACATCCATTGCTAAAAAAATATCTCGAGATCCATCTCGTGCTTTGAGATTCGTGCCGGATAATGAGAATTAATTGGTGGCGTATCAAAATTCATATCATTTTACTAGTTTGTCACGCTTTTTATAGCAAATTTTTCAATTAGAAGTATGTTCAAATATCATAGCATATCATTGAAGTTGATTCAGTTCAAATCTATCAAATTCAGTGTTATTTCACGATTATTGTGGTATTATTTCAGTCTTCTTGGAGTATTAACTCCAATAATGCACGGTGAAAAGCTTCATTAACTTCTGTGGTTCCACTTCAATAACCCCCGTAAAAAAATATTTTTTTTATATTTTATGAGGTGGGCCTTTTATAGCACATGTGATAACATATTACTAGAGTTTGCACGCAGAGCTGCGTCTGCACTCCGTATGAAAAAATGAGAACTTCTAAATTTATATGCTTCATACGATGTCCTTGACCCTTTTAGGGCTACAAAAGAGAAATAAATAAATAATAAAATGTCATTGGACACTGTATAAGGCATGTTCGAGATTTGCCATTGAAGGGATATCATCTTGAGTGTCAGACAACTCATAAATGAGCACGAATAATGATCAATTCTCATGGCTCCACCTTCTTTTTAATTCTTATGCGACTCAATGAGGGGATAAGGACATTTTTAAGAAATACCATAGAGATAGAGAAGGTGAAAGGAAGAAGAAGAGAGAATGTAAAAGTGGCTAGGGTTTTAATACCTCAAACATCTCATTACAAGAGTAAATATATATACAAAAGCAAGAAGACTAAACTACCCTTGAGAATGACAAAATAATAGAAATATAAAAAAACCTATCATATCTAACATCCCCCCTCAAACTCACGATGTATCAAGGGAAATTATCGAGAGTTTGCTAATCAGAAAATGAAAGCGTTGAGTGGAATGCGATTTCGTATATACGTCAGCAAGTTGCATGGAGGAAGAAAAATAGGGTAAGGTGATAGTGCCATGTTGAAAGTGATGGCGAGTAAAATGACAATCAATCTCAATATGTTTGGTGCGCTCATGGAAGACTGAGTTGCGGGCAATTTGTATAGCACTCTTGTTATCACAGTACGTAGGAGTCGGGCTAGAGAAAGAGACACCCATATCAGCAAGTAACCAGCGCAACCAAACAACTTCTGCAGTGGTGGATGCCATGACACGATATTCAGCTTCGATAGAAGAGCGAGAGACGACTGCTTGCTTCTTACTCTTACAAGAAATAAGAGAATCTCCTAGAAAAATACAAAATCCTGTGGTAGACTTACGATGGGTGGAATCACCACCCCAATCAGCATCTGAGTAGGCACGTAATTCCAATGAAGAAGATGCAGAAAAGAGAAGACTCTGAAATTGAGTGCCCCGAAGATAACGAAGAATGCGAAGAACAGCTGCCCAATGAACTGTAGTAGGAGAAGCAACAAACTGACTAACAACATGTACTGCATAAGCAATATCAGGTCTAGTGATTGTAAGGTAGACCAAGCTGCCAACAAGTGTACGATACAAGGTGGGATTGGACAAAGGAACCCCATCAGAAGAGGTATAGTGAACATTAAGCTCAAGAGGAGTAGCAGTTGTCCGAGTATCAGAGAGACGAGCTTGTTTAAGGATGGGGCCAATATACTTAGATTGGGAGAGAAGATAAGCTCTAGGAGAATAAGCTACTTCAATCTCCAAAAAGTATCGAAGTGTTCCCAAATCTTTCATCCCAAACTGTTGAGCTAATTGTAATTTCAACTCTGCAATCCCATTCACATCATCCCCAGTAATAATCATGTCATCAACATATAAAGAGAGTATAATACGACCATGGGAGGTACTCTTAAGAAACAAGGCAGTGTCATGTGAGCTAGAATGAAAACTAAGAGATGTAATCACAATAGAGAACTTTGCAAACCAAGCTCGAGGAGCTTGTTTAAGGCCGTAGAGAGCTTTCTTTAATTTACAAACTTCACCAGGATTATAAGAGACACCTGGTAGAGGCACCATATAAACTTCCTCTTGAAGATCACCATTTAAGAATGCATTTTTAACATCCATTTGAGAGATATGCCACTGATGAATAGATGCAACTGCAATAAGAGCACGAATAGTAGTCATTTTGGCAACAGGAGCAAATGTTTCTTCATAATCCAGATCATATTGTTGAGAAAGTCCCTTAGCAACCAAACGAGCTTTATATCGCTCAACTGACCCATCCGACTTGGTTTTGATCTTATACACCCAACGAGAACCAATTGCACGTTTTCCTGGAGGAAGAGAGATAAGATCCCAAGTATTTGTCTTATGCAAAGCAGAAAGTTCTTCTGTCATAGCTTGCTGCCAAAGAGGATCAAGAACAGCCTCTTGATAGGAAGAAGGCTCAGACAAATTGTGAATGGAGGTTAAAAAGGAAGCAAAAGAAGTAGAATAAACAGAGTAAACAAAATCTGGCAATTTAGTAGACTTACGATCACGTTGAGGGTAACGATGAAGAGGAGGATCAACAGTCACAGAAGGTTCTTGGGGAGCAGTAGGGATAGGGGGAGCATCATCATCTGCAGAACTACCAGTGTCAACCCTGCAAAGCTCAATATCAACATTATTTGGATGATGAATCACAGGATGGGGTGCAATATCTGTATCTGTGTGAAAAGGATCAATTGGTATAACATCAGAATTTGTAAGACTACAAGAAGAAGGAGAAATAGAGTAAAATGATATATGCTCAAGAAATACAACATGACGTGAGACAAAAAGTTTTTGAGTGACAGGATCATAACAACGATATCATTTCTGACCATCACCATAACCAAGAAAAACACATATTGCCGAACGCGAAGACAATTTATTACGTTGTACATGAGGAAGAAGAACAAAACAAGTGGAGCCAAAAACTCTCAAAATGGAATAATCAGGAGCATGACCATATAATTTTTCAAAGGGAGACAAACCTGAAGTAACAGAAGATGGAATTCTGTTAATAATATAGACTGCAGTAAGAACAGCTTCGCCCCAAAATTCACTTGGAACGGAGCCAGACAAAAGAAGGGAACGAGCAGTTTCAACAATGTGACGATGTTTCCTTTCAGCAACTCCATTTTGTTCAGGAGTGTCAGTACAAAAAGTTTGAAGGAAAGTCCCATCAGAGGCAAGTAATTTAGAGAATTTAGTAGAGGTATATTCACCTCCCAGATCACATCGAAAACACTTAATAACGGCATGTCGGCATATTTTTAGGTTGTGTGTTTTATTTTGAAAAGGGGGTCGCCTAACAGAAGTTGTCGGCGAATTTTTAATTTAAATAAATAATTTTGAAAAGTAGTATTTGATTTTGAAAATAATTTTAAATTTGAAGGTTTTAAGATATGAGATTAAACCGATCTCACATCCCAAATAGTTTATATAAACAAGCACCGCACCACAAACCGTGTATCTATCCCTAAGGATAGACACACTGCTTGACGGTGGGGCTCGATTAAATAAACTAGAAGATTTGTGACATCCGTTTGGTCTGCGAACCAATTTTATAAGCCGACAAATTCCTCGCTTAATATGAAAGCATTAAACGAGGTTTATATTACTCGGGTTCTTTTAAAATTCTCTATAAGGGCAAGCCCCTATAGTTAATTACATCTTAAGTGATGGGAATCACCTAAGAAAACTCTCGATAATAATCAATAATTCCGCTCTCAAAGATTTCAAAGTTTAAGTTTTCGAGGATTGAATTTTGGAATTTCAATAGGGAATGGATCAAATTTGGAACATTTTATTTTGGGAATTCAAAGGAAGAAAAGTAGGAGAAATTACTGATTCGAAGAGAACTTCGGTAATTTCCGACTATCCTATTGTTTGGCTTGAGTTTAGGAAAGTCCTAATATTTATTTAAATGTTTTGATCTTGCCAATTTTAATTAATTAGAGCTTATATTTGTATGATAAAATCAAACAAATAGCCTCTAAGATGTGAGGGTTTATTGTCGTACGGACGACTACCTCGAATCCTAAGACCGGTTAGGGCTCAATTTGCAATGCAAGTGCCTAACGAAGAGTTGAGGGTTTATGTTGCACTAGGCAAACTACCTCGAAGTCCTATGGCTTTGTTATTTAATTCTAGGAAAGTTTTGCTGAATTAGACTCAGGTTTTGCTGATGACGATGGCCGTGCTGCCCACCATGCTCCGAGCTCTTTGTTGTTGCAGAGGTTCGATTTCAGAAGTCATAAATCAGGAGATGAGAGAAGTATTTTGGTTTAGAGGAATTCTTAATTTCCAAGTGTTTTTTATGTTTTATTTAAAACAAATCTTAAAGTTGATTATAACAACACCGGTTAAGATCCCACGGTTTCATCCTTCTGGCATCATTATTTTTATCGGATTCACTTAGTCCAAATGAATTTGCTAAACTCAACTGAACGAGTTCCACACTTTCATTTAGACCGTGGGAAATCCCGTTAGCAACACGTAGGTTACATCATCCGAGGTATTCCCGATCATCCAACAGGACGTTTTAATTTAATTGTAATTGTAGTTTTGTGTTCTGTTTGTGATTAAATTTTGAGTTGTTTTATATTTTGAAATGTTGTGGCGGTGAATTTTATCTTGCAATGACTTTTAACTTAGTTTTGGTTCCAGTTTTAGGGACTATCCTAAATGTGTGGGTTTTCATGCAACAGTTGTTTATCATGCAAGAAAAGTAAGTGTGATGCGATTAATGAAATTGCAATAATGTAAATTGCAAAAAAGTAAATTGCAATAAAATAAAAGCGTACCTAGAGGGTCTTCCCGTCATCCCAAGTCGCACTTAAAACACAATTAGAATATTTAAGCAAGTTCCTAGGTAAAGCTAAGGGAAGGGTTATGGTTTTCTACCAAATTTCTAATCCTATAGCTAGTCATTTCCTATGACGTCTAGTGTTCCTCGTGTTTTGGTTCGAAGACGATTTTTTTTTCATCAAAGAACAATCGAGTTCAATTGTTCTTATAAATATCCTATCATATTGAGGAAGTGCTTAAGAAGAATCTTAAACATCTTTTCAATATTTCTAGATTGTTTTAAGTCCAAATGAATTCAATTACACAAATGAATTAATCGTCCGAGGTTTAGTTAAGTTTTGTTATTATCTTACTCAGATGAACTAGGATATTTGAATGTCCTATAAGTGAAGTAACATTTCATTTAATGTTCTATTTAGGAGCTATAAAAACTAAAGCTTTCGAGGGTAAATTGATGTTCAAATGGTTTGTGATTTAGTTTAACTTCAATTAAAGGGTTTAAATTTGGAATAGTGTTCAAGTTATTTTTAGATTTATTTTGAATTCTTTATGTCTTTGGTGAGGCTATATTTAATTCAATTTAATTTAATTTAATTTAATCTAATTGAGTTTTAATTTAATTTAATTCAATTTAATTCAACTTAGTTTGATTTGATGTTACATTAAATTAATTTGATTTGATTTAATTTTAATTTAATTTGATTTAATTTAATTTAATTTAATTTAATTTAATTTAATTTAATTTAATTTTAATTCATTTAATTTAATTTTTAATTTGGTTTAACTTAATTTAATTTGGTTTTATTTATTTAATTTAATTTAATTTAATTTAATTTGTTTATTTAATTTAATTTAATTTAATTTAATTTAATTTAATTTAATTCAACTTAATTTACTTAATTTAATTTTATTTTATTTTTTAATTTTAATTGAAATTTTTAAAAGAGTTTAATAATTTAATTTTAGTTTAATGATTAAGTCTTTTAATGTTTTGAATTTGAGTTATCATTTTAATTAAGAATTGAATATTAATGAGATAATTAATTTAGGGATTTTTAAATTAAAGAATAAATCTCTTCCTAATAATATCCCTATTTTAATAATTCCAATTTTATTATTCCTCCAAATTTAATCAATTATTTAATTAAGGTTTAATCATTTTAAATTGCTTAATGGGTTTCTACCCTTTAATTATTTAAATTTCAATCATCCAAATCAGATTAGGATCAAATATTTTACTTGTTAATTTTTTATTAAACCTAAAGTTTTAATTAAGGATTAAAAATTTTAATTACCACTTTACCCTTTAAGCTTAATAATTTCATAACTCACTAAATTGAACTCAAATGAACTTGAAATTTTTATGTGACTTCACTCATATGTCAATAAAGACATGAGAAGAGAAAATGTGATTTTTCTGTATTTAATTTATTTATATAATTATTTTTGGTGGAAAATAGAGATTTCCAAGGAAAATTTAATAACATGACCAAGGGAAAGTTTCTGTCCTTAAGAAAATTAGAGGACATTCCTAATGACCAGAGGACCACCTGGACCAATTTTGGTGATTTTTTGAATTATATTATTTTATTATAATTATTTTAAATTTTGGAGTGTTAATTAATTTAAAAATAAAATAAATGTTGAAAAATGAATTTTATATTTTTTCAAAAATCTCTCTGATATCAAGGAAATCAGAGAATCAAATTTTGCAATTTTCTGATTTTTCTATGATTTATTATAATTATTTTAGAGAAAATGCTAGAAAATACATTTTTTTAATTTTAAAATTACCCTAGGGCTTTAAAATTTAATATCTCATAAAATATACCTAAGAAAAATATGGGGTTTGTTCCTAAGTGATTAAAATTCAAAATTTGATATTTTGGTGAATTTTATTATTTTTGTGATTTTTATTATTTTTTTAATTATTAAAATATTAAAATAATATTAAAAATCAACTTTTTTAGAAAATTGATATTTTAATTTTCTTAAATTCCCCTGATATCAGAGAAGCTCCAAAACCAATTTGGTGAATTTTTGAAAGATATTTTGAAAGTTATGAATTTTTAAAGTTTAAAATGGCTAAATGGTTTAATCAACCCAATTAGTAGGGCTAACCAAGTCCAATTGACCTCAATTTTTTATGGTGGGTTCCTCTGATCCTAAAGGTCAGTGGAGAATTAATTTCAAGTCAATTTGATGTATGGTTAGCTCTAATTAATTAGAGATCCATTTTGGGTGTTTAAGCCAATTAGGGTTATTTTAAATGAGTTATTTCAAAACCTATTTTTCATAGGGTCTTCTGGTCCTAAGGAACATCACCAAATTTTCCTAGAATTTATTTCACAACATGCTATTTATTGGAATTAAAATACTCAAAACAGTAACATAAATTTGAAAAATCAATAACTTTTCATAGGGATGGCCTCGACTTTGGAAAATTCAGGGAATGTTCCTAAATTCGGAGGCTTCAAAAGCTCTCATGGTCTTATGCCATGGTGAATTGTATACATGCATGGAGAATTAAAAATATGCAGAGGGTAAATAAATTATTAAAAATAAAATACTTAATGAAATTAAATAATTTCTTTTCCACATTATTCTCCTCTGTTCACTGAGCAAGAGGGTATTTTTATTTTATTTTTATGACTTTCCTACACAAAGTTATGAATTTTTGAAGTTTAGGGAATTAAATAAATAGAAAATACCCCTAATTTTCTATTTATCCACGCGGCGCCGAGTCATCCTCGGCATCTCCAAACGCACACGCGTCGCGCTCCCATTCGACGCCGCCATCTGAGTCAGCAGCCCGGGCCCCGCGGTTCTCGTACCGTCTCCTGATCCGACGCCATCTGAGCCGTCCGTCCGCGCGTGTATTGAATGGACGACATCCGTTCATCGTCCCCGAGCGTCCTCACCCGAGAGCCGTCCACACTAAATCCCTAAGATCTCACTCGATACTCAATGGATTTTCATGTTCTTATGCTCTATGGATTCGTCTCGAGAAGACGAACACATCTATACGGTTTATGTGGGATGAAATTTACGCAATAAAAATGGAGAATGTTCGAAGCTCGGGAAGAAGAGTGAGGCCATACCTTTGCTCGGAGAAGTGTGGCTTCGATTTGAGAGTTGTTGCACCTTCGATTAGATCCCGCGAAGCTCCGGATGAAGTCTCCCGGTCCGGTGAATTGCCTGGTAGTATTTCGACCACGCCCGATCACAAAGCTTGGAGGCCGGAGCAATCGGGTGGCTCCGGAGATGGGGCTTTTGCTCGGTGGACACCTTCCCTCGGTCCGGTGAAGGTGTAGAACCAATCAATTTGGGGATTGGCTCACTCGTGGAGAAGTGTCCTGGTTTTGGGCCTAGATTTCAACTCCGAAATCGAGCTCGCAGCAGAAGAAATGGCGAGGGATCTCGGTGGGGATCAAGTGCTCGTGTATGGGGAGGAGTCCGGAACAATTTTGGCGAGTTTCCTTAAGGTTTGTTTCAGCACCTCTCATGGCCGAGAGGGGTGGTGTTTAAATAGGAGAGGGTGGAAGGCCTCCCGTGGAGAGTTAGGGCTTGGGATCAGCTGCTCTCGGCAAGAGAAGAACGGCTACAATGGCCACTCGGGGATGGGGCGACTCGACGAGGGAGAATTCCAAAGTTGGCTCACATGTGAGCTCTCGGCCATGGTGTTTTTCCGGCGGCCCGGTGGCTGGCCGGCCGGGCATGGGTCACCCTCGAGGTCAGGTGGGTCGGGGGTCGAATTTGGTGAAGTCAATCGGAGTTCGACATGTGTAAAAAAGCTTGATTAAAATGGAATGGGGAGAGTGTATTTTGAGCTCATTTTGGTCAACTCATGCAAATGGGTTTGGTTCACCCTCCCATGACCTGGTGTGGGCTGAGAGAAAGTCATTTGGTTCAGCTTGATTGGAGTGGTGAAGTCTCCATCCATGGTGAGGTGGCTAAGCATGGTTAGAGTGTGACATGAATATGGTTAAAAGGGCTTAATGAAGGATTAGGAAAGAATCCCCTCTTCTTGCCATTAATGGCTTGGTGAGGTGGAAAGTGGTCTCCATGGCTTCCATGTGGCTTGTACATGGCTCGATGGCTCACATTTGGCTTGGAAAAAGTTTGGTCAATTTCATAAAAATGGGTTTTAAGAATTTTGGATATTTTGGTGAAAATTTGGATGAAGCTTGATTTAGAATTATTTGATCATTGGTTTATGACTTAGGGATGATTTTAATTGAATGGATGATGTAGAGAAATATCATGTGGGCTTTGGGACCAATTTTGGGCCTTTGAATGTGGTGAAGGATGGGCTTTTAAAATGGTTTAAGGAATGGGCCTTTTGAATTTTAAAATGGATTTTAGGATGAAATTTTGGTAAAGGCTTGGGCCAAATAATGGTTGGGTTTAGCTCATGGATGTATCATGAGTGACTTGAAGCAAATTGGGGGTGATTTGGGTTTGAATTGGGTTGAATTTGGGTTCTTTTGGTGAATGGGCCAATATAGGTCCAAGTGGGCCAAGTTGGGCCAATGTTGGGCTAGGGTAGAAATTGATGTAAAATTATTGTTGAGAAATGTTTATGGGAGTGTTTCAAAGAGGTTTTGACTTTGGTTGGGCTTTGATTTTGGGGTTTGGGCTCATTTGGGTTAGGTTTGGGTTTAGGTCAAAATTGGGCCTTTTAGCTTTGGGTTGAATTTGAGTGGGTTTGGGTCTAAATTTTGGGCAAATCATGTTAGTTTTTTGCTTGTGGGGATGCTAAGGAAGATTTAGAAAAGATTTGGGGTTAATTGGAGTTGAATTGGGTGAGTTTGGGTTAGGTTTGGGTCATGGGTCCAAATTGGGCTTTAAGGCCAAAAGTGAAATTGGATCCAAATGTCAATCAAATTGGACTTTTATTTGATCTAGATTGGTGTTGGAAATGTTGAATTGAAGTCTAGAATTGAATTGGACCAGAATTTGGGTCAATTGGATAGGTTTGATTTGACATTGGGTTCACTTAGGGTTAAAATGGGCCAAATTGGGGGTTTTGACAAAAGTAGGGGAAATTGACAAAATTGTCCCATGGTGTAGTTGAACAAAATGAAATTGGAAATATTTTGGATTTTTTGGAATTTTTTGGGAATTTTCTGAATTTTTTGAATTTTGGGTCAAGAGGGGTATTTTGGGTATTTGGAGGGTATTGGGAGGTATTTTTGGAATTTTGGTATTTTTGGGCATGGATGATCAATTTAAGTGATGTGGAAATGTTTGGGATTGATTTTGGGGAATCTTGGGTACTTTAGGTGATTTTGAAAAATTTGGGTAATTTCAATGGCTTTGGGTAAGTTAGGCGGGTGTAGGGTCCCGGGGGTCAAAAATTAAAAATTTGGAAAATTGAATATTGGGTGAATATAAGTGGAATGAAATCATTTTGGTTGAGCCATGAAGCCACATCAAGCCCACATGAACCATGAAGGGACTCATTTGAGGCATTCACTATGTTGTTCCTAACCCTCTAGCCAAGCGGCTTAGTGGTCGAGGACCATCCATGTGAATCACCTACATGAGTCGGAGGTCAAGTTAGGTAAGGGTGTGGTTTTAGGAGGTGTGTGAAAGTGTAGTGTATGAGTGTAGTGTGTGTGTAAATCAGCCCCTTCACTGACCAGGCCACCTGGGGTAGTTCTAAGGCCAAAGAGTCCCATAGGAACTCATCCTTTAAACTTCCACATTCGATTTCAACCCTCAGGTGATTAGGGGTCTACAGTCAAGTTTGTGGAGTTTGCGGGGAGTTAAGAAGTGGTTTGAATTTCTAAAAGGTGGGTCCCAATTCTAGTCCTCTAAGATAGTCAAAGGAAAAGCCTAAGGCTAGATCCTAAGTACTAAAGAGAAGAAGAGAATACCTCATCAAAAATGAGGTTAACACAGCATTATGTTGAGTTTTGACAAATGCACGAAACATATGATAAATACTTAAAAATTCAGAACGATTTTTCATTAGATAAACCCAACAATAACGAGTACAATCATCAATGAACGAGACATAATATCTAGATCCACCTTTTGTAAGAACAGGAGATGGACCCCATACATCAGAATGTATCAAGTTAAAAGGTGCGGCAGAAGACAATACACTTTTAGAGAAGGGTAAAGCAGAGAATTTAGCAAGTTTACAACCACAACAATCAGAAATATCATGAGTTTGTAACTCGCCCAAATCTCCTTTATAAACTAAGTACTTTAGACGAGAAGAAGAAACATGTCCTAGACGAGAGTACCATAGATAAAATTTAGAAGATGATGAACTCAAACGAAATGATGACATGTCAACACTGGAAGCCGCAACATCTGGAACTTTTAGCTCATCCAGAATATAAAGTCCCCCTTGCTTACAACCTGTCCCAATCAGCCTCCTGGATTGTGGATCCTGCACATAACAAGAGGTGGAAGAAAGTAAAATTGAGAAACCAGAATCACACAATTGACCAACAGAAACAAGATTCAAAGTAATATTGGGGATATAGTAAACATTTGAAAGGGATAAATGTGGTGTGCATACAGACCCAGTGCCTGCTAATGGCATAGGAGTGTCATCAGCTGTCATGACTGATACAGATGATGCATGATGTAAGGATACAAATGATGTAAAATCAGATGACATATGATGAGAGGCTCCAGAGTCAAGAATCCAAATGGAAGAAGATATACCTGATGAGCTAGAGGAAGGCAAACCTATATTTGAGGAGACAGACATGGCATGTGGTTGTGTGGCAAGAAACTTTTGAAACTGCTCAGCAAGCACAGCTACTGTAGGGCTCGAAGAATATGCATGTCCAACACCAAGAGAATCTGTTGGAGGAACAACGTACTGCAACATTTAATGTTGGAGTCCTGAAGCTTCGTGAGTGCAACTGATTGAGTTGTTGTGTCTGTTGTGATTTGTTCAACAACTTTGGACATTGAGCTTTCCAATGACCCTTTTGCTTACAAAAGCTACATTCATCAAAACCAACTTTTCCATGAGCTTTGCTTTTATTATGAGTAGCTGCAAATAGGGCTGGCAATTTGGCTCGTTGTTCGCAAACAGCTCGTGTTCGGCTCGTTAAGTAGCTCGTGTTCTGCTCGTTCGTTAAGCCTAACGAGCCGAACACGAACAAATTTTTAAGCTCGAAATGTTAACGAGCCGAACACAAACAACTGTTTGTTCGCTCGTGTTCTGCTCGAATTGGCTCGAAATAAAAAAAATAATCATATAATTATCTATATAATAATTTATTATATATATTATTATATATTAATATATTATATATATTTATATTTAAGTTTAAATCATAACTGCTTTTGTGGTAGCGTGATTATGCTTCTTGTTTCCATTCATTTGGTCCAGGTTCGAATCCGGCGCTAGATATATATTTTTCCAATTAATTTTAACGAGCCAATTTCGAGCCGAACACAAGCCGAACACGAACAGGCCATTTCGAACACGAGCCGAACACGAACACACCTTTCACGAGCCATTTCGAACACGAGCCGAGCTAATTTCGAACGAGCCGAACACGAGCCAAGCCTGAGCTCGCTCAAGCTCGGCTCATTTACAGCCCTAGCTGCAAAAACAGATGGATTAGGATTGGGGAGGATCCCTTTCTCAACATTCCCTTTCTCAGATTGAGACTTGAGACGAATCTCCTCAGCTAATAATTCATTAACCACTGCATCAACTGTTGGAAGAGGACTGCGATGTAAAATTGTTCCACGAAGCCCTTCAAAATCATCTCGAAGTGCCATCAAAAACTGAACCAAACGTTGTTCTTCCCTACGATCAGTGTATGGTTTAAAGACTCGTAATTCTGCAGAATCAGTAAGAGATAACTGATCCCAAAGGTTAGTCATGGCAGAATAAAATTCCTGAATACTCATGTTGTTTTGTTGAAGAGCATGAATATCTATCTCTAATCGATATTGCTTTCGCAAAATTTGATCGCACATATAATCTTTCCAAATGATTCCAAACTTCTTTGCAGCTTCATATTTTGCTAATTGGACTCCAATTGATCGTGAAACCGAGTTATTGATCTAAGTGATTATTTTTGAATTGTTTGCTTCCCACACTTCCAACTTTTCTTCATATTTTTCATCATTTTCATCTATGGGCTTAACAGAAATTCCAGAAACATAACCCCACATTCTTTTGCCTTTCAAAAAATTCTTCAATACGTAACTCCAATATGAGTAATTTTGCCGATTTAATTGCACGCTAATAGACTGAAGCGAATCATCTCTTTCACCGGCCATTGCAACAATTATCAATACAAAAACGAAAAACAAAGCAAAGGAAGATCAAATACCAATGACAATAGACCACCGAAAAACTGTAACTGTGTTCGTCACTGAAGACTGCAAATGACACTGTAAAGTAGATCTCCGCAAAATAGCTTAGAAACTGCAAATAGATCTCCGAAAAGAGATGATTCGAGTGATAGCAAGTGGGCGCTGCCGAACCTCAAGCAAGTGGGCGCTGCCCCCCTGCAACCCCCCGCCAACTCACCGCGGAGTTGGATCCGCGAAAGCTATGGAAGAATCAAAACTTTCTCTGATACCATGTTAAGAAATACCATAAAGATAGAGAAGGTGAAAGGAAGAAGAAGAGAGAATGCAAAAGTGGCTAGGGTTTCAATACCTCAAACATCTCATTACAAGAGTAAATATATATACAAAAGCAAGAAGACTAAACTACCCTTGAGAAGAGGGAAAATAATAGAAATATAAAAAAACCTATCATATCTAACAGACATAAATAAGTGAGGTCAGTGATAGAGCTTGACGAATGCAAGCAAGCCAAGCAGTGGAGCTTGGCCTATGCAAGCGAGCTCGATGATGGAGCTTGGCCAATGCAGGCAAGTTAGGCGGCGAAGCTTGGCGTATGTAGGCGATTTCAGCGGTGGAACTTTCCAAATCCACTCCATGGCTGACCTTTGTTGATGTCACTTTAGCAATGCAGTTGACGAATACAATCAATCAGTTATATTGGTTGCTATAACACGAAGATATCCATTTTTAGGAAAAAATTTGATCTAGTAGACTCAGAAGACACATTTGCACCAATGTCAGCCCATGAGGGCTACTATAAGGTGTACAACAAGCACAACTCTTTCCATCTCGAGGCATTAGAAAGTAGATATTGGTAGCAAAAGTGTGGAACAATATTAATATATATATATTATCAAGTTTTTTAAAGGAAAATACACGAGACTTCGCCCTGAAAAACATGATAGTGTTATATATGTAAATATAAAAACACAAAAGTGTTATATTTGTAAATTTAAAAATTTAGATATAGATATATAAATACATTAAAATTGTGTGCTAAGTTTGTAAATTTCCCCTAAAAAATGATCACATCGAGGGCCAAGGGCTCCTTCCCATCAGCATCTCTCGTCGCCGCGCGCGATCCTTCACGGCCGCCGGGCCCAAGGATATTCTCGTAATTCCGCACATGAAACCTTCGCGCTTTTTTTCTTATCCAATAAATACAGCCTTGTTATTCATTTTCTCCTTCATTTTTGACGCCCCCTTCCTCTCCCAAAACCCCAAGCCCTAATCTGCAGAGAAGAACATGACCGAGTGACGACAATCCCTCAATTCCTCCAACCAATCATGAGCAGAAATGCTCAATTTATCAGAAGAATGAAGCCTCGGTGAGGTTTTAAGCGATGAATCAGTCGATAACCGGAAAACGGAGACGCGGCATCTACATCGCCGGCGCCACCGCCGGCGTTACGAATAAGATTACTTCGCCGTCCGCCACTGAACAATCCGGCAGAATCGTCCGTATCTTCTTCTCGGATGCGGACGCGACCGATTCATCAAGCTCCGAGGAAGACGAGCCCACCCAGCGCCGGCGGGCTAAGAGATCTGTCCACGAAATCGCCATCGGTACCTCCATATCCGGAAACCAGAAGCCCCGTCAGCGGTTAACTCTACCGCCGGCCGTTCCACCGCCCGCCGGCCAAAGGAAAAAATTCCGCGGGGTTCGGCAGCGGCCTTGGGGTCGATTCTCGGCGGAGATCCGAAATCCCATTCGCGGGAAGAGGGTGTGGCTGGGAACCTTCGATACGGCGGAGGAGGCCGCCGCAGTTTATGACCTTGCCGCCCTCCAGATAAAAGGTGAGAAGGCGATTACCAACTTTCCAGTTGGCAAAATTAAGTACGAATCGGAATCATCGGAGGAGGAAGTGGCGCCGCCGCCTGCTCTGAAGGCGGTGGCTCCGGTGGCTAAGCTTGCAGCGTCGATACCTTCTCCGACGTCTGTACTCCAATTCGAGGAGGAGGAGTTACCGTTTGGTTACGGGGCCGTGGACGCCTTTGGATTTAGCGTGGAAGAGGGGCCTGTTTGCCTGGTGGATTCATTCATCCCAAAACCGGCGAGTTGGGAGAAGATGGAGTCTGAAGAGCTGGATGACCTCTTGTTTCTGGAGGCAGCAGCGCTGCCCAGTTTTGGTTTCGCTACTGAGTGGGAGTGAGTGAGTGAGTGAGTGAGTGAGTGAGTGAGTCGGAGAATCAGGGCATTGGAATTTTTATTTAATTACTGTGATAACTGAATCATGGTGGTAGTTTTGTGCGATTTATTTTAATTGAGAAATACTCATTTGGCAGAATTTCAACCCGGATCTATACCCCGCTGGACATTTGATTATTTTTATTTTCAGAATGTTGGCAATATCTGAATTTATTAAAGGTAATATTCCGCATTTTAGGATTTTTGTAATAGTAATAAACATTAACCAATTAGATTCATCCTCCTTTATTCATAAAATGACTCTATTTAAAGAGAGGAGGAAACAATATTATAATATTACATTTTTGTACATGCTACAAAGAGATTCGTACTAGGGCATTACTAGTATTTTACATATATGAGTCTGCGTCTAGTCTAACTTGGTCGGCTGACCTTGTTCAACTTCAGGTCAATATGATCAACTCGGTTGGTTGAACTTGGTCGATATAGGTTTTTCGTTCGATACGGCTCAATTGTCGATCCTTGACTCTTGATGAAGAAGCTTTGGACATCTCTCGTAATATTCAAGGTACTAGTGAGTTGGATCTTTATTTGGATCAGCTATTTTGTGTTGTTTGGCAAAGATAACAGTTTATCTTGTTTCTGGCTGAGTGGCTTGTTCTTATATCATCGAGTCGTGTATTTTCTGTCTTATGATTCAGTCGACTATTGGCCTTCATGGCTTAGGACGGACAGCTTCACTTGGTCGAAGAAATAGGCCTCATGTTTTTTTTATCAATCGGTCATCCTACATCATACTCATTCCTTCTGTAGCATTAGTCTTCTCAAGATTAGCACCGATACATGTTTTATGTATAGATTTTAGTTTCCTGATTCTCTTACATCTTGAAAATGACACTGCAAAAAGAATAAAAAACTTTATTGCAACAATAAATCAATTTTATGATTAATTAATAATTCAATGATTGAATTTTTTATTTTTGTGTCTTTGATTCTTATAAATAAGACGTGAGTCACATTTAAATCAGTCAGTTTTCTGGTGTTGTAATGGAGAACATGTCGAACCCCTCTGATGACATCCCCAACAAAGATATGATTCGCTTCACCTTCGGGAAACCGAAAGGAAGGCTTGCCTAGAAGGTGAATGAAAGAAAGTAGTTGTCGTCAAGAAGAGGAAAGCGGGTGCTACTACACTGACAAATCAGGTGGGTCATCTTGTTTGCTCCTTGGTACTAAGCATAAAAATGTTTAGCTGACCGACCCAACCATCGATATTGTTGGCCAACCATCTATCTTTAGGATAGGTTTTTCCTCTTGATCGGTAGCTATTTTACTTGCTATAAGTCCGGGCTAACCTAACTCCTCTTATTCTTACATGACAGGAAGCCCTTTTTTCTTTATCTAGCGCCTACTACCGAAGTAGGAACCAGACAAGTTTCTTCTGCTATGGTACGCGACCCGTAGATTGAATGGTCGTGCAAGGGGCCCTTATTTCCCTCCCTTCACATGGTGAGGGAATTGTGCAGATTACGGTGCCTAACTTGTATTGAATCCTTGGTATGAAAAGCCTTATTCTTGTTTGTTGGACATGAATTTTTTTTCTGAAGTTCAATTTTTTTACAATGTCTATTGGTGTAGCTGACCAAGCTTCGATAATTCCGAATAATGTCATCTTCGAAAAATGTAAGTGAGAATCTGAAAGTGGTGTCAATGATAGCTTCTCAGGCTTCAATTGCATGCGGCTGGATCTCAAGTGAGGATGACAGTGCTGACCACCCAGACGAACTTCTTGAGAGACACAAGAAAGTAGCTGATGGAACCCAAATGTCAATGGGATCATTGTATTGTTTCTGGGATGAGATTGAGAACTCCATTGCTCAGTCAGCAGGGATCCTACGAGGCGAGAAGATGCACGAGTTGCTGGCTCATGTAGAGAAAGTGGAGATGATGGAGGAGGCGGTGACCAAGTTGGGAACTTTCGAACGTGCAAGAAAGGTCTTTGATATTCAACGCTTTAGTTGAGATGAATCTACTGAACCAATTTAGGTATAGGGAAGATTTTGTATAAGAGGTTGCCTCGGTTAGGATATGTCTTCGACCGAAGCAAATATGTACCCCCTTGTAAATTATCTTATTTTGGGCTAGTTTCTAAGTGTTATATTGTAATTTGAAATGTCATTTTTAAGAATAAAAGTTCTTATTCTATGTTATTTTCTGTGTTGATGTAAACTTTTGTCATTAAATTATAGAATCACTATAAAGTTTCATTTTTACCCTGCATGACGATTTAGTTTATTCTATTTCTATAAGTGAGTATACATACATATATATATATATGTAAGGGTGCCTCTGTACACCTAACTTGATGTCGATCAATTGGTGCAAACCCAATAATATTGAAGTACTGGATGTCACCTCTTTTTCTAAAGCACGGGGAGGGGGTGGGGGTGGATGAGGGAATAGGGAGGAGGTGTAGACTGGGACTCTTCTGTCATTCATTATTATCCCTTCATCTCGATGTTACTAATCTCGTCCTCGAGTTAGTACATCTTGAATGACTCCTGACAATTGATCCTTCAATTCTTGTATCTACCAAGTCACAAATTCTTTGGTGCTCTTCATATTGTTGTTGTCTTTGTTATGAATTTCTTCTTCTCATGCTACTCTTCTTGTATGTGTCATTATCCATGTTTACAATACCTTTTAAGATGTTGAATCTTGGTTTGTCCATGAATCACACCTAAAAGGCGATTGTGATTCATCCCCCTTTATTCGTAAAATGATTTCCCTATTTAAAAAAGAGAATGCACAGTATATTGATATTACATTACTATCTCTACTTTAAATGGGTCCGTACAAATAGGTTTATGGTATTTTCCAAATATGAGCATGTTGTCCTTTTTGACTCTGTCTGCCGATCATGTTCGACTTTAGGTCAGCATGACCAGCTTGACCAGCATAGCTTGGTCAATATGGATCTGTCGGTCGATATGGCCTGACTTTCAATCCTTGACTCTTGATGAGAAGCCTCTATTCGCTAATGGAGATACTCGAGAACCAAACCTTCTCTTGGATTGGCTCTTCTGTGTTGATTGGCTTGGATACCTTTTTTCTCATTTATAGTTGAATGACTCGTTCTTATATCCACCGATCATCAATGGACCTCATCCTCATTCAATATGGTTATTTTAAATTAAGTTTAACAAACTTAGGATTTAATTTAGTAAAGAATAATTTAGTTTGAATATTCAACGGCATCTTTATTTTTCGTTTGGCGGGCCTGATTTGAGGCCATGCACTTTCGTAGTGTGGGTTGTGGGGAGTACTGTAGGCGGCGAGAAATGGGAGTCCTTTTACTCTCACATTCCACTGCTTTGACGTGGAAGATATACAATAATTTATTTTTTGCAGTCCGGAATATATGCAATGCTGTTTCCCCATTAGGACTCCTGTAATAAGTCAAATGTCTTCGCCTACACCGCCACCTCATTCTTCAAATAATCATTAAGAACATAATTTTTCAATACTAAACCAATTTTAGAAACTAGTGCATTTTTTTATGAGTTGTGGTGGGCCCATCACCGGCAGAGGAAAATTTGCCACGTCCCCATTGCGGGGTTATTGGAATGAGGAGCGGAACGGGTTTTTTGCGAACCGGACAATTTTGGGCCGGCTAGATTGCAATAGTGTTCGTTGGGTGAAGGAGCGATTTGTCATAGATTTATGTGTCCTAACAGGATGATTAATTATTATTATGAGATATCTTAATGCATACCTCATAATGTAATGAGCGTTAAAATAATGATTGATTTTATATGGGAGACGTTAGTTCCAGATTCCTTAAATTTAAGTTGAACTAAATTTTGGTAGAGAACTATTAGAATTCAATTTTTAAAAAATTAGGAGCTATTTAGACACTTATAAATTTTGAGATTGAAGCAACCGCATGTAAATAATCAAAAACTATTTCTATACTTAAGTCTTTTAGTACCAGCAGAGGTGAGTAAGATTGAGAGATCAATCTTTTAGTTGATCAATACCTGGAGCAGGCTGTTGTCGATAAGGTGTTGTGGCTCGATGTCCTCGGTGCAATGATCGAAGACTATTAAAAGGCCTATGACGCCCACCATGTGGAGAGAGAGAAAGTGCTAGCCACTCATGCTACCAAAAAGAAAGCACATTCAACCGTTGTCCGTATGAAAATATATTTGACATCAAAGGTGATTATTTTAGCAATGGGATGTGAATTTGTGGCGGGTGCAGATCTCATATACTTAGTTTCTTCGTAAATGATCTGATTCTAATTAAGAAAAGATAAAGTTTCTCTTCCGTATGCAGATTCCCAATGTGTGGTCCAACTTGATATCGAGAAAATTGTGAGCTTGGAGGGGTCGAGTTGTCATGAGTTGGAAGTTGCAGTGAGAAGTCAAGCGATGGAGCCCATCAGTTATTGACCGAGAACTCCATAATTCTTGTTGTTGTTCATGAGAAACAAGGCCAGATGTGCTATCCTTATTAATACGAACGAGTCTTTGATGGAATTGCCTTTGGGACCCCCAACATGCCTATCCGTTGATCAGACTTCTAGCAAAGTGAACCTGAAAAATGTCTGAGTTGGCTTAACTTGAAGAAGAGCATTAGTGTAAAGGGATAGCTCATATGACCAGCTTGAGTGACAAGTCATAACAGTCTCTTTAGAAACACATTCAATAGATGGATCTTAGGGATAACTCCTGTCTTTCGTCATCTCGAAAAATACAAGAGATCTGAGTCGAAGTGGATCCTTATGCGTTCTAGAGAAATAAAAGTGAGGCTTATCCTATGAGACATATTCACCTTGATTGACTTTGACAATGACTGATATTCTGAGTCTTCAGTGGCCGCTCACTATGCTTCTACAATGGCTAAGGTGATATGGTCGTCGAGCTTAGAGGAGACTTTGTTTGAGAAAAGGTTGGTAGGCTTGTGCTAACAGTTGATCAATTCCATGTGAAAGTTTGGTAGGCTCCCCATACCCAATATCCCATTCTTCGTAGGGAGTGTTGGGCTTAGCTAGAACCTGAACAAAAGTTGGAAGAGGTGGAAGTGACGTTAAAGAAAGATGAGCCATGGACTCAAACAATCAAAGCAGCTCACGATCTTAGAAGAAGGAATCGAGCTCTAAAGGAACAAATGGTGGTGGTGAAGTCTCCCGTAGAGTATTTTGTTGAGCTTTCTTCTCACCCTATGCAGAAGGCTCTTCTTATAGGAGAAGTTCAATGAATGGACCTCATATGGCATCACCCATATGATAAAGTTGGGTTGGTTTCCCTAGAGTGGATTGATATGGAGATGTTTTTCACATTGGTGACTAACTATGAACCTAATGAGGAGGAGGGTGACATGAATGGTGGAAGCAGTATGGATGATCCAACGTGTAGGACGATCTTTGCTCTCATAAGAATACTTATAAATCATTATTGATTAAGAATGAGAAATGAGAGAACTTTTATTCGGTCGTACCTTATAGCGCGCACACACACACACACACATACATGAACTAGGTAGTTGATGTGGTGTGGGAGGACAACTACTGCGAACGATGTTGAATGGATAACTAGTGAAATTGGGAGGTTGTAATGTTGTTTGGACAATAAGGTTGATGAATCGGTTGATTCAGAGAACACTCATGAACAATTTAATGTGTTATCACCCTACTCAAGTGTTACACTACCCATGTCTTGGTCGCTTGAATAAAACATTGCCTTGGCCATGCTGTACCTTACGCCAGAAACTAGAACTTTTCGAGGACTTCATGGGGGTAACTGTCTAGACTTACTACCGAGTGATCTATACGTTACCCACCACATATTTTATTGCAAGCAATTGGTTCTCAAGCAAGAACATTGAGATTGATCTTTGGACGAGCAGTCACGAATGACTCAAGAGGAAGTTGAATCATTGCAAGAGCATCATATTTTTATATACTTTGATAACACTTTAGGTCGCCAGCAAAGCATATTGGCCAACCTCACTTTATGGTAATGAACTTTGATTATATACGAACCAATTTTGATTCAGCCTTTGCTTATCGCTCTTCTTTGAGTTACATTCTATCGTATTTCCCAGCACAAGTGAAGCCCAACTCCATTGCCTCCAATTTGACCTTCATGATATTCACTCAACAATGAAGGATTATGTGATTGATCAACCTATCCAACTCTTTCTGAGTCAGACCAGACGAATACGTCCAATTTTCATTTGCCGACAAATTTTAGCTGTTGGGGCGGTAAAAAAAGATTAAGGATTGGAAGCAAAGGTTGAATTCAAACATAAGGATTGGAAGCAGAGGTTGAATTCAAAACAAAACAATTCAAGGAGGGAGCCATGAAATGGCATCTGAAGGTGTGGCCGGTGCGGATCTCATATACTTAGTTTCTTCTTCTACTATTATTTTTAAAGGGTTTGAATAAATGATATGATTCTAATCAAGAGAAAGATAAAGTTTCTCTTCCATATGCAAATTCCCAGTGTGTGGTCCAACTTGACATTGAGAAAACTGTGAGCCTGGAGGGGTCGAATCGTCATGAATGGGGGGTTGTGGTGGGAATTCATGTGATGGAGCCCATCAATTCTTGACGGGGAACTCTAGAATTCTTGTCATTGTCCATGAGAGGCAAGGCCAGTAGTGCTATCCTCACTAATATGAATGAGCCTTTGATGGAATTTCCTATGGGGCCGCCAACATGCCCATTCGTTGAACATACTTTTGCCAAAGCGAACCTCAACATGTCTGAGTTGGCTCAACTTGAAGAAGAGGATTAGTGTAAAAGGAAGGCTCCTATGATTTACTCGAGTGACGAGTCATGACAGTCTCTCTGGAAGCACATCTGATAGGTGGATCCCGAGGATAACTCTTCTTTTTTGTCATCTCAAATGAAATACAAGTGATATGAGTCGAAGTGGATCCTTATGCACTCTAGAGGAATAAAAATGAGGCTTATCCTGGGAGACATATTCACCTTGATTGACCTCCACAATGACTGGTATTCTGAGTCTTTTGTGGCAGCTCACTATGCTTCTACAATGGCTAACGTGATATGTTCGTCGAGCTTGGAGGAGGCACTGTTCGGAAAGAGGTTGGTAGGCATGTGCTAACAGTTGATGTCCCCTGAAGAGTTTTTTGTTGAGCTTTCTTCTCACATAGTGTAGTAGGCTCTTCTTATAGAAGAAGTTCAATGAAGGGACCTCGTATGGCATCACCCATATGGTGAAGTTGGGCTGGTTTCTTGGAGTGGATTTATATGGGGATGTTTTTCACGTTGGTGACTAACTCTATGCCTAACGAGGAGGAGGGTGACAGGAGCAGGACGATGACGGGTTGTCCAATGTGTAGGACGATCTTGGCTCTTCTATGTAATTCTCTTAGTCCTCCTTTAGAAAGACTAGTAAGAATACTCGTACGAATACTTATAAATCATTATTGATTATGAATGAGGAATGAGAGAATTTTTAGTCCATCATATCTTATAGCCTTCTTATAGACACACACACACACAAATTTTGTTGGGTAACCATCTACTACTATTTGATTCGTACGTTACCCATCACAGATTTTATTGCAAGTTAGGAGAGAATCTGACCGCTTGAGTTTTAAATGTTTTCTGAGATAAGAGATGTGAGAATTTTATAACGACGCACCTTGCAATTTGGATAGCTAAGCAAATATGTGATGGGATGGCCAGCATTGTTATCGGATGAACCGAGCCGCTTAAGTGAAAACATCATTGGCCGTGTTGACCTTTATTTCTTAAGTGTGGTTTGTACAACACATTCAGACTCCACATAATAACAAACCAAATCAAATACACTCTAATAATGAGATTAATAATTCAACATAATGCGTGCTTCCACTCGGTACTGTACTAAAATTGAGGGTCAATTGAAATTGATGTCCGAATCTATATGGTCCAACCATGGATTTTATTGTTTAGAAACGTGGCGGAATCCAACTCTCCTCCCCTAATGTGGGCCTCCCTATATAAGACTATATATATATATATATATATATATATATATATATATATATATATATATATATATATATATATATATATATATAATCCAAATGTAAAGGAACATCATAGTCATCGAGCCGACCGGCCCAACAGGGTATGGTTCACACGAACCCGTTCCCCTGAGCGGAATGCCAAAATACGTGGCACACTTTCATTGGCTGGAGATGGGCCCACTATCAACCCAGCAATATTGCACAAGCACTAAGAAATGCTCATTATACCGAAGCTTCTTCTAATGCATATTTAATGTATATTAAACATTATTATTTTTCTATTGTACTGTTTATGATTACTTTCCTAAATCAAATCATATAGATTAATAAATTTAAATTAAATTATTAAACTCAACGAAGTAAACCTTCGACGCTATATTTGATGCTCTTGCCTAGATACGTGACCAAAACCAACTTCCCTTCCCATGGAGGGCCCTGCTGAAGTTTATTCCTTAGCGCAGCCATAAAGAAACCGACCAATTGCAATAAGTGTGATGACATGGTCCTATTCTCGGCCGATGGAGTGTGGCATTACCTCGACGTGTCTAGAAAACTAAACCGTCGGTTTGTGCCGATCCATATCCACTCGGCTGCTTCTCTTACAGGTTTCCATTTAAAGGCCTCCTTCCTCCTTTTCAATGGAGGGGGAGGAGGGGTCGCCACATCTTCTACCGGCTCTTTTCCTCCCCTAAGGACGGTCTTCCCCTCCTCTGAAGATGAAGGATCATAGCTAAAAGATGAGACCGCCCCCGGCAATGATGCAATTAACGAAGGGAAGCGGGGTTGACCGGCCTTTACCCTCTCGGACAAGGGGACAAAAGACGAACCACCGACCTGCTAGCCTGATGGAGCAACGACAGTCGGTGACGCACCAGATCCGCAGCCGAACCTCCATCCGTTCTCGTAGAAGGACCAACCTGCTCTGCCAGTGATCCGGCCTCACCTGCCCGCTGCTCTACAACTCTAGGGGACGGCGGTCATCATGCTAGTTATCCCTATTGAGGATTTACATCAGTCAAAGAGTTAGGCGGTTGATGCCCCACTGAAGCATCCAGTGACAGTAATCCGGCGTACTCAGCCTGATGACTGGCCACCACAATGGATATGAACTTCGCGATGACCTTCAAGGGCCCGCCTTCCTCACGACCCTCTGACCCAATCGACTCATCTGCATCCAAGACAATGTCACAGGGTCATTAAAAAATAATAATAAATAAATAAATAAAATAATAATTAAAAAAATTAACTAACTAACTAACTAACTAATAACTACCAAAGGAAAATTCTTGCATACCTAAAAATCTACCCATCTCGAAGTCTCTAGAAATGCCATCTTTCCCTTGCGACTGCCTCCGTCCTTCGGAGGTAGAGGCTTAGGGGCCGACGGCCGTCACTCCCTATGGCTCCTTTTCTTCGATCACAACCACTGCATTAGTCGGGTCTCACCGATCCTCAGCGTCATGTTTGCGTCAGGCCCAAACATCACGAAATCCTGGCGAATCCTTTTTAGTGATTGTACATCAGGGTTTTCTTGGACTATAGAATTCGCGTCGGCCGCTAATCCGACTCTATAGTGTCATATTAATGACTTTTGCTCAACGCAAATTGCCTATGTTTTTTTTTTTTTTTTTTTTTTTTGACTCGATCATCTCAACTGATCGGTTTAGGGTTGACTCGGTCATTTATCCCGATGGAACCGTAGGGTTTAATTGGGTTTAAAATATATAATAATTCTCTTTAGCACAGCCTGCTTTATGTGCCAATCATCCAATCAGTAGTCCCAAAAAGCAGGAAAGAGTGGTCATAAAGTCAGTTGCGTGCTTTTGAGAGATTCAACTAACGCACGGCTCCTTATTCCTAATAATGCTGACTTTGTCATCCATAAATTTAAGTAATATAAATTTATATGTATACACATTTCCTGAGTGTACAGTATTTCTCTAAATTTATTTATACATATCTTTCAAATTAGATTTACATTAAAAGTAGGATTTATCAAATCCGATAGATTTGGATTTATCTTGGACAACGGAGTTGGCGAGCGACGACGAAATAAATCTGCCCAGTAATTGGATTTGATAAATTCAAATTTTACGACAGGAAAAAGATGGAATGTGAGGAAAAATAGCTATAACACGAGAAAATTTGATTTAACATAATGCAACCGCACATCGGCATTCACCTAAACGCGTTTTATAATCACGTTTATAAAAAATTGCATTCGGCCAAAATAAATTTGAAAATCTGAAGTAGCATTAGTTGGCACCAGTGGTGGAGAGGCAGCAACAGCTTGTGAGGGGGTGGAAAACAGGAGAGGAGAGGGAAATTCACTTGAAGAACAGAGGTCAAAATGGAGGAAAAATTGGGGGACAAATGCTATTGAAGGTACAAATGGCCAACTACCATAGTGTTTGAAAGCAGTGAGTCAGTGCACTAATGGTCCTTTCTTTAAGAGGGGTGGGTTTAATTTACTTGGCATGTGGGAGGCAACAGAGAGTAACTCTCCAATGGGGGAGAAAAAGAAGAAAATAGCGGATCAGAGATGGGTGGAAAAGCCACATGGTATGGGAGCTTCTCAAATCTAATATATTCACCTAAACACGCTCTAGCGTTGAGTCAACTATATTTTATCTGCTTGTTCAGAGAGCTGTGGTGGAAGGCTGTATTTCGCAACCTGATCTGAAAGCTACAACTGTTTGAAAAAATAGCTATAAAATAACCTAACATAAAATTTGACCTGACAGTGCAACCAACACACTTTCAGGTCTTTTAGAGTTCTTTTCTTATTTTATTCTTTTTCATCTATATTGACTTAAAATAAAATATATTTAATAAATTAAAATTAAAATTTTATTTTTCTAGTAAAATATTTTGAACATCTTTTATAAAAAGATTTGATTTGGTTTCGAATTAAAGAACACAAATATTTAAAAAATACAATAAACATACATCTTTTAAAAAACAAAAAGTAAAAAAAAAAAAAAAACAAGAAATCAAAGGAAAAATAAAATGATTTTAAATTTCGCCTAAATTGCTAAGAATATCTTTCAAAAAAAAAAAATGATTTGATCATTTATAAGCAAATCCTAATTGTTGGACTGTTCCAATTTTACCCAAAACTAGGAGATTGGCCACCCTCTTGTTCTCACCTTTTGGATCACCCAAAACTTTCTGGCAAGATATACCTAAGTATGATATGCGACAGTGGAACCTCTGAGTTTGCTCATAGGTCATACAGATTACTGAAATGGTGAGAATACAGAGATGTGATCATTAAGAATTGAGCATATATTAGTCAGAATATATATATATATATATATATATATATATATATATATATATATATATATATATATATATATATGGCACTTCACTAATCCACATTCACTAATTACATGTCAAACCACATTCACTAATCCAATAGATGCAATATGACACATAAGCACTTGCTCGGTCTGTAACGGGCGTTAAGCAACGAAGGCCTTACAACAATGGAGAAAGGATGTACTTGTATGGCTGTGAATTTAGCTCAAAGATCGTTAACCCCTCAAAAATTGATTCGAATTTCAGTCTAGATCGAGATGGGATCAAAGTAAACGAGCCAAGTTACGAGCCAAAATTTTAGATCAAATTTTTTTCAAACTGATTTTGAGCCGATCCTAACTTGAATCAAAACCGGATCATTTAAACCCTACATATTTGGTGTTTCTTTGTAGGTGGTGTTCAACTTTGTAGTTGTAAAGTGTTTTCCTAATTTTCTCTTTCTCTTTCCTCTTTCCTCTTTCCTCTAGTCATAACTTACTGTGACCAAAGTATTTGGCGTTTAACTTTGTAGTAGTGGGAAAATAAAAGCATTTTTTTACATTAGTATACAATTCTTAAGTATTCATATATCTCACATCTACGCCATCAAATTTACATGCATAGCATTTTGGTGCTTTAAATCTATATATGAAAACATGCATTTCACTTTTAAAAAGTAAAAATTATACTATTTTTGATGTGATATTAAAAGATCTGAATGTTCTAGGTAAATATGAAGGTTTAGGGCTTGTTTGAGAATTTATATTTCTTATTTTTTATTTTTATTTTTATTTTTATTGTAAAACATGTCCATTTAATACATTTTTAATCACACATTAAACATCGATCATCTGATGATCATATTAGAAGAGTAGATGTCTTAGATTCAACTAATGTTAAGGCAGACATAAGGTAGACCTAAAAAGACTTGGCTAAACTGTGTAAAACAAATGATTTAGTCTATTATAATTAAATAAAAATATGTCACTCAATAAAACGCACTGAAGAAAAATGATTCATATAGCCGACCTCACTCAGTGGGATAAAAGCATGTTTTGTTGTTATTCATTTAGTACATTTTATGTATATATTTATTATTTAAAAAAAAAACAACTTATTTTTAAACATCTAAAAATCATTTAGGTGTGAGAATTGTAAGTATATAAGAATGTGTGCTATGTATGTAAATGCCCCAAAATAAAGAAAAAAATTGCATACGGAGGGCGTATGCAGCGCTGCGTACGCCCTCCAATAACAAGAGTCAACATCAGCTTTATACCCTCCATGTACCATCCAAAATAACAGGGATGGTACATGGATGGTACAAGGATGGTACATGGAGGTTACATGAAATAACACATGAAACCCTCCATGTACCATCCATGTACCACGGAAACCGTATGCGTACGGTTTCCGTATGCAAATTTTTTTCCAAAATAAAAGGATAAATTATCAACTTCAATATGTTTGGTGTCGTGCAATAAACATGCGATCCAACAATTCTTAAAAAGTCATTGTAGCCTAACTGAGTTTCCATCTTTAACAAAACAACAATCCATCCAACTAGTTAGCACAAACATGTCAAAATACTTTAGCTTTGTCAGATATGGCAGGTCTATAACACACCTGGTAGGCTAAAAATTGTGTCGAAGTATTTCAAGATCATCACAAATATATGACAACTGATAAGGAATTATTTAATGTTAATATTAAAGTGTTGTTAACAAATGATAATTGCACTTATGATAATGCATTTTTGTTACTGGGTTTTACTTGCATGCTACTTAAATCATTTGTATGTACCTACCTAATATATAAATCTAATATTTATCGACATAATACTAAAATCTATAAATACCATACAGAAAATACCACCAACATTAACTTATTTGAAGTGAAATATACTTTTTTGATGAAGAAGTTTTGATAACATTTAAAACTTAGTGTTCTGCACCTGAACATAAGGAATTACGAGACATATATCTAAATATATATTAAAATAGACGGATATATAAATCAACGTTTCTTTTATTATTAAAAGTGTTTGATTTTCTTTTGTAAGTTCTAAGTTTTTTTTTTAAGTATATTTATATGATGTCATACTTGGTGATGCATTTAAAAAAATAAAAATAATATAAATAGCATATTTACATTGATGTATTATAATATATAAATTTGCATCGATGATGTGTCATCCTATTAGTTAAAATGTCAGGTTACCCTATCCTTCTTGTGTCATGTCAATATCAATGCATATGCACGTGCAATAGCTATTTCCATATATCGGATAATCCATGGTTGTATTATGACAATACAGTGTTAATGAGAGCTTAATCGCTTGATGAATCAGAGAAAACTAATAGATTCCTAAGTGATGCGTAAGAAACAGATAGATATTTGTATATTAAGAAGCAAGAGCTTTCAATCAGCGCACACAAGAAGAAAAAAAATCTGAGAAGCAGCCCTCTCATCCATTCAATTAAACACAATTAAGCAAATGTAATTAAAATTAAATAGAAACAACCGTTTGTTTGATGCACACATGATCACATCTAAATATAATTAAATGAAAAAGTTCAAAAAGAATGAATTTATATTTGGCTCCAATAAGTTAACATTTGTTTAGAAGGACAATCCACATATGATTCAAGTGATAGCTGTTTCCTATGCTTTTCCTATGAAAAAACTACCAACACATTTAATCATAAGATTTACTACCATGGAATTTAATTGTACTGTGAGTTCACTAATTAAACTATATCTGACTTTCACAATGCTGGAGAAGTTTTGGTAGATGAGATTTCTATTCCAGAAGCATAAAATATTACAATATTTACATTGCAGTTTGCAGAAATTATTAAAAGATCACGGACACTGTAGCTACTTACATGGAGAAAAAGTTGATTGTCTCTCTAAGTGCCTGAATAAAATGATCCACCTCCTCTTTGGTATTGTAGAAGTATAGGCTTGCACGAGCGCTGGCATTAACTCCAAAGTACCGATGCAATGGTTGAGCACAGTGATGACCCGATCGAATGGCAACGCCATGCTGAATTAAATTATTTTAAAGGATTAGGTAAATCATGTAAATGCATACAAAACCAATTTGATGCCATGCAGTGCAGTGAATTTTATATATATGTATATATATATATATGTATGTGTGTGTGTACGCGATCGCGCGCGCCCGAGCCTTGGCTCATTGGTAGCGGCCTTTGGCGTAAGACCCTCGACTCGGGGGTTCGAATCCCTCCCCTTTCGGGAGGATTTGAATAGCATACAGGACTGGAAGGGAACCTCGGTCAGCTCAACCTATAGGGGTTGATCGACGGTCTCTGAATGTCAATCAATCTTTATATATATATATATATATATATATATATATATATATATATATATATATATATATATATATATATATATCAGTCTTCATTTTGATCAGGTAACTAAATAGGTCTATACCCCAAATACCATTTTTATGTAATTTTCTTTGGGCAGGGTAGCAATACTCTTTTCTATTTGTTTATACTACCACTTGCATTTTAGAGTAAATTCTGAACCACGAAATTTGTTAATAAAAAGGAAAGTTGATGTAAACTGCTGGACTATAATGACGACAGAATGTGCGAAATCGATTATTACTATGCACAAACCTCTTCGTTAAGAATTGTAGCAATATCTGTTGGATGAATATTCTTAACATTGAACGAACAAAGAGCAGCACGATGGATGAATTCTGAAGGAACAGGACCATAGACCCGCACATTTGGTATAGAGGTCAAGCTGTAATAAAGATAATCTGCCAGCTCCCTCTGCAAGTAAGAAATATGAAAAGAATACTTAATATGAACATTTTAAATCACAATGCAGATGTAAACCAAAAAAATAGATAATGTTGGCAGCATGGTAAAAGAGAAACATACACAATTGAAGTTCAAAAGTGAAGCTGATGTAGATAAAACTAACAAGTGAAGCTCAAGTAGATCTGACAATAATAATAAAAATAAAAATAAGACCCACTCAACTATCTCTCAACTTTCCATTCTATTCGGATTAAGTTTAACACAACTTTACCGGTGTGTGTTTATTTGTGTGCCTACATATCTCTATCTATAAATATAGTATGTGTGCGCTTGCGCAAGTGTGTGTGGAAGGTATACAAGTATTGATGTTGAATCATATTCATGCAAAATATATATAGAGAGAGCTTTTATATAACAAGGCAAGACCAGTAGCAGCCAGAGCTTTTATAGAGAGAGATATAACTCTCCCTGAAATTAAAAAAATTTGGATTGGTTCAGAAAGAGAAGGAGCATGGCAGGAGGTGGTCATGGAACAACGACCCTACTACTGCCAACATTGCAGGATGTTTGGCCATACAAAAGAAAGATGTTATAGATTGCATCCCCCAGCCAAGAGAACTTCTACTAACCCCCCAAAGGAACCTGTTGACTGTGCTATAGAAAAGATAGCTCCCAACATCAGGAATCAGGAAGTTAAGGCCCCTTCCATTTCCACTGCGGATGTTGCAGTGGGAGGGACAGTTTATGAGAATGCTCCAATCACTATAATAACCCCTACTCAGTCCTCATCCTCTGCGGCTGTAGAGGTGGAGGAAGGACATGAAGTTCTGATTTCTGCAAAGGGCAACATTGAGACTATGAAGAAGGCTATGGAGGAGGAATGACACGTTTACACATAAAAAAAGAAGAGAAATAAAACAAAAGTGCAGAAACTGATTGAAGATCAGGCTCTTATAGGGGTTAGGATTTCTGGGCATGGCCCTCCTGGTAGAGGCAGGACCAGATCTAGATCACAACCAATCATTTCATCTCCCCCTCAATATGATTAAGTTCCTTTGCTGGAACATTAGGGGCATTGCCCACCCCCTCTCCATCAGTAGACTTTTATCTCTCACCAAAAAAACATCAAATTTGGTGTATTGCTATTCTGGAACCTTTGGTCCATAAAGATCCAAACAAACTCTCAAAAAACTCATCGGTTTTATACATTTTAAAAGCACCAACAACAAAATCTGGATCCTATGTAGAAAAGAAATCAGATGGTCTGTCTTAATTGATCATAGACAATTTGTTCACTTCTCTTTCCATCTGAGTGGAAATGTTGGCTTTGCTACTTTCATCTATGTTGGGTGCACTAAGTCAGATAGAGAAGAGCTGTGGGACAACTTGAAGATCTTAAGTATAAATATGAACTCCCCTTAATTGGTTGGGGGAGATTTCAATTGTATTGCAAATTCAGCAGAGCAACTTGGAGGTAGAACTCCTAATCTTAATAAGATGACTAGATTCAGTGACAACATCCTATCTGCTAGTCTTTTTGATTTGGGATACCAGGGACCTGATTTTACCTGGAAGAGAGGAAGATTGTGGGAAAGGTTGGACAGATTCCTAGTTAATGGGAACTGGCTTTCGAATTTTCTGTACACTTTTGTTACTCACCTGCCTCTAGCTGGGTCTGACCACAAACCTCTCTTGCTTTCCATTACAACCCCTCCTATACATGGAGCTCCCTCACCCCCTTTTAGATACTTAAACATGTGGTCAGGGCATCAAACTTTCTTGACAACTGTTGCTTCTCTTTGGCATTCTACTCATCCAGACCCCTGGATAAATTTGTCTCTACTCCACCTAAAGGTGAGTAGGGATCTACGGCAATGGGACTGGGAGACTTTTGTTAATGTCTTTACTACTGTGGGCACTGCTGAAAAAGAAGCGTTGGTGCTTGAAGATGAGGTACAGAAGGGTGCTGCAAAGGAGATTAAACTATTAATGGCTCAAGAAAATCTACTCACAGCATTAGAGAGACAGGAGCAATTCTTAAAGCAAAAAGCTGTTGTCAGCATTTTTCTTCAGGGGAAAAGGAATACTAAATTTTACCATGCTTATATCAAATACAGAAGAAAGTGCAATACCATCCACTCTATCCTAAATGAAGAAGGTATTTGGTTGAAGGACAACAACAGTATTGCTAGGAGTGCAGTGCAGTATTTTCAGGCTTTGCTCACTCAATCTATGGACTGAACCCCTATTGACAACTCATTGTTTAATGCTGAAGTCCACTACACCAACTCTCTTGCTCTGACTAATCCACCTTCTGAATTGGAAGTTTGGCAAGCCTCGACTTCTATTGAAAGCTCCAAAGCTGCAGGCCCAGATGGCTTCACTGTAGATTTCTACAAAAAAGCTTGGAGCATCATTAAAGACGATGTTGTTATTGCTATTAAAAGCTTCTTCCAAGGGTCCAACTCCTAGCTACTTTTATAATTCTACCTTTGTCCTTGTACCTAAAACTAATGAGTAGAAGACTTGGAATCATTTCAGACCAATTTGTCTAGCTTCTGTTATTAGTAAAACTATTAGTAAGATCATCGTACAAAGACTTAAAACTCACCTGGATCTTATTATTAGCCAAAATCAGTATGCTTTTATCTTTAACAGATCGATTACTGATGTCTTATTAGCCCAAGAACTCTTACTAGATTTGGAGAAGCCTTGCAGGGGGGGAAACATTATTTACAAGCTTGATCTCAAGAGGCATAAGACACCATTAGCAGGGAACTTCATTTTGGAGGTGCTTGCTGCAAGGAAAGCTTTCTGTAGTCTCATTCACAGGTGGTTGTCTCATAACAGTCACTCTATTCTGATTAATGGTCAATGTTGGGGCTCCTCTGCCACTAGAGGCCTCAAGCAGGGTGATCAATTATCTCCTACTATCTTTATTCTTGCCATGGATTATCTTTCAAGACTGCTTAATGACAACTTACTCAACATAAGTTATCTCCTACTATCTTTATTCTTGCCATGGATTATCTTTCAAGACCGCTTAATGACAACTTACTCAACAGAAGCGGCTACAGATACCATCACAGATCAACTATGGTTATTTCTCATTTTATCTATGCAGATGACATTATGGTTTTCTCAAATGCTAGCAAAATGGTTGTCAAAAGAGTTGTTCAGTGTCTCAAACAGTTTGAGTCTACTTCTGGGATGAGGTTCAGCCCTGGAAAGTGTACCATACTGTTTAATAAAAAAAGTAGCCTCAACAGTAAGCAATGGATCCTAGATTATACCGGTTTCTCTTGCTCTCAACTACCCTTGAAGTACTTAGGGGTACTCTTGCTTACTGGCAGAGTAAAGCAAGTCCAATTTGATGAAATCATCAGGAAAATTTCTACCCAACTTGCTAGTTGGACCCATTCTTTCTTATCTAATGGAGGCAGAATAACTTTACTTAAGAGTATTCTTACTACTTTCCCCTCGTATACTCTTCAAATGACAAACATGAAGAAAAGCACACAGCTTCAACTAGAAAGAACTTTCAACAGATTCCTTTGGGCTGGCCAAAGACAGTAGCTTCACTGGGCATCTTGGCAGAAAGTGGCTAAACCCACCTGGGCTGGTGGTTTAGGCTTCAAAGGGCATAAGCAAGTGTTACATGTCAACCTGTGTAAACTTTGGGTTAAATTCAGGTCTCAGCAATCTTTGTGGGCCCAATATATGAAGGGGAAATATTGCAAGGATGTTCACCCTTCACTTGTAATTAGAAAGCTTGGTGACTCCAAACTTTGGGTTAAGATGCATCAGGTTAGGCAAGAAGCTGATCAAATATATCTATGGGAGCTTGGAGATGGGGAGGTACATTTATGGTTGGACAATTGGTGTCCAAAAGACTGGCTTAGCCCCCTTACTGATAACCTGAATCCAAATCTTCTAGTGGCTGATTGTTGGGAGGGGGACAACTGGTCACTTCCTTTTCTTAATTACATCCTGGAAGAATCTTCTATCAAGTTAATATCCACTATACCATTCAACAGGAGCAGAAACGACAAGGTGATTTGGCAAACTTATAATAATCAAAGCCTTTCTAAAGCTATCTATGCAAAGTTGTACCATTGGGACACGATTCCTTGGGGAGATTTCATCTGGAATAGACACCTCTCCCCATTCATATATTTCTTCTGCTGGAGAATTTTTCATAAAATTATACCCACTGATGATATACTCAAACTGAAAGGCTTGAGGGGCCCTTCATGCTGTCGACTGTGTAAGGAAGAGGAGGAATCTTATTCTCATCTGTTCTTCAACTGTAAAGTTTCTCAGTAGGTTTGGAATTATATCACTAGACAGGTTTGCCTGAACCTTATGCCTCTGCAGTGGGATAACCTTCTACAATGTTGGGTGCTGGCAGAAGGCAAGGGTGTCTGCAATTCCTCTTGTAATTGCTTGGTTTATTTGGATGGCAGAAGGCTACCTTCGAAGATAAGGCCCTCAAAGTGGATGTCATTGGCAGAAATTGTATTACTTTCCTACATAAACTGACTCAGCACAACAAGCTTATTAATGTTTTTGCCCTCCCCATCCCTGAGAGACAGAATCTTCCAAAGATCCTAAAGGTGAGGTAGACTCCTCCTACTGAAAATCTAGTAAAAGTCAATATTGATAGTAGTTATTCTGTTAGAGGAGCTGGGGTTGGAGGGGTATTCAGAAATCATCTGGGAAACTGTCTGCTCTTTTTCCATGCACCAGTCCTTGCTACTGATGCAGGTGAAGCTGAGTTAGAGGCTGTTTACTGGGCCCTTAAACTTGCTCTTTTCAACAATTGGAGTGCTCTTATTGTTGAAGGAGATTCCCAATGTACTCTCCAACTATTAGAAAACATGAATACTGCCCCATGGCATCATGCATGTTGGGTCCAGAAACTTATGTACCTCAAGTCTCAACTTACAACCAAATTTCAGTTCATCTACAGAGAAAGAAACCGACCTGCCAACTGGCTTGCACGTGTGGGGATGTACTCTTCCTTGCTAGAAGTGTCAATAGTACCCCCCTCTCCTCTTTCCTTTTTGCTGCCCCTCTCCTCTTTCCTTTTTGCTGAGAGGAGACCAACTTGATGCCCCTCATATTAGGATATGTGGGAACTTTTACTGAGCTGCTTGTTTGGAATCTGAGTTTTTATTTTATTGTGTGGAGTTGTATTGTGATTGCAAGCTCCTCTAGGAGTTTTCTTGCCTTAATTTTTTGTTTGGAGGGGGAGTTTCCTTTCCCCCTATTTCTGTAATATATATATATATATATATTGGAAACTACATTGAGATGTAACCAGAAAATAGAAAACCATTTCTCATGTTCAAAATACAAAAGTATTGCGTCCTCAAATAGTAATTCATTAGATTTGAACTCATTTGACAAACAATGTGATGGTGGAATCATAGCCTCCAAATCATTCATTAATATTCAAAAATATTCAACATGACAGCTAAAGTTATAGTGAAAAAAAACCTCTACAAACACCAGCTCGCCAATCTTTCAAATATGTCGCAACCTCTTCATATCTAAATCCTAATCCTTCATGATGGAATGCTTGCAAAAACTTGAAAGATCTTTTTGTAGGCCCCACAATGCACTACTCCAATCAATCAAAAGCCACACTAACATGAACAATTTTATAAAGTTAGATCGATGCTGCTGATTGCCTGGTGGCCCCATTTAAGGTTGAGAAACCTCAATTCTGGCCGAATTGAGCTACCACCCAACCATTACTAAGATTCTGCCTTTTCTCCCTTGCCCTTCTAAAGTTTAGGGTTCGCATATCAAGGACTTGCCGTCTCTTCACTTGCTGTCTAAGAAAGTTGCTGCTAGCCAAGAACCAAATGCTTCAAGTTTTTCTCTGGTTGTTTCCCCAACTAGCCTACGCAGCATTCCCTAGATTGTTCTCGTTCTTTCCAGCTTCCGTAGGATTGACATAATGCAACTGTTATAGCTTCGCTCTTGTTAAGCTTGTACCATGGATGGTTCATTGCTCTTTTCTTCTTTTTTTCTTTTCCCTTTGGTTCGCTGCCAACAGCTCCAAGTCTCCATTTTCACAGTTCCAGAGCTTATTTGTCCTCTTTGTACATGATCCTAGGATGCTAAGAGACCTTAATGCAAGCGTTGCTTCTAAATAAACAAGAACACGAACATCATTTTGGTTTGAGAATTTACTTGAGAGTTGACCGACATGAATTACTTTCAAAATTATAACTAAAATGCAGCTTCTACGATAAAAGCTGTATAAATATATTCTTACTCTTATTTCTATCTTAAAGTGCATGCATGAAGCATCATATTTTAGTACCAGAGTTCAACCAAATAACAATGGTAAAACTAAAAATTAGTGCAAAATTCAAATAGGGGTTTGAACAAATAAACGAAAATAGGAAATAGTAACAAATATGATACACAAACTCAAATTAGGGTTAGATCTAAGGGTGGTGGTGGTGATCTGCTAGGATTAAGAAGGTGGAGTGGTGATGTAAAGTGGTAGTTGGCAAGCAGAATACAGAAAGGCGGCTGTTTCTAGGTTCTGAACATCAAACAAGCAATGTAGATCAACGTGGAATGGCTGTCCGGGGTGATGGCAGCACAGAGGAAGGTGGCGGCTGTAAGGGATAGGCGTTTAGCAGCGTAAGCAGGAATGGGGGCTTTTGTCCCAGTTGATCGTAGCAAGCTGGAGGGGTAGGAAAGGCTGGAAGCTGCAGAAAACAGTAGATCCTTGCTGTCCTGGGTGGTGGCTGGAAATTGGTATAAAATAGCCCCTTGCTGTTTTGGGCAGCAGTGGCAAGCTAGGGCGATGTTGATCACTGTGGAAAGGACGGGGAAGGGTAAAAGAAGAATAATCACCACCTCAAGAGCAAGACACAGTCAAAGCAAGCCCTAAAAGAGAAAACAAAGATGTCGGCGGCCGTCCTGAACGACACACGACAAAAACTAACCCTAAGACATCACAAAAACAAATATAAAATGATAGGATGAGTAGGAGTGGCCCAAGAGGACTGGTTGACTCCTTAGAAAGCCTGGACCAGTTCGGTCCAAGCACTAGACGAGACTCCCGTGTCGTCCAACGTCACGGGTGGGATGCCCACGCCACTTTCTGCACATTATCTTAGCTCTTTATTGATCAATAGCATTCTTTGCCTTGACAAATGTACAACTTGATTATCAACTACGCTTATTTTATTTGGATTGAATGGTGAGTAGGGATGTGGGCTTTAACTGGTAGAGCCCAGCTCAATTGAAATTGGCTTGCCTCAATACCAATTGCTCTTGAGTTGACACAGCTCAACTCAAATTGAATCGAGTAACAGTCATCTTTAGCCAAGTTTGGAGCATAAAAATACTGTTTCATCCTTATCTGACAAGTTATCTGTAGAGAAAAAAAGAATTGTCAAAGACAAAGGCTTGCTATCGAAGAAACTCATATTAGCACCAAGGTTTAGATGTGAAACAAATAAGGTGGCATCAAACCAAAAAACTTGTCCGAACACCCAGGTAAATGTGCAAGTGTAAATCAGCCTAGGTTCGCAACACAGTGTATCCCATGGTTATTGTCACTCAGCACTAAGTACAAGTAAGATTTATGCTCATTTAAATTTATCAAATAATAAGAAATTTTGAAAAGTATACTAAATTAATATTATATAGAAAACAGTATGAGATAAAAAACGAAGACTCGATGTTTTGTCCCTCCAACAACTTTAATCTTTCAGGCAATATGCTGTGCTGCACTTGCAAGCACCAGAAGACGGCCTGTAGCAGGCTGACGATAGAAAACGGGATACTAATGTCCACTCCTAAGGTCTCTATTCATCTTCCTTAAAGAGAAATGGTAGCAATGGGTGTACAATGATGATTAACACAAAAGTAATTGGTGTGTGAAAGCATATGAGAGTGCGCTGGCAAAGGCACGCAACAGTACTGTAAACTCGCATGTAGCTGGTTTTTGCTCTAAACTGGCATGAATTAAATTTTCTAAGTATTCATCATCAAAGTAAGTTCTCATCCCCCTTAACTTTGGCTAAAAATCCTGAAACACTTTTCAAAGTTCTAGCACATGAAAATTTTGAACTAAAGGTCTTTTGATGAAATGATTGTGCAATTTTTTTTCCTGCAAGTCCGGCATTGAAACTAGCATGAAAGAATTTAATTAAACTATAAATTGGAGTGGTGAATCTGATTATTAAAGGCCTGTGTATTATAGTTTCTAATCATTGAGATTTTGGCTTGTATATGAAGCCCTATACATACATTTATCCGAGGAAGGTGAACAAAACGGTATTAATGTGCACAATACTCAACTGAACCAATTAAATACAATAATCCCATATTAGTGTTATAAAAGCCTGAAAATCAGATTCCTCAAACGATCATTAAAAGTATCATGATACTATCAAATATTAAAGTTGTGGCCTCAATACCACTATTTTCCATTCCACAAAACTGGGCTTTACAAGCTGATGAGAAAGCAAATCTTTGATATTTTGTACTTAAAAAATGGAAGCAGTAAAATATAATGGTGTGTATGATGTATTAATGAGCAAATAAAATATGATAATGCGTAGGAAAAAAATCCTATTGCTGGTGCACTTGACAACTTCTTCTTGTCAAGTTGGGTTGGAAACCTACGCCCAATTCAATAACACCATAAGTACGTTACGCAAAGAGTTCATTTTTCAACAATGAATCAAGCAAATTTGTCTCCGCTACAAAATGTCATAAATATGCATGATTTTTTGCGAGACATATATTATAAACTTGGCAATGTTTAACAAATTCCTACGAAATTGTGCAAAGCATCTTCTAGTATCAACTATTGAATTAGAAGTACTCCCCCCTTTTTCAGCCTTCGGTAATTCTTGATAGTATGAATGTATGCGCCTAGTAAATAAAATAGTATGGAAGAAAACTGTCACCGAACTCTATGGAAAAAACATAAAAATTAAAACTGCAATTCAACAATAAAGGATACGGAATTAAAAACTATGGAAATAATGATGCCTTGACAAGTACTCCTGCAGGATTATATAATAGGTAACACATAAAAGTGAATGCTTTTGATTTGAGAACCAATTGGATTGGTTTTTTTTCACGTTTTATGGTTTTATGGAGAATGATTTGATGAACTTATTTTCTCAAACAGCTTAAAACACCATACACATTATCCATATTATCAAGTTTTAATCTTTCTTTTGATTCATAATAAAACCCATAATGGCATTCCCTATTCATTGAAGTACAAAATGCACCTACCTCGTAATCATGGATTCGTTGCATGCCAATTCTAGAAAGATATTCAATCGCTGCACCCAATCCCACGGCTTCAGCAATAGCAGGAGTTCCAGCTTCAAACCTGTCAAAATTTAATGATAGATCGCTCAAACTAACTTATATAATGTATTGCTCCAGAAAACAAATAGAAGCACTACATCAATGTTAAAAATCTTCAAAAAGAGTTTCAACGCAAACAAACAAATACTTTTAATTACATCTTTTTAAGAATTATAGCATACTTTAAGCAAGCACATAGAATGAAAAAAATAATGACAAAAAAAATAGCAGCATTTAAAAAATTATTATAGATCAAACAGAACAAAAAATATAACACAGCTGAAAGGTCAATAAAGTCGGGATTCTTTTCATGCACTACTGCCGTAAACATGTGTTATTTGAGTTACGAGTTTAACCCCGAATATCCTATAGCAGTTCAAATTCAAAACCTTCGAGATGTTCTTCCGCTACACTTTCATCATTGCAAAAACATTTTAAACGGAAAACACATCATAGATATGAAAGGGTTGTTTTAAAATTTAACTCTCACAAAAATGGTAAGCATGATAGAAAAATCTATTTCAAGCGTTACTACAAGCCCTATATGAAATGGTTTATAAAAACACGGAAATATATTAAATCCTGTGCCTCAGGAGCTAAAAGAAAAAGTTACCCGCATATGATAATTACTAAATAATAACACTAACCAAGATTAAAATTAAATCAGGTTTAATCAAAAAATTTAGAATGGGCATTAAATGGAGATACCTGTACATGTCCATTTCTTTGCCTATTACCACAAGAAATTTCTGTATCATTAATTTTCATTCAAAAAATGAGACATTAAATGTTTTTTTATTACATATAAAAATAGTCTAAAGAAAATTAAATAGAAAAAAGAAACTTAAAATAAATTATAAACTGAAAAAAATTGAAGATTAAAGGGTACAATGATGTTAAGACCAAAACAAGAATTGAGATTTTTTTTTTTTTTTTTTTTCTTGAAAGAAGATGCCCGATTTATGGGGGATTTGTTCAGTGGTCAGGTAACCCACTGTGATCGTTTTTTTTTTTCATGTAGGGGCATTTACATACAAACCACCCAATTCGGATGTATTTACTTATGTAACACCTAAGCTTTATTTTTTACATTAATATCACCCAAATAATTCATGTCACGTTAAAAAATACCACCATTTTAACTTTTTTAAAGTGAAATGCACTATTTCATTGTCTAGGTTAGTACGTATGATCATCAATCTTCTGAAAAAACTGACGATGCATTTAAAAATTCCGCGTACAGACTAGTACTTCAAAGCTAGCACTTCATAATTACATTTTTCACAATAATTACAATCAAATAAAAACACAAATTTGTATAAAAAAACAAAGTGTTTGCCACTACTTACCTTTAGAAGAATAGTAAACCACAAGAGACTTATTTACTCTATAGAGGGTAGTCAATCAAATGATAGTCAAGATGATATTAAAATCCAGGTTCAAAATCGAATTCGACCTACCGAATATGATATCTTTGTAAGAATGTAAGAGCACTGTTGAATTTAAGTAATAAATGATTGGAAATAATGAGAACATTAAATTGTGTCGAACTACTCAAGAGTGGAAAGTTAAACACAAGTTAGATGTGCTTTTAGATAACATTATTTTGAAAGAGAAAATACTAAATCCATCTGGACTTTATATCATTATGTTGTTTAAACAAAGTTTAATTTACAATGTCATTAATGATTGATCAATCAATAGCATTCAGTTCCTAATGATTAGAGCAGGCCAGTCCATGCAATCAGGGATAGTATGAAAACGTCTTTCATAGCATTGCTTATTTTTAAGAAAAAATGTTAAATTACTCAGAAATGTGAACTATAAGGTCCGTCATTCTCAATAAAAGCGCAGACATAACATGTAGGCAGGGAAAATATTATACTAATGGTTGATAACAAACATTCTTACCATTTTCATTATCATACAATTCAAAGAGAAATGGTCTACATTAAGTGCTTAATGCTTTCAATCTTGTTAAATAACATGGTTTGGATCAATAAAATGACCTGTCATGCTCATATATATGCACTAATATTTTTGTTTGCAAACAAAATTGGACTCATTGAACATTAAAAACTATCAGGCATATGCAAATTGATTCAAAAAATGAACAATAATACTCTAAAATATTAAACAAATTAATTTTATATTGCTATAACAAGCACATCTTGAAGCATGATTAAAACAATCGAAGCATTTGTGGTTATTATTTTGTATCTGACGCCTGCCATCAAAACACAAGCTCAATTTAGACACATCACACATGACTCTCGTCATGAACCTCCTTGAGAATGGACAAATCACACAAGCATATTAAATGTATTGAGATGATGTGTTTCCATCCCAATGCATTCTCTCACAAATCATATTTACATTCCTCAATACCGCGCAATTTTTTAACTCTCTGAGGTGTCTAAAGCAATTGCAATGTCCAACACATGGGAAAATCTCTCCACATCAACAAATCAAATCAGATGTTTAACTGATATTTGGCGCTTGGCAAGCCAAAATCTAACACTTCTTATTATACCATGAAAAGAGCATAAGAACCACTCTTAAAATTTAATGGACTCACAACAACAAATGTGAGAGAAAATAAAGCATTATTACTATAAAAAAGTCCTAACAGTTATAAAAAGTGTCCACATACTTGCCTAAGGAGAAGTGTTCCATCAAAAATAGCACCAGCTACAATGAGTTTGGCCGAAAATAAAAGGGCCAATACTCTACAACATACTTTGAAAGTGTCAATAAGAATTAATCCTATAATTCGTATTACTAAATTAATGATTCCTATAAAATAATATAAAGAATGATATGAAAATTCCGAACTTCCAACATTTGTCTAAATTTCTTTCCTTCAAGCAACCGGAGCCTTCATGTATGGAACGGACGCAAAATTTACCCTCACTTCTGCTGCTAATTTCTTTCATTTTCATGATAATTAAATTATTGAATGCTTGGGCTAATATAATAACAAATAAATATTAAGTTACACTATTGCTGCCCAGAGTGCAAGATTAGATGGCACCCAAAATTTTTCATGCACCACCAAGATGCTTGAATTTTGTTTCAAGCAAATGCATACAATATGTATGTTCTAGGCGATGATGTCAGACACAATTGAGAAAGCGAGTTTATTATTGTTAATTGATCAAGCAGTAATGGCATGCTGTAAATCAAACTTCTTATGAAAGAACATACAATATGAAATCGAGACAAATTTAATATTCCCTCTAGCATAGCAAGATTTGAGTGGCGTTGAAATTCAGCAAAATAATTTTTATTGATATCAAAAGAAGTATAAATACAGGATACAAAAATTATAAAATAAGAATGACAAAAGAAGAAATACATAAACTAGAAAATATCCAGAAAGTTGAGGAAATAACTAAATGCTAATAATTCTAATACTCCCATTCAAGTTGAAGCATTGATGTCAATCATGTTCAACTTAAATTTGAAGTCGTCAAACAACTGCCGAGAAAGATTCTGTGAGGATTGTTGACCTCACTTTTGTTGAGGTTTAGTTTTTTCTCCTAGGATTTAGGTTTCTAGCTTTAAAAGCTTCCCCGACGATCTTAGATTCTTAGCAATGGGCCCACCTCGTTTTTTAGAATGCTCGAAACCACTTCGACACTCTTTCGGAGCCCCGGACGGAATTCCTGACCTCTAGCTCACAGCAAGTAGGTTGGAATTAGCGTTAGGACTCCAAATTGAGTTCCTATAGGACCACTGGACCTCAGGATGGCCTCGTGCACATTTTCCGCACTACCGAAGCACAAATTCCTCGAGCTACGGTCTCGACGCCTTCAAATTCTCCGCAACGGATCGAGATCGGGGTCGAATGCCAGAACGAGCGACATCAAGGTCAGAATTTTGACGAGATCAAATTTGACGCACTTTCGACTAGACCGTCGACGAGGTTGCCCGGACGACCTCGGATAGCGAAACGGACTGCGCCGTTGCGTCCGGGACGTCGAATTTGCTAGGAAAAGACATATAACTTGCTATGTTCTCGAGCTCGGGCTCGTGACGCGAAATTTGCCGTTTTTTTTATTTTTTATTAAAATAAATTTTATTTTCTTTTTAAATCCTTTTTAAACTCTTATTTCTCTAACCAACCGAGCCCCTCTCCTTCCCGCGACTCTCTCCCATTCGATCGCGTGAGCCCTAGCTCCCGCCTCTCGCTCGTATCGTCTCGCCCGAGACGAGACCATGGCGTCTCCTCCACGCTAGAGAGATTGATCTCACGAGACACCCTGCTCGAGCTCCTCCTTCTCGAGGCCGCGGGTTTTCCTCTTCGAGCATTCGGCGTCCGTCGCTCCTCGTCCCTTGGCACGAATGGGGAAATGCTCCTTCTTCCCGATGCCTCGCTTCTCCTCTTCTCGAGTTTTCTCCCTGCAGGTCGCCTGGGGTAATGGATCGGGCTTGTCTTCTTTTCGGATTGAGCCTGTTGAGTTTAGCGAGCCTTCTTCTCCTTCTGTTGCTATTTAAAAACCCCATTTTGGGGGGAATTTGAAGGTTGGATACCCTGGTTTTGAAGGCTCCATTTCTCTCCTTTCTCTTTTCTTCTTCCCTGCTGCTCACGGTTCTTCTTGAGCTTGTGTGTGAGTGAGGTGAGGGGCGTTGTTGTCTTGCTCTCTGAAACCCGTGGAGCTTGGCTGCTCGGTTTTGAGTCTGGGTTGCGCCGTTTGTTTACTGTTGTTGAGCCGTGGTGTGGGTTTGCTTGAGTTCTCACCGAGGTATGAATTCCTTGGCTCTAGCTTTTATATTTGAGGCTATATACATGTCGTTTTCCTTAAAGATGGACATGGCTTCATGATTAAAGTGGCATGTTATTGCTCCCTCTCTTCTTTACTCATTCTAACTTGATGTGGAGCATGGAATGGTTTGTTTAGTTTTATATATGCATGTGGAGCTCGCTTCTTGCTCTTCTTACCTCTTCTTTACCAAAGAGCATGTCGGGGAAAGATTTAAGTTGATTTAAAAAGAACTCTATGCTCATTTTCATTTGAAATACACTGAGGTTCTATACTTTGATATGTTGGATGTATGAGAATGTTTATCTTAGCTTCATGCTTAGTTTAATTTCAGCCCTTTTCATGGCTCATTTCAAACTCATTTAGGGGCTTGGTTGGCTTGCTTTAGCCCTTACTCGTGAGCCTTTTGTTGGATGCATGATTGCTGCACCTGTTTTAATGCTTTGAAAATCGTGTTTTGGCTTTACAGTTGGTTCGGGTTTGAGCCCTATGCGAGGCCGGTTTATTTCCGTAGTGAGCCTTTGATTTGGTTTTATGTTGGGATGCCATAATATGGAGTTGAACTTATTTTGAGCCCTGTTATGGCTGGGTTTTGTTGAGCTCTGCTGTACTATCTACTTTTAAGCTCAATTCGGGATTTGGTTGTGGCCTCATATGTCTTGGCTCTCTGTTAGTCTTGTTGTTTTTCTTGCTTAATTCAAAGTTCGATTTGCCCCTAACTTAGCTATGGTTCAGGTTGGCTACTTTAGCTTTCTCTGGCTTTGGCTTTATGCTGGGGACTGTTATGATTTAAGGTTGGGCCCGTTGTAGCCTTGTCATGGCCGGATTTTGATTCTTTTGAAATTCTTTGGAATGAGTCCCTGCGGACTTTTCCGGATTGTGGGCCGTTTTGTGTCCTCATCGCTGCGCGGTTTTGGTCCCCGGAGCTCCCTCGAGTCGACTCGATGTGGGGGGTTGTTCTAGCTTGAGATTGGGCTATCTCTTTAAGCCTTGTAGGATGCTCGGGTATGAGTCCAGCTTTGTATTTATTGAAGTTTGTTGGGCTGTATTTGGGGTCGAATGGCCCGGCTACTTAGTGAGTTTAATCTTGAGCATTTGTGGTGAGCTAGGCTTGATGTAATTGGCTCCCTAGGCCTAGCCGTGAGCTTCTTTATGGAAATTTGGCATTTGGTAGGGGCCTTACCTCTTGTTGCCTCCTCTGTTGTGACCTTGGCCGTGGGCCTCCCCTTGTTCTTGTCTTGGCCGAGAGCCACGGTGTGTGAGGTAATGGATATGGTGATGTTATTTTTGCCTCTGCTACATTTACTTATGAAATTGGTTTGGAAGAATTTAAGAACATCTCTTATTTTGCTTGAAAGTTAAATGTTGAAATTGATGAAGGAAATATGCAAAAGCGTGAGTTTGGCAATTATGTGATAAATTGATGATTGGGGTTGGGGGCCTTTGTTGCAGCATTTGTTCAGGCCCCGAAATTTGTAGCGTGAAATGAAATCGGAGTAAAAGAAAAAGAAAAGAAAAGAGAAAGGAAAGTGAAGGGGCTAGGCCTTGGAGTTTTGTGATAGCCCTCCTAGTTTAGTGACCCAGGATCCAGCACCCGGGCAGCAGTTTTCTCCTTTTTTTTATTATTTTATATTTATTTATGATTTCACTGTTATTTGGGAAAGGGAGTGTGTTCTTAGGGGTCTAGTCTTCACCTTCTCCGAGAGCGTCGAGGTGCCTTTAGTCCTTTTCTCAGGACATGTGAGGTCGGTCGGGAGTCCAGGGTGACTTACGTGTTTTCTGATTATTGGAAATCGACTCACTTCTTTCCGAAATTGTGTTAAGTGAGCCGCTTTCCGTCCTCCTTTCCTTGACCTCTCGTCCCTGGCTTCGCACTTGTTTTCGGCTCAAAGCACAGCCTACAGGGGACATGTAGGTGTGCATATATAACCTCCTTGGGTCATATATGGGGCCATCGACGAGCGCTGTAAGTGCGGTGGGGACATGGATGAGGCTGAAAACGAGAAAAATTACGAGAATCGTAGAATGGGGTCGCACGACTCGGAGGCTCGCAGAGAGTAGAGCGGGAATCACGGAACGGTTCGACCAGTCCTGGGGTTTCTGCTGCCAGGCAGATCCCAATGTTCGTAGGCCACAGTCACATTAGGATAGTCAGCCACGTGGATCGAAATGTTTTAAAACAAAAAATACATATGTTTGAAAAATACAAAATTACCTCCACTACTTACTACGACTCTACTTACCTACTGATCTTACTTGCATGAAAACCAAAAATGAAATGTGTGAAAATTTATAAAGGTCACAGTTACATTATTCGAGTCGGATTAGGATCGCCTTCTCGTAGAAAGTCGGTCTAGTAGTCGACACTCAAGTCCGGACGTTAAGCATGGCTACGAGTCCGAAACACCACCGTACTTACGGGTCTTTCTTTCCGAGAGGCCATGGCTTTCTTATGGTTCGCCATGAGTTTAGCGGGTCGTTCGTGGGTTTCTCGCGGTCTTTTTGCGGTTTTCTACGGTTTTGTTTTGTTTTCGTTTGTGGCTCTTCTCGGAGTTTTCACGGACGTTTCTTTTCTTTCTTTCCGACTTTCTTGGTTTTATTCACGTGAGTTTCATCGCTTTCTCGCCGTTTTCCTTCGTTCTTCTTGTTGAGTTTTCGGACTTTCTTTTCTTTGTACACACCATAGTACTTCTGTTTGCTAGGTTGTTTTCACTTACTACTTTTACTCTCTGCTCTTTTGAGCACTGACAAATTCTTTGCAGGAAATTAAAAAATATATATAGTAATAAACGGATAACAACGCATCGAGGATAATGAAAGCATACTGTACTCTTTGTGATGATCTTTCACTTTCCTTCTTGTTATACATAACTGGCGTATTTTCTTTTCAATGACATCTCCTGCTAGTATGAAATTTAGTTTACTTTCGATACGTATACTTGCTTAGCACGTTTTACATTTCGTATCTTCTGTCGGCATGTTTTACTCGTTATAACGATGTTACTTCTGCATAAGCATAAGCATGCTCCTGTTTCTTGTTCTTTTTACTACTCATGCCACAGATAGCATACACTCACTCGCGATAAAAATAATAAACGAGCTTGCATGCTTCACTTTAACTTAAGACTTTAAATCTAAGCTGCGATTCCTACTACGACGTGGAGCTTGAGAAGCATGGTGGCGACATGGTCATCTTCTTCAATGAAACCTGTGTCGACATCAGCAAAACCCCCTTCTTTAGCTTAAATAACAAGCCCTAGGACTTCGAGGTCTTGGAGCATGGTGGGCAGCACGGTCATCTTCTTCAGCAAAACTTGTGTCGACATCAGCAAAACCCCCCTTCTTTAGCTTAAACAATGAGTCCTGGGACTCGAGGTAGTCCGCTGCTACGGCATAAATCCTCACCTTGTTCTTTGTAGAGCTTTTGCACGACCCTCCTGTGCCATATAATCCCTAACTCGCTTGGGCTTCCGAGGTTGTCGTCCGATACGACGTAAGCCCTCCTATATTTCAAGTAGTTTGCATAATCAGGACATTATGCCAACGTAATTCCTATAATTAATTTGCAAGATTGAAATTAAAATAAATCTCTTTCCAAAACTTAAAGCCCAACCATAGGATAGCCCGGGATGTCCTCGAGATCTGTGACATCCCATACCCTTCTCTTTGACTCCAGAAATAACTGTTCCACATTGCGCACTTTCACCTATTGGATTCCTACTACCAAATTTCGTTGAAAACCCTACCTTTTGAATTCATGAAGATAGAAACCCGCGATCTAAATCGAGAGTTCTCTCAGGTGAACTGGTCATTTGAGGGTAATTAACTATAGAGAACTGCCACTATAGGGAGTTTTAAAGACACCGGATAATATAAACCCTATTTAATTCTTTTGTATTAAAAGGGAATTTGTCGGTCACATAAAGGTTCGCGAGCCAGAACGGATGTCATGAATTTTGTGGTTTATTTGATGGAGCGATATTGTCGAGTAGGGTGTACTATTCTTCGGAACAGATGCGTTATTCGCGATATTACGTTCGTTCATCCAAACTGCTAAACGAATGAGATCTGTCCTTTCTCATTCTAATATTTTAAAATTTAAAAATCTTATTTTCAAAACTAATATACATATATCCATTAAATTAAATCTAAAAAAAACGCAAGCTCTTAAGCGGCCGACAAGGATATCTGCAAGTTGACTACTACAACAACAACAACAACAACAAAGCCTTAATCCCACTAAGTGGGGTCGGCTACATGAATCCTTTTTCTCCATTGCGTCCTATTTAGTGTCAAATTTTCGTTTAATTCTAATAAATTAAGATCATTTTTTATGCAATATGCCCAAGTTTTCCTAGGTCTGCCTCTGCCTTTCTTAACATAAGTTGTATTTAAAACATCTACTCTCCTAATCGGATCATCGGGTGGTCGACGTCTAATGTGACCAAACCATCTAAGGCGACTCTCTCTAATTTTATCCGTCATCGGTGCAACTCCAACCCTTTTACGGATATATTCATTTCGCATTTTGTCTCTAAGTGTAAAGCCACTCATCCACCTAATCATTCTCATCTCGACAACACTTAACTTAACATTATGCTTCTCTTTTAAAGGCCAACATTCAACACCATAGAGCATTGAAGGTCTCACCACCATCTTATAAAATTTTCCTTTCGATCCTAAGCGGTACTTTTCTATCACACAATAGGCCGGACGCATTCCTCCACTTCAACCAACCAACTCGAATTCTACTATTAACATCCCCATCTATATCACCATCGCTTTGAACAATGGACCCGAGATATCTAAATCGTTCACACCTTTTAATAATTTGATCACCCAAAGTTACACTGCTTGTCACTTAGACCTACTATTACTAAAATTACATTCCATGTATTCGGTTTTAGTTCTACTCAAACGAAGACCTTTAGACTCCAATGTAGACCTCCATAATTCAAGTTTTTCCTGGACGTTTTCTCTTGTCTTATCCACGAGGAGGATATCATCGACAAAAAGCATACACCAAGGTACATCCTCTTGTAAATGCCCAGGTAAGACCATCCATAAATAAAGCAAAAAGATATGGGCTTAAAGCCGATCCTTGATGTAAACCAACGAAATAGTAAAATATTTGGTTAATCCTCCTTCGGTTCGAACACATGTAACGACTCTAGCATACATATCTTTAATGAATTGAATATAAGTCATATCAACACCTTTCTTCTCGAGGACTCTCCAAAGAACATCTCTAGGAACCTTATCGTAAGCTTTTTCTAAATCAATAAAAATCAAATGTAGATCCTTCTTATTATCTCTCGTACTTCTTCATCAAACCTCTCAATAAATATATAGCTTCCATGGTAGACACCTGACCGCATAAATCCAAATTAATTATGAGAAATCTTCGTAATACGTCTTAACTCTATGTTCAATTACCCTCTCCCATAATTTTAAAGTATGACACATCAATTTAATTCCTTTATAATTTGCACACTCTGTGCATCTCCTTTATTCTTAAAAATGGGGACCAAAATGCTCTTTCTCCACTCCTCAGGCATCTTTTTAGTTTTTAAAATAATATTAAAAAGTTTAGTAAACTAGGAAACACCCAAATCACATAAACATTTCCACACTTCAATTGGGATATCATCAGGTCCTACAGACTTTCCCCCCTTGGTTTTCTTTAAAGCCTCATCAACTTCTTTTTTACTAATGCGATGGTAAAAATGAAAAGTTTTATTATTATTAACGATATTAAGATCACTAAGGTCAATCGTACTTTCAACATCATCATTAAAAAGTTTATCAAAATAACTCACCCACCTATGTTGAATATCTTTTTCTAAGAAAAGACTTTTGATTTTCATCTTTAATACATTTTACTTAAGTTAAATCTTTACATTTCTTTTCTCTTTGTTTGGTCAGTTTATACATATATTTTTCACCTTCCTTAAGTATCTAACATGTTATAAAGATCACTAAAAAGCAATTTTTAACGTCATGATTATTCTTTTACACTCCTCGCGGTCGTTTTATATTTTTCACGGTTCTCTACGACTTTTACATTTAAACCAATTTTTATAAGACAACTTTTTATATTTTATCTTTTCTGTACATTATTATTCCACCACCAACTATTTTTATTTATAGAAACTTTTTCTTGATTCTTCAAGTACATCTTTAGCCACTTGTGTAATAAGTATTAGTTAATTTTTCCCACATAACATTCGCGTCTTCACGAACATCCCAAATATTTAAATCTTGAATTTTACTCATAAAAATAATTTTATTTGTGTCTTTTAGGTGTCCCCATCTTATTCTACGATGTTGAATCCAGTATTCTTTATTTTACAACTCTTCATCTTAAAATCTGAACTAATAATCGATGTTCAGTACTTAATTCGTTCACTTGAATAACCTCGCAATCCTTACAATCTTAACGATCTCTTCTTCTCATGATAAAATAATCAATTTGTGTTTTATTATATTCATTCTTATAAGTAATAAGATGCTCATCTCTTTTCTTGAATAAAGTATTAGTAATAATCATATCATACGCTAAAGCAAAATCTAAAATCGCTCTACCTTGCTTCATTAATCGCTCCATAACCGTAGCCTACCATGAATATTTCGAAATCTTCTACCACTTCTACCGACATGTCCATTTAAATCTCCTCCAATAAAAATTTTTTCTTCGAGCGTGTCAGATTGCTATGATAGTCTTCTAGATCATTCCGAATTTATCTTTAGAACATATATCTAAACCAATTCGAGGAAGCATAAAGTACTTATAATATTAAAAATCTTAAGTATCAATAATAATCTTAAGTCTTTATAATTCTATCTCCAACTCTATTAATTTTGACAACATTATCTTTCAAACTCTTATTTATAATTACACCTACACCATTTCTAGTACGACTCTTACCAAAATACCATAGTTTAAAACCTAAGTTATCAATCTCCTTAGCTTTTCCTCCAACCCATTTAGTTTCTTGAATACATAGGATATTTATCTTTCTAATGATCATAATATCAACCAATTCTATTAGTTTACCATTGAGAGTACCTATATTCCAGGATCATATCCTAATACTAGTATCATGAACTAACTTCTTTACTCGCATTCGTCCGTAATGTGGGAACCTCGCTACTTCGACACTACACCTGAGCGCAGTGTAACGGCCTTGCACACTTTCCACCGTATTCAGCTATACATACGCGTCGCTTCCAGGGACGCCCTAAGCACTTACACAATGATCGAAAGGATTCATGTCATGATTTTTTTTCGACAAGTTTTACGCTGGCTGTCGACTACCTAATGCAACCCTCCACTTTTCACATCCGGGCTTGGGACCGGCAACGGCAGTGTTTGCAAGTTGACTACTATATGAGAAAAATAGAACACAAATCTCCCTAAAATCCAGCTTCTCCTTGATAAGTGACGGTCAATCTCTGCATGCTTAGTGCGATCATGTTGGATCGGATTATGAGCATGCTAATGATGCCTTTATTATCACAGAAAAACTGTAGAGAAACAAGGGCCGGTCTATGTCACGGAGCATGATACGCAACCAAAAAATTTCACATATTCCCGAAGGCACAGAATGAAACTCGGCTTCAGCACTGGTACAAGCAACCACTGACTGTTTTTTCGTTTTTCCAAGTGACAGGGTTTCCGCACACGAACGAGCAATAACATGAGGTAAATCGCCAACCATAGACGGACTTGGACCAATCAACGTCCATATAAACTGCAAAGAGCGAGAGTCATGGCGAGAGAAAAACAAACCTGAGCCCGGTGTGTCTTTTAAGTACTGGAGAATCCAGTGGACAATGGTGAGATGGTACTCATAGGGGTCATACATGAACTAACTTACATTATCAAGTGACAAATGTCAAAGCGCGAATGGGAGCGGTAAATGAGATTACCCACAAGGTGTTCGTAGTGTGCCTTGTTCACCAGATCGGCATTGCAAACATCTGTCAATTTCTCAATGGAATCCATCGGAACAACAATAAGTTTGCAAAGGAGAAGGTTGGTCTCGGTTAATAGCTTTATCACATATTTACACTGGGAAAGACAAATCCCCATAGAGGACTGAGCAACTTCCATACCTAAGAAATATCGGAGAGACCCCAAATCCTTCATTTCAAAAGATGAGGCAATGATGCTTTTAAGAGACTCCGTGGCTGGCAAATCATTACCTGTGAGCACAATATCATTGACAAAGACGATGATCATGGCAATAAGGCCACTAAAAGTATGTCGAAAGAAAAGAGTATGATCAGATTGGGCCTGAGAGCACCTATGGCCCACAACCCGAACCAGGCCTGAGAGAATTGCTTCAGTCCGTAGAAGGACTTTCGCGGTTGGCACATTTGGCAATGAAAAGTTGTAGAGTCAACGCCCGGAAAGAGAGACACATACACCTTTGTGAGATCGTCATTAAGGAAAGCATTCTTGACATTCAATTTGAGTAAGGGCCAATCCAAATACATGGCAAGGGAAAACAAAACTCAAATAGTGTTCAATTTAGCTACCGGAGCAAAAGAATCCTCGTAGTCAACTCTCTAGGTTTGTGAATAGCCTTTGGCGACCAACCGCACTTTGTTTCATTCAAAGGATCCATCGAAATTAAAGTTGGTATTGAAAATCCGCCGGCAACCCACTTCTTTCTTTCCTCAAGAAAGATCAACAAAATCGCACGTATGGTTTAGCCAAAGGGCATGGGCATTTATCTCATCCATTACTACAGCCATCCCGAAAGGGCCCGTCAATGTTGCATCAATAGTTGATGGAAGACAATCTGTCAGGGAAGTGGCAAATACTTTGTAGATCGGCGATAAGTTGTAGAATGAGATGTATTTTGCCATGAAATAAAGAGAGCATGCTTGATTGTGTACCTAAATGTAGAACTTACCTCCTCATTTGAAGCAGGAGTAATCCCATAAGTTGGGAGAGTGTAGTTTTTGGGGTGTTGGCCGGAGCGGATTCCAAGACCTGAAGGAGGCAGCTCGTTGAATAGTCGAAGCATTAGAAAGACTCTCAACCAAAAGTTTGATGCGCCGAGTATATACACGAAGAGTAGATAGAAGAGATATTGATCTGGTTGGTGGCGGCTCCCGTGAGAGTGAGGGTTCCTCGAAAACAGTTGTTGGAGATGTAGGTGGAATATCCACCGAACTCGGAAAAAGAATAGCATTCAAAAAATCTAGCTACACCTCACTTGAGGCAGTGTTAGGGAAGTAGGGGACACTTTCAAAGAATGAGATATTGACACTCACATTGAGTTTATTTGTGACATAATCGAGGCATTTATAGCCTTTTTTGAATAGCAGAATATCCGAGAAAGACACATTTGATTGAACAGAAATCAAGTTTACTACAAGTTGGGGGCAGTGTTTCTAAAAAATCCATGAAGCCGAATATTTTGGGGTCTAAAGAGTAGAAAAATCAATTGGTAGGAAAACACAAATCAAGATAGCTAAAAGGATCCGAAAGTCGTGAATAATTGTGGGGACCTTATTGATGAGATATGTTACGGTAAGTACATCACTGCAAAAATGTTTTGAGGCATTAGATTGAAACATAATAGAATGAGCAAGGTGCCGGTTTTTTTGTTCAGCTGTCCCATTTTATTGAGGTGTATTCATACAGGAGCTATGATAGAGGAAGCCCTTACTAAGGACTCTCTAATATAGAGTTAAAAAATTCACAAACGTCGTCGATTCGAAAGACATGAATTGATGTTTTGAATTGGGTCAAAATGAAAGAGTGTAAATTTTTTAAGATGACTGCAACTTCACATTTGTCTTTTCAAGTGGGATCATCAATGAAGGTAAGAAACCACAATTTATTAGTGTAGCTCGGAGTTGAGAGGATACACATAACTCATTATGAATTAGTGAAAAAAGAGTGGAAGGAGTGTAAGAGTGAATATTGGATGCGATGATGTTTAGGTAACTGACAAATCTCATGTTAGAACCAAGATAAATTTTTATTAGTAAACGTCAAAGAATACAACTGTTTTAAATATTAAAAATTGGGATGATCCAAAAAACAATGTAGAAGCATAACAGGATATTCAGTGCACAGAGAAAAACTATAACTACTGGATTAAGTGTCCTTGTCGTCAATGTCTTTCCCTTGGAAGAAGTAGAGCATGACTACCCGCTTAGCAGTTCCAATCATACTCCCCGAACGATTATCCTGAAAGACAAACATCAGAAGAAAAATGAGCAACGCAATCAAGGTCATATGTCAACTTACTGGCTGACAAAAGAATACACTTCAACGAAGGTACGTGTAACACGAGTTCCATAGCTAATCCGGCTATTAGAATAACAAATATTTTACCCGCAATAAAACTATGGGAGTTGTTAGCAATTTTAATAGTATATCTCCTGGAGCACGAAGAATATGTCGAAAAGGCTTGAGATCATTCGGTTATGTGGTCCGTGACAACTGAATCAATAATCCATATACTATATTAGAAGAACCAAAAGCAGTGAGTGTCATAAGAATGTTAACTTGACGGATATGGGAGGTCGACAAGCTGAAAGAGAACTGACTAGACCCAAGCAACTTAAAGTGCTTCATCTAACTCTTAATCGAGTTTGGTGATTCCAGGATGTTCAAGTGTGAGTCGGTTGTACCTTCATGGATTCTGAAGTCATAGAGAGACCCTTAGCAACGAAGGAATTGGTTGAAAGTTTATTCGCCGGTTTCCCATGAAGCTTTCAACACTTGGCACGAGTATGGTAAGGTTCGTGACAGAAATCACAGGTGGAGTGATTGCCTCGCGATGGCATGAATGATTGTTGAGCACTATTGGAGACCAAGGCGTAAAGTTCAGTGAAGAAGTAGAGGTGACAAGCATGACAAGGCTCCGACTTTCTTCATGGAGAATCTCGATGAATGCTGCCCGAGTTGAAGGGTATCCGACTTTGTCAAGATCCTTGTTTAGGCCGACCAGGAGTTGAAACACACGATCCTCTTCCAAAATTTTTTGGAAGAGGGAAAGATCAGTCGGAGAGTCCCAAATGTAGTATAGTAGAGATCACATTTCATACATAAGAAAACCAAGCCATTCCAATACTATCACGGTACCTTTGTTTTGACTCGCAGATCTTCTTAGAAACCTCATAGAATTGATCGGAATTCCCTACGTCATAGTAAGTATCACAAACTGTTAGTCCATATGCCACTTGTAAATGGAAGAAATGGATACGAACGACCAATCGAAATCCATGTAATTAATCAGCCATAACATGAAAATAAAATTCTTCACCTCCCACGCTGCATACATTGGATCGGCCTTCGAAGGTTCAAGAATGATACCTGTGAGATGGTAGAATTTCCCACGTCCTTTGACGAAGAATGATACAACTTGGGTCCATTGAAGAAAATTAAAGCCTTTAAGTTTATGAATGGTGATCAAGAAGTTTGGGTGGTTTTCAGGTCCTTCGATCTGCAGAGGGATTGAGGTCGATGTCTATCCTCCGGTGGACTCAAGTACACCATCGGAGTGAAGCTCGGTGGTGGAGTCCACGATCATTCCGACCGAGCCAAAGGTAAGGCTGGGATGCCAAGACATAGAAAGATTCTGGCTCAAGAGGGAGAGCAGGCAGCAAGAGGTACTACAAGGGATAGATTTGGTTGCAGGAAGGTGCTCTGGAGATCCTTGGGGGGGGGGGGGGGGGCTAGAAACACTGCCAGAAGGATCAGCAACAGCAGACTTCAAAAAATCGGTGACAGGAAAACCTGCAGAGAAGCCGGAGCTAAAATATGCAAGGTAAGGGCTCAGCAGTGGGAGAATCGATAGGGAAAAAGGGAACCAACAACAGAAAAAATTGTAGAAGGCTTGCAGGAAGTGTCGGCGGCTAGGGTGGTGTCTCGGCAGCAGCTAGAGTTAGATTAATGGCTTTGATATCATGTAAAAATTCAACAGAAAAATTTTTATTAATATCAAAAGGGGTATAAATATATGATACTAGAGTTATAAAATAGGAAATACATAAAAGAAGAAATACAAATATAAGGAAATATCCGGAAAGGAAAGGAAATAACTAAATGCTAATAATTCTAATAAGCAATTTAACATACATCAATGTATTCTTTCATCATTCATAATCATCTCAACGCTTAAATTCAGCATTGTTAGTACACCCGCATAAAAAATATTATGGCAGGCAGGTCAACTTTAATTCTCTACGTTACTCAAATTGATCAGCCCTCAATTCCATTGTCAAATGAATCATCACTAAATTGTCTACTTTCAGTAGAATAAATCTTTCCCTCTTAGGACATGCTAATTTCCACTAGAGTTGAGTAAGCAATGCCCAACTCTTGCAAACAAATCTAAATGCTGTGAAAAATCTTATCTTAAAGAGTTATCGGAAGAATTTTGCATCAATATGTATCTAGAACTAACTATAAGTGTGATGCTCAAAATTTACAGAGAAAATTAAGAAAATAGTGATCACTCACCTAAACAGAAAAAATATCACAATATTGAAAACTTTGAAATCAGCCACTAATTAGTTGGCGACTTCCAATTGATCGAGGTACTCAATTGGTGGCATAACATACTGCATTATGAATAATTAGTTGGTGACTTCACTTGATCGAGGACAGCTCCATTAGTTTTTAGAATAATTGTACCATAAAAAACTAGTGTTTAGATACTCGTCTTTGATAATAAAATAAAAATTAAAAAAAATAAAACAAAATAATACTTTGCAGACTTTGTCACCAATTAGATGTGTAACAATGAAGCCAACGCTAATTGGGTAATGACAGAAAGGATTTGCATCAAATTTGGAGCTATCAGTACTTAAAAAGTGTTGAATTTGTCATTTTAACAAAATAAAAATATGGTATTCACAGCACTTTTTGTTGGTCTGTTACTACCCACGAATATCAGATAGTGCGATGTCTTTTGCAACTAATTCATTATTATATTAAAAAATTAACCTTCATTCCTGTTCATTTTCTCAAGATTCAGATTGATTTTCTATAGTTTTAATTTCATAGACTATTCTAATATAATTACTATAATGCATATAATCATCATAAAATTCAAAATAGTAAATCCAAATTTCTACAAAATCGTTTAAATATTTTAGAAGATGAACGGCATGATTCCAAACTAAGACAGCATTGCGAAAATTAAAAGAACTCTTCAATATAAGACAAAGACAATCAATAACTAGCCACCAATTAAGATTTAAGCGAGAAGATATTTTAGACTTTTAAAGATCATTGAAATTCTAACATACATATTTTGTTGGAGAATCAAACTAAAATTTCACAAAATAATAGTAATAATAATAAGAAATCTAAAACTAGATAATAGAGTTTTCATACAAAATTTTCACACGTGTAAAAACTAAAATTCCTCTTACTACAGGATATTATGGTGCTGCATCAAAATGACAAGAATTATGCTCCCAAACCTTTCAAATATGAAATTTGAAAATAGACATTCTCATCACGCCTCATTAATTTCAGACCAATTCATCAATAGACCAAGTTTGCTATCAAAAAACCGAACATTCGGAGCCTGTCTGGCAATGGATTCAGGCCAGGATTTAACCTGCATTTAGGTTTAATCTTGCCGGACAGCTATTTGCACAAAATCAAGCCACAACTACGATAAATCTGTGTTTCGCGGATTTCATCCATATATCCAGGATTTACTAAATCCTCCAAATCACTCGTTCTACTTCGTGCTGCTGATTTAACGTCGGGAGTGTGAGGCTGGAGGAAAGAGCACAAAGAAAAAGTGGAAGCACCGATCCAGGGAGGTTTTGTCCATGAAGCATGAACGGAAAAGGAGAGAAGATGGGCTCCATACAAGAGAGCAGGACGGGTGTAGCCCAGAAGCAGCCTCACGTGCAAGCAGGAGTTGGAGATGCGTAGTTTGGCGCAATTTTCGGAGCGAAGAACAGTTGGGAATTGGGGGGGGGGGGGGGGGGGCGCTGAGAAAGAGAAACGGATAGACAAGAGAGCAGAAAGAGAAACGGATGGACAAGAGAGGGAGAAATGTATGCATATATGCTATGAGACTTGGGACCCCATCCACGGAATACGAAAAAAGATTTAAGCATTCAGTCTGAGTTTCAATGGAAGAAGATTGCTTTACATCATTGCTATTAATCTGATTGTTTTCATTTATCTTAATTAAATAATTATCAGTTCAAACTATTTTCTTTTAATGTCCAAGGCTTTGTTAGTATTGATGGAAAGTCAAGGAACTAAATTTAAATTCATTCAACTTGTGGGTTGTTAGGCTTTTGCAACAAATAAAAAAATCAAACCAAATAGAAACATAAATAATTTAACATTATGTAACAAACTTAACAGACTTTTAAATCCTGGCACAAATTGTCAAACAATTTCACAACATTTAACAGAATTCACTAAATCCATTGTCAAACTGTTTTTAGGATTTAATCCTTCCAGAATTTAATAAATCCAGATTTATAGGATTTATTAAATTCTGCTAATTTAAATCTCATCAGTTACCGACTTACCATACAACCCCTCAATGAAATTTTAATCTTTGCTATATCCCTGTGTGTACAATGACATTTGCCAAAATGAGTAATGATGCTTATTCTTTATTCCTTCCAAAATTTGAGATATTTTTGGTTTTAGTAAAAAAGCTTATCCCAGAAGCGAATAGAAGCAAAAAGAAGGTAAAAGTAGCAAAACTAGCAAAGTAAAAATGAAGGTGAAAATAAAAATCAAGCTTCTTACCGTGATGGAGGATCAGCATAAGTAGAATAATCTTGAAATACATCAGAGATCATTTCACCACCACCTGGTCAGAAATTCAACAGCATTAAGAATAAGCAGAGTATATAGATGGATCTAGAGGCAAGGTGAGCGGGAGGTGCTAAACTCAACTAATATGGAAAAACTTCATTACCCAAAAACGGTGGCATGGAAGACAAAAGGTCGAGTTTTCCATACAAAAATCCGATGCCTGTAGGCCCACACATCTGAGATATGGTTGTCACGTTCTAACAGTCACCCTCAAAGGATGAACTTAAAAAAACTGATGCAAAGAATCTAAATAAAACAGCAGAATAAAAATAGGGCCATTTACATAGCACACAATTATAATGTATTTACATATCTCACACCAAACTTTCATATTCACACACATAGCACTCAAATCTTAAATTTTACATCAAATATAGCACTACCAATATACATTTTCATGCATATGTTTAAAGCACCAAAGTGTTCTATATGTAAATATAGAAGTTTAGGTGTGATATATGTAAATAAATAAGAATTGTGTGCTAGGTATGTAAATTTCCCATAAAAATAATAAGGCTAACCTTGTGGGATGATGCAACAAGAAAATCTACATTGAGCTTTTGAACATCTACCGTCATGTGAGGAACACTTTGACAAGCATCAAGCAGAACCCTTGCACCCACCTCATGAGACCAAATTACAATATCTTCTATAGGATGAACAGAACCTGTAGAGAAATACGAACTTGCTCAGAATTGTTTTAAATTACATTTCACCGGTCATCTTCTTATTTAATCGTATTAACAATAGCAGCATCAGTACTGCAAAGTTTGAAAGTTATAATTCCAAAGGCAAAATCTGAGAAATAACTACTTATATACAGAGTGTGATCATTATCAACAAATCTTACATCAAATGTGCAGAACTATATAAATATTTAGTGGGAGATTGTACAAAATTATATAATAGCCAAAATCATATAGCAATACAAAAAATATACAACAACAACAACAAAGCCTTAATCCCGCTAAGTGGGGTCAGCTACATGAATCCTTTTTCTCCATTGCGTCCTATTTATTGTCATATTTCCATTTAATTCTAATAAATTAAGATAATATTTTATACAATAAGCCCAAGTCTTCCTAGGTCTACCTCTGCCTTTCTTAACATAAGTCGAATCTTAAACATCTACTCTCCTAATTGGATCATCAGATAGTCAATGTTTAATGTGACCAAAACATCCAAGCAGACTCTCTAATTTTGTCTGTCACTGGAGCTACACATACCCTATCACAAATATATTCATTTCGCATTTTGTCTTTAAGTGTAAAGCCACTAATCCACTTAACTTAGTATTATGCTTCTCTTTTAAGGGCCAACATTCAGCACCATAGAGCATAGTAGGTCTCACCACCATCTTATAAAATTTTCCTTTCAGTCTAAGAGGTAATTTTCTATCACACAATAGGCCTAAAGTATTCCTCCACTTCAAAAAAGCAACTTGAATTCTACTGTTACCATCCCCATCTATATCACCATCGCTCTGAAAAATAGATACATTTCTGTCACTAGGGCTACTATTACTAAAATTACATTCTATGTATTCAGTTTTAGTTATACTCGAACGAAGACCTTTAGACTCCAATGTAGACCACCATAATTCAAGTTTATCTTGGCATTTTCTCGTCTTATCCACGAGAAGGATATCATCAGCAAAAAGCATACACCAAGGTACATCCTTTTGTAATGTCCAGTAAGACCATCCATAACTAAAGCAAAAAGATAATGGCTTAAAGTCGATCCCTACTGTAAACTAACAGAAATAGGAAAATATATGGTCAATCCTCTTTCAGTTCGAACACAAGTAACAGCTCTAGTATACATATCTTTAATGACTTGAATAAAAGTCATACCAACACCTTTCATTCTCAAGGACCCTCCAAAGGATATCTCTTGGAACGCTATCATAAGCTTGTTCTAAATTAATAAAAATCAAATGTAAATCCTCCTTATTATCTATGTACTTCTCCATCAAACCTCTCAAAAAATGTATAGCTTCCATAGCAGACCTGCCAGGCATAAATCCAAATTAATTATGAGAACTCTAGGTAAAATTCACCATACTTATCATCACCATTTTTCATTGATTTATAGAATTTATGTTATTCTAGAAGCTATGTAGAGGGGGATATTGTATGAAATTATTAATGATCGCAATATAAACATACCAAGTGTATTTGAAACATGATGTGTGACCACCAGCTTAGTCTTATTTGAGAGGGCTTTCTTCAACTTTTCGAGGTCTGGAACTTCACCTGTTGTCAAACCAACATATTTCAAAGAAGCGCCCTTTTTTTTAGCAACAATTTGCCATGGAACAATGGCACTGTGATGTTCTGCAACTGTAAGGAGAATCTGAAGAAAATTAAACATCATAAAAGACAAGTAAGAATGCTTACAAGCAACAGAATAACTAAAATTTAATATTAAAAAAAGCTGCAGATATAAACAAGCGATCAACAGCATTTTGTTAGACCAACACCGAGCTCACCAAAGAATTTGAAGAATTATGTTAGGAGCAAGGCAAAAACGGAAATTTAATCATTTGTTAATTATTATTGTGGGGTATAAATAGGGCTTATTATGCTTAGGGTTAAGTTATGCTCTGAGATTATTGACTTGAGCCAAAGGATTAGGGTTTGGGAGAGATCGTCTACCTCTAAAATTGCAAGTGCTTCTCTTTATAGATTTGAGTTGAGTTGCTTGGTGCTATTGAATAAAAAAACAATTTTGTTGCCCAAACTACGAAAAACTACTTTGGTTTTTAACAAACTGGTATCACAACATTCGATTATGGCAAACAAACGATGAGATCATGATAATTGGGAAGCCGCGACGGATCGCATACAAGTTTTAATAGAGAAGGGATTGAGCTCGTCCTAGTGGCGATCAAAGGAGCCGACGTTGGGATTGTGGTGATTCAAGCTAGTTTGAGCCAACAGAATCGCTACTTTACATAAATGGGAAGCCAATGAAGGGATCGCGGCATGAATATAGTCTCAATACAGTCGCGATTAAGTACTGGAAGCCAAGGTCAAGATCGCAACAAATATTGGGAAGCCAATGACAACAGAAGTGTGACGTACCCTAGTCGCACAGTCATGATTCAATTTCTTTAAGAAGCATCGTGGGGTGCCTTAGTCGCACGGTTGTGAGTAGAGCTAGTTGGGAAACCAATGAACGAGATCGCGGCGTTTAGAGCTCTGCCTTTGAGATCAAAAATTTTTTGAGAGAAATGTCAGCCAAAATAATAGATTCTCTGGAGGAGAAATAAAAAAAAGTGAGTAAAATCAGATCTAAAATGAAGGAGCATTTTCGCCCATGGATAGGCATTTCTCGGCCATGAATGGGTGGTTCTCATCCATGGAGGGGATATTCATGGCCCTGGAAGATATGACGAAGATCGTTGAGCTTCATGTAAAGCTGCCACCGCCTAGCACGGAAACAAGCGACGACATCTGGAGCACACGCGAGAAGCAACAATCAATAGGACTCTGCGGCATCAGGCAGTGTCATTGCCTTTGGGAGGATCTAGAGTCGTGGGATCGAGAGAAGAAATGGACTCGAGCGTGCAATAATCCCGGAACCGAGGGTTTTTCCCACAATGTGAGCCCAAATCGCTACACTCAAGTACAAGTGGACGAGAAAGATAGATGAATTCAGGAGATGGAGGTCGAGATCATACAGCTTAGTGTGAGTTCCTTCTCTAGCCCAATCTCATTAGTGAAGAAGAAGGATGGGTGTTGACATTATTATGTGGATTATCGAGCAGTGTGTGAGAAAATAGTACCCGACAAATTTCTCATCCCAGTGATCGATGAGTTGTTGGACATTTGGGGCAACAAAAGAATGTGTATAATACTACATTTCGAATTCATGACGATCACTATAAATTTCTAATTAAACGAAAAGGATTTTTAGATGAGAACACCGCGTGAGAGCCACACAAATTGATCCAGCAACTGTTTTTTTTCTTCCACCTTGAGGACAAGGTGCCTTTTGGGAGGGTGTTGTCATGACCCGATCCAGGACTTTGTATTAATCAAGGCAGGTACAGATGACGAGTAGTAAAAATTAAAATTTTATATATTAATTTTCTAAAACTAATATTTAAATAATAAAAGTGTCACTAGAGAATAAAATAAAGTAGCAAGGTAAAACTTGTTTCATTACCGATTGTCCGCGTCTTATATAAACATTTTATCTTCTATTGCTTATATTTTAATCAAAAAATTTAAACATAAAATGATAGTATACAATGACAGTAAGCTAAACAAAGCAAATGAATACTCACACTCCTAAACTTCAACAATGTAACAAAAAGTGAACGATATGCATGCTAGTCAGAGATATTATAAATCAATATAAAAACAATAAACAATTTATTTTTTCAAATATAATTTTTCATGATAGTTCATAGCATTCAATGTGATTTACCATATCAATAATATGTCTATGTCATTTGATATATGTACAACCGTCACAGGAGCATAGTCTAAAATTGTGTCAATTAAAACACATCAATATCAATAAGCACTTCTATTTACCTGCACAGGTATCAGTGTTACCCCGCTAATAACACAAAAGGTAAACTTCATCGTAGCAACCATGCACATGCAAGCGTACTAATAAGTTACTATTTAATAATAATTATTTCATTCTCATTTGCATAGCAGTCATAAGACTTATATAACATTTAATATACATGATAATTTAAAAAATATTGAGTATACATAATTCCTACAATAAAAATAAATAGAATCATAAAGTATGAATTTGCAATGATTTCAATATAACTAGTGACAGTAACAATAAATACATTTAGTCTATAAAGGCAAAAATATTACTATAGCATAAAAACATGAGTACTCACCGTTAATGTTGGAACTTTCTTCATTTTCCTCCAAACTGAAATTTTGCCGTTTAAATCTTATTTAATTAAATAAATTTTTAATATTTTAATACACATATGTGTGTGTGTATTCACTATTTAAAATAATCAAAGCCTAACATTTATCTCAATTATCTTGGTCTCTTTCACAAATATTGACCACTATATTCCTCTAAATTTAGGACTTAATAGTTTTGATCGTGATTTCAAAAGCATTTAAATTTGCACGCGAGATTTGACTTCAACCTGCATACACGAGCCATATCATTCTCTCCTTGGGCTCGAGTTCTTCATCTTTCCTTCGCAACAGAGCCACTCGAGAGCTTCTTGAAAATCAATGATCTCCCGCAAGTCGCAGCGTCATCATACCCCTTCTTTCTTCTTTCCTTCTTTTTCCTACACGCACACAGTTAGGGTTTGTGTTATCTTTTCTTCGGCTTTGACGCTTCCTCCCACAAGCCAATACCGCAGAAACAGTGACTCCACCTCCGCTTGCTTCTTGTACGCAAGTGACTTGCCCAAGATGCAGGCTAGTCTTCCTTTTCTAAGTATCGCTCGTCACCTACAAGTAAGGAAAATTGGACGTGACAGCACTCCCCTCTACTTCTCTTCTCGCTCTGTCTCTCTTTCTCATTGTTTTGTTGATTTGAAATGGAGCATACGACTCTTAAGTTAAAACAAAGAGAAGCTTATCCTTATGTCTATTCAATTAGTAATGTTATCATTATTATTATTATGATTTTTCTTTTTCTTCCAGTTATTATAAGGGTAATGTTAGCCTGTTGCCAGACTTGCTAAAGGATTTGAAGATTTATGTTAGACGCAAGGGAAAAAGAGCAATTTAGTCATTTGTTAGTTATTATTGTGGGGTATAAATAGAATTTATTATGCTTAGAGTTAAGTTGTGCGATAAGATTGTTGCCTTGAGTCTTAGGAATTAGGATTAGGGTCTGGGAGAGATCGTCAAGCTCTCAAATTGTAGTTTTGGGGTTAAAGTTTGAGAACGATCACCTACATTTCAAATTATAGGTGTTTATCTTTATGTATTTGAGTTATGCTACTTAGTGTTATTGAAATAAAATATTTGTTTGCCTTAATTTCTGTAAAAAACTCCTTTGATTCCTAACACATTTCTAAGATCAAAAAAAATAAACAAGCAAAGATAAAACTGAAAGATTTAGCTACAATGAACACAGGAAAGCAAACCTCGTCACCAGAGCCCAAGTTTAAGTCACCCCATGAGTTAGCTACTAAATTGATAGCTTCAGTAGCATTCCGAGTAAACACGATCTCTCTATGATCTGAGGCATTGATGAAATCTGCAACTTTTTCTCTGGCATTCTCGTATGCAGTTGTAGCCTTTTGACTATTCACATACAAAATGACAATAAGCAGACATTAAGAGAGCTTGAACCATAAAAATAGCAACAACAAAAAAACTGGGATACCAAAGAAAATGTTAGTTTGGTAACTCATGTAAAATGGAAAGCACAAAAAATGAGGTTTCATTCTTTTGATATTCTTACATTGCAATGGACAATGTTAAGGTAACAGTAGAGAATCTTCCGGCCATTTGGATGACCAAAAATTCAAACCCTTGATACTTTCAAGATGGGAATATAGAATCATAATAATAGAAACATCACCATTAACGTTCCAAAATATGGCATTTTCTGATATCAAAAGAAATACAACGTGGTGCAAATTGTTCAAGATTATTTGTAGGATAGTTGGTCATTATAAATTAATCATACATTGAGGGTTTGTGAATGATCCAACCTTAAGCCAATTCAATCATGACTCAAGATCATTCGTGAACTATCGAATCTCCAGTTTACTTGACTCCAACCTAATTGATTCAAAGTCATTCAATATAATCTTAACAAGCCAGACGTAACTTTAGGTTGTCTTACTATAATCTCAATTCAAAACAGGTCAATCTTATATATTTCAAGCAACTCAAGCCCATAATCAACCAAAATAAACCCGCACAAAATTATACACGAGAATGTGCAACTGTGTGCATATGTGAGCATGTGCGTATGTGTGCATGCATTAAAGCGTATATATGCAAATACATTTCAATCTAGTCATGCACACATTCAAGCATATATACATATACATTTCAATCTAGTCTCAAGCTAGCTCAATTTACTATGGTTAGCTCAGTTCGATGTGATTAGGGGATTACATATTGCTATATTTCAATATGAGCTTAACAAGGTAAAAAAGCTAATCCAATCCTCAAACGATATTCAATCTTCGAGTCAAACTTCTAAGCCCTACATGCCTCAATTACATCATGATGATTGAGCCAACTTCCATATAGTTAGTACATGAAAAAAATAATAATAAATAAAAAATAATAATGTGACATTTATTACACTAATAACTACATCAAAATGAAGTCAATCGAATAGAGAAACTGACTTCCAATTAAAATAAAAATGGAAAATTAATCTTTAACAACAGCTGAAAGCTTGCTAGTCATTGACAGAAATTCGTAACTTCTAATACATCTAGGGAATGTATGGTTTAAGAAAAGCATAGTAGGCACCAAAGACTATGACTGTACAAATGAAGAGTAATAAAGAAAAAAATTATTGACTAGTAATATACATGCAGTCTCTAAGCAAGTCAATAGATTAGGTAGTGAGCTCAATCTAGTACGGAAACACAAAACACCTAACTGGTGCTAGAATAAAAACCAATTAAAAACCAAATTATTCAATGCCATCAAGATCAATAGCAATATCAATATGTGGAAAATGATAAAAGAAACAAGCTAGAATCTGTATGATACATGGACATCAATGCATTCATGAAGAGTTCAAACAAAGTAAGGACATGCAACCCGCCAATTAACAGTTTAATTGCAAACTGGAGACTAAAGATATCACTGCAATAACCAAGAAAATAAACAAAAAACTACAAAGTTGACAATGTAATTATTTTGCATGAAAATAAGAATTGATCCACTAATCTAAATTGTTGTTTCTAAAGATTATATGATGTCCTCTAAGATCACCAGTCTAAAATAAGCATGGAAATACTTTATGATAAAGCAGGGGAGTGCAAAATTTAAGACAGAAGGGTAGTAGTTTAACCGCCAAATTTATATTCCACATTTTAAGGTATAACATACAAGAAGTAATCAGGCTTTAGAGTTTACGACTTTCAAAACCTAGCTAAGTGAGCCTTTCACAAAATCTTAGCATTCATAAATTTTGGTATTGAATTAAAAACTTAAGATTTTATGGAATTTTTACTATCATCCAAATTGCATTTGGATATTTTATCAGCAACTTTATCCAAGCCTCTTCCTTTTATGGAGAGAAAGTAGGACCGAAAAAATGAGGTGGTGGAAAGGCATTTTCTTTCAGGAGCCTACAAAAGGTTGCACAAATGAACACAGGGAAGAGTAAGATAGAGTAAGCATTTAGGGATTGTTACCTTGCCCTTATGATTGACCTATTAAACAACAGAAAGAGATTATGTTGTTGCATTCTTGGGTTTTGCTCAAAGAAGAGTTACTACTCCATTCTCAATGGCCTCTCTAGGGAATTTTTTTAATCAAGTGTAGGTGAATCTCCTCATCTCTTTCTGGTATCATTAGAAAAGGGAATTGATACACGCATGCATCATTCCCTAGTTAGCACTTCTTTTTCTGTGTCTTCTATCCCAATGAATGTGGTCATTATTTTTACATAAAACATGTCATTTCGGTGACTTTTATTTTCTAGACTCTGTTTTTTTAACTTGTTCCACATATTTTTGGTGTTCTTATATAAGCACACCTAGATTACTCCAACCTCTTCTTTGCCACCAAGATAGATAATTTGGGCCATTTGCCATGACATTAAGAAGCAAATATCATCCAGGAATAGGTTAAACTTCTACTTACAACTTAGGGATTAAGAAGAATTAATTACTCAATTATATCAGTAAAAAGGGACAAGTAAAAAGTCATGATCAAGAAATTATGTGTGAGGATTTACACAAAACCATCGTCCAGTAACAAATAAAGAAGATGCACATTGACATTTTTTACAAAAATTTACTTGAACAATGAGCTAATTGTCAATACAGAAAGTCGGATCAATAACTAAGAAAGTCCACGGAATTCATATCCCCCCAATCAAAGGATCAAAATATCAAGTAAAAGGTGCTTTTAAAAAGATTATAAAGAAGAAAACCCCTTCTTTCAGCAATAGAAGCTAAAACATCAGACGAAAAACAGTTCCGTGATACCTCAAATAGTGCACTCCACGATGGACGTTAGAATTAGAAAACTCATAATACTCCTTCAATGCCTTCAGTACGTAGTTTGGCTTTTGAGATGTCGCAGCGTTATCCATATAGACCAGATCACGGCCATTAACCTTCTGCAATGCCCAAGAAAAACTCAATATAAATTTCTTACGAACTGTAAAAAACTTTATATCGCCGTAAGAACTCCAATAACGGCACTTCAAAAAGGTTACAAAACTGAAGCTTTAGATCAATACAACGTCAAAATAGTAATATTTATCGCATTAGCAACGAATTTGAACCAAAGATGCTGGATGACCAAAGAAGATGCATCGAATTATAGTTACCTGACGAAGGATAGGGAAATCGGACCTGGTGATGTCTCCTAGAGAAGTCGACTCCGAGTGTTCCAGCGGGACGAAAGCAGTAGTGGAGGCTTTAATGGAAAAAGAAGATGAACGCCGCCTGGTCCGGGAACCGACACCTGCGATGTTAGGGTCAGGGCTAGAGTTGGTGGCGAAGACATTGGGGCGGACAGTACCTTGAGGTTTGGAGTTGGAGAGGAGCTTCGAGAGGGAGCTGTGGCATGGAGGGGGAAAATGGCAAAGGGCGCCCATTTGCCTTGCGGATCAAACTAGACTGATTGGTAATGCGCGCTTCCGATGGAAGCCATGGTACTTATCGTGGAAGCACTGGTCGGACCATGAGTTAAACGAATCGGCTTGGCCGAATTCGTTTTCAGAAAAACTAAAAAGAAAACGAATTTGTTTAATTGCACGTTAGATGAGCGACTAAGGACACTTTTTTAGGTGCTTTTTATTTTGGAATGAATCTAAGGAGCTGTCTGGGGACTTTCCTTTCTGCTGCCCTCTAATATTTAGGGGTGTAGATAAGTGGAACATGAACAAGCTCAAACTCAACTCGTTTTCGGCTCGCTTATATTTCGAATTCAAAAAGTGTGCTCGTGTCCAGCTTGTTTGCTTAGCTAGCCGAACACGAGCTGTTTACAAACCCTAATCACATAACCATAAGATGTTAAAAGGCTGGAGCAAGATTTAAAATTATTATTATTATTAAAATATTTATTTGAATCTAATTTAATAATTTTTATTCTATTTTCTTAATTAATACCTTTAATTGATTATAAATCTATGTTGTATTATTGTCAATTAAATTTTTTTAAAATACTACTCATCAATATATATATATATATATATATGTGTGTGTGTGTGTGTCTATATATTAAATATATATATATATGTGTGTGTGTGTGTGTGTGTGTGTGTGTGTGTGTGTGTGTGTGTGTGTGTGTGTGTGTGTGTGTGTGTGTGTGTGTGTGTGTGTGTGTGTGTGTGTGTGTGATACGCCATCAAATTCTCATCATCAAGCACGGATCTCGAAGACGTAGCACGAATCTCGATGCAATCTTTTGAGCGTGAAATATTCAAATCTCGATAAAAAATCATCTGGAGCTTCAATTTCAGCGAACTTATAGTCGAACCGACGGCTCGATGAAACGGACCCAATGATATCAAAACTAGTCCAATCCAAGTCAAATCGAGCCCGGATCAAGTCATTAAACCACTTTTAGAAGATTATCAGACACATTGGAAGGTCAAATGAATGCCGACATTAGCAAGCCCATACTCGAATCGAGCGTCTCGACAAGACGAATCCAACGAGCTCAAGATCACTCAATTCCGACATCGTTAAGACCATCAAATGCCCCTTAAACACCATCTGATCGAGGGGAGCTTTCTGAACCGTCCGATCGAAATGGCTGCATTAATTGCACCCAGAAGCCTATAAATAGACTCCAACTCTCACATGAGAGGGAGAGAGCCAAAAGAGAGAATCTGAACTCTTAAGAAGAAGAAGCAGCCTACATTTTCGCCGATCGCCGTCGATCACCGCCGATCATCGTGAACCACCGTCAATCATACACTGTCAGTCGACGCTGTAATCTACATCATATAATTACCTCTTCCCGTCTGTGGGACGAAGGATTTCTGTAAACAGCAATCAATAGTGGATTTTCACAACTGGGCCAAGCCCCGTGGTTTTTCCCTTTACGGGTTTTCCAAGTAAAAATCTTCTGGAGTCACTGCTTGTTCTATTTTCATCTGCGTGCGTGCTGAATTCTCGTACAACGCTAAGACGATAATTTGTTACTCTACCGCCGCGAATTTTATAAACACGCATCAGTTTGGCGTCGTCTGTGGGAAAGGTCTTAATCCCACCACTGAAGTACTTGTTCAATTTCCTACATGGCAAATAGAAACGATATTCGACACAACGGAGTAGCTCGCTCCAACACCCATCATTCCAGGGAACTGTCACGTAGTCAAGGGCGATATGTTTCTTCATCGTCCCGTCCTGGAACGCGCTATTCTGCCAACGAGGGGGTTTCAGGTCCTTCTATGGAAGAACGCATGAGAAGAATGGAGGAGGCTCAACTGCAGATCTTACAATTTTTACGTGGGACCCAACAAGCACCTATGAATGAAACTCGTTCACCATTAAATCCACGTCCTATGAGAAACATGCTTGGAGGAAGTCGTACCGGTCCCCCTCCCCATGAAGGAACATTTCCCATACCAGGTCGTGATGCTGAACTCTTAGACACTGCAAGTTCCACCCATCCATCCCATGCAGCTCACCTAGCACCGCCACATCTCGCTACCATTCCAAATGATGTCATCCGTGACGAATTACGTCGCCTCGTCCGAGAAGAGTTCCCCATTGAGAAAAAGGATCACTTCCACACTCATCATAACATCAATGAATCCTCTCCCTTAGCGAATGAAGTCCTCCAACACCCCATTCCAACTGGCTTCAAGCTGCCGAACATTGACACATATGAAGGGATAATTGATCCCTATGAACATATTGATCATTATAGAACCATCATGCACATTCAACGTGCCTCTGACGCGCTTCTATGTCAAGTGTTCCCTGTTAATCTTAAGGGACAAGCTCGAACCTGGTTTTACTCTCTACCGGGGGCATTGTAAACACCTTTAACGAGCTTGTCAAACTATTTGTGGAGCGGCCATAAGCAAATCGAAGGATCATCAAGGATTCATCTCATCTCTCAGGAATTCGTCAAAGTGAAGGAGAATCACTCAAAGACTACTTCCGCAGGTTTTCTACTGAAGCCCGTCAAATTCCAGGAGTAGATCCAAAGTTGCTTAGGGGAGTCTTTCTCGGGGGACTCCGCCTAGGACCCTTCTATTCATCACTCATGCGGGAGACAGTTCGTTCTTACGCTGATTTGGTCCACCGTGTTGAGGCTCAAATCACTGCGGATGAAGCCATCACCGCACATAAGGAGCAATTTGAGAAATTCGGGGGAAAGCGCAAAGGCAACTCCAAAGATAACAATCAATCTTCACAACGGAGAAAATCTGAACCACCAAAGAATCGTGACCTCCTTCTCCAACCCGCGGGACAACGAACTGAATATCGGCCCAAGAAAGAATATACACCACTCAACGCTTCATGTGCTAACATCTTGATGGCCATTAAAGATGAGCAAAATATTAAGTGGCCTCACCTCTTAAAACCTAACTCGGGAAATCAAGAACAATATTGTCATTTCCATCGAAGTCGTAGACACACCACTGAAGCATGTAAGCAACTCAAGGAAGAGATTGAAAGGTTAATTAAGCAGGGATATCTTGGTAGATTTGTACTGCAGTAAACCAAATCGGTATCGATAATGCTCCTACGGGGGACAACATACACAAAGGCAGCAAAATGGGGGTCACCCATTCATAGGCGAAATTCAAACAATTGCTGGAGGCTCGTTGCTTACTGATCAAGTCCTTATCACTGTACCTGGTGAACCAGTACAGAAGAAATTACGCCTCGACCCTATCACTTTTAATGATTCTGATTTGGAAGGAGTTCGAGTCCCTCATCAAGATCCTCTCGTCATTGTTGACCTCATTTTTGATGAGGTCTTCCCTTCTTCTTTTTAGTGCTTAGGATCTAGCCTTAGGCTTTTCCTTTGACTATCTTAGAGGACTAGAATTGGGACCCGCCTTTTAGAAATTCAAACCACTTCTAAACTCCCTGCAAACTCCACAAACTCGACTATAGACCCCTAATCACCTAGAGGGTTGAAATCAAATATGGAAGTTTAAAGGATGAGTTCCTATAGGACTCTTTGGCCTTAGGACCGCCTACAGGTGGCTCGGTCGCAGTGAAGGGGCCGACTTACACACACATTACACTTATACACTACACTTACACACTACATTTCCACACACTTCCTAAAACCACACCCATACCCAACTTGACCTCCCGACTCATGTAGGTGATTCACATGGATGGTCCTTAACCCCTAAGCCCTCGGCTAAGAGGTTAGGAACAACATAATGAATGCCTCAAATGAGTCCTTTCATGGCTCATATGGGCTTGAAATGGCTTCATGGCTCAACCAAAATGATTTCACCCCACCCAAATTCACCCAATCTTCAATTTCCCAAATTTTCAATTTTTGACCCCCGGGACCCTACACCTACTAAACCTACCCAAAACCCTTGAAATTACCCAAATTTTTGCAAAATTTTCAAATTACCTAAAATTCTTCAAAATTATTCCCAAACATTTCCACATCACTCAAATTGATCATCTATATCCAAAAATACCAAAAATTCCAAGAAAACCTCCCAATATCCTCCAAATACCCAAAATACCCTTCTTGGCCTAAAAATCCAAAAATTCAGAAAATTCCCAGAAAATTCCAGAAAATCCCAAATATTCCCAATTTCATTTTGTCCAACTACACCATGGGCCAATTTTGTCAATTTACCCTACTTTTGTCAAAACCCCCAAATTGACCCATTTTAACCCAAAGTGGACCCAATGTCAAACCAAACCTACCCAATTGACCCCAATCTTGGTCCAATTCAATTCTAAACTTCAATTCAACATTCCCAATACCAATTTAGACCAAATCCAAGTCCAATTTGATTGACATTTGGATCCAATTTCACTTTGGGCCTTAAAGCCCAAATTTGGACCCATGACCCAAACTTAGCCCAAACTAACCCAATTCAACTCCAATTAACCCCAAATCTTTTCTAAACCTTCCTTAACATCCTCATAAACAAAACACTAACATGATTTGCCCAAGAGTTTGACCCAAACCCCACTCAAATTCAACCCAAAATCAAAAAGCCCAATTTTGACCTAAACCCAAACCTAACCCAAATGAGCCCAAATCCCAAAATCAAAACCCAACCAAAGCCAAAACCTCTTTGAAACACTCCCATAAACATTTCTTAATATTTATTTTACATCAATTTCAACCCTAGCCCAACATTGGCCCAAGTTAGCCTAATTTGACCTACATTGGCCCATTCACCAAAAGAATTCAAATCCAACCCAATTCAAGTCCAAACTACCCCAAATTTGCTTCAAGTCACTCATGACACATCCATGAGCTAAACCCAATAATTATTTGGCCCAACCTCTTTACAAAATTTCATCCCAAAATCCATCTTTAAAACTCAAAAGCCCACTTCCCTTAAACCTTCTTAAAAGCCCATTTCCTTCAAAATTCAAAAGCCCAAATCTACCCTAAAGCCCACATGACATCTCCATTTGTCATCCATTTAATTAAATCCATTACCTAAGTCCTAAAATCATCATTGAATTATTCCAAATGAAGCCTCATGCCAAATCACCCCTAAATACTAAAATTTTCCTTAAATCCATTTCCATGAAATTGACTTTACTTTTCCCAAGCCAAATGGAGCCATGGAGCCATGCATAAGCCATATGCAAGCCATGAGAGCCTCTTTACATGTCACCATGCCATTTTGGGCAAAAGGAGGAGGCTCTTTCCTTAATTCCTAAAGGTGATTAACCACTTCCATGTTTCCACTAAACCATGCTTAAGCCTAATTGTGCTTGGATGGTGACTTGACCCTACTGATTATGCTGAGCCAAATCACTTTTCCCTCCGCCAAAACCAGGCCTTGGGTGGTGCACCTAGCCCAAATGGGTGGGTTGACCCATTTAGGTTCAAATCTAGCCATGCCCCATTCCACTTTGGATCGAAAGCCTTTACACATGTCCATGGCCTATTGATTGCACAAACCTCCAGCCCTGACCCACCTGACCTTGAGGGTGACCCATGCCTGGCCGGCCGGCCACCAGGCCGCCGGAAAACACCATGGCCGAAAGTTCACATGTGAGCCAACATTGAAATTCTCACTTGCTGAGCTGCCCCATCCCCAGTGGCTACCATGGCTGATCTTCTCCTCACCAGAGCAGCTGATCCCAAGCCCTAACTCCCCCAGGAGGCCTTCCACCCTCTCCTATTTAAACCCCTCACCCTCTCGGCCAAAGGGGAGCCAAGCACAAACCCTGCCGAAACTCTGCCAAAATTGTTCCAAACCCTTCACCATCCTTAGAGCAGTTGATCCCCAGTGTCAATTTGCCCTAATCCCCACCAACAGAGCCCAATTTCTCAGCCGAAATTCCACCCAAAACCGGGACACTTTGCCACGGTGAGCCAATCCTCAAATTGACTGGTCCTACACCTTCACTGGACCAAGAGGAGAAGTTTCCCACCGAAAGCCCCATCTCCGAGGCCACCCGAGTTGCTCCGGCCTCCAAGCTTTGTGATCGGCCGTGGTCACTTTCATAGCTAGGCAATTCACCGGACCGGGAGACTTCATGCGGAGCTTCGTCGGGACCCAATCGAAGGTGCAACAACTCTCGGATTGAAGCCACACTTCTACGAGCTAAGGTATGAGTTAACTATTCATCCCGAGCTTCGGAGATTCTCCATTTCAAATGCCTTAGTTTCAATGCATGTTAGCCGTATAGATGTGTTCGTCTCTTGAAGACGAATCCATAGAGCATAAGAACATGAAAATCCATTGAGAATCGAGTGAGATCTTAGGGATTTAGTGTGGACGGCTCTCGGGTGAGAACACTTGGGGACGATGAACGGATGCGCGTCCATTCGATACACGCGCGCACGGACGGCCGAGATTGCGTCGGACCGGAGAGACGGTACGAGAACCGCGGGGCCCGGGCTGCCGACTCAGATGGCGGCGTCGAATGGGAGCGCGACACGCGGCGTTTCGGAGCTGCCGAGGTTGACGCGGCGCCGCGTGGATAAATAGAAAATTAGGGTATTTTCTTATTTATTTAATTCCCTAAACTTCAAAAATCCATATCTTTGTGTAGAAAAATCACAAAAATAAAATAAAAATACCCTCTTGCTCAGTGAATAGAGGAGAATAATGTGGAAAAGAAATCATTTAATTTAATTAAGTATTTTATTTTTTATGATTTATTTACTCTCTGCATACATTTAATTCTCCATGCATGTATACAATTCACCATGGCATGAGACCATAGGGCTTTTGAAGCCTCTGAACTTGGGAACATTCCCTGAATTTTCCAAGGTCGAGAGCCATCTCTGTGAAAAGTTATTTATTTTTCAAATGCATGTTGCTTGTTTTGAGTATTTTAATTCCAAAAATTAGCATGTTGTGAAATAAATTCTAGAAATATTTGGTGATGTTCCTTATGACCAGAGAACTCTAGGAAAAATAGGACTTGAGTTAATTCACTCAGATTAACCCTAATTGGCTTAAACACCTAAAATAGGTCTTTAATTAATTAGAGTTAACCAGGCATCAAATTGACTTGAAATCAATTCTCCACTGACCTTTAGGATCAGAGGAATCCACCATAAAAATTTGAAGTCAATTGGACTTGGTTAGCCCCACTAATTGGGTTGATTAAGCCACTTAGCCATTTTAAACTTTAAAAATTCATAACTTTTAAAATATTTTTTTAAAATTCACCAAATTGGTTTTGGAGCCTCTCTGATATCAGGAGAACCCAAGAAAATTAAAATTTCAATTTTCTAAAAAGTTGATTTTTAATAATATTTTAATATTTTTAATAATTAAAAAATAATAAAAATCACAAAAATAATAAAATTCACCAAAATGTCACATTTTGAATTTTAATCACTTAGGAACAAATCCCACATTTTTCCTAGGTCTATTTAGTGAGATATTAAATTTTAAAGCCCTAGGGTAATTTTAAAATTAAAAAAATGTATTTTCTAGCATTTTCACTAAAATAATTATTATAAATCATAGAAAAATCAGAAAATTGCAAAATTTGTTTCTCTGGTTTCCTTAATATCAGAGAGATTTTTGAAAAATATAAAATCCATTTTTCAACATTTATCTTATTTTTAAATTAATTAACACTCCAAAACTCAAAATAATTATAATAAAAATAATATAATTCAAAAAATCACCAAAATTGGTCCAAGTGCTTCTCTGGTCATTAGGAATGTCCCCTAATTTTCTTAAGGACAGAAACTTTTCCCTTGGCCATGTTATCAAATTTTCCTTGAAAATCTCTATTTTTCACCAAAAATAATTATATAAATAAATTAAATACAGAAAAATCACATTTTCTCCTCTCATGTCTTTATTGACATATGAGTAAAGTCACATAAAAATTTCAAGTTCATTTGAGTTCAATTTAGTGAGTTATGAAATTATTAAGCTTAAAGGGTAAAATGGTAATTAAAATCTTTAATCCTTAATTAAAACTTTAGGTTCAATAAAAAATCAACAAGTAAAATATTTGATCCTAATCTGATTTGGATGATTGAAATTTAAATAATTAAAGGGTAGAAACCCATTAAATAATTTTAAAATGATCAAACTTTAATTAAATAATAGATTAAATTTGGAAGAATAATAAAATTGGAATTATTAAAATAAGGGATCTTTATTAGGAAGAGATTTATTCTTTAATTTAAAAAATCCCTAAATTAATTATATCAACTAATACTCAATTTTTAATTAAAATGATAACTCAAATTTAAAATATTAAAAGACTTAATTTCAATTAAAATTAAAAATAAAGTAAATTAAAGATAAATTAAATTAAGATTAAATTTAAAAATTAAATTAAATTAAATTTAATAATTAAATTAAATTAAATTAAACAATTAAATTAAGTTAATTAAAATTAAATTAAATTAAATAATTAAATTAAATTAAATAATTAAACAATTAAATTAAATTAATTAAAATTAAATTAAATTAAATCAAACAATTAAATTAAATTAAATTAAAATTAAATTAAATTAAATTAAACAATTAAATTAAATTAAATTAAATAATTAAAATTAAATTAAATTAAATTAAATAATTAAATTAAAGTTAAATCAAATCAAATTAATTGAACACCAAGTCAAATTAAATTGAATTATGTTAAACTAAATTAAAACTCAATTAAATTAAGTTAAATTAAATATAACATCACCTAAGACATAAAAGAAATTAAATATAAAACAACTTGAACACTATTCCAAATTTAAACTCTTTAACTTAAATCAAGTCATTTGAATACTAATTTACCCTTGAAAGCTTTGATTATTGTAACTCCTAAATGAAACATTAAATGGAGTGTTACTTTACTCATAGGATATTCGAATGTCCTAGTTCAGCTGAGCAAGTTAACAAGACTTGAAAACCTCGGACGATCGATTCATTTATATAATTAAATTCATTTGGACTTAAAATAATTCTAGAAATATTGAAAAGATGTTTAAGATCCTTCTTAAGCACTTCCTCGATATGATAGGATATTTTAAGAACAATTGAATTTGATTATTCTTTGATGAAGAAAATCGTCCTTAAACCAAAACCCAAAGAACCTAGACGTCATAGGAGATGACTAGCTATAGGATTAGGAATTTGGTAGAAAACCATAACCTTTCCCTAGCTTTACCTAGGAACTTGTTTAAATATTCTAATTGTGTTTTAAGTGCGGCTTGGGATGACGGGAAGACCCTCCAGGTACGCTTTTATTTTATTGCAATTTACTTTCTTGCAATTTACTTTCTTGCAATTTACTTTCTTGCAATTTACTTTATTGCGAAATGCATTTTACTTTTCTTGCATGATAAAACAACAGATTGCATGAAAACCCACACCTTTAGGATAGCCCCTAAAAGCGAAACCAAAATTAAGTTAAAAGTCATTGCAAGATAAAATTCACCGCCACAACATTTCGAAAAGATAAAACAACTCAAAATTTAATCACAAACGAACACAAAACTACAATTGCAACTAAATTAAAACGTCCTGTTGGATGATCGGGAATACCTCGGATGATGTAACCTACGTGTTGCTAACGGGATTTCCCACGGTCTAAATGAAAGTGTGGAACTCATTCGGTTGAGTTTAGCAAATTCATCCGGACTAAGTGAATCCGATAAAAATAACGATGCCGGAAGGATGGAACCGTGGGATCTTAACCGGTGTCGTTATAATCAACTTTAAGATTTGTTTTAATTAAAACACAAAAAACACTTGGAAATTAAGATTTTCTCTAAACCAAAACACTTCTCTCATCCCCCGATTTATGATTTCTAAAACTAAACCTCTCGCAACAACAAGGAGCTCGGAGCATGGTGGGCGGCATGACCATCGTCATCAGCAAAACCCGAGTCTACTTCAGCAAAACTTTCCTAGAATTAAAACAACCAAGCCATAGGACTTCGAGGTAGCTTGCACTAGTGCAACATAAATCCTCGACTCTTCGTTAGGCATTTGCATTGCAAATTAAGCCCTAACCGGTCTTAGGATTCCGAGGTAGTCGTCCGATACGACAATAAACCCTCACATCTTCTAGAGCTATTTGTTTGATTTTATCATACAAATATAAGCCCTAATTAATTGAAATTGGCAAGATTGAAATATCAAATAAACATTAGGACTTTCCTAAATTCAAGACAAACAATAGGATAGTCGGGAAATTATCGAAGTTCACTTCGAATCAGTGATTTCTCCTACCTCTCTTCCTTTGGATTCACAAAACAAAATGTTCCAAAATTTGATCCATTCCCTATTGAAATTTCAAAATTCAATCTTTGAAAACCTTAAACTTTGAAATTCTTGAGAGCGAGAATCATTGATTATTATCGAGAGTTTTCTTAGGTGATTCCCGTCACTTAAGATGTAATTAACTATAAGGGCTTGCCCTTATAGGGAATTTTAAAGAACCCAGGTAATATAAACCCCTGTTTAATGTTTTCATATTAAGCGAGGGAAACTTGTCGGCTTATAAAATTGGTTCGCGGACCAAACGGATGTCACAAATCTTCTAGTTTATTTAATCGAGCCCCACCATCAAGCGTAGTGTCTATCCTTAGGGATAGATACACGGTTTGTGGTGTGGTATTCGTTTATATAAACTATTTGGGATGTGAGATCGGTTTGATTTCATATCTTAAAATTTTTCAAACTTAAAATTATTTTCAAAATCAAATACTACTTTTCAATTTATTTATTTAAACTAAATTAAAAATTTGCCGACAACTTCGTTAGGCGACCACTTTTCAAAATAAAACACACAACCTAAAAATATGCCGACAGGATTTCGGCGACTCCGTTGAGGAATATTCCTCTCTCCATTATAATCAAATAATTACGCTTTCAAAAATCGGTAGTGTATCCATGTCCCTAATGGATCAAACTACCCTTCTTTCCGTTGGAATACTATGTTCATTTCTATCTTGAACAAGTATAGCCAACATTCTCTCGGATTTAGGAGCCACTTTGTTTAGACACCCCTAAACGAGAGAGGTTCCGAGATCCTTTTACCTCATTTACGAGGTGGGGTGGACCCCCAATAGGTGTTAGTTTAGGAATGATCCTTCGAGTCGAGAAGTCTTGCTTAAGACTTTCTTTTCCTTTCTGAATCAGATTCCTTACCTTCTCTACACCTTTGAACATTCCGTTCTAAATAAACAAACCCTCTAATAAGTGATTCTTTTAACAAATAATTCCTTCTTATAAATACATGAACAAAGAATGAGTTCGGACTCTTTTCAATTCCTTTCTTTTCGTCCTGAAGAAAAGAAGCATAACTTGAGACTGACAACCAGAATCTACCTTGCGAAATGGAAGCCCCGAAACTGATTTTCTCCTTCACCAACGGACTGGACTTCGCTGTCTATAAGGATGAGCTGCACGACAATGGGGTCATCCGATTTGGACAGGGATTTGAAAACACGAACGTCAAGGTCACCGACGTCTCCCTCTTTGCACTGACAAACAAGGTATCCGAGCGAGGAGCCATCGCGCGAGTTCAACCTTAGGTCGACCCAAGAGTTTCCTCCCCAGCGAAGGGTCCCGACTAGGAGGAATACTCGCTGTCCGCGGGAGGAGTCGTTCTCACTACCCCCACTCGGTCTAGTTGTTTCCGCACCTACCCCGACTTCGCCAAATCGAAGGGGAAAGGAATCCGGAACTATGATAAGCCCGTTACCGTGGAGGGTACGGATCTTCTCGTAAGACCTTACGTCTTCGAAATCGGGTCCGGTTCGAAGATTCCTTCGCCGACAAAGACCCAGAAGAAATAGAAATAGAAGGATCGCCGGGGAAGCCGGAGCTGCTCGAGATTGCCTTCCGGAGGAAATTCCGGAGTTGCCGAGAATATACACCGTTACCGGAATATACACCATCGCCCGACTACATACCACTTTTGGGAGGAAGCGGGTTCCATCCCCCTCTCCGCCGCAGAGGATGAGGAGAATGTTCGCAAGATTCGTCGCCACATTACCACAGCCCGCATACTACAACGATAACCGCAAGAAAAGAACCAGAACTACGCCGTTTGCTCGACTGCAAACTTTGGTAGAAAAGTTAGCAAGGAAGGAAAACTGCCCCGTGTCGGAAATTCTACGAAGGATAGGACGGGTGCCAGTCAAATCCCGTCTTGGGCCCCGAGTAGAACCCGCCGTCATGATAGAAAAGCCTAGCAAGAGAATGAAGGCTAGCCCGCTCGTCGTAGTATCGGGATTACGGATTAGGGAGGATACCACCTTCCGAGCATTTGGCCGACGGACCATCCGGTCCTAGACCTTCTGCTGCTAGAAGGATGGTGTGGCGTCCCACTACGGGGCGATTGAGATCGAAACGACGGCCCGAGAAAGAAAGTCTCGCCGGGAGGCTGGAATCGAAGAAAGTGCTACTTGCGATGAAGGGGACTCGTGAAAAAAGGACCCGGCAACCATCGCATGACAACCACAAAGATACACGAAAGCTCCGCTAGAAGATGCCATGGAAAAGTTGAGAACCGACATCCGACGGTTGGCAAAAGAAAGAGAAGAAAAGTTCGGAGATGAGATCGACTCATCGGGATTCATGGACAACGAATATGCGGAAATCAACATGGTTGAGACACGAGCTTCATCATCTTCTCGAGGTGCTCCTGCAGCCGCAGAAGAGAGGAGCCGGGCCGATGAAGAGACGGCTTCGGGAAAAGGACGACACGATCGCTCGAATGGCGAAGAGGATGGAAGAGATGGCCATAGCTCTAGCCACTCTCCAAAGTCAAGTACAACCACATAGAGAGACACCCCCGAAGTCATTCACATCGTAGACGGAGGGAAGGAAATTACATCCGTCAATGGGGATGACCAAGTGAAAAAGGATACAACACAAAGTATGATCCACGAAAAGGATATCAAGAACTTGGTAGAACGAGCGAGTGCGAGAAGCCCTAGCACAATCGAAGAACGGGACATCTATTCGGACGGGTAGACCTTACCCGGAAGAATTCGACGCTGTCCAATACCCAAAGGGCTTCGTACCACCTCTCGTTTAAGACCTTCGACGGAACCGGGAACCCCGACAGGCATGTTGCACACTTTCGTGCCGGTTGTTGCAATGCCGGCGGGAGCGATGCGCTACTCTTCCGACGAGTTCGTCAGCGATCCGTCGGGAATCGCCTTCGGCTGGTATGCGGAATTACCCAACGGATCTGTAAAGACATTCTCAGAGCTAGAGAGCCTCTTCATTAAGCGATTTGCCGGAGCTCAGCACCACATCACTATAGGTGATTTAGTGGTAGAGAAACAAAGGCCGAATGAGACTTTGGTGGATTACATACTTCGATGGAGAAACTTAAGCATGAAGTGTGAACCACAACTCGCAAGAACAACATGCGATCGGCATCTTGCTTAAAAGCATTCACGGCCCGATAGCACTTCTCCTCAAGGGATTCACTATTAAGACTTTTGAGAAGTTGTTAAGCAAGGCCGGAAGCTCGCAAGAAGAGGCGAAGCAATTAAGTTTTGCCGACAAGACGGACAAGCGGAAGCCGGTGAAGACTTTCGAAAAGAAATGCGGGGTCGTTGCGGCGGTTGACAAAGGCAAACAACCGATGCAAATACCACCAGAACGGCCGCAGCAACCACAACAAAATTACCAGCAACCTCGGTCCAGCTATCAGTCGTCTCCGCAGTATGAACAACCGTCTCGTCCGCAACGTACATTGAGGGAGCTTCTGAGCAGAGAATATCCGTTCAAAAATGAAGCAGTACCAAAGATGTTCCGTAGCTTAATGAAAACTCCGGATTTCCAGCTGCCGAGCCCAAAAGACCGGAGGAAGTCAACAAGAAAGGTGATCCCAACTTTTGCCCCTACCATCGGATGCTTGGGCACAAGATAGAAGACCGCATTACCTTCAAAAGTTGGCTCAACGACAACCTTCGGAAAGGAAATATAACAATCCCGAAGGAGTACATGAAGGAACCCCGTAAAGGAGGTTCCGTCAATGTTATCTCAACCGATCCCGTCATCCCGATAGATCCCTATGCAGCCGACGATGGATGGACTACCGCCCGGACGAGATCTTCGAAGAAGATTTTAGACAACATCCGAACCGCTTCGGTGCGAGCTTCAATTCGAGTTCGAGACCTGTTAAGCCGGTACTATCACTTGCGATAGAAGAACCACCTCGACGAGGAGACAATCGAAGAGAAGAAGAAAATTGACGAAGAAGAGGGGACCGAGATTCCTAAGGCTAGACTAGGGGCTGCTTATCCTAGGATAGTTGTTTCCGATTCGGGGGAGAAATCCCTCGAACCTCCGATTTTGTATGATTATCTCGCTCACTTCGGTGGGATCATATAATGATAAGGGTGATGGCGTTGGCTACGTTTTGATCGTTTCTAACGATTACGTAACTAGCGACAATCCGGGCGTCGATTTCGATACCAACAACAATTCTCAAATCATACATGATCTCGACGATCACAATGACGAAGAAGGCATCCATCGAGGAGGCTACGAGAGTTCAACAAGCAACGGATCTATCCGTGAGTTTCGAGGAGCTCCGGTTACGATAGAGTTAGAGCCTTCGGATTTTGAAGATAATCCGGAAGAGCCTGTCATTCCGATTCAGGAGGAGACACCAGCAAACTCAACGCTAGATTCAGAAGAAATTACAGAAGTCAACTTGAGAAGTGGAAGAGTTCTACCTCCGAGAATGGGTCCAAAAGACAAAGGAAAGCAGGTGGTTTTTCAAGAAGAACCAACCCCAGCAGAAGAAATACCCATTCGAGAAGAAGCCAAGACGCAGGAGCAACTTACCAAAGAGCAATGACAAGAATTTTTGATGATCTCATCCACAATCAAGTCGAGTGCTACGTGGACGATGTCGTCATCAAAAGCAAAGTAAAGGAAAACCACCTGTATGATTTGAGAATTGTTTTCGAACGATTAAGACAATTTAACCTTAAGATGAATCCCTTAAAATGCGCCTTCGGCGTCACCTCCGGGAAATTCTTAGGATTCGTTGTCCGACATCGTGGAATTGAAATCGACCCGGAGAAGATTAAAGCCATCTTAGAAATGCCGCCTCCCAAAACCTTAAAACAACTACGATCTTTTCAAGGGAAGTCGGCATATCTTCGACGCTTTATCTCAAACCCGTCGGGTAGGTGTCGGCCTTCTCGGCACTAGTTAAAAAGGACGCCAAATTTATTCGGGAAGAGAAATGCCGGAAGGCCTTCGAAGACATTAAACAATATTTAATGACACCTCCCGTCTTAGCAGCCCCGAGCCTCGGGTAGACCGTCGATACTTTACACCGCGGCTCTAGACGACTCTCTCGGAGCCCTGTTAGCCCAGGTCAATGATGAGGGTAAAGAAAATGCTCTTTACTACTTAAGCCGTCGTTTACTTCCGACGGAGGTAAGGTATCCCGCAATTGAAAAGCATTGTTTGGCCCTGATCTTCGCCGCTCAAAAGCTCGAGCATTACATGCTTTCTCATAAGGTCAACTCGATCTCGAAGTTTAATCCATTGCAATACTTGATGACTCGTCCAACACTTTCCCGCAGACTTGCCGGATGGTCAATGATATTATTGCAATTCGATATAACTTTCGTGCCTCCGCGTGCCGTAAAGGGACAAGTCTTAGCGAGACTTCCTCGCAAAGACACCCTTTGCCGCCGAATCTCCTCTCAATGACGATCCGCCGGATGAACAAATAATGAGCCTAGAAGACCCCGATGATCGACGTTGGGAATTGTATTTCGACGGAGCATCTTCGGCACACAAAGACGAAGAATCGCAAGTGATAGTGCCCGTGAAGGCAGGAATCGGGCTAATCTTTATAACACCGGAGCGGGGATGTTAAGATACTCCTACCACTTGACGGAACCGTGTACAAACAACGAAGCGAATACGAAGCCCTCATAACGGGATTGGAATTAACCATTCAAATGGGGATAACGGACATCAACATCTACGGGGATTCACAGTTAATCATTCAACGGATCGCCGGACAATACAGGATTTTTAAACCAAGACTCGAACAATACTTCCGGTATGCCATACAACTTGTTGGAACGGATTCCAAATGTGACAATCTACAAAATTCCTAGAAAAGAGAATGCTTTAGCAGATGCTTTAGCCCGTCTCGCAAAAGAATTTGCCTGTTTGCAAGATGAATCGATGGAAGTGTCGATTCACGGACGTCGAGTCCTATCACGACTCGACATAGACATGATACACAAATCGAAAAAGAAAAAGAATCGACTACGAAGAATGATGTGAAAACACGTAAGATTGGCGACAACCATTGATGGACTACCCGCAAACAGAAAGCTACCGGAGGATAGGTCGCTGGCCCATCGGATCAAGAAAAGAACTCGTCCTACGCATTAATAAACAACATATTATACGAAGGTCTTTTCGATCAAATGTGGCTAAGGTGCCTAAGCGGGTCCGAGGCCCGTGAAATTGTTAAAGAGGTGCATTCGGGACTCGTGGCGCTCACCAGTCGGGTCCAAAGATGAAAATGAAAATTAAAAGACTAGTGGTACTACCGGCCCTCGATGATGACCGATCGCATGAAAATCGCCAAGAGCCGTCACCAATGCCAAGTGCACGGAGTGGTTCTACATCAACCTCCAAATGTGCTACACCCGACAACTGCGTCGTGGCCATTCGAATGTTGGGGCACGTATATAGTGGGTCCGATAGAACCACCATCTTCAAAAGGACATCGTTTCATTCTTGCAGCTACAGATTACTTTTCCAAGTGGCGGAAGCGGTCCACTTAGAGAAGTGAAAGCACACCACGTGCTGCAGCTTTTCAAGAACCAAGTTGTCTACCGTTTCGGAGTGCCGCGCGAGATCATCTCGTATAATGGGTCAGCATTCGAAGCACACAAATCAACAATTTTGTCGAGAGACACGGAATCGACCGGCGATACTCAACAATTTACTACCCAAGAGCAAACGGCCTCGCCGAGGCTTTTAATAAAACTCTCGTTCAAATCTTAAAGAAAACCCCGGACGATAATAAGAGAAATTGGCACGAGAAATTGTTAGAAGCCTTATGGGCCTACGGACGACCTTCGGAACCCCTACTCAAGCTACACCTTACGCTCCGGTGTATGGGTCCGAGGCAGGTGTTACCTTTAGAGGTTCAGCTTCCTTCACTCGAATTGCAATTGCAAACAAGATCACGACGAAGAAAACGCCGGACTACGACTCGAAGAATTAGAAAGCTTGGAAGGGAAAAGACTTGCAGCGCAACGCAATTTAGAACTATACCAAGCTAAGATGGTTCAAGCCCATGACAAACTGGTCCGCCCAAGAACCTTCAAGGTTGGTGACTTAGTTCTCGTTCTCAAGAGACCTATTCTTGCACACCGCAAGATAGGAGGAAAATTTGAACCCACTTGGGAAGGACCGTTTCGTGGTTGAAGCGAGATACTCGGGAGGTTCCTACCGCCTAGTGAATTGCCGAGGAGAACGACATATGCTTCCAATCAACGGACGATACTTGAAAAAATATTATGCTACCTGATGTTTCGAAGGAATGAATTCTTCATCCCTAAGAAACACGGGTGAAGTAATTACTTGTGATTGGGTCCGAACCCAAAAATAATAAAATGTGCTAAGATAAATAAAATCATGATAATTAAGTTTTCCTTGTTTCCTTCTCCAAATCAAAATCTCTTCCCTCATCTTATCTTACTTCATTCCTGTTAAATTTCAAAATATAAGAATAATAAAAAATGTATCTTTAAAAAACATTTTCTTAATGTTCTTGTTCTTAGTACGGCCCCTGATCCTTTTCCTTGTCTTTTCGCAGGGAAATGTCGAACGGGCTGTTGGTCTTGAACTTTAAGAATGGTGTAAGCCTTGCACTCGATGAAAAGAGGGTGAAAGATGGAGCGATAATCGAGATTGACTCGGATTTCGCACCAGCGAGCCTACGAGACGAGGAAAGTGACCGGGTCCCGGCTAACCGAGCAGAACCGCCCGGACGTACAGAGTGATGAAAGTGGGTGGCCCAAGCCACCAATCCAACAACAAGAAAAGAAAAGCAAACACCGAAGAAGATAAGAAAATGAAGTCCGTAATCACTACAGCGGAGGGCGAGCTTGTCGGCGCCGCGCCCGCGAGATTCAAGAAGTTCGGAGGGCTACTCTCACAGACCACGCAACGGAGAAATAAGAATCGCCGTATCCGTAAGATGTTAACAAAACTAGCCGCGACCAGCCGCGACGAGACAATTGCTAATGCCGAGCACATACATTTCGAGGACACCGGTTCACCGGGAACCCGAAAAAGGAGGCCAGCTCCTAGAATAACGAAAAGGACCGTGGAAATCTCCGGAAGATCGGAAGAAAGAAGGCTACCACGCCACCGGATAGAACCACCAGCGAGTGCATGACCTTGTTGCAGAAGCAACCCCGGGGATGTCCCGACAGGCATCATCCCCGAGGAGCCGAGGTATGCGAGGGAACGTGAAGGGATTGAACCATATATCCCACAATACGTCACAAGGCCTCGCCATCCGCAGATCATTCCGAATACGAGCCGGAGAGGATGCGGAATGTTGAAAAGAAAACTTTCGAATACTTCGAGAGAATTAAAGGAAGAAGAATCAACATACTAGAAGGCCTCGAGCTACACACCGACGTATTCTCGGAGTATGAACAACAAGCAAATTGTGGATCGTATCCGGATCCGAAAAGAATGGGCCGAGCGAGCCGCCCGAGGGAAAACACATACTCGGAACCCCGGAGATGGATGCCGTGGAAAGGAAGAATCACAATACAATGTGGATGCTTGCTACAACTTTCGTCGAAGACGTAAAAGGAAACCCACCAGGGATACTCCGTCATGGGCAAGTAGATCCGATGCCATTAGTTATCAAGAGAATGGTAAAAAGATTGATAACATGGAGGGTATCGCCAGCGATTGCATACCCAATAGCTGCATTATCAACATCTACAAACGAGGTGATCGCATACCCCCACATATTGATCATCACGACTTCGTCGGACCTTTCGCACGGTCTCTTTCTTGAATGAGTGTAACATCATGTTCGGATCCGACCTCCGGATAGCGAGGCCCGGTGAGTTCCGAGGGCCGAGAAAGATACCTTTACCGGTGGGTTCCGTCATGATACTCGCAAGGTAACGGAGCGGATATCGCAAAGCATTGCATACTGTGGGTGCCAGTGGAGCGAATCTCGCTTACTTTCGGGAGGATGGACGACAACAAAATACCTTACCATTTCCAACCGTATCCAGAGCTAGAGAACCTCCGCCATTTACGAGCCGTGAGTTACATGGGAAATATCACACCTCCAATGTACATCCAATCGGCATCCTTGCCAAGGATGGCTTGGAAGGTGATGTTATCGACCATGTACCTCACTATTCGGACATGGATTTTCGACGGATGATGCTTTTGATGGATCAACAAAGATCATACACGATCCGTTTTGAGTCTACATGGATTGTATGAAATATATTCCAGATCGAGTTGTACGACGTATTTTCAACATGATTGGAATGAAAGTGACCATGTCACGTTTTTGGCCTTCACCTCTTTTGTGCAAATTGATTGGGAAACGCCATTAAAGTTAAATGAACTTTGAACAAAGAACAGAAAAGAAAAAAAGAGAATAAAAGAAAACTTTCTAAAAAAAAAATCCGAAAAATGACAAACACCAAGTTCACATGAACATTAAATAAACAACAAAATAAAATTTGAACCATTAAAAGATAAACGAAATCAACACAAATCTCAAATTCCATCCTTCCAAACTTCAAAATCAAATTCCATCCTTCCAAATTCCAAATCAAATTTCATCTTTACAAATTCCAAATCAAATCCTCAATCAAATCTAAATCCAATCTCGATCAAGTTTCAAACTTGATCTTTCAAATTTCAAATCAAATCTTAAATCAAATTTCAATCAAGTTCAAACTCATCCCTCCAAATTCAAATTCAATCTTTCCGGATTCTAAATCTCTATCAAATCTCAAATCCGATCTTCTAGATCTCAAATCAAATCTCATTCAAAAATTCAAATTCAAACTCTTTTGAGTCGAGGATTTTACATCCAAGACCGCACCGCTTTAGGATCCTTTTCCTATTGCACTCGAAATACACCAAAATTCAAGACTTTTGGGTCGAGGATTTTACATCCAAGACCGCACCGCTTTAGGATCCTTTTCCTATCGCGACTGAAATACATCAAAACTCAAAACTCTTGAGGTCGAGGATTTTACATCCAAGACCGCACCGCTTTAGGATCCTTTTCCTATCGCACCGAAATACATCAAAATTCAAACTTTTGGGTCGAGGATTTTACATCCAAGACCGCACTCGCTTTAGGATCCTTTTCCTATCGCACCGAAATACATCAAAATTCAAACTTTTGGGTCGAGGATTTTACATCCAAGACTCGCACCGCTTTAGGATTCTCTTCCTATCGCACCGAAATACATCAAAATTCAAAACTTTTGAGGTCGAGGATTTTACATCCAAGACTGCACTGCTTTAGTAACCTTTTCCTATTGCAATGAAATACATCAAAATTCAAAACTTTTGGGTCGAGGATTTTACATCCAAGACCGCACCGCTTTAGGATCCTTTTCCTATTGCACTCGAAATACATCAAAACTCAAAACTCTTGAGGTCGAGGATTTTACATCCAAGACCGCACCGCTTTAGGATCCTTTTCCTATTGCACTCGAAATACATCAAAATTCAAACTTTTGGGTCGAGGATTTTACATCCAAGACCGCACCGCTTTAGGATTCTCTTCCTATCGCACCGAAATACATCAAAATTCAAACTTTTCGAGTCGGGGATTTTACATCCAAGACCGCACCGCTTTAGGATTCTCTTCCTATCGCACTCGAAATACATCAAAATTCAAATTTTTGAGTCGAGGATTTTACATCCAAGACTCGCACTCGCTTTAGGATTCTCTTCCTATTGCACTCGAAATACATCAAAATTCAACTTTTGGGTCGAGGATTTTACATCCAAGACCGCATTGCTTTAGGATCTTTTCCCTATCGCAATGAAATACATCAAATCGAAATCAAACTCTCGAGGTTAAGGATTTTACATCCAACACCACTTTGCTTCCGAGATATCTTCTCGTTGCAACGATTCAATCTAATCAATTCAATTTTCTTTCGAGGTTGGAGATGTTACATCTAAAACCTCAAAATCCTAATTTTCATTTCAAATCAAATCCCTCAAATTAATTTTGACAAACTTCAATCTAAATTCGAAACTCCAAACTAAAATTTAAACTCACACATCAAAACATAAATTGAAACAAAATAAAATCTAAATCAAAATTCCCTCGCATCATGTGATTTGGGATTTACCTCCTTTTCCTTTCCCCGGCGAGAGTTCAAAAAATCTCCGGTTCCGCAGATATACCCGATACTCCCCGACGGAAACTCTTCTACTTCGTCCTAAGTTCGTCACTTGGACATCCGTGTTGGTTTTGTTGATCGCTTCGGCCAACACCAATACGCGCGGTGTGCTCCGTCGACTCACCACACCTATCGGGGGTCCATTTGTTGACCTCATTTTCGATGAGGTCTTCCCTTCTTCTTTTAGTGCTTAGGATCTAGCCTTCAGGCTTTTCCTTTCGACTATCTTAGAGGACTAGAATCGGGACCCGCCTTTTAGAAATTCAAACCACTTCTAAACTCCCCGCAAACTCCACAAACTCGACTATAGACCCCTAATCACCTAGAGGGTTGAAATCAAATATGGAAGTTTAAAGGATGAGTTCCTATGGGACTCTTCGGGCCTTAGGATCGCCCCGGCGGCCTGGTCCGGTGAAGGGGCCGACTTACACACACATTACACTTATACACTACACTTACACACTACATTTCCACACACTTCCTAAAACCACACCCATACCCAACTTGACCTCCCCGACTCATGTAGGTGATTCACATGGATGGTCCTTAACCCCTAAGCCCTCGCGTAAGATGGTTAGGAACAACATAATGAATGCCTCAAATGAGTCCTTTCATGGCTCATATGGGCTTGAAATGGCTTCATGGCTCAACCAAAATGATTTCACCCCACCCAAATTCACCCAATCTTCAATTTCCCAAATTTTCAATTTTTGACCCCCGGACCCTACACCTACTAAACCTACCCAAAACCTCGAAATTACCCAAATTTTTGCAAAATTTTCAAATTACCTAAAATTCTTCAAAATTATTCCCAAACATTTCCACATCACTCAAATTGATCATCTATATCCAAAAATACCAAAAATTCCAAGAAAACCTCCCAATATCCTCCAAATACCCAAAATACCCTTCTTGGCCTAAAAATCCAAAAATTCAGAAAATTCCCAGAAAATTCCAGAAAATCCCAAATATTCCCAATTTCATTTTGTCCAACTACACCATGGGCCAATTTTGTCAATTTACCCTACTTTTGTCAAAACCCCCAAATTGACCCATTTTAACCCAAAGTGGACCCAATGTCAAACCAAACCTACCCAATTGACCCCAATCTTGGTCCAATTCAATTCTAAACTTCAATTCAACATTCCCAATACCAATTTAGACCAAATCCAAGTCCAATTTGATTGACATTTGGATCCAATTTCACTTTGGGCCTTAAAGCCCAAATTTGGACCCATGACCCAAACTTAGCCCAAACTAACCCAATTCAACTCCAATTAACCCCAAATCTTTTCTAAACCTTCCTTAACATCCTCATAAACAAAACACTAACATGATTTGCCCAAGAGTTTGACCCAAACCCCACTCAAATTCAACCCAAAATCAAAAGCCCAATTTCGACCTAAACCCAAACCTAACCCAAATGAGCCCAAATCCCAAAATCAAAACCCAACCAAAGCCAAAACCTCTTTGAAACACTCCCATAAACATTTCTTAATATTTATTTTACATCAATTTCAACCCTAGCCCAACATTGGCCCAAGTTAGCCCAATTTGACCTACATTGGCCCATTCACCAAAAGAATTCAAATCCAACCCAATTCAAGTCCAAACTACCCCAAATTTGCTTCAAGTCACTCATGACACATCCATGAGCTAAACCCAATAATTATTTGGCCCAACCTCTTTACAAAATTTCATCCCAAAATCCATTTTAAAATTCAAAAGCCCACTTCCCTTAAACCTTCTTAAAAGCCCATTTCCTTCAAAATTCAAAAGCCCAAATCTACCCTAAAGCCCACATGACATCTCCATTTGTCATCCATTTAATTAAATCCATTACCTAAGTCCTAAAATCATCATTGAATTATTCCAAATGAAGCCTCATGCCAAATCACCCCTAAATACTAAAATTTTCCTTAAATCCATTTCCATGAAATCGACTTTACTTTTCCCAAGCCAAATGGAGCCATGGAGCCATGCATAAGCCATATGCAAGCCATGAGAGCCTCTTTACATGTCACCATGCCATTTTGGGCAAAAGGAGGAGGCTCTTTCCTTAATTCCTAAAGGTGATTAACCACTTCCATGTTTCCACTAAACCATGCTTAAGCCTAATCGTGCTTGGATGGTGACTTGACCCTACCGATTATGCCGAGCCAAATCACTTTTCCCTCAGCCCAAAACCAGGCCTTGGGTGGTGCACCTAGCCCAAATGGGTGGGTTGACCCATTTAGGTTCAAATCTAGCCATGCCCCATTCCACTTTGGATCAAAGCCTTTACACATGTCCATGGCCAATTGATTGCACAAACCTCCACCCCCGACCCACCCGACCTCGAGGGTGACCCATGCTCGGCCGGCCGGCCACCAGTGCCGCCGGAAAACACCATGGCCGAAAGTTCACATGTGAGCCAACATTGAAATTCTCACTTGCCGAGCCGCCCCATCCCCGCCAGCTACCATGGCCGATCTTCTCCTCACCGCAGCAGACTCGATCCCAAGCCCTAACTCCCCCGGGAGGCCTTCCACCCTCTCCTATTTAAACCCCTCACCCTCTCGGCCAAAGGGGAGCCAAGCACAAACCCTGCCGAAACTCGCCAAAATTGTTCCAAACCCTTCACCATCCTTAGAGCAGCTTGATCCCCAGGTGTCAATTTGCCCTAATCCCCACCAACGCAGCCCAATTTCTCAACCGAAATTCCACCCAAAACCGAGACACTTTGCCACAGTGGAGCCAATCCTCAAATCGATCGGTCCTACACCTTCACCGGACCAAGAGGAGAAGTTTCCCACCGAAAGCCCCATCTCCAGAGCCACCTCGGTTGCTCCAGCCTCCAAGCTTTGTGATCGGCCGTGGTCACTTTCATAGCTAGCAACTCACCGCACTGCGGAGACTTCATCCGGAGCTTGCCGGGACCCAATCGAAGGTGCAACAACTCTCGTATCGAAGCCACACTTCTCCGAGCTAAGGTATGAGTTAACTATTCATCCCGAGCTTCCGGAGATTCTCCATTTCAAATGCCTTAGTTTCAATGCATGTTAGCCGTATAGATGTGTTCGTCTCTTCAAGACGAATCCATAGAGCATAAGAACATGAAAATCCATCGAGAATCGAGTGAGATCTTAGGGATTTAGTGTGGACGGCTCTCGGGCGAGAACACTTGGGGACGATGAACGGATGCCGTCCATTCGATACACGCGCGCACGGACGGCCAGGATTGCGTCGGACCGAGAGACGCGTACGAGAACCGCGGGGCCCGGCCGCCGACTCGGATGGCGGCGTCGAATGGGAGCGCGACACGCGGCGTTTCGGAGCCGCCGAGGCTGACGCGGCGCCGCGTGGATAAATAGAAAATTAGGGTATTTTCTTATTTATTTAATTCCCTAAACTTCAAAAATCCATATCTTTGTGTAGAAAAATCACAAAAATAAAATAAAAATACCCTCTCGCTCAGCTGAATGTAGGAGAATAATGTGGAAAAGAAATCATTTAATTTAATTAAGTATTTTATTTTTTATGATTTATTTACTCTCTGCATACATTTAATTCTCCATGCATGTATACAATTCACCATGGCATGAGACCATAGGAGCTTTGAAGCCTCTGAACTCTGGGAACATTCCCTGAATTTTCCAAGGTCGGAGGCCATCTCGTGAAAAGTTATTTATTTTTCAAATGCATGTTGTCTGTTTTGAGTATTTTAATTCCAAAAATTAGCATGTTGTGAAATAAATTCTAGAAATATTTGGTGATGTTCCTTATGACCAGAGAACTCTAGGAAAAATAGGACTTGAGTTAATTCACTCGCATTAACCCTAATCGGCTTAAACACCTAAAATAGGTCTTTAATTAATTAGAGTTAACCAGGCATCAAATTGACTTGAAATCAATTCTCCACTGACCTTTAGGATCAGAGGAATCCACCATAAAAATTTGAAGTCAATTGGACTTGGTTAGCCCCACTAATTGGGTTGATTAAGCCACTTAGCCATTTTAAACTTTAAAAATTCATAACTTTTAAAATATTTTTTTAAAATTCACCAAATTGGTTTTGGAGCCTCTCTGATATCAGGAGAACCCAAGAAAATTAAAATTTCAATTTTCTAAAAAAGTTGATTTTTAATAATATTTTAATATTTTTAATAATTAAAAAATAATAAAAATCACAAAAATAATAAAATTCACCAAAATGTCACATTTTGAATTTTAATCACTTAGGAACAAATCCCACATTTTTCCTAGGTCTATTTAGTGAGATATTAAATTTTAAAGCCCTAGGGTAATTTTAAAATTAAAAAATGTATTTTCTAGCATTTTCACTAAAATAATTATTATAAATCATAGAAAAATCAGAAAATTGCAAAATTTGTTTCTCTGGTTTCCTTAATATCAGAGAGATTTTTGAAAAATATAAAATCCATTTTTCAACATTTATCTTATTTTTAAATTAATTAACACTCCAAAACTCAAAATAATTATAATAAAAATAATATAATTCAAAAAATCACCAAAATTGGTCCAAGTGCTTCTCTGGTCATTAGGAATGTCCCCTAATTTTCTTAAGGACAGAAACTTTTCCCTTGGCCATGTTATCAAATTTTCCTTGAAAATCTCTATTTTTCACCAAAAATAATTATATAAATAAATTAAATACAGAAAAATCACATTTTCTCCTCTCATGTCTTTATTGACATATGAGTAAAGTCACATAAAAATTTCAAGTTCATTTGAGTTCAATTTAGTGAGTTATGAAATTATTAAGCTTAAAGGGTAAAATGGTAATTAAAATCTTTAATCCTTAATTAAAACTTTAGGTTCAATAAAAAATCAACAAGTAAAATATTTGATCCTAATCTGATTTGGATGATTGAAATTTAAATAATTAAAGGGTAGAAACCCATTAAATAATTTTAAAATGATCAAACTTTAATTAAATAATAGATTAAATTTGGAAGAATAATAAAATTGGAATTATTAAAATAAGGGATCTTTATTAGGAAGAGATTTATTCTTTAATTTAAAAAATCCCTAAATTAATTATATCAACTAATACTCAATTTTTAATTAAAATGATAACTCAAATTTAAAATATTAAAAGACTTAATTTCAATTAAAATTAAAAATAAAGTAAATTAAAGATAAATTAAATTAAGATTAAATTTAAAAATTAAATTAAATTAAATTTAATAATTAAATTAAATTAAATTAAACAATTAAATTAAGTTAATTAAAATTAAATTAAATTAAATAATTAAATTAAATTAAATAATTAAACAATTAAATTAAATTAATTAAAATTAAATTAAATTAAATCAAACAATTAAATTAAATTAAATTAAAATTAAATTAAATTAAATTAAACAATTAAATTAAATTAAATTAAATAATTAAAATTAAATTAAATTAAATTAAATAATTAAATTAAAGTTAAATCAAATCAAATTAATTAAACACCAAGTCAAATTAAATTGAATTATGTTAAACTAAATTAAAACTCAATTAAATTAAGTTAAATTAAATATAACATCACCTAAGACATAAAAGAAATTAAATATAAAACAACTTGAACACTATTCCAAATTTAAACTCTTTAACTTAAATCAAGTCATTTGAATACTAATTTACCTCGAAAGCTTTGATTATTGTAACTCCTAAATGAAACATTAAATGGAGTGTTACTTTACTCATAGGATATTCAAATGTCCTAGTTCACTCGAGCAAGTTAACAAGACTTGAAAACCTCGGACGATCGATTCATTTATATAATTAAATTCATTTGGACTTAAAATAATTCTAGAAATATTGAAAAGATGTTTAAGATCCTTCTTAAGCACTTCCTCAATATGATAGGATATTTTTAAGAACAATCGAATTCGATTATTCTTCGATGAAGAAAATCGTCCTTAAACCAAAACCCAAAGAACCTAGACGTCATAGGAGATGACTAGCTATAGGATTAGGAATTTGGTAGAAAACCATAACCTTTCCCCTAGCCTTTACCTAGGAACTTGTTTAAATATTCTAATCGTGTTTTAAGTGCAGCTTGGATGACGGGAAGACCCTCCGTGTACGCTTTTATTTTATTGCAATTTACTTTCTTGCAATTTACTTTCTTGCAATTTACTTTCGCAATTTACTTTATTGCAAATGCATTTTACTTTTCTTGCATGATAAAACAACAGCTGATGAAAACCCACACCTTTAGGATAAACCTCTAAAACCGAAACCAAAATTAAGTTAAAAGTCATTGCAAGATAAAATTCACCGCCACAACATTTCAAAAGATAAAACAACTCAAAATTTAATCACAAACGAACACAAAACTACAATTGCAACTAAATTAAAACGTCCCGTTGGATGATCGGGAATACCTCTGATGATGTAACCTACGTGTTGCTAACGGGATTTCCCACGGTCTAAATGAAAGTGTGGAACTCATTCAGTTGAGTTTAGCAAATTCATCCGGACTAAGTGAATCCGATAAAAATAACGATGCCTGAAGGATGGAACCGCGGGATCTTAACCGGTGTCGTTATAATCAACTTTAAGATTTGTTTTAATTAAAACACAAAAAACACTTGGAAATTAAGATTTTCTCTAAACCAAAACACTTCTCTCATCCCCCGATTTATGATTTCTAAAACTAAACCTCTGCAACAACAAGGAGCTCGGAGCATGGTGGGCAAGCATGACCATCGTCATCAAGCAAAACCCGAGTCTACTTCAAGCAAAACTTTCCTAGAATTAAAACAACCAAGCCATAGTGACTTCGAGGTAGCTCGCTCTAGTGCAACATAAATCCTCGACTCTTCGTTAGGCATTTGCATTGCAAATTAAGCCCTAACCGGTCTTAGGATTCCGAGGTAGTCGTCCGATACGACAATAAACCCTCACATCTTCTGATGCTATTTGTTTGATTTTATCATACAAATATAAGCCCTAATTAATTGAAATCGGCAAGATTGAAATATCAAATAAACATTAGGACTTTCCTAAATTCAAGACAAACAATAGGATAGTCGGGAAATTATCGAAGTTCACTTCGAATCGCTGATTTCTCCTACCTCTCTTCCTTTGGATTCACAAAACAAAATGTTCCAAAATTTGATCCATTCCCTATCGAAATTCCAAAATTCAATCTTTGAAAACCTTAAACTTTGAAATTCTTGAGAGCAGAATCATTGATTATTATCGAGAGTTTTCTTAGGTGATTCCCGTCACTTAAGATGTAATTAACTATAGGGGCTTGCCCTTATAGGGAATTTTAAAGAACCTGTGTAATATAAACCCCGTTTAATGTTTTCATATTAAGCAGGGAAACTTGTCGGCTTATAAAATTGGTTCGCGGACCAAACGGATGTCACAAATCTTCTAGTTTATTTAATCGAGCCCCACCATCAAGCGAGTGTGTCTATCCTTAGGGATAGATACACGGTTTGTGGTGTGGTATTCGTTTATATAAACTATTTGGGATGTGAGATCAGTTTGATTTCATATCTTAAAATTTTTCAAACTTAAAATTATTTTCAAAATCAAATACTACTTTTCAATTTATTTATTTAAACTAAATTAAAAATTTGCCGACAACTTCTGTTAGGCGACCACTTTTCAAAATAAAACACACAACCTAAAAATATGCCGACAGTCATTTGCGCAGGAATTGGCGAACCCTGCTATAACGTAAAAAGAATCCTGATCGACAATGGGAGCTCTGTCGACATCTTATTCTATTCAACTTTCCTCAGTTTGGGATTGACAAGAGAAAGACTTCAACTCGCATCGGGACCATTATATGGTTTTGATAATCGACCGCAAGGGTCGAGGGAACAATAAATCTCCCTGTTGTCATGGGTGATTTTCCTCGACAGATGACTCACTATGTACAATTCATTGTTGTCAAATCAGAATCTGCATACAATGCCATCTTCGGAAGACCTTTGCAATCTATTTTTGGCATTGTAACTTCTGTGTTACACTTGAAGCTCAAGTTTCCAACCCCAGCAGGGATAGGCATCGTACGAGGAGATCAACAGATAGTACAATCATGTTATCTCAGACAAGCTCAGCCTCGCCCGTCAATGACACTTAGCATTGAAAACTTTGATCTTCGAGATGAAGAGGTATCTCAAAGAGCTTCTCCCGTAGAAGATTTGGTTCATATCCCGCTATCTAATGAATATTCGTCAAAAACAGTGCAGCTTGGTTCCTTACTCTCCGATGAGCAAAGGTCAGAATACGTAGCTCTCCTCCAGAGAAATCAAGACATTTTTGCACGGACCCCACTCGACATGCCCGGAGTCGATCCCGAGATAATCATGCACTCTTTAAAGGTAGATCCAACTCGTTAAACCGGTCATCCAAAAGAAACGCAATTTTGCCCCGGATCGCCTACAAGCTATTGAACAAGAAGTCAACAAGCTTATTGAAGCAAAGTTCATACGGGAAGTACACCACCCTACATGGTCGGCCAATGTCGTCATGGTGAAAAAGCTAGTGGATCATGGAGAATGTGTGTCGACTATACGTACCTCAATAAAGCTTGTCCGAAGGATAGCTTTCCTCTCCCGTGCATAGATCAACTTATTGATGCCACGTCTGGACATCAAATGCTTAGCTTTATGGATGCATACTCAGGGTACAATCAAATAAGAATGAACCCGGTAGATGAGGAGGCCACCTCTTTTCAAACAGATAAAAGGCTTATATTGTTATCAGGTTATGTCTTTCGGACTAAAAAACGCTGGTGCAACTTATCAACGTCTCATGAACAAGGTCTTCAGAAATCTTCTCGGGCGTACAATGGAGGTTTACGTTGATGACATGTTAGTAAAGAGCTTGGAAGCATCTCAACACATCTCTCATTTGGAGGAGTGTTTTCAACTCCTTCGTCAATATGATTTGCGACTTAACCCGACTAAATGTGCCTTCGGGGTCACATCGGGGAAGTTTCTAGGATTCATGGTTACCCATCGTGGAATTGAAGCAAACCCAGAAAAAATCAAGGCGCTAAGAGAGATGGTGCCTCCGAGGAACATCAAAGAGGTGCAACGCTTGAATGGTCGCATAGCTGCTCTTTCTCGATTCCTAGCTCTTTCTGGGGACAAGTATCTTCCGTTCTTCAAAATACTTAGGGGCGCTCGAAACACTGGTTTTCAATGGACAGATGACTGTCAGATCGCTTTCGAACAACTTAAGGCATATCTGGCTTCGCCGCCCCTTCTCTCAAAACCCGTCCAAGGGGAGATGTTATATATCTACTTGGCTATTTCACCTCATGCAATAAGCTCTGTCCTTGTCAGAATGGAAAATTCAATCGAGAAACCAGTATACTACGTCAGCAAGATTCTCTCCGATACAGAAAGTCGTTATTCAATGGCAGATAAGACTGCTTTAGCCCTGGTATTCTCAGCAAGGAGACTTCGTCCATATTTCCAGGCTCACACTATCGGCGTCTACACACAGCTCCCTTTGAAGACTATCCTACAAAAACCAGAAGCATCAGGAAGATTAGTAAAATGGTCGGTGGAATTGGGAGAATTTGACATTCATTACCTACCACGACCAAGCATCAAATCACGAGTGTTGGCCGATTTTATGGTGGAATGTACAATACCTACCTTTGTTGAACCGCCTTTTTCTCCTCCACAGTCACCCCAGTGGACACTATACGTGGACGGAGCATCCGAAAACTCGGAGCTCGTGCAGGAATATTACTCATCTCTCCAAAGCAAGACATCTTGGAGTACGGACTTCGCCTAAAATTTCCGGCCACCAATAATGTTGCTGAATATGAAGCACTAGTTGTCGGATTAAAACTTGTCATCGACTGTTAAGTACGAAACATGATTATCTACACTGATTCTCAACTCATCGCATCCCAAGTAGAAGGAGAATTCGAGGCTCATAACTCACAACTGGTGCAGTATCTCAGTCTGGTAAAAACACTTCTCGCCCGAATTGACACATATCAGGTCATTCACATACTTCGGGAGCATAACACCCGTGCTGATGCCCTCTCCAAGCTTGCAACATCAACAACTGGGGATCTTTATAAAAAAAGGTGTATTGAAGAGATACATTTTCCTAGCATCCAGGGCCAATGGGTGATACTGTCCATGGGTGATCCCAAGGAGCCATCTTGGATGAATCCCATCATTTCTTTCCTTCAAGATGGAACATTGCCAGATGATTCTACAAAATCAATTCGTCTCCGATGCATGGCTGCCAACTTCATCCTTATTGGGGATGAATTGTATAAGAAAGCATTTGTAGGTCCATACCTCAAATGTCTTCCTCCGTCTGAAGCTGATTACGCTCTACGAGAGGTTCATTCCGGGATATGTGGGGAGCATCTCGAAGGTAGAGCTCTCGCTCCGAAAATAATGAGACAAGGTTTCTACTGACCTACGATCAAGCAAGACGTGTTAGCGTTTGTACAAAAATGCAAGAGTTGTCAATTACACTCCAACCTAACGCATGCACCCCCAGTAGAACTCACATCTTTTCTGAGTCCCTGGCCTTTCGCTTAATGGGGGGTAGACATCATGGGACCATTTCCGATAGCTACTGGACAACATAAATTCATTATCCTAGCTGTCGACTACTTCACCAAATGGGTAGAAGCCGAGCCACTTGCTAAGATCACTGAAGCAAATGCTAAACAGTTTATCTGGAAAAATATCATATGTCGTTTCGGGCTTCCTGCAAAGATTATCACTGACAATGGAACTCAATTCACTGGAAGGATCTTCACGTCATTCTGCAAGGATCTTCACATTCAACTAGTGCACACTGCCGTGGCGCACCCCCAAACGAATGGGCAGACAGAGGTAACAAACCGAACATTTCTAAAAGGATTTAAGACTCGTCTTGAGAAGGCTGGAGGGCAGTGGGTAGAAGAGTTGCACAATGTCCTCTGGGCCTATCACACCACCACACGAACTCCAACTGGGGAAACTCCGTATAACTTATGTTTTGGCACTGAGGCTGTCATCCCCGTTGATATCGGAGTTCCAAATCCACGAGTTAAAACTTTCGACTCGGATAGCAATGAAGAAAAGCTCTGACAACAGTTGGATCTTCTCTCAGAAATACGAGATGTGGCCTACCTTAGGGCTGCTTCCTACCGTCAAAGAATTGCTCGCCATTTCAACCGAAGAGTTAAGCCTCGACCTATCTCCATTGGTGACTTGGTCCTGCGTAGTATCGAAGCTGCTGGTCATGGTCTCCAACGCAACAAATTATCCCCTCTCTAGGAAGGCCCATATGTCGTGGCGGCCATGATCAAGCCTGGAACCTTCAAACTTAAAGATTCATATGGGAAATTACTGCCCCGAACTTGGAATGCTGAAAACCTTCGCAAATACTATCAGTAACACACAAGTTTTATAATATGTTTGTTGGTAATGTATCTCAAACTTATTAAATACTTGTTTTATTTTACAAAAGAGAATATCTTTAAAAAGTACAACAACTCATCCATGAGTCACTTTCTCGCTTCTGACCCGAGAAATGCACAACTCCGGTTGTATCTCGATCGTAGCATGACCGATCCTGTGGGATTTGGTTCGACCTCTTCCATAAGAGTTAACATGGCAAAGTTTGCATTTCGATAAACAACTCTGGATAGGTTAACAGTCCTTGGTGGACTACACTTGATCCCTTCCACACAGGTTTATAAGCGAGCAATGCTCCAGCAAATAACCTCGGATGGGTTAATAAGTCCTTAGTGGACCTCCTTTGGCTCTGGTCATACAGGTTAACATCATCAAGTAAAACCCTGATACATAGCCTCAACCAAGTCAAATGTCCTCGGTGATTTATCCCCACAGTAACTCTCCCACATGTGAGAACTTCTGAGATATCTTTATACACTGTGAAATAAAAAGGAAAACATATTTCAACAACATCATAGAAAGGAAGAGAATGTACTCGGGGGGCAAATAACTAACAGAATCGAACAATCAAACAAAATAACCAACATGCATCACATACAACATTATTACAATAATTAGTAAGGTTCAACCAATGCGACAAAAGCAACACACTACAAGCATGAAAGGATAAAAATAGAGCACTAATTAACGTCAATATTCTCCTCTGCCCCCTCTTCATCATAGAAATGCACTTTCCTCGGCTCGCTCTCTACGTCTTCACCGTCGAATCCGAGGAAGAATCCTTCGAAGCTTGGCTAGGAGTAAGCCCTTCCACTGTAATCCCTGTTCGACGTTGCACCGCTCGACTCCCCTTCATAAAACCCCGGATGAATCCTTCCTCGGTGAACCACTTTTGATGCTCCTTCACCTCAACATCAAGCATCCGATCACGAGCCTCTTGAACACGGTCTCGAATGATAGTCTTAAACTCTAACGAGTTCTTGAATTCCTCAACCGCTTTACGCTGAACTTCTGAAGCATCAACTTCTTTTGTAGACTTCAAAAGTTGAATCTCCTCTTCTTGGGCTAACACGGCCGATTTAAGAGCTCTCACACTCTTATTACTTTCGCGAAGGCCGGCTCGTGCTTCCACCAAGCCCTCTCGGGTTTTCTCCGCATCCCGAAGCCGCAATGAGAGGGAGGTTGCCATTGTTGAAAGTTACGTCCCGCACTCGTCAATCGTGATTCCGGAGATGTAACTTTTTCAACCTCGCATTCATACCGACGCTCGTACTCGCCTTGGAAATATTTAATCTTAACAAACTCGAATTTCAGCTTCTCAATGCCGTGTCATCCCCTTATGAATTTCCATCATGTTATCCACCTAAAAGAAAAGAAATTTAGGCGGATATATAAAATAATACAAGAGCGAGAAGATAAAAGAAACTTACCAAACTCTCGGCTTCAGAGCCCAAGACATTCATGAGATAAGACGCTCTCGTGAATAAGAATAGTCGAAGGACTTGGCAAGGATCTCGCGGTGCTTTAACTTTCTTTTGTTTTCGAGGCGGATTTCACGCTCATCGCTCGTTGGAAGCTCGCTTTAAGGGTTCCTGCAGAACTGGCTCGGAAGGTCGTTTCTTAGACTTCTTTAATATCATAGTCGTAGACCGTTCTGGTTGAAAAGAAAGTTTGACCTTGAATAATGATTCCTCACTCACAAATTCGTAAATGTATTGCGTCTCAAATAACAACTCCTTAAAATCATGAAATCCCAACATCCGCAATATTCCATCTTCCGTAGTTTCAAGAGAGACGGACAAAGGTTGAAACTTTCCTTGCCTCTCACGGAGCCCCCAATCATTCTTTGCAAAGAAAAATCTTACGGACCATTGTCGTATTGGTTCCTTTAAGCGAAAATCCAACGTCTTTTGCTTAAAAATTATACGACCATGTGTATCACTAAAAAACCCGCACAATCGTGCCAAAATTGTCGGAGCTAGCATCGACCCACGACTCCCGAAGAAAACAATCAATCCAATAATTATCGTCACCACTCGACAAGACAATCGAGCAATGCAAACACCGAACGCTTTCATTATTTCAATAAACTCAAAGTGCGGGTGGAAATCGAAGACTCAGCTCTCAAGGCCGCTCGTGAACAACGACGTATCCGGAATGAGGAGAATACGCTCGATCATTCGAAGTTGGCAATTTTACCACCATATCGGTCGGAAGTAATATTTCTTTCGAAAAAGATTAAATCGCTCTCCGTCGAGATCGATACGGCATCCTCCGGGTCTCGACTTTTCCTCCGATTCTCGGCAGAACGGGCTCTCGAATCGTCGTCATTTCTGCAAAGTTTCACGACAACGGTACGTCGCGACGCTTCACAACAACAGTTCTCCGTGACGCTTCGTCGCAACGCTTCGTCGGGAAACTTCGCCGCAACAATTTTCCGCAGCACTTCGCCGCAACACTTCCCCGCAACGGTTTGCCGCAACACTTCGCCGGGACACTTCGCCGGGACACTTCGCCGCAACGCTTCGTCGGGATGCTTCTTCGCAACTCTGCACCACAACACTTTGCTACTACTCCGCGCCGCAATTCCGCACCGCAACTTTTCGCCGCAACTCTTCTCCGCAACGTAGTGACGACTTTCTTCTTCTCCTCACTCGTGATTTTTCCTCTCATCCATTGCCTCTATTTATAAGCTGAGATGAAGAAAGATTAAAAAAATAATAATAATAATAAATAAAAACTTTTCATTTTTGACACTTCAAATTCTGCATTTATATGTGAAATTAATTAAAATCTTAAATACAAAAAAAAAACTTTTCATATTATCTATTTTTATCCTTTCATATTCTTTATTTTAATACTTATAACTATATAAATATAACAAGATATATATTGTAACTTCTTAACTTTTAATGGCTTGAATTTAAAGAGTTTATAACTTCTTAGAGTTATACTCTTACCTCTTAAATGAGAGTACTTCTAATTTTATCATTATAGACTTTCCTCCTCTCATTCTCTTCCTAAATCGTTTTATTCCACTCTAATTACCAGCCTGGCCCGCTAAAAAATAAATTTTATTCTGCCTTAGAGAGAGGAGGGGGTTCGAACTCCCGCCCCTCACAACTCCATCCAGGGACGGGGCCACTAGGCTAAACTGCTTTCTTGTATAAAGATGTCATTTTATTATATTAATAGTAAATATGGCAGACTATATATATATATGAAGTTATATATCTATACACTCACACACGCTTGCTCCAGATTTTGATATTTTCGGACGATAAAAATGATCTAGCCCGAAAATAGGGGGGCAACTAATACGCCATCAAATTCTCATCATCAAGCACGGATCTCGAAGCATGACACGAATCTCGATGCAATCTTTTGAGCAAGAAACATTCAAATCTTGATAAAAAATCATCCAGAGCTCCGATTTCAGCAAACTTATAGTCAAACTGACCGGCTCGATGAAACGGACGCAATGATATCAAAACTAGTCCAATCCAAGTCAAATCAAGCCTGGATCAAGTCATTAAACCACTTTTAGAAGATTATCTGACACATTGGAAGGTCAAATGAATGCTGACATTAGCAAGCCCATACTCGAATCGACAAGACGAATCCAACGAGCTCAAGATCACTCAATTCCGACATCGTTAAGACCATCAAATGCCCCTTAAACACCATCTGATCGAGGGAGCCTTTCGAACCGTCCGATCGAAATGGCTGCATTAATTGCACCAAGAAGCCTATAAATAGACTCCAACTCTCACATGAGAGGGAGAGAGCCAAAAGAGAGAATCTGAACTCTTGAGAAGAAGAAGCAGCTCTACATTTTCGCCGATCGCAGTCGACCACCGCCGATCATCGTGAACCATCGTCAATCATACACTGTCAGTCGACGCTGTAATCTACATCATATAATTATCTCTTCCCGTCTGTGGGACGAAGGATTTCTGTAAACAACAATCAATAGTGGATTTTCACAACTGGGCCAAGCCCCGTGGTTTTTCCCTTTACGGGTTTTCCACGTAAAAACTTCTCGGAGTCACTCGCTCGCTCTACTTTCATCCGCGTGCGTGTCGAATTCTCGTATAATCGCAAGCACGATAATTTGTTACTCTACCGCCGCGAATTTTCTAGCACGCATCAATATATATATACATACATATATATATATATATATATATATATGTATGTATGTATATATATATATATATGTATGTATATATATATATATATGTATGTATATATATATATATATATATATATATACATACATATATATATATATACATACATATATATATATATATACATACATATATATATATATATATATACATACATATATATATTATTGAGAGCCAAAATGAGCCGAACACAAACAAACAAATTTTTGTTCTTGTTCGGCTCGTTAACTTGGCGAGCGAGCCGAACATGAACTTCTTAATGAATCGAACACGAGCTATTCGTAAACAACGAGCCGTTTTGACAACCCTACTAATATTGCATTCCCAAAATGAAGTTTTGTGAAATCAGCACCCCCGTTGGACTCCCCGTAATAGCGTCTTAAATATGAAAAGATAATGCTTCCCCCTCTTAAATATGTTGAATGGCGTGACCGATCCCCAATATTACTCTCTCCTTTTTCTGCTTCGCTGTTTAAGGTTTTTGTGCTGATTCTCTGTGCTGATTCTTTGTGCAGTCAAACTCTTCCTGTCTCTCTTTGATTCTTTTGTATTCTTCTGTATGTATCCCTGATTCTATGCTTACATACTTCGATATTTTGTTCATCCTTTGCATTTTCGTATTATGACGTATTATCCAGATATTGATATTCAGTTTTTCTTTCCCATAGTCGAATGTTTGGAATTTGATCATCTTTGTGGGAGAAAGTATTTCTATGTTGACTTTATAAAGACTTAGAATTTGTTTGGCGCCGCGCATGAGAGCGTTGCGGCTTGGAGCCGCAAATTTCTATCGTTTGGCGGGGCGTCCTGCTTGAGGTGCGAAGTGATTCGGGCAAAATGCGGGGCGCGGATCGCACCCCGCGTCCCGCATTCGTGAAGGAGCTTTCGTCGATAATACCCCTGCGCTGCCCTAAGAAATTATCTGCTTCGCATAGACGTCAAACCTCACACACCCCCTTCGTCCCCACTATCGTGTGTGCGATCAACTCCGGCCAGCCATCCCTCATCAGGTAGCCTCTCTGACATTCCCATTCTTCCTCACTGCTTGACTTCTTTGACTCGTCTTTCTGAAGGAAATTGGGTGAGTTATTTGGTTGAATACAAAGGCATTTTGATTTGGCAGCTTACATCAATGCATCCTTTCTCACAGTTACATGCAGACCAAAAAATCCTTACTCTCACGATCCCCTTCCTGACAGCCAAGGCCCTTGAAGTACGTAGATAGTGGCCAATTTTGGAAGCTTGGTTGAATGTTTATTTTTTATAATATTGTATTTTGTGCTTGTTGTATTGATCTATCAGGAAGCCCTATGTGATATAGGGTCTGTTGGAGTTGTATTTGGTGAGTCTGTGTATTGAGATCAGGTTGTGTGAGCATTTGGAGCTGAAAAATGGGTGAGAGAGTGAGCTTACTGAGATGATGTGGGAATTGGAATTTTGTTTAATATACTCATAGAGGTTGCCATTGCTACCTTTCACTGGTGGAGAGTTGCCACTACTAACCTATTTATTATTATTATTTTTATCTGTAAATTGGTGTTCCTCATTCTACTTGGAAGTGCTTGTGGAAGGTACATCTACATGAATGTGATTCATTTAATTATCTTTGTTCTGTTAATGGAAGAAGAGGAATTCAAAATAAATTTAAGTTCTAGTGTGAGGGTTTCTATTAAAATGGAGAAGTTTGATCCTTAGAAACTTCATAATTTTGCATTTTAAGTTTAATCCTTAGAAACTTCATAACAATGCGTGCAATACTACAAATTTTGTGGTAAGTTGTTCACGGTATCATATTGCAATTTTTAATTCAAAGCTTTCGAACATAGCTGGAGTTAAACATTTTAAACCTATAGAATGAGTTTCGATCAGTGTAAGATTTATCAGTTTGGGTTTCACTTATTTGTCACCAACAACCATGTTGTTGTCTGATGTAGTAGAAACAAACCAAACATAACAAATTGTTTTCCATGGTGCTTAGAGATATCTGAATTTCTCGTGCAATGGTAATTTTTCCAAACAAAATTACTAAACAGAGGCAGAATGGTCATTTTTCCAGAAACAGTATGCCGCATACGTCTATTTTCACACAGCACGCAACAAAAAAATGACCAACTTCTCCAGAAGTAGCTTTTCCCACAACATCTTCCCCGGCATCACATCTCAGAATGAAAATAGTAGAAAGCAATGTGCCAGCAACTCGACCCTCATTCTTCTGTTTTATTTTTATTTTTTTTGTTTTTGCTTGGTGATTGCATAAGAAATGTGTGCTGTGTAAGTAAGTACGCAAGCTATGTGCACTTTTTGTTTTGAAACATTGCGGGCTTGGTGTGCATTTCGCGGGATTGCTCTCTGGTTTTGGTTGAAGTTGTAGGTTGGCTTGCTATGCATTCGGTGGTGTGTACTTACATACAACTCAATTCTTTTGCATTATGGCAAGTTATGATATGCATTCGATGCACGTAATAATGAAAGTTTAGGTGTGAGGTTTTTAAATACATAAGAATTTTGTTGTACGTATGTTTGTGAGAAATGTGTGATATGTATCTAAGTAGAAAAGATATGTTTACATGATAAAAGTTTAGGCGTGAGATTTTTAAATACATAAGAATTCAATAATGTGTGTGTAAGTACATCAAAAATGTGTGTTATGTAAGTATATAAGAATTATTTATATGATAGAAAGTTTAGGTGTGAGGTTTTAAATACAAAAGAATACCCTTTTATTACATAAAAAATGTGTTTTTGTTTGGAATACATAAGAATATTGAGTTATGTATGTAAGTACATAAGTATGTGTTGGGCGTTAGTTTTTTTTTAAATACATAAGAAATGATTTTTTGTTTGGAATACATAAAAATTTTTCGTTCTAGGTACATAAGAATTGATGGAAATGCTATGTTTGGATGAAAGTGTTGTATGTCAACATATATTTGGAAGATTTGCTTACACGCAACTATATTCTATGCATATACAGATCTAACACCTAGACAAGCATTTCTACATACACAAGACCTAACTAAAGTGCATGTGTTCTCTTTGATGTGATATTAAGGATTTGTAAACATAAAAGATAGTGTGATGTGTATGCAAACACATAAATGCTATGTATTTTTGTTTGTATATATTGTGGGCTTGACATGAGTTTAGTGAGATTGATGTATTTTAACATATATATGGAATATTTACTTACACACAGCACATTCTTATGCACTCACATATCTATTAATGTTCCTCATGCTTATTTCATTTATATGTTTGGATTTGGGAATTTTATTTTATGCTGTCAACCTTTATTACCAGATCACTTTTATTTGTTGTAGCTCAAACGATAGGAAAATAAAATAAAAGTGAAATATCGGTTATTTGGGTGCAGGGCTGTAAACGAGCTGAGCTTGAGCGGGCTCAGGCTTGCCACGTGTTCGGCTCGTTCGAAATTGCTCATCTTTGAAATCGGCTCGTGAACAGTATGATCGTGTTCGACCCAATTTAAATATTTTTGTTCATGTTCATCTTGTGTTTGGCTCGAAATTAGATTGGTTAAATTAATTGGAAAAAATAGATGTTCGAACCTGGACTAAATCTATGCAAAAGAAGACGCAGAACCAAATTATCACACAAGTTGTTATAATTTAAACTTAGATTTAAATATTTATAATATATTATTACATAAATAATATATATAATATGTTATTATATAAAGAATTATATTATTTTTTTAGTTCGAGCTAAAATGAGTTGAACACGAGCGAACAAAGAGCTACTCGTGTTTGGCTCGTTCACTTGACGAGCAAGCCAAACACGAGTTATTTGTGAACAACAAGCTTTTTTGGCAGCCCTACTTGGGAGGGGAAGTTAAGATAACTTTAAGTGATTTATGGTGAAAGGAGATAAAATTAGGCAATAAGCTCATTACACATTTCAATAAAAAAGGCTGACAAAATATTACAAAATAATTTCATAAAAATTTATGAACAGTACATGATAAAACTTAAACTGAAAAATAAATAAGGTCAACTTAAAAAGAATTTAAAATTATAGAAGAAACTTGAAAGATGAGTTGCAGGATTAAGTCGAGATCTTATTAAGAAAAAATATAGGCATCAGAGAAATTGTGAAGAAAGAAGCTTTTGGTAAATAGAAAATATTGTTATAAAAATTATTTGAGTTGATGTGTGCTGACTGCCCGAAAAGAAGAAGAAAACTGGCACTACATATATATGTAAATGGAAGGTCCTCAGAATTGGGATAAGCCTGAATTTGGTCATTCAAATGAAATTCCAAAGGATTCTTGTGCTAAATCCAATCAATCCAAACACAGTGCACCAGAAAGCCAACAGCCCAACAAGAAGAAGAAAGCTAGTGCTACATTTTTAAATGAAAAAATGTCACACGTAGTTGCTATATGTGCTAGTATATTGTCCAGTGCTCACACAACGCATACATACCCTCTGATGGCTGAATTCATTAGGCTGCTTGACTGCACTCCTAAAATCTTTGAGAACTTGTCATTATATTTTTTGCCACAAAACTCATTGAAGTACCAACAAAAGCATGATGCCGACGAGAATATCTTAATATATTGGATACCTTTTTAACCATTAGTTTAGTTGATCTTTATGTAATAATTTTTTTGTTTGATTTTCATCGTATTTTGTTGATAATCTACTTGAATTATTACTTATGTCGTGTTTATTGCACTTATATGATTAATTTAATTTGTGTAACAATTTGTGTAATAATTTGTGTCTCACCATTTCTTTCGACATCGTAATACTTTAATCCAATTACAAGTACCGTTCTATCATTATTATTTATTATTTTTATTATCACATTCAATTTTATTACACTTATATGGTAAAGTTATTGTTTTGCCAATGTAATAAGTGACATGATGGATCCATCAACTGAAGAAAAAATCATAGAGATGGTTCAATGAACAATTATTTTGGCAACTACAATATCTCTCATTAATGAGTTCTACCAAACTTATTTCTGTACTGCCCTATGCATGACATTCTTTCATTATGTGGACAGTGGATTGGAGAGCTTCTTCAATGTCATCCAAACAAAATTCATAATATCCAAAATAATATTATATGATCTCCGGAACAAATTGCAAAATTAATACGATTTGCATGAATTGTTCGTAGTTACACCAAGGAAAATATTGAACGTCACTTTAAGTATATATATATATATATATATATATATATATGTATATATATATGTATGTATGTATACTTTCATATAGTAAGTTGATGTGTGCTAAGTCCGAACAGTTTCAACACTAAACTGAGACTATCTACATGCCTTTTGAAATTAGTATCAATTCGTTGGTTAGAATATTTTTGTCTATTTTAAACCAATAAATCCTAGTTTTGGTTAAGTACACCTAGAGAAATAGATGAGGATATCAAATAAATGTCATACTTTATAAATTTATGACTTAATTGGCATGTTTTATTTAAGATTAATCGTCAAAGTTTCAATTTCTAATAGGACAACATATAAGTCATTAATGATACACATGTTGATGCGTGTGTTGGTAACAAAAAAAAGATTATATATATCAGTATTTGTGGATCTTCAACACAGAATAAATTAGCAATGTGTAACTTCAATATGTCTTTTGCTTTTGTAATGAGTGGATGACAATATAGTGCTAAAGATCGTCACATTTTTAAATTTGCAACTCAGAGACCTGAATACAAATTCCCGTTATCACCTTCCAGCCATTTCAATTAATCAATTTAATTTAAATGTGGTTGTGGTTATTTGTCCTAATATTGCTTACTTAGGGAAGTATTATCTTATGGATGTTGGGTATCCCATGGAATGAGGTTTCTTGAAGTCATTTCCTGGCACGAAGTACCACGATCCTGATTTTGTAATAGCATTCAATTGGTTAAAGGCATGAATGAATTATTTAACAAGCGGCACTCGTCATTACGGGGTATAATTGAGAAAACATTAGGTGTATAGAAGAATAAATGAGCATACATTGAGATATGCAGACATACTCATTTAAGAAATAAGTCAAAATAGTTTTACCAATGACAACTATGCATAATTTCAGACACAAACATCTATCTTGATATGATATGGATTTCAAGATCTTAGATAAGGATCTTACGTGCATACCTATTGAATCATTAGAATATCATACATGGTAACCAATACTAAAAAATGATTTGGGTGTTGAAACACCTGATGGGGAGGGTGTTCAGGAGACGATTCAGTTAAGGGAACAAATCACAGTTGCCTTAGTGAATGTGTCAAGTGCCTAAGGCTAATAAATTTTTGGAACAAAATGAGCGACTTTTAGGATGTCTTTTGGTTTTTATTTTTTGTTGAGTGAAATAAAACTATGTTAGTTTATGCAATACATATTTAATTCATTAAAATTGTTTTGATTTTATTTTATCGAACTATGAATACGCTCTAATTTCTCTCACTATGAACATGCTCTGGTTGCTCCCACTATTTTTTATTATTAATAACGTGTTTGCTTTGCTCCCACCTAGATAGTCTTAAGGCCAATCATGGGTTTATTTTTTTGTTTAGAGGTCAATGATGAGTCATATGACCCAGGAGTTTGTTTTTGATGATCTTACTGCAACTACGCTTTACAATATATGTGATGTTGGTATTAAGTGCTTTAAGGCAATAAAGATCTCTTTTTTTATGTGTCCACTATCTTGTTATGATGACCAATTTTACACTTTTTACACTGACTCTGAGTCAAGACTATTCTTGCAACAATAATATTATAGTAGTTTTACATTTTTATGTTAATTTTTTCTTCTTATTTCTCATTTTAATATCAATCTAAGCTTAAAATATGCATTATCAAAATATATAAGTTCAAGAAATTTCACTGGTTTAAGAATTGTGTACTGTCAATACAGTTTGTAATGCTTTATATACACATTTAAGCGAGAAGCCTGATTTGTGAGAAGATTTTATAGGTGTCTAAAAAACAGGACGTCCGATGATTGTGACTTCTTTAAATGGGTTGAGGACTGTGAGAAATCCACTTCAGACTGCGATAATGTCTAGAGAGTAGCTTTAAAAAAGAAATTCTCTCAAAGGCTGAACATTTGGACATGAAGGCTATTATTATAATAATTTTACTTGTTTATATTTTAAATGCAAAGTTTCTATTGTTCATTACTGTCATGATGTATGAATTGTAAAGTAATATTTTGTGCTTTTGATTTTTTTTAATATTTCAAAGTTTATTTGTGTTTTATTTGAACTATTCGTGATTGTGTACTAACAACTACATTCTACAACAGTAAAACGGTATTTATTTCAGAAATAACTACAGCACATCAATTTCATAGTCGAACTACTCAAAAAGGCTGCAGCTGTTTCTTCTAGCAGCAGCTTCTCCTAGCAACAGCTCACAATTACTTCTTCAAAAAAATTACAATCGTCTCAAATACATCATAAGAAATAAAAGATATGGAATCATTCTTAAGATTTGGAAGATGAATTTGGTGGAAAAAATGAGAGGATTTACTTACATAGCACTCAAAACAGTCTATATTACAAATCTCACATCTAAACTTATCTATTACATTTAAATCATTCAAACATTAAACTTTCTAAAAAATCAAACTTTTTGTCATAAATAATAATACTGTTAATGCCTTTGCAGCTCTACCACTGTTCTATACCAAAGAACTGTCGAAACTCACGAAGAGGAGAGAGAGAGAGTGAGTGACGAAATCAAAGGAGCACTCGGCTAAACTGCATGAGTCGTTGCTGCACTCCTTCGTCGGCCTACATGGTTGTTTGACAGAAAGATTTATCATACGGCGTTGATGTTGTTTGGTAGTAGATGAGCAGTATTTAAACAAGTTTTAATATAAATCCTGCCAAACAACAAAAACAACAACTCGAGTTTCTGCAGGATTTCAAATTTTGCTTCGTCTTTTCTAGGGGTTCGTTTGTGCAAACGAACTGAATGTTCTGTTCGTTCGAAATGAAGAGTGTTTGAAATAGGCTCGTGTTTTCGATTTAATTTGTTTGAAATTAGTTTGAATTATTCAAACTGTTTGAAATATTTCAAAATTGTTTGTATTGTTTGAACTGTTTGAATGGTTAATGACAATAAATTTTTAGGTAAATTTTATAGTATTTTACTTTTTAAAATATGATAATTTTTCAGAGTATATCATTATTTTAAAAATATGATAAATTTTTTACATATAATTATTTTAAATTATTTTATATTTCGAATAATAACGACTCAAACACAATCGAACACATGACTATTGGTGTTTGGTTCGTTTATAAACCGAACCAAAAACAATTCTTCGTGTTCGTCTCGTTTACTTTTTCCCCTATAGTAGAGTTGTAAAAGACAAATAAAAATAACAGGCAATAACAACAATTAAATGGAAACAAACAGATTATTTTATGGTTGTGAGAAAATGAAGGTGAGCACAATGCTCCTTTTAATGCTTATAAAAGAGGTTGAATCAAATCCCCTTGTGATCAATTAAGCCTAGAATAAGGTGTCAGAGATGCTCTGTGTTTCTCGAGGGTGGGATTTTGATGGCAATGTTGTATATTTATAAAAAATATAATTGTAGTTATACTCAAGAATAATATTTGACAAATTATTAGTTATTGTTTTTGAATTTATTGTCTCTCATCAGTCATGTTTTCCACACGAGCATATAAAGCAGCAAACTATATCAAACTTTGAAGAGTTGAAGAACTTCAATATAGTAAATGGGGTGCGGAAAAACTGTTATTTATGAAACTACACTCCAGTTTGAAAGCAATTCTTAAAGACTTCGTATCTAAATGAAACGTGAGATGACTATCCCGCCATAACCGTGCCTAGGACGTTAACATGAATGACTTTTTGAGACTGTAGTAAAGGTTACCACCAACTTAAAAAAAGTTGTCATAGACTTTGTGTCTGAATAGAATGCAGGAAAACTATCCCAACACAATCGTGCCCGGGATATTTATGTGAACGACCTTTCGAGATTGTAGTGAAGGTTGCCCCTAGTGAAGGATGCCTCCCCTGCCGCCCCCACATTGAAGAATGCTTTAAAAATGATCTTCCAGAGGTTGAAATGAGATTTCTTTGCTGGTTGGATGGAGATGAAGTTGAAGATCGTCGTCTCATAGTTGAAGACAATGACAAATAGTACTTCACCTCTTACAAACAACACCAAACTGATTTGCCTTAGATAGTATGAGGTAATAGACTGATTATTAAACGTCTTAGTGTTGAATGAAAATTCAACACATTTTGATGGAAATTTAGGAATAATTGTGAAGTTCTATTTGAAATTAATCTAAACCCATTAATAACTAGTTTCTATTGATTTTAAGAGCTTTAATGGAAATTCAAGGTTCAAATGAAACTTATTTTGAATGAAATCAAAATAAAATTTCAAAGAAGTCAAAAAAAGATTATTAAAATTGTATTACTAAGATCTATTTAAATTTTAATGTGATTTAAATTAAATCACCATAGATCGTCTCTAAATGTAGAATCACAACTGAAGAAAATTTTATAATCATTTTAGAATAATAACTGAAAATTTTTTTATAATCAAGTTAGAATAATAACTGAAATTAAATTAAAATTTGAATTTAGAAAAAAAAACAACGAAGCCATCTAAAGGAACATTTTTTAGCTAGACAAACAAAATATCTGAGTTTGATCACGAGTTGCTTTCGAAATTAAGTTAAAAAAAATTGAAATTAAAAGGAAAAAAAATGGAAATGTATAATGGCCCATGCAGGTCTCGAACCTGCGACCTTCGCGTTATTAGCACGACGCTCTAACCAACTGAGCTAATAGGCCATCTGATTAACCGTCAAAATTTAATTTACTTATTCTAAATTATCTAGTAACCAAACTTGTTCAAATTTTGGTAGAAGTGAAAAATATTAGTTGGGGTTTTACCATGAATTTGATATTTGAGTAAGAATTTGTAAAACTGATGAATGAGTGATTGATTTGTCAACAATGTGATGGGTGGTCTTTCTAATCTATTTTACTAATTTCACATAAAATATGTATACAAGTTGGTTCGACATAAAATATTTTTTTGGGCCAGTTAGAGTTTATTAAAATGCGGCTAGGGCTGTAAACGAGCCGAGCTTGAGCGAGCTCAGGCTTGGCTCGTGTTCGGCTTGTTCGAAATTAGCTCGGCTCGTGTTCGGCTCGTGTTCGAAATGGCTCGTGAAAGGTGTGTTCGTGTTCGGCTCGTGTTCGAAATGGCTTGTTCGTGTTCGTCTCGAAATTGGCTCGTTAAAATTAATTGGAAAAATATACGTTTAGCGTCGGATTCGAACCCTGACCAAATGAATCGAAACGAAAGATAACCACGCTACCACACAAGCTAGCTATGATTTAAACTTAAATATAAATATATATAATATATATAATATATAATAATATATATAATAAATTATTATATAAATAATTATATGATTATTTTTTTTTATTTCGACCCAATTCGAGCCGAACACGAGCGAACAAACAGTTATTTGTGTTCGGCCCGTTAACATTTCGAGCTTAAAAATTTGTTCTTGTTCGGCTCGTTAGGCTTAACGAACGAGCCGAACACGAGCTACTTAACGAGCCGAACACGAGCTGTTCGCGAACAACGAGCCAAATTGCCAGCCCTAAATGCGGCTGTAAAGCCGTTGAAAAAAAGTCTAATGTTCAAAAAACTATGGTGGTTATTATAATTTTTTCAAAAAGAGATGGGACCGCAGCTAGAAAGCTGCCACCGCATCTAGCCAGGACTAAGGGCCTGTTTGGAGAATAGTATCTTGCTCACTTTATACTGCATAATGCTATTGCTCGTGAAGCAATTGCGAGAAAGTCATTGTATGTTTAGTTGCAGTTATGGAAAAACAACTATGGACAGAAAATGACCAGATCTGCTCCTCGTTTATTAGTAGTTCGTTTTAATATTTGGATATATTTACGTAGGATGAAATATTTGAAAGTCGAAATAATTTTTTTTAAAATTTTATATTTAAATATACAAATTTATAAATTGAAATTAGATTTTTTTATTTTTATATCTTTAATATATATTTTCTATATATATAGTGAACTATTGATTCAATTCAATAATTCACTATATAGGTTAAATTCTTTAAGTCGTATTAACAAAATATTTACGAGCTTCGTTATATTTTAATTTAATTGTAAAATAAAATATTTAGTTATCTTTTAATTTTAATGAATTATATATATATATATATATTAAAATTTTTATAATTTAAAAAGATTGTTCATATTAATAATCACACACAACACTACACATTGCATTACACAACTGCACAACTGCACTCACAGCACCACACAACTCAACACAGCACTGCACTACACTTCACACTGCACTGCACTGCACACACATCGCACCGCACTACACTTCACACAAGACCGCACATCACACACATTGCACCGCAAAAACACACACACACCGCACTTCCACGAAACACACAAAGACTACACTACACATCACACACACTGCACACTACACAGCACCACACAATGCACTTCACTACACTTCAATGCACTGCACTTAACTACACTTCAATGCACTGCACTTAACTACACTTCAATGCACTGCACCATACAACTCAACACACACAATATATACACACACAATATATATACACACAATGCACTTAACTACACATTCGAAGTTAAGTTTTGGGCGAAGTGTCGAACCGAATGACAACAAAAGAAGCTCTATAATCATCATTAACCATGCCAATCGAAATGATAGCCATATAAAAGCAGATGTGTAGTGCAATGCAGGTGCAGTAATCAAATGGTAGCCATAAGCATACCATTCTAAGCAATCGATCAAGCCAACTACTAGAACATGCTAACATCTCTATTTTTCACATGCTTAAGTAATAAACACCCGTAAATTTAAGCAAATAATCCATCTCACCGAGCACATGAGTGCTCGACTCGATAGCCAAACGAGCAGGAAGAAACGAGGTCGAGTAAAGTGAAGCAAACCTAAGCCACACCAAGAAAAGCAATAGAATGAAACAAACACCAAAACCGAGCCCAAATAATGGAAGCAGATACAAGCACTTCTTACCCAAGGCACGGGGGTAAAGATGAGTCGTGGAAGAAGATAGTCGAGGAAGATGAAAGAGCGACCGAGTCGCAAGAAGTGCTAGGACAGACAAGTTTTTTCTTCCAGGGAAATCTTCCCGCAAGAGCAGTCGAGTCGCGAGAAGGGCTAGGGCAGAGAAGGGTTCGGGGAGAGCAGCGGGGCGAGGGCACGCAGGAGATTTTTTCGGCTGAAGCTGGTTGAAAGTCAGAGCCGCGGGGTATAACCCGCGGTCCGCTTTCATTACCGCTTCGCGGCCCCGGGTCGCGATACGCCGCGATTCCGCCAAAATTATCGCAAATTCGCGGTGCGGGGAAGCGCCGCACCGCGAATTTGGGCTTCCAAACACGCCCTAATGAGATGTTATAGATTTCAGCGGCAATTTTTTAAAAAAAAACTGTCAAAATACAATTTATCCAAACAGTTAAAACGGCGGTGTGATGCCGCACCGCCACCGCCCCAAACGGACCCAAAGTCACCAAATTATTTCTATGCAAGGATTTTCTCATTAAATATTTGCTTGAAAAGAAGAGATTTCCCTGCACAAAATTCTTCTGTGGAATCTTTTTAATAGAATTAAATTATATACCAAATTTAGTATGATTTCAATGATGCTGGAAATTGCGTCTTTCACTTGTTAAAAAAATTAAAAGAGATTTTCTTATGAGATGACACAGACTTGGGTGTTATAATTGCAAAAATAAAAAATTTAACTGTTATATATATGTATATACATAGGAATTGGGTTAGGAATTAGGTGGTATATGTAAATGCCCCAGTCCAAAATAAGATTTTCTTTCTAACGTTTCAGCAAACTAATTGCTGCATTTACATACATAGCACTCAATTCCTATGCATTTACATATCTAACACCTAAACTTTCATTTTTAACATTTACACCACCCAAGCTTTTCATAACCCTCACCTTATTTCCTAAAAAAACAATAAGCCTTAATCCCAACGAGTGGGGTCGGCAATGTGAATCATTTTTCTCTATTGTGTCCTATTGAACTTAAGATCATTTTTATACAATATGCCTAAGAATTTTCAAGTCTACCTCTACCTTTCTTAACACAAGTCAGATCTAAAATATCTACTCTCCAAACTGGATCATCAGATGGTTGATGTTTAATGTGACCAAATCATCTAAGATGACTCTGTCTAGTCTTGTCTGCCATTAGAGCTACACGAACCATTTCATGAATACATTTGTTTCACATTTTGTCTCAAAGTGTAATAATCCGCCCATCCACGTAAGCATTCTTATCTTAGCAACACTTAACTTAATTTTATGCTTCTCTTTTAAAAGCCAATATTCTGCACTATAAAACATTGCAGGTCTCACCAACATCTTAAAAAAAATTTCTTTTAGCCTGAGAGGTACTTTTCTATCACACAGTAGGCTCGATGCACTCTTCCACTTCAACCAACAAACTTGAATTCTACTAATAACATCCCCCTCTATAGCACAATCACCTTGAACAATAATATCTAAAACGTTCACACTCAATGATTTGATTCCCCTAGTTACCGCTCTGTGACTAGATCTACCACCACTTAAATTACATTCCATATATGATGTATTCAGTTTTAGATCTACTCAAACGGAGGCCTTTAGACTCCAATATAGACATTCATAATTCAAGTTTTTCCTAAACTCGTCTAGTCTTATCCACAAGAAGGATATCATCATACACTAAGGCACATCTTCCCGTAAGAGCATCCATAATAACAGCAAAAAGAAATGAGCACAAAGCCAAACCAACTTAGTCTTTTATAAAATAAGAGCAAATAAAGTTCATTACAACAAAACAAAGAAAAAAAGTTTTAAAAGTTGGATCAAAGGGTAGAAGCAGAAGCTCTTATAATCAGTTCAAAGAGCTGCTGTGGAGCAGAAAAAAAAGGGCTATGATCTGTGTCTATGACAAATACTTCTTGAGGTGGCCACTTCCTTATCATGGCTTCTTGCTTCTCTGGTTTTACAACATTGTCGTAGGTTGTTCTGATATAAATTCTTCTAACATCGCTCACTTTTCCTTCAAATTTTGCAGAGCGCAGTGCTTGAGCTGGTGCTGGCCTTAGGAGCATGGACGCCAGCACTGAATCCTACACAAAAGAAGGCCAAAATCCTCAACAAATAAAAATCTACGACAGTTATCTGAATGTTATGTTACCTGCAAGTGAAGGTTTACACCCGCTCAAATATTGATCTTTGAAAAAGAAAAATGGTCTTTTAAAATATCTACCCATACTAAATGATTATTAGATGTTCTCACAGTGAATATTGTCATAACGACATCTATTAATATTTATTGCTTCTTGGTTAAGTTAAATTGATCTTAAATGACCCAATTTATCTCTAACGAATTACTTAAGAAGTCCACTTAGTCAATTTGTGTTTAAAGTCTCAATTTTGATCAAATTGATTCAACAAAAATCTTTGGATGAGTTCATCATGTCATAATTGAGTTCATGACCTTTACTTTGAGCAAATTGGCCCAACTGACACAATTGAACTAAATTTGGTTTCATATTCCAGCCATTTAGTTTGGCTACAAAGGTTGCTGAAACCAGAGTCTGCACATCCTGAATTTGAATATGAAAATTATATACATCAAGCATTGTGGCTGATCATACAGATTTTTTAGTGACATACTAGTTATAACATGAATAAATAATGTAAAATCATTTTTATATTTTTATAACTTACTAATTACAGTACCTCAACTGGGCTCAGCTGGTACAATAACTTGCGTTGGAATTCCTCACGAATAGCCACACTTGTTGGGGGTTTGTCACGTCCTAAAGAAAACTCCATGCTATAGACATCACCATATTCCGATAAATCTGGAACTCCCTTTGCAAGCCAAAAATAAAATTTCCATAAATAAAATGCACTTCAACAAATTGAAATTATATTTATATACTCTGTCAGCACAAAAGACTGCATTTTCCTCATTTTATTTTACTGTTCTATTGAATAAAATCATTGCCCATAAATAAATGAATAAGAAACAGCTGAACCTGAAAACAAATATTATCAAATATTTATCCAATCCACAGAATACAAAACTTTCATTACTATGTGTAAACTGAATCAGGATGGAGTTTTAAAACATTGTTTCCACCTACTGATGCAGATAAAGTTAGAAAATTCTGCAATTTTTTATGCAAATGATTTCAATCAAACAAATTATATATAAATTTATAATTCAACCCACAAATTGCATTGGGCTCAAGAAACTTGAATTTATTATTACCTAAATCTAATCGATTCATGAAAAAAATATTCATTAAAGTTGTTGGCTTTTGAATTAAAACTCACATCTTTAACATCTTCTTCAGTGCAGAAACCAGAAGGAAGCATCGTGGCAGCAACGAATATGGCGACCTCAATTTTGTCCCCAAAATGATGCAGCGAATGACTCAGGCTCAGGCCCCCAGCACTGTGTCCCACCAGAATCACCTATGCAAGAAAATAAAATAAAAATATTATCATCATATAATTCGGACTTCACAGTATATATGTGCATAACATTTATCCCTCCTGAAATATCACCCCCCCCTCAAAAAGCTCTACGTAGGGACTCCAGTAACATGACGCTCGTGTCTACAACGGGCCCACCTCATAAAACAATAAAAAAATGCTCCACATGGTTATTGAAGTGGAACCACAAAAGTTATTGGAGGGTTATTATGGGGTTGTTGGAGTTGTATTTCAAGGGTTATTAAAGTGGAATCACAGAGGTTATTGGAGCGGTTCACCGCGTGGTGTTATTAGAAGATTTTGAGGGGTTATTTCAGTGTTATTTGGGTATTAACTCCAATAACACTGCAATAACCCCCAAATAACTCTCCAATAACATTCACGGTTCCACAATAACCCCCGCAGAACAACTCCAATAAGTCCACAATAAGATAAACCTCCAATAACCTTCGCGATTCCACAATAACCCCCAATAACCTCCGCGGTTCCACTTCAACTCATTTTTTTAATATATTATGAGGTGGGTCCAGTGTAGACACATGATGGTATATTACCGGACTCGGACTCCTTATGGGAAAATTGTTCCAAAAATAGAGGTTGTTTCTGCCCCTGCCTCCTGTTCCTCTCGTCCATCTCCTCCACCCTAGCCTCCCACCACTACATAACAATCCCCTCCACTGTCCCGCAACCAAACAGCCCCCACTGCCCAACACTTTGTCATCATAACTGTAATCGGATTTAATAAATTCAGATTTACTCCCTAAAAGAGATGGAATTTAAGAAAATTTGATTTAACAGAATATTAGATTTAGTTTTCATTTTTTTTTTAATGTTTCCTGTTAATATGCTGCCAAACACCGCCTTACTCCGGCAAGAACTCGGTGATTATTTAATTTATGGGGACAGTTCCTTCAACTGCTGGGCTCCCTTTCACCGATGAGTAATTGAGTGGTATGATGGAGATGTTATTACTGTAATATTAAAGTTTAGGATGTCTGAAAGGTAAATGATTAGATGATATTATCCCCAAATTTATATTTCACCTTCCAATTTTGCCTTTAAAATAAGAGGGTTTTACATACATATAATACAGCTATCATGCATATATATATTTTAACTCATGTAATATTTAACATGATATTAAAAAGGATTCTGGTTTTACAAAAGTAAAGATCAAAATCCCCTATTCTTTTTCACTTACCTTGTGGCCCGCCGGCAACGTGGACATAAAATCGAAGAGTGGTTTGTTGTATTCGTGAAAAGTGAGTATGGAGGAGGGATGGGAGAGGTTGATTCCGGCGCCGGCGAGGTCAAGGCAGGTGACTTTGTGGCCGGCGACTTCGAGGAGGTGTCGAAGCTTGAACCAGCACCAAGCTCCGTGGCCGGCTCCATGTACAAGAACGAAGTGCTTTGGTTCAATAATGTGGAGACGATTGAAAGCTTCTGTTGCTGCTTCCTCCATCGGCCGGCTTCTCCTTTGGACAAAAACTGATCTGCAAACAATTTCTTGGCCGTGGTCCTCCTTCTGAGTAGCTCTATGTATGGTTTTCAAATAGTTATTAGAAAAAATAAAAAAAAAAAGGATCTGGAAATGTGATTATTATATTATAAAGTTAAGTTTATTTCCAAAAAATGTCTCTGTGAATTTTGATGAGACCAGGCGGTAGTCAAGGCTAGCAGGATCAAAGCTGAATGAAAGAACACAAAGTAGAGCTGTTAAAAAAAGGCCAGCGACCCGTGTCAAACAGGGCTCCTAGTTAGTTAAAGAGGCAAATATAAATATTTTTATTGCCCTCGATATATAAATGAATCGAACATAAATAAAAAATTGTTCATTCGTGTTCAATTCATTTATATACATACATATATATATATATATATATATATATATATATATATATATATATATATATATATAGTATTTTTAAAAAATTTAATTAACAATGAGGCTACTTTTATAATCATTTAAAATTATTAATTAAAAAATAGAATAAAAATATATTAAATTATATTTAAGTGATATTTTAATATAAACAATATGATTTAAATCTTACCCAAATTCTTAACATCCTACGGTTGCATATTTAGAATTGTCAAAACGACTCTTTGTTTGTGAACAGCTTGTGTTCAACTGGCCGAGCAAACGAGCCGAACATGTTGAAATATAAACGAGCCGATCACAAAGAAAGACAGTTTTTAGGCTCAGCTCGTGTTCGACTCATTTACACCTCTACCAGCCAATATCTAGCCGACCGACAACAAAGTACTAACCGGTCTTTTCCGACCCGCCGACCGAAAGCACAACACCGACCAATAACTAGGGCAAGAACCAACCAAAGGCTAGCTGCACTGACTGATGGGCTCTCCAATGATATGTTCTGACGAACAAAGGTCCAGAGCGCCCCTTTTACTTAAGATTAACAATGTAATTTTATATTTTATCTTCCAATAATCTATAACTAGGATTCTTTCATATATTAGGGAATTTTGGCCATTTAGTTTTCTTGGACCTCAAAGACTTTAGGTCTACAGGTTCCTTTTCCCCTTCTCTTGTAACCCGAGATATTCGATGTATAAAATGAGTCACAAAGCCCAAAAACACACCTCTTTCACCCCAACGGGACAAGTCTCGTTGTTCGCTCTCCTGCTCCTTCTCTCCTAACCCAAACATTATATCCCTTGAGCATGATATACATGACAAATTTGAATTCAACATATAAAAACCAAAAAATATATTAGGTGTCAAAGTTTTAAAAGTCGCTGACATACATTTCTTACAAAAACAAACATCATGCAAGCAAAAGTGAAAGGCTAGGCCACATTTTATAAATTGATCAGTAAGTAGTATGAAACAATGTGGATATAATTCCTGAAAGATGCATTCACTTCGAATTATTCAGTTTGTAAATAAACATTCTTCATCTCATGATAACAGTGCGAAGAACAAGAAATAATTAAGCCTGATCAAAATCAAAATCTGACAAAGCCACGGCTATTTTCAAATTACACGGAATGGGATCCAATCCTATCAGACAATCGGTAGGACCTGCCAAACGCGTAAATACATGAGATGCAATTACAACAGTGAAAATCAACCTAGTTCAATGATATCAGCCATATCGCCAGTTCTGCAAATACATACATATTGTTTTTCCATGTTAAAAGCAAAATTCTTTATGAGAACCATAAAGCCTCCAACATTGCAGGAATCATCATGTTTGTACCACCAATGGTCTTAAGAATCGTGATCAGAATCAGAAGCAGAATCTGAATATATGTCAACAGGTCTCCGCCTGTTCAAATTTGCTTCGATTGGTGGAAGGTCCTCGTCACTATCAGAATTTAGAACCATCTCTGGTCGAAGTTGGAAAGTCTGTGATTCCACAGGTCTTGCGTTTTTAAACTTTGCAGGCCTGCATGTAAACCCAAATAAGTGTAAGATTTACATACATACCACTCAATTATTATATATTTACATATCTAACACCTAAACTTCAGTTTTTACATACATGTCATCTTAACTACATATGAAAAGGTGTATTTCACTTTTTAAAAGTTAAAATAGCAATGCATTTGATGTGATATGGACGATTTGGGGGGTATAAATGTAATTTTAGCAAAGTTTAGGTTTAGAGATATAAATATATAAGAGTTGTGTGGCATGGCATGTATGTACATGCCCAGATAAAAATGAAAACATTTCACAAGAAGTATTGAATGAAGCTACATTGATCAACTGACCAAGTTATAAGTTTGTATGACCTTAGAAAGTTTGACAATTCTTTTAAATGTTAAAGTTATTCAAGAACACTTCTAATACCTAATAAATGCAAAAGCAAACATAGAATATTTGAAAAGAGACTACTTCAGTAGTTATTTCTTAATATAAATGTCTAATTTGGGAAAAATACTACATCTGCTGCAGGACGTGAATCACACCATGCTGTGCATTTGGCAGCACAGTGCGATCCACGTTGACGTCCGTCATCCACACTTAGTATTTTCTCTTAATTTAGTGAGCTCAATGTTCAATGCACAGGAACATCTGAACAAGTAAATCTAAATTTTTCCCCACTCAGAATAGTTTGCGGGCAGTACAAGAGGAATACTGGATATTATTAAGTTTTGCTATATCCTGGATTGAGAACTTCAACTCATATATGAAATCAAAAGGAGATTAACACTCAAAAATAGAGTAACGGAAAACTAACCAGTCAGGAGATTTTTCAAGAGAACGAACTTGTGCATGAAAGAGAACTTGAGAAACAATACATGCAATTTTGTCTCCAGATTCCAGGGCCTTTTCCCTTCCACCTTCATCCACAATCACAAAATTTCCTGCGTAGCAATTAAAATCAGATATCATTTTTAGAAATATTACATCGGTGAACACGAACACATGTCCAGCGTACAATTGATTTAAAAAGGAAAAAAGAAGGAAAAAAAACGGATATCAAGACTTTTTCCACAGAAATTTAGGCAAGCACAATTTATTGCAATAACAACAAACATTCAAGCCGAATACAAATATAAGCACCTACAATTCAAGAGAGGCGATCTCCTACAATTCCTACAAATTGAGAGGAAGAAAATTTCTCACAAACCCTAACCCTGAGATACAAGACTCAATGTCATGCATACCCTAACACAACCTATTAGATTCTATTTATAACAAACAATAATCTATAATGAATTACTCGATTGCCATTAGGTGCGTAAAAGACATAATTGCCTTAGGCTAGGCACCGCCCGAATAATACTCCCCTCTCAAAAGACACCTGGTCCTCAAGGTAAGAAAAAATGGTGTTCCTCCTCCACCACAACAATCTTTGTTTTCTCATCCTCTATCTCCTAGTCAAACACTGTGAGAAACTATAATGTTTGATTTTTATTACGATATACTGGAATAAACTTATCATCACACAAAAAAATATAACCCATCTGCTTACCTCTTTTGAATTTCTTTCTCTGCAAGGCGCTTGAAGTTGACCCCTAGACGTGCCCCCATATTTTTCTCCTTCATTGCCTACCTGAAATGACATCGTATGGGTCCTCAGTGTCATGATCATTAAAGTACTCTTTTGAAATTCTACCATGGCCCTGTTTCTATTGGCATTCTCCACCTGGTTCTTGTCATCCACTGTCTGGGTTAGCTCCATCATTACTTTTGAATCGTCATCCGCTCAGAAAGCATCTCCAACAAAAGGCAATGACGCAATTAGATGCAGTCCTCCGTCGGGATCCTACCCACTGTGGTTCCTAGTCCCAGGACAAAATTCTTCGAAACGATCCTCTTCAGCCCTAAATCACATCCTTTTTGAATCTGCCTGCTCGCACTCTTCCCAAACCTCACGATGTCATCCAATTCCCTCAGGATTTTGCCGTTCAAATATGTACTTGATTCCTTTATTTGATACTGCAAGTCCAAATCCGCCTACAGCAGTGATGCTGGTTTGATTTCGTGCAAATCCTTCTTGTTAATATTGCTTGCATTCGTTCCCGATACCGTCACTCGAGCCCGCGGCGGGCGAAGATGGTTTTGTGTGACTCTTCATGATCTTCTTAATAATTTCTTCCAAGGCTGTGAATCTCAACTCCAACCGCTCCTCCATGGACGAGAGAAACGTTCATATATTTTGATCTGATGTGTCTCGTCTCTTTTTCAAGTTTTTCCTCCAAAGCTTTCACTTTTGTAGCCACAATTATTCCCCGAAAAAATTTCAGTCACAAAAGACGAAAATAATGTAAGTTAAAATTCTGCAGTTGGCCTCCAAACTAGTTTGAATCACGACTGCATCAATATACTAAGTGACTGTACGTCCCCAATCCTGTCATTTGCTTCTAGATAATGGAGTGACTATTTGCTCCGGACGTTGTGATCCCTTCGATACCAGCGAGTCTGGATGTCATGATTCCTTCAGACAATCTCAAATCGCGACTTTGTCAAGAGGACGGAGCGGGAGGAGAAAGATGGAAGTTTCGGTTCTTTGTAAGTTGTGAATCAAATGAAGATTTGGCTATGTGTAAGCTGCGACACCGTCGTTACCTTCTTCACAAAGAAAGAGAAATTTTGGGTCTTTGTAAGCCACAATCACGTTGTTTCCTTCTCCACGAATTTCTTCAATTGCAAGTATCTTTTACTTGTGATACCATCGTGGCCTTCCCCACAAGCTCACGATCCCGCGTACTATACAACGCCGAGATGTTGTCGATTGCTTCTCCTGTTGATTCCAAAAATCTCTCTTATACCAATTTGATAGGAACCAAATCTTTTCTTCACAAAGATATTAGGACAAATAATATTTTGTTACAAAAACACCAATCACTCGAGACGAATACAAAGATAAGCACCCCCAAAATACAAGAGATAGGTTATCTCTCTCAATTCCTATAATTTAAGAAGTAGAAAATCTCTCTCAAACTCTAACTCCAAGACTCAAAACTCAATCTCATGCATAACCTTAACCTTAACCATATTAGCCATATTTATACTAAATAATTATAAACAATAAAAGACTAAATTACCCTTAGGCTAAGCATCTGCGTAACAATACTCCCCCACCAAAGAGACACACTATCCTCAAAGTGAAAGAAATTGTTGTTTGATCAATTCATGTGGCTCCCACTCATAAAATAACTTGAGTCTGGTTCTCGCTGTCAGCATCGATACATTTGCATAGCCTTCTTCAACTTCTCAGAAGTCTGGGTCGTAACGTCCCCCCACTAAAAGTTATCCTTCTTCAATTTCTTCGTCCACCGCCACAGAGTCGAATTATAACCCTTCACAAACTTCTAGTAGTATCCTGTAAGTCTCATAAACCTTTCTCAACCCATTCCAAGCCTTAGGTAGTGGCCTCTCTACCCTATCTGTCACCATTGATGGATCTGCGGACACCACGGCCTTGCACAAACTAGAACCGTATTGAAGTACCATCATCTAATCTCTCCTATGGATTGTAACCATTTCATACCCAATGTCACATTAGTGCTCCCTAAATCTAAGAGAAGAAAATCTTCCATTATTTGAATATATGGCAGCATTAAAATCACTCATTTATGAACTACCATGTTCTCCATCTGTCTCGTCCTCATCATGGATCCAAAACTTCTTGTGTTCACTATCTTAAGCTCAAGTGTTTCACTATTTGAGTAGAGATGAAGTTGTGGGTGGCTCCACTATTTATCAACACAACAAGATTGTCCTTAGACTAAGCACCGACGTAACAAAAACTTAGGGGTCGTTTGGGATCATTTCTGATTTTTGTTTTTATTTAACTTTTTTATGTTTTGATTTAAAACAAAATATGTTTAAAATGATATAACATGTTTAGCTATGATTGAATGTTTTTAAAAACAAACTAATTTGCTTTAAAAAAAATAAAAACGTACAAAAAATACACTAAACAAACATATTTTAAATATAAACAAAAATAAAAGCGATCACAAACAAGCTTTTAAAAAAAAATCATTTAGCTTGTTCAGCACAGAAATATTCCTTATTATTCAAATTTCTCTTTCAAATAAGTACAGAGTAAGCCACCCTCAGAAGGTTCACAAATCACAGAAATAAAAAAAATAGTGATTGCGTGATACCAAAATCTAGTTTATATTAAAATACTGAAGCAGTTTAATAAATCGTGACATAAAAGATAATGATATAACTAATAGATGACATTGGTGATGATGGCATTGATGAATAGGCTGTAGAAAGTTCTGAACCGAGTCAACAATAGAACATAGTACCGACCTGTTTTAATCCAGAAGCTTCTTTGAAATTTAGCAGGAAATAAAGCCAGAGATTTTACACCTTCAGCATCCATAACCTACACAAATATGCTTCTTGAACCGCAACACAGGTAGATTTGCAATATACAAAAATCAACAAGAAGAGTAATCCAAAATAGTAACCACAAAAGAAAAAGAGCATTGGTCAAATATAATTTCATGGTAAATCACATTGAAGTCACTGAGGTAGGGTAGTTTCCCAAGACAAAATCTTAATGTCTTTCACCTAGGTCAGCACATTACCAAAAACTCTCTAGAGGAAGCTAGCCATCACAACTTTTCTTCTTTACAGCAATCCATTGAAGATATAGTGGTGCGTAGGGTAAGTAGCAACAATATTGATAAAAACGTCATGCTGTCTCAACATGATATTGTTGCCCATCGGTTAGGGCATTAGTCATTACAATAGGCACTTGTTAGGGTAAAGCGGATGATAAAAAATGAATATATTAATTCTAAATTTAATTTTATTAAATATTTACCTTTCAGGTATAAATTATAATCATCACACTAAGTTATGCGAGAGAAAATAGTGAACTTTTAGTTCAATTTTGTTCCAAAGTGGAAGATTTAAATACGTGGTTTAAAAAAAAAATACAAATAAGATGCTTAAGTTCATAGTGTATATGAATGATAGTCTAATCTTTACTACATTTTCATGATCATCCATGTTCTCTACTCTATCACTCAAATTTGAAGCTCTCCATCCCTTCTACTTGATTAGGCTCGCCCTCCTTATCTTTAAGATTTACTACTGTAGAAGTTAAGTTCTTGCACCTACATTTGATCAACTTATTTTCAAGGTCCCATTTCTGTTTCAACTCATACTACTCTTTTTATATCATCTCATATCAAATTATCATCATCATAAATTTATCCATGTTTTGCAATTTAACTGATAAAATCCATCTCTAAAATCAAGGAAAGCTGCTCAGATCATTACTTAGTGCCTTAAGATAAGTCACTCGTTTAGACATGCCTTGGACAAAATACCATCTTGAGAGAAATACGAGGAATTATGTACTCAGTTTAAGTGCTCCAGCCAACTTGCCTTTAGCAACAGTGCATACCAGCCACTAGCTCTCTTGAGTCTCGCTCCCATGTTCCTTGTAGGGATTCCAAATTATATTTTGGGATACTAGACTCAAAATATATAGGCATGCCTAAAATGATTAATTAGCCCAACTTTAATAACTGGTTAAAAATTTTAGCGGCAGACAAAACTTGAGCAAGGCTACATGTAAAATTTTAAAATTTTACTATAACTTGAGTGAATATTTTAAAACAACAAAGCCTATGTGAAGCAATTCCCAATGCTAAAGATCATGATGGAAATTTGAAAGTCTTTAGTCATCAGAAGCATATATATTGAACTTCCAATTATATTGTACTTTAACAAGCATTGTGTTTTCTTTTCAATTTATGATTAAAGATGTATATGATACTTATCCTAATGAGAATGGATTATGTTCTTCAATAATTTGACTTGCACTTTTGATATGATTAGTTGTTGCTACAATCCAATTCAATTGATAATATAAATAAGCTTGGTTTCAGCTTTCAAGTTTCCCTATGAAGAATTTAGAATTTCTCAATGTGCAATTTTTTCCCACATTCCCTTCTCATGGCTCTATCTATTCCTTCAATTTTCCAATGGTTGCCTTAGATGCAACAATCTTAAATGCCTATTGCTCCTAATTACACTTAGTATCACAATAGCTTCAGTCGAATTTCCTCAAGTGTCACTGATTTAGAGCATCTCAAGATTTCTTTCAAAAGCCATTGATTGCACTACAGTCCCGAAAGGATGTTGTCATGAATTGCTACAAGCCTACAATATTGAATCTTAATTGTGTGGCTTCCTCTAATGTAATGCTCTAAGTTTATAATTTATTGTGATAATTTTTATTCATGTTTCAGCTATAAAGAAAAATTGCTTTAATAATAATTAAAAAAAAAATCATAAATCTTCTTTGAGAAGAGAAACTATAAAAATTAACTAGTAATTAATTATAGTAATTCCTAAATTAGTTATTAGCACACCTTTATTTTATAGAATGGAAGAAATTATCACTTTTATGCACTTAAAAAAAACAAATAATTATATTAAATTTTCATAGACATCAATGCACAAATTTTATGATTTTATAATAAATTAATTTAAGCTTGTTAGATTTAGAATTGCATATACACTTAATATATACTTTAGTAATTAAGAAGATAAAAATATACAAAAGTATAATTAATTTTATATGAATTTATATGCAAAAACAGTGCATGGCTTTTTTAGATTTATTTACTATTATTAAATAGTATAATTTTATATATATTGAAAGATAATATTAATGAAAGGAATTTAAAGTTGAAGCCTTAATCCCACTAAGTAGGGTTAGCTACATGAATCCTTTTTTCTTTATTGAGTCCTATTGAGTGTCGCATTTTCATTTAATTTTAACAACTTAAGATCATCTTTCATACAAATGCCCCGGATGCAAAAAATGGAGGGTTGTTTTAGGCAATTGACAGCCAGTGTAAAATTTTTATCGAAAAATCATGACATGAATCCTTTAAATCATTATATAAATTTTAAATATTTGAAATGAATAATAAATGAAGTTGTCATGGAATGAAAATTACAAACATATCATTAAGTAACTCTCCAAGAGATGTGCCTTCATGCAATTACTAATATAATTCATAGAAATATCTCAAAAAAAAAAAAAAGAAAAGAAAAAACAAATATCTCCATAGCCTATAAAAATTTAAGCATGCAAAGTTTATATACATGCTCATTTCTATCGCTAGTTCTCCATTCTTTAAATCAAGTGTTCTTCATGCATAAATTCAGTCACAGATAAATAAGAAAGGAATCATGAATTTTTTCATTTAATAAAATTTTTGTAAAAGTAAGTTATTGAAGAGTTGAAGGTGAAAGAAAGTTTTTATGTTAGAGTTGATGGGGGGAAAAAGAATGAGAAAGAAGAATAACTAGAGAAAATTTTTTGAGAGGAAGGTCTGAAAAATTTTGAAAAAAACTTAAAATTTTGGGAAAATTTTAAAATTTAAAAAATAAAAAGATTTATAATCCGGTGACATTCATGAATTTCTTTTATGTTCATCCAAATTTGATAGACAAAATATTTATTAAAATAAATTAAAATTTTAAAATTTTAGAAGTTATACATTTATTGAGATATTTGATGGAGAAGTATAGAAAGAGTAAGAAGGATCTGCATATGACTTTTGTCCATTTAAAAAAATATATGATAAGGTTCAAAGAGAAGTACTTTGGAAAGTTCTAAAATACTTATATTCAAGTCATTAAAGATATGCATACTATAGTTGTTACTTATATTCGAACTCAAAGGGAAGTAACCAAATATTTTCCTACTTCAGTTGGATTACATCAGTGAGCAGCTTTAAGCTTATATCTTTTTGCCTTAGTTATGGATGTTTTTATTCGACATTTACAGAAGGATGTACCTTAGTGTATGCTTTTTTGCCAATGATATCCTTCTTATGGATAAGACTAGAGAAAGAGTTTAAAAAAAACTTGAAGTACAAAGTTCAATTTTAAAGTCTAAAAGCTTTCATTTGAGTTGATCTAAAATTGAATTAATCGAATGTAATTTTAGTAGCAGTAGATCTAGTGGGGGTTTGTAATAAGGAGTGATCAAGTCATTAAAAGGAGTGAATTTTTTTAGATATTTCCGATCTATTGTTAAAAGAGTTGGTGATATAGATGGGAATATTATTAGTAGAATTTAAGTTGGATGGTTTAAGTGGAGGTATGCATCGAGTGTGTGATTGAAAAGTACCGCTTAAACTCAAAGGAAAATTTTATAAGATGGAGGTGAGATCTGCAATGCCTTATGGCGCAAAGTGTTGCTAAGATGAGAATGCTCGAAGGGATTAATGACTTTATAGTTGGAGACAAAATATGAAAATATATGTATGAAAGGATTGGAGTAGCTCCAATGCTAAACAAGATTAGAGAGAGTCAACGTAGATAGTTTGGTCACATTAAACATCGACCATCTAATGAACAGTTAAGAGAGTAGATGTTTTTGATATGACTTATGTTAAGAAGAGTAAAGGTAGACTTAAAGAGAATTAGGCATGTTGTATAAAAACTGATTTTAATTTATTAGAATTAAATGAAAATATTAAACTCAATGGGAAGCAATATATAAAAAAATTCAAGCAACCGACCCCACATAGTAAAATAAAGGCTTGTTATTGTTGTGATCTTATGCTCATATAAGTTATGCAACATGAGTAAGAAATTATTTACTCGTGCATTTTAATGTATCTATTTCTCTAGCCTAAAATTAATTAATGGTAAATGATTTAGAGGCTATGATGAAATTATCAGTTAGTATTTATAAAAAAAAAAATTATCACGAAATAAATAGTATAATACTCTTAACAATGACTGCCTTTGAAGACTTTAAAAGTTAGATTATTTCATAATATTTAATAAATTTTAGAGAAAATAAAAATTAAATTATTTCTATGTTTTTAAATAAAGAGTTGACCAATTTTCATGCTTAATTTAAGAAAAATAATGTAAATAATAAAAACTTTATACAAAATTGAAGAATGGCCGAGAAAATTGTATTCATTTATTTCTCAATAATCAAATTATAACTCTTTTCCTTGTATAAAAAAGAACGACTGGGACAAACTTAATTACGATCATTACAATTTACCAAAGATAAACTAACTCAAAAAGAAAAAATTACAAATTAAAAAAAGAATGGCAATGAATTAAAAAAATTTGAATTCCACACTCCCCCTTAAGCTGGGTCATAGATGTTGTGAAGACCCAGCTTGATATTTAAATCAGTGAAGCTGCTTGGAGATAGAGATTTAGTAAAAACACCAGTGAATCGAAATGTGCATTAAGTGAATAATGTCTCCATTGACCTTTCAGAGAGAAAATATCTACCTTAATGTGCTTTGTCCTACCATGATGCACAAAATGCTTTGCAATATTAATGACGACTTGGCTATCACAAAACATCTTTATGAGAATGATTGCAGAGTATCACAACTCATTTAGTAACCTTTGAATCCACATTCCTTCACAAGTTCTCAAAGATGAGCTACTTCTACATAACAATGCTTGCTTCTTGCTCCTCCAGGTGACAACAGTTCACCATACATAGGAACAATACCCAGAAGTGAACCTTCTGTCTGTGAGTTATCCTGCCAACTAGCAGCATTGTAAACCTTTACCTCCATGTTGTTTGATTTCTTAAACAACTACTCTCTGTCAAGGGTATTCTTAAGAAATCTCAATATTCTATAAACTCTCTCCAAATGTTCTTTATTCGGACTATTCATATGTTGATTTACAATGCTAACAAACTAAGCAACATCAAGTTCATGTGTATCGAGCAGATAAACTTACCCATGTATGGCTGGTATTTAAATTTTTCCACTGGTGTTTTCTCTCCCCCTCAATGTAACTTTTTATTGAAATCTATAAGAGTCTCAACATGTTTGCATCTTAGCATTTTTGCCTCTTTTAGTGGGTCTACAATGTACTTTCTTTACGGTATTACCATAGTCATCTTGGACCTAGCCACTTCCATGCCCAAAAAGTATCTCATCGCTCCAATATCCTTAATTTCAATTTCAGTCCCAATCTCCCTTTATCATCACATGTTAGAATAATATCATCTATATAAACAATAAGTATAGTCATGTAACCTCCATGTGTATGTTTTATGATCAGTGTATAATCCATTTTGTATTGGATGTATCGATTAGATTTGATAGTCTTAGCAAACTTGTCAAACCAAGCTCTTAAAGATTGTTTAAGGCCATAAAGTGATTTTCTTAGTTTACAAATTAAATGTTTATTTGGGTCATTTTCCAGTCCTAGTGGAATTTTCATATACACTTTTTCCTCAAGGTGTCCATTCAGAAATGCATTCTTGATATTAAGTTAATACAATTCTCATCATTTGTTCACTACCAAGAAGGAAATTTATCGTTTTAACTTGGCCACTGAAGCAAATGTCTCTTGATAGCCTATTTCACAAGACTGAGTGAAACTTTTGGCCAGAAACCTAGTTTTGAACCTCCCAATCCTCATATCTGCTTTTTACATACATTGAAGACTCATCTGCACCCAAAAAGTCTTTTATTTGGAAGAAGGTTAGAAAGATTCATGTGTCGTTTAGATCGAGTACTTGAATCTCCTTTTCAACTTACTTTTTCCACTTTGAATTTTGAAGTGCTTCATGAATAGGGTATCTACACACTAACAAGATTAGATGAAGAAAATTTATAAGTTGATAATTTTCCAGGGACAACATAATCGTGGATACTCTTCCCTTGAATATCAGATTTGGGATACTAGAATTGATTTCAAAAAATGTAACATTCATGGAGCTAGAATATTTTTTTTGTAATGAGAATAAATATTTTTGTTAGAAGCATACCAAAAAAAAATACATATGATGGATTTTGGATTAAGCATTGTACGGTTTGGTTGGTGAATCTGAACAAAAGAGTCAATCAAATATTTTTAGAGGAATATTAAATGAGAAGAATCTTACATGAGGGTATTTTCCATCACAATATAAATAAGTACTTTTAATTCAAGGACTCTGCTTGACTTTCTCTTAATGAGGTAGAATGTTATGAACACGACATCTTCCTCGAAAACTTTTGGATATTATGAAAAAGCATGAATACCAATATACATCGAGGAAATGTCTATTCTTTCTCTCATCTATTACATTTGTTGTGAAGTTTTAAAACAGAAACTCACATAAATGATACCATTTATTGCAAATAAGGGCCTAAGTATTGAATTGAAGTATTCATTTGCATTACTAATTTTAAGGATCTGAATTTTACATTGGAACTGAGTGTAAATCATGTTACGGAATGCCTGAAAAATTTGTGCAGTTTCAGATTTTTCTTTCATGAAGAATATCTAACTGGTTCTAGTGTGTTCATGTATAAATGAGACAAATCATCTGGCTTCATTGATGATTTTAAATTTTAATAGTAATCAAATGTCATTGTAGAAAATAGAGAAAGAATATGAGAGGTTATATTGAGATAGAGGGCAGCATGACGAGTATGTTTAGCCAATTGACATGATTCAAGCTGATAAAACTTTATTTATTTATTAATAAAGAGATGAGAATACAACTATGTAACATAGTGAAAATTGGTATGACCCAGACGTCAATGACAATAAAACTTAACTTTCAACAGAATCAGACATAACAGACTCAGGAATATGGGAAGATGATGGTGAAGAAGACACTTGTGAATTAAGAAAACAACTTTTCTTGAGCAGGTATAGACCTTGATGCAATTCAGCACTGCTAATAACCTTTCTCGAGTCCACCACCTCAAATTCAGAAGTGTTAGAATAAAATTTAGTAACATTATTCAAGTCCTGAGTAACTTGCAATCTAATTAAGGAGCATATAGCGCAGAAGAGAACTAAATATCTTTGGAGACTTTCAACCCTCATTTCTCAACAATCCTAAAGCGAAATCCATCGGCAAATCTGACAAATTTGGAGTCGGTGAACACTTGCTAGTTGGTGAGCATGAATATCTCTAGTCATGTGATCGAAAGCATTTGAATCTATTATTCAAGGTTGAAATCTTCCATTGTCAGCGAGATAGGAGAACATGCTAGCTTGATGTCAAGTTGTTAGGCTACTCAGTTGTTCCCAAAAGAAGCTTCAGCACCTCCAGTTGTTTCTTGGTGAAAGGGCTTAGGCCGGCCAACCCTTTAGAAGAGGTAGCAGCATATACTTTGCTATCTTGGTCTTTATTTCATATTTGAAGCTTTCATTTTGCAGGTTTTCAATGTAGTTTCTAGCACCCGTTCTTTATGTCACCAAGTTTCTTATAATGTTCACACAAGAGATGATTAACCTCAGGAGGGGCACTCGACATTTTCATACCATACTTGATCATAAACCCTATATGTATTTAGGTTGTCACGAGGAGAAAGTTGGTTGTTGTTACGGTAATGAGAAAAGTCTGGTGAGTTTGTTGCTATTTCGGCAGGAGAGAGATCCAACGCCTGTTGAGAGGTCCAACGCATGCGTCTATGACTACAACTGTGATCATTGTTGTTGTTGGAAGAATGGTCGGCGACAACAAGGTTAACGACGAAGGGCCTACAGGGTGAATCCAACAAAGGAGTACTTGCAACGGGAAGGAATCGAGCTGCAGGATAGATTCGTCGGCAAAGATTTTACTAAGGAAGGCTTGCAGGAAGAATTCGATGAAGGGGCTTGCAACAAAGATTTCCAGTTGTAGGGAAGAGTCTTGGAGGGCCTGCGAGCCTGCTTGAGGGATTTCGATGACTGTTGGGAGAAGTTCCGACGATTGGAATAAGTGGTGGTTGTCAGGACAAGTTTCAGCGATTGGAATGAGTTCATACGACTGTTGGAGCTTTCTTCACAGCTTTGGAATTTCCGCTAGGGATAGAAAATCCATGTGAATGGAAGATTGCATCTGCTGTAGAGCGATCTAGCAGAGAGAAGGAACCGCACCTGCGCCAGCCGTGAAGCGATCCAACATTGCGTCTGCGCTTGCTGCGAAGCGATCCAACGGAGAGAAGGAATCGTGCCTCATGTGAGCGCAGGAAAAGATTGCCGACAAGGAAGGAGAGGTGCACTTACAAGCAGATGATCCGACGAAAGGAGAGCCAAGATTTGTAACTTGGCTCTGATACCATGAATGAAGGCGGAAAATCATATTCTCTTATTTCCTAAATATCAAATTACAACTCTTCTCCTTATATAATAAGAAATAACTAGTACAAATTACAATCATTATAACCTACCAAAGATAAACAAATTCAAGAAGGAAAGAAATATGACAACAAAAAAAGATTAACACTGAAATAGGAAACGTAGAATTCCACAAAAATAAAATTATCTTCTATAAAATATTTTCCTAAAAATATATATATATTTACTAATTATTTTTGTATTAAAGTATTTATATACCATAAATCATATTTAAAGCAAGAAAAAACTAGAGAAATAATTAAGTTTTGATAGTATTAATAATTTATTAATTTTGAAAAAAAGTCTTACGTATTATCTTATAAAACAACAATATGATATAAAAAGACAAAATTCTTACATGCAACATTGTGTGTGTGTGTGTGTGTGTGTGTTATTGTGAGTTTATGCACAAGTCGAAGGGAATTACTTTCAACAGTCCCATAATACTCCAATGTGGATTTTAACTATAAAGTTTGAGGCAAGGTAAAGCCACCAGTTTGTTTTACACTTTAGTAACTAAGCATAAAATATGGCTAATGCTTTTAAGCAAATGGATCCAACATTATAATATTATTATGAATGTTCCTTTAGTCTTATGTTTTGTAACAGTACTGTCAGAAGCACTACGGCAAAAAATAATATTATGAAACAATCACCTTATCAGACAATTAGAAACGTAAGTTTCTATCTACTTATGTATTCGAAATGGGTTGAAGCTTATTTGACGAACATATAAATCCAAAAACTACATTTGTTTTTGTTTTGCATCAGGTCATACTTTGCAAACTCAATTATTTTATTTATTCAGACTATAATGATATTTGTTAAACTCACTCTAGATTAGTGTGCTGGTGATTAGAATGAAAGCATGTCCTTAAAATAAATTAGTTAATTTTTTATTAATTAAACAAATTAATCACTAACTAGATGAAAAAATAGTAAATTAGGCAAATTCACCAATTAACTCGTCATTCTATGATAAATTAGACTAATTTATTTCCTAGAAAGTAATTATAATAAACTAGCTTAATAAAATAAAAATAAAGTTAAATTATTATTCTTATCATCTATTTATAAATGTTTAATTAGTCAAAAAAGTTTTAAAAAATTAATTAATTGCTATATTAATTTCTCAATATCCAAATAATTAACTAAGCAAAATAATACTTGATTAGTCTAATTAATAAACTATTAGTCCTTTATTTTTATATCCCACTCAAAGAATAATGACTTATTCACCTTCACCTAATAAATTCTAAATTAATCTAACAAGTTGATCAATTTAAATTCATAAATATCCATAATCCCAAATTAATATGCTAATAGACATTTTAAGACAAGTAATTAGTTTAAATAATCTCGAATTAATATACTTAGTTATCATAAATTTATGTTTAATCAATAATTAAACCAAATTAACTTGACCAATAACTTAATGCATTGTTAAGCTTTATTAATTAGCATAATCGATTATCCTAATCATTCCTAAAATCCTTCATTGTCTTGAATAATTTTTGTTTACCAATTTTAGGTTTGATTATAACTTATTTTGGTATGGTTCTAAAAGGCTAAAACCCCTTGCACGACTATCACAGATCATAAAGCAAGCATAGGGCCTAGACTTTAAAGTTTGGAGCTTAGTGGTTCTCAAGGCACTTGAGCAGGACTAAAAATAAAGCAAATGTCCTTCATGAAAATTTATGAAGGACCTCTTCTTAAAAAATCTCTTCAGACTTCATACACACTTATGCGTGCACATTCATGCACCTTAAATTATTCTACTCCCATCCCTCATGAGTTACTTAATAGGAGTTAGTTTTATAAGCCAGCTCATTGGTGAAGTTCACAATGGCGGCATAACAATCTACAGCCAAAGCACTCCTATTGAATAAAGGATTAATAATGCTCAAACCTAAAAGGTAACTATGTATACATCCAGAAGACAATCAAGGCACCAAAGATATAAAAAGACCAATGGCCAACTTGAATCCGTCAATTCTAATTAAATGGTCCATGTTAGGTCTAAATAAATGGTCAACAGCCAACTCTTTGCCTCGAGACGCAAGTTAAACATCAAACTAAATTGACACTGCCATGTGAGGGCTCAAATAAAAAGGAGGGGGTACATCTTTCATTGGCAACCCGATCCTACATTAGTTGAATAAGCAAAATATTATTCCCACGATGCCTGACGGATTCATTGGTCAAACCTAACCTTGAAATGGCTTTCAAAATCATCACGGCTCAAGAGAGGCCAAGAATCAACATCACCACACGGTTTAATAAATGTCTGTACTATTCATACCATAAAAAAATGGTTGCCAAAATCATTTCTAATTGTTTCTCGGCTTTGTGAAGCCCATTCACCAAATATTTTAGCACAAAGAGCTTACAGCCTAGAAAGCAGAAACTTATTCACTGAAAATAAGGCTTTAAAAAAAAAGTTCTTTGAAATTCTTTGTTACATGCTTAAGTGTCATAGATTTACATGGATTTGGTCCCCTTCTGGGGGTATCAATCTCATATTTTAATTGCTATTTATTGAAAGATCTCGCAAATAATTGTGATTGTGTACCATATTTGTTATTATCTATTTTTAGAAGTTTATGAATTGTATTAGCAATCTTAGGGATCGCTATTTATTTTCTTCTATATTAGGCCAATTAGTCAAAGAATATATTTCTCCTTAATTGTAGAGACATTAGCTTATCTTTTCTTGTTCCTAGGGAAGATCTTTACGTACTTGTACATCAATGTTGAAAATCGATTCAAACTTATTCAATCAAATATTTTGACATGGTATCAAAGACAATATTTGAGGTCTGAATCTTTATCGTCTTCAAAGGTCGGAATCGGTTATCGACCTATTCGACTGGAAATCTCCTTGACGGCGTATACGGTTTCCTCGCCTGCTCGCTCGCCTGCTCGCTCGCCTGCTCGCTTGCTTGTTCCGCTTCGTTCGGTCAGCTTCGACCGTTCGGCTTCCGTCGCTCGCCTGCTCGCTCGCCGGCTCGCCTGCTCACTGCTTGTTCCGCTTCGTTCGGTCGGCTTCGATCATTCGGCCTGCTCGCCTACTACGATCGACTTCTTCTTCTCGGAAGATTGGCTCGCTTGACCCGTATTGTTCGGTCCTAAAGTGTTCTGCCTGCTGCATCGGTTTTTTTTGCGGGCAAACAGATCACGCTTGATCGAGAAAAAAATGTCTGAAGTCACGTCTAGGACAAATCAGCCTCTTCAGCCATCTCAGTCCGAACCTCAGAGAAATACATCCGAAAATCATCCGATTCGCATCACTACAATCCGACTAAATCGTGATAATTTTCTTCGATGGTCATAATCGGCTTAGCATGTATCTCCGAGGAAGAGGAAAGATCGGCTATATCACGCGTGATACTACGTGCACTCGACGTGAATGACAAAACTTACGCCATTCGTGATGTGTAAAACTCAATTAGCACGATACTAGTTGATCAATTCCATGATCAAGAGATAAGTCTGAAATTATCCGTATTACTCTACGACCAAGAATTACTCCGATCTCGGAAATCAATCCCAAGTTTACGAGTCGACTCTACGACTGGTGGAAATTTGCGAGTGAGGATTCCGCGACAAAATATTTCAATTCTCTTAAAAGGATTCGGCAGGACTCAGACTTATTCAATGATCATGAGTGGAAATCAAACGAGGATCGCAACCAAGATATAGAAGATAATGGATACTGGTCGAATCTTCAAATTTCTTGCAGTTCTAAATGTTGAATATGACGAGGTTCGTGGCCGAATAATTGGAAGAAATCCCCTACTTCCAATTGGTGAAGTTTTTGCAGAGGTGAGGAGAGAAGAGAGTCGGAGACATGTGATGTTGGGAAAGAAGATTGCAAGTTCAACCGTGTCCGTGGAAGGATCAGCGCTGGCTATTCCTGAAGCTCAAGTTAGCAGGAAAACTTCTCAAAACCAGCGTGTAGAAGACAAAAACAACCTGCAATGTGACTACTGGGGAAAACCACATCATACTCGTGAAAAATGTTGGAAGTTGCATGGTAAACCACCTAATGGTAAGGAAAAAAAATCTAGTGAACATAGCACACCTACAGCAAATGAGGCTGAGTCATCTCCACTCAGTAAAGAGCAATTAAGTCACCTTCTTAAACTGTTGAAATCTTGCTCATCATCTAATGCTCCTATCGGTTCTATAGCACAAACAGGTAGTAATACTTTGACTTTATTTGTTCTAGGAAATACCACTCCTTGGATCATTGATACAGGAGCCTTTGATCATATGACAAGCTGTTCTCAATTATTTGATTCATATTATCCACGTTCTGATTTCGAAAAAATCAGAATAGCTGATGGCACCTTTTCACCTATTGCAGGAAAAGGAAATATGAAAAGGAAATATGAAAATTTCAGAAAAAATTTCTTTGAAATTTGTCTTACATGTTCTGAAACTTACATGTAATCTTCTTTCCGTTAGCAAATTGTTTAAAGATTCTGATTATTCCAATCTTTTTTTCCCTTCCAATTGTGTTTTTCAGGACCGGAACTCGGGGAAGATGATTGAACTCGTTAGTAGAAATAAATGGGTTAGACTACTTATGATTGAACCGATTTGCAAATAAAACAATTTCATTGACTAGAAGTATAAGCTTCAAGTTTTCGACAATGATCGAGTTATGTTACAAGCATAAAAGATTAGGGCATCCTAGCTTTTCCATATCTCAAATATTTATTTCCTAAACTATTTAAAAGTATTGATTGCTCAAAACTTCATCGTGAAGTTCGTAATTTAGCTAAAAGTCATTGTGTTTCAATTCCAATAAAATCATATTCTACGTCAAAACCTTTTTACTTGTTGCGATAAATGATGTTTAGGCCCATCCAAAGTTAACACACTTTCCGTAAAAAATAGCTTGTAACATTTATTGATCATCACACACGAGTTTGTTGGGTTTATTTATTAGAAAAGAAATCTGAAGTTGAACAATGATTTAAGGATTTTTTTCACATGATTGAAAATCAATTTCAAACAAAAATTGGCATTCTAAGAACAGATAACGAGACTGAATATTTCAACAAATATTCGAGAACATTCATTTTGGAAAAAAGGTATTCTGCACCAATCCACTTATCGTGACACACCACAACAAAATTCAGTATTACTTGAAAGTAAAAATAGAGATTTACTCAAGCTTACTCGCACTTATGCTTTCCATGTAACGTTCTTAAATATCTTTGTGGAATGCACTCCTTATCTCCTATTATTTAATAAACAAAATGTCATCTCGAGTTCTGAAATTTAAAACACCGTTACAAGTCTTGAAAAATTATTTTCCCACATCTAAGATAACAATTGATCTCCCTTTAAAATTTTTTGGATGAGTTTGCTATGTGCATGTCCCAAATGTGTTTCGCACAAAATTTGATCTCAAAGCTGAAAAATGTGTTTTTGTTGGTTATGCTTCCAATAAACGTGGGTACAAATGTTTTAATCCAATCACAAAAAAATTTTTTGAAAGCATGGATGTCAAGTTTTTCGAAGATCACCCTTTTTTTTTAAATAATTATCTTCAAGAGGAGAACTTAGTTGAAGAAAATTTCTGGGAAAGTTTACCCATTTCTTTAACTAATTCGGATATGGAATCTAGGATCAACACTACTAATCCTATTTTGCCGTATATTACTTTATCGTAGACGAGTGAGAAGACTTTCAACGGATCATAATCCTCAACATGAGCTACAGGTTTATACTAAGAAGAAATTCCACAAAGTTACTACAACCCCAGTTATTCCCTCAGCAGATGATCAAACAACTTTCCCGAATAATGGTCCTACAACTCAGAGTAACATTCCCCCTACTTCCACTCCATCTAATCTTGATCTTCCAATTGCTTTCAGAAAAGGAATTCGAACGAGCACTAAACATCCTATCACACAATACTTATCATATGAAAAATTATCAAAAAATCATAGAGCATTTGTATCTAGGATTTCTAATATGCTTGTTCCAAGAAGCTGTTCGGGAAGCTTTAGATGAACCGAGTTGTAGATTAGTCGTGATGGAAGAAATTAATGCTTCTTAAAAGAAATAACACTTGGACAGATCATGGATCTACACTAAAGGAAAAAGACGGTAGGGTGCAAATGGGTGTTCACGGTGAAAGTTAAAGCTGATGGAAGTGTGGAGAGATACAAAGCGAGACTAATAGCAAAAGGATTTACTCAAACTCATGGTATTGATTACCAAGAGACTTTTGCTCTTGTTGTTAAAATTAACTCTATTAGAGTACTTCTTTCTCTTGTAGTTAAATTCAACTGGCCACTTCATCAATTTGTTGTAAAGAATGTGTTTTTAAATGGAGAATTATGAGAAGAAGTATATATGGACCTGCAACCCGGATTTGAAGAAAAATTTGGAGAAGGAAAAGTGTGCAAATTAAAAAAATCTCTGAATGGGTTAAAGCAGTCTCCTAGAGCGTGGTTTGAGCGTTTTGGTAATGTTATTAAGAGACATGGATTCTCTCAAAGCCAGGTCGATCACACTCTTCTTCAAACATTTCATTAAAGGTAAAGTAGCCATCAGTAATTGTGTATGTAGATGACATAATCATAACGGAGATGATTCTCTTGAGATTAGCAACTCGAAGAGGAAACTCGAAGCCGAATTTGATATTAAAGACTTGAGAAAGCTGAAATATTTCCTCGGAATGGAGTTTGCAAGATCCAAGGAGAGAATTTTTGTCAATCAACGCAAGTATGTACTTGATTTACTCGAAGAAACAGGGATGACAGGTTGCAAAGCAGCAGATACGCCAATTGAACCTAATGTAAAGTTAAAAACAGCAGCAACTAATGAGGTGATGGACAAAGCACGCTATCAAAGAATGGTAGGACGATTAATCTATTTGGCTCACACTCGACTGGACATAGCTTTTGCAGTGAGTGTTGTGAGTCAATTCATGCATTCACCTGGACCGGCTCACTTTGCAAGTCGTATTCGAACTTCGAGATATCTCAAAAGAACTCCCGGAAAAGGTTTGTTGTTCAAAAAAGGAGAACATCTTCTGATAGAGACCTACACAGATGCAGATTGGGCAGGAGATGTAAATAATAGAAGATTCACCTCAGGGTATTGTACCTTTGTAGGTGGAAACCTGATTAGTTGGAAAAGTAAAAAACAAAGTGTGGTGGCAAAGAGTAGTGCTGAAGCAGAATTCTGCTCTGTGGCACATGGATTTTGTGAAGTCTTTGGATAAAAAGACTCCTAGAAGAGTTGAAGATTCCTATACCAAAGACTCTATTAAAGTTTCTATCGCGACAACAAGTGCCGTAACTCTATAGCTCATAATCCAGATTCTACGTGACGAACAAAACATATGAAGTTGACAAACATTTCATCAGTGAGAAGATAGATAGTGGTGCGATATGTATGTCCTACATACCCATCATGTAACTGACAAAGAATATACTAACAAAAGGCGCTCCCAAAGTGCAACACGAGAATCTAGTTAGCAAGCTTGCCATGAGCGACATCTTCAAGCCAGCTTGAGGGAGAGTATTGAAAGATCTCGCAAATAATTGTGATTGTGTATCATATTTGTTATTATCTATTTTTAGAAGTTTATGAATTGTATTAGCAATCTTAGGGATCGCTATTTATTTTCTTCTATATTAGGTCAATTAGTTAAAGAATATATTTCTCCTTAATTAGAGAGATTAGTTACCTTTTCTTGTTCCTAGGGAAGATCTTTATATACTTGTACATCAATAAAGAAAATTGATTCAGCTTATTCAATCAAATATTTTGACACTATTATATGGGCATGTTTGAGAGCACAAGACTCCAAAAACATAGCATGTTCAAGTGTTGAAGACCAAGATAATTGACACACTCCACTGAAGCATAGAGGGATTACAACCAAAAAAACAATCTACTACAATGTGCAAAATAAAAATTGATGTCTACGTCCAAGTACCAATAGTTAGAACGAACTCACCACATTTTATAAAATTGTCTTCCCTACAATAAGAACTTACTTCTATTTTTGTTTTTTACAAAATAAGCATTTGAACTAAATTCTAGAACTATACAAAAATACTTTAAAACCAAAACAAAATAGCCCTAAAGATATACTTCTAAGATAAATTATTTTGCTCCACATTTGAGATCAAATTGTGCTCCTCCAATTGGATTACCGATGAGCAAGTATAAATGCATACAAAAAAAGAGTGAAAATTTATACATGGTGACTTAAATATAAATACTCGAATATAATGGGCTATCACATACATGACAGGAGCGGCCTCTAAAAATTCCAAATACCCCAGCCTCCCTTGAAAAGAAAAGAAAATGAAAATGAGGACGAAAGAAGTTTACTGTGAGGTTCCAGATCAAATTTTTAGAAAGCAAATAAGATAATAGATAAGACACTACCCAAAGATTTCGTCATCATTTTGTGAAGACTTTAAGATATGGTGTTTGAGGTTTCCCATGAGCATAAGCCCTTATGGATAATTTCCTCTCCCGATAACGAGAAAGCATTTTTGATTAAGGCTACTCATTAGGTATTAAGTATTAAAACTTAGCATATCGTAGCAGCAGCAACAACAACAAATTTAAGATTTTTAATTTATGAAATCATCACTATTAGCTTAAAAGCAAGCGGTGGAGGAACACGAGATAGGTGGCGCGTCGCTTGAGTTGTAGAGAGGAAGACATAGGAGAGTAGCAGCAACAACAACAAATTTAAGATTTTTAATTTATGAAATCATCACTATTAGCTTAAAAGCAAGCGGTGGAGGAACACGAGATAGGTGGCGCGTCGCTTGAGTTGTAGAGAGGAAGACATAGGAGAGATGGGCACTTTAGACCATCTACGTATATTCTAGCAGACAATCAATCTGTGTATCCCCCAGCAGGCATCTCATCTGTGTGCCCTGCAGGAATCTCATCTCTAGGCTTCCATTGATATTGTACCCCAAAGCGGTGTGGCATGTGTTCTTCTCGAATGGAAACGTTCCTAAAGAAGGGATTCAGATGTTCTTGCTCTCTTTCACATATTTCACTGATACGATTGACGGTGATTCGACCCTGGGTTATTTCCACAATGGCTTCAAGCTAGTGTAAAACTTGGTATAATAGACATTGTACATCATCCATGGCAGATTACTGGTCAGATTCTGGTAATTGTCTCCCCGGAGCATGGTTAAGGTTTTGGACTTAGGCAAGTGAAAGGAGGTGTAGGGTGTAGGGAAACTATTTTCTTTTGTTTTTTGTTTTTTGTTTTTTTTTTCTTTTTTTTTTGGGGAGGGGGGGTATGCTAGAAGCTTTAGAATAGTATTAGGATTAGACTAGCTATAATACCAAATGATATCAGAGTTAACTAATAACAATGGGAAAAGAAAATATTATTACTGCAATCAAATGAAAAGTTACAACCAACTAAACAGAAATACAAAATAATAACACTTGACACGAGAATAGGATTGAATCAAGGGTGATGGAGGGGGTTGGTGAGGTTTGGAAGGTGGCGGGTTGGCAAACAAAAAATAGCAAAGTAACTGTTTCCCGTGTTCTGAACAGCAAGCACGCAGCAGACATCGATGTGGCGCCTCTATCTAGATGATGGCAGAAAGAGGGACGGGTATGGGTGCAGATTCTAGAAGATGGCAACAAGTGGAAGGGTGAGGAATTGCTAGAAGAGCTTGGAGAACATAATGCTAACTACTTTCTGGTGGACAACAGTAGGGGAAAGGCTTTTGCATGACTGAGGGAAAATAGGTGATTGGGCAACTGGACTCCAGGTAATACAACCAAGAACGGGTGTTTGGCGGCAGCAGAAAGAAGGATAGTAGCTGCAAAGGTAAGGTTACGATTTAGATGAAAATTGAAGAAAATCACTACCTCGAAATGAGATATAGTCTGAAGACCACTCGCCCTTTGGATAAAACCCTATAAGGAAAAACTTGGAGAAGTTGATTACTATAAAAAATCACTACCTCGGAATGAGATACAATCGGAAGACCCCCCCCACACACACACACACAAAAACACATCAAGGGTAAAGAGGAGTGGATCCCGCTCAACATAAGAGGGAACTTAGTGCTTGGAAGGATTGGTGGGACCCTCATTGGCTCAAACTGGCTTGGATTGAACTGAAGCATCGCAATTTTTGTTGCGTTCGTGACTTCATGTGTCTGGGGCACAAGGAGCGTCGCATCAGTCTCCCAGGATTGGAGGAGCTTCGACCTCATTCGTTGAAGCTTTTGTCGGCCTGTTAAAGATGGCCAAGTTGTTGTAACCCCTCGAGGTTGAAGGGTCTTCATTTGCATCGATATGAGCACCTGGATCCCACAGTTGGTTGCATTGTTCCTTAATCACCAAAGGAGCTTTCCCAACTTGTGAGACCCCTTATCAGTCTTAATCTTTGGGGAGTACACTACTGAACTAAACTAAGCCTACATGTCACGTATATACTATTAAATCATTCCAAAGTAACCCCAGGTTGACTCAACCGAATTTGAAGTGATGGCAGTCAAAACCTTCCCGAACGGTGGAAATTATGGCGGCATGCTGTCAATCAGAATGTCTTGAAACTCTATATACGGACTCCCTAAATCTGCAACTGACTCTTTTGTCTTGCGGTCCCGTGTCACCAGCATGATTGATCCTTCTGATACTTCTCTGCTGGCATGGGCGTCTCTAATCACAGACTCTGCAGAAGCTATGCGCTTGCCACCTTTGGTTATAAATGTTCATGTACCCATAATGTTGAGCTTGTGATCCACATTTGGTAATAGATGTCCATATACCCATCATGTTGAGTCTTGTGATTATGTGCAATGGTTGCCTCGTCAAAAGGTGGCAGACATCGATGGGCAACACATCACATCAAATTTGATCCTGCAACTAGCTCCCAATCGAAACCCCACAAGAAAAAGCCTATCAAAGTTGATCATGTTCACTTTTTTCAACAATGACAGTAAAGTCATGATGCTCAACTTGTCTACAACTTGTGTTGACGCCACATTCTTTCTACTATCTCCATCGATGATGACGTTGCATACATTTTCCTTCATGATGCAACGACTGTAGAATATATTTTAGTGCAGCCACTATTGCTTCGTCGACACCTTAGCCTAAAGGACTCGCCAAACCACAAACATTTCATCCTCATATGTTGGAAGCTGATACTCGCACTTTTTTTCAATTGCATCAACCTCACTAACTTTCTCCACTACACCCTGCTTGGTAAAGATACAACTCGACTTAATGGGCAGTTGAATACGATGTGCCCAAATCCATCGCATCTGAAGGATTTTCTAGCTGGGTCTATAGTGGGCGTACTACTATTCTTAGACTTCTTCTCACTCCGAGTATCACTATGTTTATCCTAACCAGTCTTCTCAACTCTCCCTTAGGAGTGCTTCTGCTGATGTGTCCAATAGCAAGTGGTTGTATACTTTGTTTCTGTTATCTCTCCACAATCAGCACTAAATTCTGAATGCCCTTAGTGTCCAATAGGGTTGCAACTGGACCACATTACAGTAGCGGGCTTCAAACCTCCCAAATACCTGACTATGAAGCATTTCTCTTGCTCTATCATATCACATTTCAGCTTGAACTCCATAAACTCCATTGTGTTCTCCACCAATAGTTCCTTCTGCTATAGGTAGTGGAGCATCAAAAAAATATCCAGGCGGTAGGACGAAGGTAAGTACTGTCATTGCATCACCTTCTTCATTTTCTCTCAAGAAGTGATTTTGTCATGTCTTTCTCTCTGCCTCTCCCTCTTCAGGTTCTCCCAGCACAAAGAAACATTCTCATTCAACTTGATGACGATAAGCTATATTATTTTTTCATCGGAGCACCTTATATTCAAAGATCCGCTCAACATTCTACATCCACTCAATGACTCGAGAAAATCATCTAGATTCAATCTCCCCTTGATGTCCGATAAGTCAACCCTCAACCTCGGATATTTGTATCCTCCAATAGGCCATCATCTTTGTATCTTATAGTAAACACTCCATCATTATTTCCTCTAATAGGCACGTCATCTTAGTTAACAGGTATCTCATCTTTGTCTCCTCCACCAAACATCTCATCTTTGTATCCTCTAACAGGCATCTCATCTCCCCTCAAAGTTCAATAGGTCAACCTTCAGCTCCAGATTTTTGTATCCTCCAATAGGACGTCATCATCGCACCTTATAACAGACACTCAATCATTGTTTCGTCCAATAGGCATGTCATCTTTGCATCCTTTAACAGGTATCTCATCTTTATCCTCTAGCAGGCATCTCATCTTTGTATCCTTTAACAAGTATCTCATCTATAGGCCTATGCGAATACTGTACCCCAAAGAGTTATGGCTTGTCTTCTTCTTCACTGGAATCATTCCTACGAAAGGGATTCAGATGTTCTTCTTACTCTCTTTCATGGATTTCATAATTATTGTAGAAGGTGATGCGGGCCTCGGTTCTTTCCTCAATGGCATCGAGCCTATGTAACACTAGATGGAGTAGTTACTTTTGTCATCCAGGTATATTTCTGGTTGGTTTCTGGCAATTGTCTCCTTGGGGTGTGGTTAGGGTTTTGGGTGTAAGTAGGTGGAAGGAAGAGTGTACAATGAGAAGAAAAATTTTGGGAGAGGGTGACATGGCGGGATGCTAGAAACCCTAAAATAGACTAGGGTTAGGCTAGTTCTGACACAAAATAATATCGGAGTTAACTAACAACAATGGATAAAACAAATATTATTATTGCAATCAAATGAAAAATCACAACCAACTAAAAATAAATAGGCAATAACAACACATACACGACACGGGACTAAGGTTGGATTAAGATGATGGAGGGGGTTGGTGAGGGTTTGGAAGGTAGCAGGAAGGTAGCAGGAAGGTGGACGACGTGGTTGGCAAACAGAAAACAACAATATTTTTTGGTTGCAAACTGCAAGCACACAGCAGATATTGACATGTCATGGCTTTCCGGGATGATCGCAATAAGAGGGAAGGCTATGGGTGCAGATTCTGAAAGATGGTGGCATATGGAAGGGTAAGGAGTAGCTGGAAAAGCTTGGAGAATAGCAGGCTTACTGCTTTCCAGTGGACGGCAGCAAGGGAAAGGGAGTGCGGCAAGGCAGCAAACATGAATGAAGGAAAAAAGGTGGTTGGGCAGTTAGACTGCAAGAAAGACAGCCAAGAATGGCTATTTGGTGGCTGCAGCGAGAAGAAAGGATGGTGGCAATGAAGGGAAGGTTGAGGCGGACGGGGAAGTCGAAGACATGAAAAACGGGATGTTTTATAAGCATACCAAAACTGCCCTAATACGAAAAGAACACGCACGTACACCCCCTCTGTGTGTGTGTGTGTGTCCATATATATATAAACATAGGGTAAATGGGAGTGGGTCCCACTCTGAATAGGGGAAACTCCATGCTTAAAAGGATCGATCGGTCCCTCATTGGTTTGCGTCTATGATCGGAGGTTGTTTAAGTAACTTTTGTGATGATTGAGACAATTTGGGTCCAAATTGCACGTCAACCGACGATTCATTGATTTCACCTTGTTTCTTTTGATCGGAGAAGACTCCTTAGGCAAATTTGGCATTATGGAGGCCCTCGTGTGATCTGTTTTACGATTGGACATCATTTTGGTAACTTCAACTACAATCAAAGAGATTTGGGTGATTGGGTCTAAATCACATGTATCACACAAACAATCTATAGTTTGCGTCTTCTTTCGATTATGAAGACCCCTTTTTAGGCAGTTTTGATGCTTTGAATGCAACAGCAGAGTCCACTTTATAAATGGGTATTGTTCAGTTTAATTATGGCAGACATCGAGGCAATTCCGTTACTCTCGTCACATTTGATCGACTCATGTTGCAGAGTAGATGTGAGGGTCGACAATAGGATGGAGAATTATGATGAAAAAAAAAGTATTTTTTTATTCACATAAGCAAATAATGTTGCAATAGTGAGCAAACAAGTGAAGAGATGAATAAAGCACCTGGTTACCTTCAATGAAGCTCCTGATAGACAGCAAGTACTTTCAACTAAAAAAAAATTATAAATATCTTTGCAAAAATTTAAAGGTGATTAGGGGGTTGTTTGGTTTGGCGAAAAAGGGGCGTCACTAAAGAGAATACATCTATTTTGAAAAATTGGGTGTTTGGTTTGATAAAAATGGAATGCATAATAAAATACTAAAGTATTTAGGATTCATCATATAATTCATTTTCAATGTATTTGAGATTCACTCAGTTTTGAGTAAATTCCATATACACTATAAAGTGAAGCATTGTTAATCATCCATCACATCCATCGGTTGTCGACTGTCGCAGATGGTCGTTGTTACAGGCCTCCGCCACCACCCACCCCTATGTTTTATATTCATTTTATTTTATTTTCAAACCAAACAAAAAAGGTAAATGCATGCATTTGTCATACATCGAGCCAAATAACTCTAAAATATTATAAATACCTACATTTCAATTACACTGAATTATTTTTACACTGCATTCATTTTTCAACAAAACAAACAAATCCTAAGAAAGCTTGATCACACAGAAATATAAAGTGTTAGAATTTAATGTACATCTAAAATATATAAGAGTTAATGAAAATGTCTTTTTTTATGATAGGATGATGTAACTTAGAATGTTAAGAGCTGTTAAATTCAAACGATGTTAAAAGAGACAATCACAAATATGAAGATGAAGCAATTCTATTTTGCATGACTGCATTGACGAAATTGTCATTGAAATGTGAAGATAGTTTAAAATAGAACATAAATAGCAAAACAATTTAGTGGGCGAGTGAAAAATTATTTTAAAAATAATTAAAAGTGAGATACTCCGGCGCATGTTATTTACTGATGAAAATATTGATGGATTAAAATTCTTAAGAGAAAAATGTTTATTAACAATTTAGAGTAGTGAAAGGAATTAAGAAAGGATAAGAGGCTCAAATAAATAAAAAAATATTGAATGTAGGATATGCAATTCTAGTCAATTTGTATCATCTAATAATGATGGAAGATAAAGTGATATCTATGCGTGATAACTAGTTTTGATCTATTATTTGATGGAATGTGAATAATAATGACATGAATTCTAAAATTAAATTTAGCTACCACAAGAACACATTGCAGAAAAATAAACACACTATCAAATAAAAGTAAAACTTTTTAATGATGCAATTAGACTTGTTACTATATAAATCATGGTCTTGAATAATGAAAAAGTCATTAGCAACTAGGTTGATTGTGGCGACATTAAAAAATAGTTTATTTCCTTCTGCATCATAGTTCATTTTTAATTTTCACTATCATGGTTTCAAAAACAAACTAGTACAGACTCCCCAAAACAAAGTACTTAGACTGGAACCTCATATGCCAATAAATAAAATGAACAAGAAACAGAAGATTAGTAAAAATAAAAGAACAGACATACCTCAATTACATTGGATCCCCGAAGTGACACAACCTGCATGATGCTTTGGCCTTCTTGAAGAGAAATGCCATCTTCTGCAGAAGCCTTTTTGAGGTTCTTTCTGCCAGATTTCATTGCAATAATTTCTTTTTACTGAACTCCGATTTTGACATTAATAGTTTGTTGCCTTCAAATAAGCTGCGGAATAAGTTATCAATTATCCAGAATCCGCAGCAAGAATCACCTGCAGAGAAAGCACATACTGATAAAAATAAGCCTGAAATGACTGCTTTTTTAAACACATCCAAACACATAGATCCTCCCACAAACAAAAGACAATCTTCTTCAGTCTGCTTTTTCTTTTTAATCTTTTTTTCAGTGGTGCATCACTAATGTTTTCAATACAAATGGAAACTCTTTAAAGCAGGTCATACAGCTTAGTCTAACTAAATAATATATTTAACAAAAAAAGCCCTGACTTCAGATTTTATATTGGTAACTGAAGACAGAGAAGATGATTTAAAAACTAGCTGATAAGCTTTAAATCCTAGAATAAGATTGATTGAGAAGAAAGACCAATTATGAGTTTTAGGAGTCTCATATGAAAAATGACTTCAGATGCTTTTGTCGTTGCAAATTATTTCCCAACCTTAAGTATGGTCTGTAGAATTTCAAAGCCAGTAGAAAGAATCCTTCAAACGCTATGATAGATAAATCCTGAAATAATCCTCAAAGCCAGTAGAATTTCAATGCCGAGGCAAACTCAGTGATTCTTCAACCTTCTTTCTAGTATGTGTCATAATCAATGTTATCAAACGCTATGATAGATAAATCCTGAAATAATCCTCTTTGACTTTATGCAGCATGATGCTTACTTAATATTCCAAATGAAAATAATCTTAATGTTACGACATAGGCATCTTCTTCAAAGTTAACCAAACTTTATTTCTTTAGATTAATCTATAATATACCACATTATGTTGACCGTTATGCACTTCAAAATATTTTTTTGTTAACTCTAATGTAAGAATTTCTCAAAATAGTATGTCCATCATTCCTTGACATCTTCATCTTTGAATAAGATCATATTATCTTCCTTCTAATGCAACAAACTTGATCAAATTTTCCACATTTTTAGTCATATTTGTCTTAGCTATTTCATATCTCAATTTTTGTTTATGTAATACTAATATTATATTATATAAATCACCAAAATTGTGGCTAGGAAGTTCTTAGAGATAATTAATGTAAGACACTTGCATTAATTAGAGATTAAGTTGCTCGAAGTCAAATGGAATCCATGCCTTGCAGAGTTCGATACAGAACAAGTTAAGGTCAAGGTTTTCTAAAGCAATCCGAGTATGTAGCATAGATTTCGGGGTTAAAATAATTATTTCAAATGAAAGAAGCTATTGGCACTGAAACTTCTATTTATTACCTCCAATGCAACAAAAATAACAACAAGCCTTTATCCCTCTAAGTAAGGTCGGCTACATGAATCATATTTCTCCATTCTGTCCTATTGAATGTCATGTATTCATTTAATTCTAATAAATTAAGATCATTTTTATACAATATGCCCAAGTCTTTCTAGGTTTACCTATGTCTTTCTTAACACAAGTCAAATCTAAAACATCTGCTCTCCTAACTGGATCATCAGATGGTTGACGTTTAAAGTGACTAAACCATCTAAGATGACTCTCTATAATTTTATCTTGACATTGGAGCTACACCAATCCTATCATGGATATAGTCATTTCGTATTTTGTCTCTAAGTGTAAAGCCAATTATCCACCTAAGTATTCTAATCTCAACAAAACTTAACTTACTTTATGCTTCTCTTTTAAAGGCCAACATTCAGCGTCATGGAGCATTGCAGGTGTCACCAAAATCTTATAAGATTTTTCTTTCAATCCAGGCAGTACTTTTCTATCAAAAAATAGGCTCAAAGCATTCCTCCACTTCAGCAAACCAACTTCAATTCTACTCATAACATCTTCATCCATATCACCATCACTTTGAATAATAGACTCGAGATATCTAAAGCGTTCACACATTTTAATAATTTGATCACCCAAAGTTACAACTTTGTCGCTAGAGCTACTACTATTAAAATTACATTCCATGTATTCAGTTTTAGTTCTACTCAAACGAAGGCCTTTAGATTCCGATGTAGACCTCCATAATTCAAGATTTTCTTGAGCTTTTTCTCTAGTCTTATCCATCAGGACATCACAAGCGAAAAGCATACACCAAGATACATCCTTCTGTAAATGTTCAATAAGAGCATCCATAATTAAAGCAAAAAGATATGGGCTTAAAGCCGATACCTTATGTAATCCAACTGAAATAGGAAAATATTTGGTCAATCCTCCTCCTATTCAAACACAAGTAACATCTCTATTATACATATCTTTAATGACTTGAATATAAGTCATATCAACATCTTTCTTCTCTAAAACTCTCTAAAGGATATATCTTAGAACCTTATTGTAAGATTTTTCCAAATCAATAAAAATCAAATGTAGATCTTCCTTATTCTCTTTGTACTTCTTCATCAAACCTCTTAGTAAATTTATAGCTTCCATGGTAGACCTACCCGACATAAATCCAAACTGATTATGAGAAATCTTTGTAATATGTCTTAACCTATGTTCAATTAACCTCTCCCATAATTTTAAAGTAAAGCACACCAACTTAGTTCTTCTATAATTTGCACACTTCTATGCATCCTATTTATTCTTAAAAATGGGGACTAAAATACTCTTCCTCCACTCCTCGGGCATCATTTTAGTTTTTAAAATAATATTAAAGAATTTAGTAAGCCAAGAAACTCGCAAATTCCTAAATATTTCCACACGTAAATTGGGATATCAACAGGTACTACAGACTTTCCACCTTTGGTTTTCTTCAAAGCCTCCTCGACTTCTTTTCTACTATTGTGATGATAAAATTGAAACATTTTATAATTATTAACGATATTAAAATCACTAAGATCGATTGTATTTTAAGAAACTTCATGAAAAAGATATCAAAATAACTCATCCACCTATGTTGAATATCTTTTATTAAGAAAAGCACATTTTGATTTTCTTCTTTAATACACTTTACTTGAGTTAAATTTTTATTTTTCTTTTCTTTTTGTCTGACTAGTTTATACATATATTCTTCATTATCTTTAGTATCTAATATATTATAAATATCACTAAAAGCAGAATTTTTAGCAGGACAGATTGTCTTTTAGACTCCCTACGGATCATTTTATATTTTTCCAGCTCTCTAGGTTTTTAAATTTATACCAATTTTTATAACAAAACTTCTTATATTTTATATTTTTTTACACATTATTTTTCCACCACCAAGTATTTTTACTTATAGAAATTTTTACTTTTGATTCTTCAAGTACATCTTTTGCCACATGTTCAATAATGTTTGTTATTTTATCCCACATATAATTTGCTTCTTCGTGAACATCCCAAATATTGAAATATTGAAATTTACTCATAAAAATAATTTTATTTATCTTTTAGGTGCCACTATCTAATTCTATGACAAATTCTTAGTATTCTTTATTTTACAACTCTTCATTTTAAAATTTAAAGCTAATAATCGATGTTAAGTACTTAAATTTTCACTTGGAATAAACTTAAAATCTTTAAATTCTCAATGATCTATTCTTCTCATAAGAAAATAATCAATTTGTGTTTTATTGGATACATTCTTTCAAGTAATAATATGTTCAAATTTTTTCTTAAATAAAATATTAGTAATAACAAAATCATATGCTACAAAAAAATCTAATGTCTCTACCTTCTTCATTAATCACTCCAAAACCATAGCCACCATGAATATTTCTAAAATCTTCTACCACTTTACCGACATGTCCATTTAAATCTAATTCAATAAAAATTCTTTCTTCAAGAGTTATCATTTATATTAAGTCTTCTAGGTCACTCCAGAATTCTTTATAACTATATATAAACCTACTTGAAGAGCATAAGCACTTATAATATTAAAAATCTTAGTATTAACAATAATCTTAAGAGTTATAATTTTATCTCTAATTCTATTAATTTTTACACCATTATCTTTCAAAATCTTATATATAATTACACCTGCACCATTTCTAGTACAACTCTTAACTAAGTTATCAATCTTTTAGCCTTTCTCCAGCCAATTTAATTTCTTGAATACATAAGATATTTATCTTTCCATGAATCATAATGTCAATTAATTTCATTAATTTACCTGTGAGAATACCTATACACCAATACCTTATTCTAATATTTGTTTCATAAACTAACTTCTTTACCAGCATCCGTAATAATGTGAGAACCCTTGCTTATTTGAGACTACACCTGGGCGCGATATAGCGACCCTTACACACTTTTCACTGTATTCAGATCATATAGCACATTGCTTCCAAATGACACCATAGGACACATTGATTAAAAGGATTCATGACATGATTTTTTGACAAATTTTACACTAGTTGCCGACTACCTTTTGTTGTCCTCTACTTTTCACATCTTGGGCTTGAGACCTGACAATGGCAGTTACTTTCAAAGGAAATTCAAAATGGTAAAATCCAATTCATACTAGTGTTAATAAAGCTTTTAGGCCCCCTTTGAGTGGCACGATTGCCTAATGCACTGAGGCACTAGGTACCAACCTTATCACTCTCTTTAAGTAATGTGAAGCACTAAAAATATTTAGCAAATTTTATACGAAAAATATGATCATAAAATTTTAGACTATAATAGAAAATAATACTTATTTTTAAGTTGTGTCATTCCAAATATCAAAATAATTAAATATTGATAAATAAATTCTCTAAAATAAAGTACCCACAAGGTCCAAAACTCACATTTCAAGTCTAAGCAAGCAATAAAAAAAATGAATTCATATAAGGTTAATCTTGTCTTGCTACAATTATATAAGGTTAATCTTATCTTGCTACAATTATCTGATCATCTTCAAACCCATACTCTCATCCAAATCATCAACTCTGTGGCTCTCCATCCCAAAATTTAATGGTGCACGCTTTAAAAATAAAATTGCATCACAAAGATGAACAACTTACACCAAGACACTTGCCTAGTCAATGCCTAAGTGATGGCACCCTCCTGGATGGTATTTAAAAGACAACAGTCTCAACCGGTTATGCTTAGGAGCATTGGTCATTAGAGCTATCAAAAAACCTTGTTGTTTGTAAACAATTAATATTTAGCTCATTAATAAACTAGTGTTTGATTTGTACTTCAAGTAAATAAGTCGAACACTACACAAATATTTTGAACTCGATTTTTAGATGGGCTAAACATAAATAAATTTTGTTGCATCATGTTCAGCTATTCTTGGCTTGAAATAAATAGCTATACACTATATATATGAGGAAATCTTTCTTAAACCCCACGCTAGCTTTTCCTTTATTTTAACAAAATCTTTATGAAAACATGCACTAGTTTTTTCCTTTATATTAACAAAATAGAAATAGACTAACAAAGAGCACTCAAAACATAACAATGGTGCTTATCATACTTAGGGTCTGTTTGGGACAGATGCAATTTATTATAAAATTATTGCGCAGCAGCTGTACAAGGAGTTGGATTTCTATTTGTTTTATGCAATTTTGCAGCAGCTGCGTTGCAGTTGTTTATGAACAAATGACATTTCTGCCTTGTAGCATAGTGTTGTTTATAATATAACTAATATTGCTAACTCATTTCATACTTGAAAAAAAATATCAAGTTCGAATATTACAAAATATAAACAAACAACTCACTAAACAATAAGTAACAAGACAATCAAAATTATATATATATATATATATATAAATTAAAATAACAATTAATAATATGATAATATTGTCTTTAAAATGCATTTGGTTAATGTCAAAAGATAAACCGTCCTCCAAGGAAACTCTCCACGTTGAATTAGCTATTAGCAAAACATTATTTAAACAAAAAAACAGTCATAAATAAATTTTGAGAAGCAAATAATAAATTGTACTATCTAGTATATCCAACACATCATAGACGGTGCCCCAATGAAAAACAAATATAAATTGTTCAAACTGAAAAAATGAAATTCATGTGTCTCTGTTGTCATGAAAAAAACTTAAATAATTGACCCTACAATCAGAGATCATCGTTATAAAGCACTCTCTACAAATCGGGTCTTCAAACAACTTCATGACGAACAAATGGAACATGACCTCATAAATTTCTGGAGTTATCTCCATAATTCGCATAACTTGCTGAATGAAAGTTGCTTGTGATGTGTCAAGATCATTGGTGCATGAAGCAACAAACTGTGAAATTTATCTTCTATGAAAACATCTTTTTTTTTTTCATTTTCTCAACCTTTAAAGGCTTTTTGATAAACAGGTGGATTCAAGTTCATCAAGGTTCAGGCTAGGACCATCCTTGGAGTCAACTTTTTTTTCGACATCCAAGTTCTCAGCTATGCCAGCAATCCCTCGCTCACTAAGGACTCATGCATGATCGTCCGTTGTCACGACTCCACCAAACATACGATCCAAGTTCTCTTCGAGCTTAGGGTCAATGTCACTAAATTTGATTTTTTTTTTTTGCATTTTGCACCACCTACAAAAATAATGAGAAATGGATATATCTTGATGTATCTAAAAAATAAAAAAATGAAAAAAGGAGTTGACGTTTCATCAATTCTAATCTCCTATATGTTTGCTCATCATTCTTCTGAAGCATCAATTGTTCGTTTTATCGGATCTAAACCAAAGCCCATGGATCCTTATTTCAATTCCTTCCAAATTATCAAGTCATTTTTTAATTGATCCCATTTGTATTTCAATTGCATCTTAACGTACTTCCTGTGTTTTCCTTGAGAAAACACCATAATTAATACCTGAAAAAAATCCAAGAAAAAGAAAAACCACGATATGGGCGGCAACCAGCCTTTCTTTTCAGAGGGGCAAATTTATTACATTATTAAATTAATTTTTAAAAAAATATATAATACAAAACAAAATCTTGTCATTTGTTATCATTAAAGAATTGAACAATAATTACAAATTTTAAAATTTATTTTTCATTGATTAATAATACTGCATAATAGATTCGTTGGGAATTAAATCAAATACTTGTTGCTTAATATATGTAAAAGAAAATCATTGAGTCAATCATCGCTTATTCGACTATGTAATTGATGTTTGATAATCTTCATTGAAAAAAAAGATCTCTCAAGTATAGCAGTAGCAATTGGTAAAGTTTATGTCAATATAATAAGTCTCTAAACTAGATAATACACAATATATTTTTAAGCTTTAAAAAACCTTCTTGTAAGCTCGGTAATGTCACTTCAAAATGAGAAATCATCACTAGAGCGTGTGTCAATAATTTAAGTGAATAGTTGATAATCGAGATCTACAAACTCAACTGTATAAAAATCATTACGATGTAATTTGCAAGAAAACTTAGGTTTCTCTTATTAAAATTTGAGAATGAATCATTTAGATTTAGATAGAATATACAAAGAAGTAAATTAGTACTTGCTTTAGAGAAACAGTTATTCAACTCTTGAAGTTGAATGTCAATCCAAGTATAGAACAGCTCGACATGATAATGATGCAAATTTATAATTTTTTTCAGCTCTCCGTATTGATCTTTGTCGAGCCTTAAATGTGAATTTTATATTTGGAACATTAAGTCCAAAAACATTACAAAAGTGAGACATTTCTAATAAGTAATCTCATCAATTCTCTCACATCATTTGCAATCATTGTTTTGATACTTGCACAAATTTCATTGAATTATCAATATATTAATCTTTTTTTTTGTAAAAATTATGACAATTTATTTATAACCTCTAAAATATCAATTATGAAAAGCATCATGAAGACAAAGTAAAAAACCTTATATTGCATTGCTTGAAAGATCAGCTTCAACTAATTATTAATCATGCACTCATCCTCTTTTATAATCTCAAATACTTCAAGTACATATGCATATATTTTCATGAGACTAATTAAAGTGTAAAATATGAGCTCCAATGGGTGTCTCTAGCTCATTACAAAGTAGTTTCTTACTTCAAACCACAATCACTAATTAAATTATCATCCCTAGGATACAAAATAATCGTTTCAGATTGAATAATTTTCAAAGCATCACTCCTCTTACAAGAAACTCCAACGGTCTTTAAGAATCATGAAGTGAACTCAAAAAGATGTTTAACTTGTCAATGATTTTTTGCTACATCCACCAAATATACGTAAGCTGATGAATGAAGCAATGAATATAGAATGCTTGAGAATTCTCATTAAGAGTGTTTTCGAAACATTGAACTCACCTCGCATATCCTATATAAGCTTAATGAATGTTTTGGAATAATGGATTCAAAAACTATTTTGAGTGCAACTGAAGTTGTTGAAGAAATATGTTTAAAACCAACAAATTTTTCAATAACTTGCCTCTTTTTATCAAGATGCACACTATGACAATCAACTGCTCCTTTGTTGACACATTACAAGACTCATTGATTATGATGGAGAAGTAAGAATCACATATATCTCTCATGATAGAAGCCAATATCTCAACTGTTTCAGTTTAAAAAAAGTTCATTTTGAACCTTTTGTGAAATTAATTATAATATTGTGCCGACATTTTCAAATTAATCATAATATTGTGCTGACATTTTCAAGTGTAACTTTATTGATTTCTTCATTATGATTCATAAGAAAATAAAATAGTTGCAAATAATTTTCTTGATTGGCTGATTAAGATGATTCACATTCCCACAAAATGGCAATCAATGTCGTAGAAAAATCGAACACAATCAACAATTGTATTCAACATAATCATATTTTTTCTATTCATTTCATTCTTACTCTAGCACATGATAGAAACACTCTGTACTTGAAGCTTTATTAGATCTTCAAATTTTTATCGTTTTATTATGAACACAGCTATAATCTCTAACGTGAGTTAAAAATTTTTCTTTTCTCTTTTGATTTTTAAATCCTTCATTAACAAATGAATCTCTATCTCCTTCATTTGTACCAATCAGTTTTTTGGGCTTAAATAGATGGCAATAGAGGCAATATGATGCATCTTATATCACACTATACTCTAACCAAGTTGGATAATCATCAAATTATTTTGAAACGAAGTTTCACGTAACATTATCTATCAATATTTGAGAAAAATTATGACTTTTTAGCTGATATGGTCTCTTAAGCAAATGAGCTATTTGTACTCTATTTTATCATTGACATCATAACTCTAAATAGAAGGAAAAAGTCCAGGGTCAGCTAAAAAATTATATATATCATTTTGAACTTGCTCTTTTATTTTTAAATAATGATTCATTTACTAAACCTTTATGTAAAAAAATATATAATATGATTATAAATAATTGAAATTTTATAATCAAATATATTTAAAGTGAATATTAAAATAACATATGCTAAACAAACAAACCAATCAAGAACTAACAGTTCAATATTTAACAAGAAGTTGTAAAAAAAAACAAAAATAATAAAAATAATATATCAATCACTAACTTAAGTATTTACAACCTAAGCACCGCACAATTCTTATGTATTTACATATCCAACACCAAAATTTCATATTTACATATGTACTACTCAATTCTTTGACTTCGCATCAAACATGCCACAATCACTAACTTCTTAAAAGTGAAATAGAAAGTTAAAGGTACAAATATTATTTCAAAATTTTATCATTTTTAAGTTAAAGCTCAAATATAGCAAATATTAAACAATACAAAAGAAAATATAGAATTGAGTGGTAGAAGGGCTGAAACATCACATTTCTACAGTCGCTCTACAAGCAAACCCATAACAAGAAAGAAATCAAAGAATAACATGAATTTTATATACTTATGTAAGAAGAAAAGCAAAGCAACGAATTAAACTTAAACATGACTTTGAAATGGGTTTGGCTATGAAAATCCCTAAAATGATTTAATTTATCGATACTAAAGAAAACATAAATGGAAAAAAATGGGAAGAACAACGGAGCACTCAAAACTGTCAACTTTGGATTCAAAGCAGTTCTCAATTAAAAATTGGAAACTTATAATTCAAACAGAATATTATGAGTTACTACTTTGCTGATTAATACCAAAATGACATAAATATAAATAAAGGAATCAAATACAAGCATAAGAAAGGACAAAAAAGATTAGTTTCTTATTTATAAATTACTAAGCATAAATATTTTCATAGCCGACCATTCAAAATTAAAGCAAATTTGTCATAAATGAATGAAAGAGTCCAAATTAGAGGGAAACATATGAATGAATCTATCACAGCCCCATAACTTCGTTCACAAGATTAAACAATCTATTAAGTTGAATTACCGTCATCAAATGTTGTTTTATCCTCATTAATCCCAAAGTAAAATTGAACTAAATTCAAGCAGAAAAAATATGTAGACTCCCACTCACCGAATTGAAATTCAGCATAAATACATAATATTGAACTAAGTTTCAGAGCACATTAAAGTCCTCTATCAGATTAATGATGATTGTCGGTTGAAGCGCACAAAAAAACTTCATCTTAAAAAATTTTGAAAAGAAGTACTCGAATCAGCTCATGGAATTCAAAATCAAATCAAGCTACCGATATAAAATTTGATAGCAATCAATATCATCAAGCTTTACAAAATTACTATAACTATGACTATAATCCCCACAACAACACTTACATATGCACATGATAATCCCCGATACACCAAAAAACCACAGAAGTAATATTAAAATTCACGATGTTGAATTCACAAACACATTGTAGCCAGCAATACTAACATAATCCTAACACGAGATCAGTACTTTCCATACTTATGCCACATTGTGATTGCAATGAATTTCTTAGAGCCCTCCAAGTCCCACGACCAAACTCAAACAAACATAAGAAATGATTTGTATGTAATCTGTGAAACCCACAAATAAATATATTCACGAATAGATGGTGCACTTGATTTGGAAGTTGACTTCACAGATACTTTCTCTAAAATGATTTATTGCAAAGTACCATAAATCTGACTTAACTGTTAATTAGAACTACCAAATCTAACAAAGAAGATAATTTTTATTTTATATTATACCAGATGAAATACTTCCAATTTGGATTTTGATTTCTTAGTTAATCCATTCACCCGATCTCAATGTAAATCTACTCCAATTCAGTAAACTCAGCAATACAATAGCCTTGGAATCCCACTCAATCCAAAGATCTATAACAACCCCAAATTTCATTCTAATTTAATTTTTGCCCAAATCTACTTCTTGCCGGCTACATGCCAGCCCATATATTCCATGCTAAGACTTGATCAAGTTGGTCCTAAAAGTTTCACCAAATCATGCTGCCATCCAGTTCTAAACCACTTCAAAATTATCCCAAAATCTACATAACAACAGCTTAAATTCAACCATTAAATCAATATCGAACCAATTAGAATCCTGCATCAAATGACTATCAATGTCTTTAATAAAACGGCCACCTAGACTGCCCTAATTTAAAATAGAATATTCTAGATCCATTGATTTAAAATGCTGCTTAAATCAAACTACCGAATCAATACCGAACTTGTTAATACCTTGCACTTGAATTATCCTCAATTCAGCAAAATCAATAACTTCAAACAGCATCTAGCTAAGCTCCACTCTATTACTACCTAATGTTCAAACATGTCCTAATTCATGTTCAAGAATTTAATCAAAGCCACTCAACAGCCAACTAAACTTATACTAGCAAGCTACACAATTGAGCTAACTAATTGGACACATGGTTGCACATTATTGGAAGCAATGGAAGGTATTTGGGAAGCAGTGGAACCCTGGGATTTGAATTTCGTAATTTTGGCAAGCTTCGAGTATTAACTGCCCTGTCTGAAATGCTGAAGCGAAGGCGGAGAAAGACGAGGGTTACCTTCCTCAATGGTTTCGGGCAGGAGAACAACGAAAGGCTGAGAAATATGGAGGTTTTGGAACGCTGATCTCCTCGTTGCCTTCCCTGCTTCCTTTGCTGATCGAGCGAAACCGGGAGTCGGGGCCTGGGGGTTGGACACCGTTGGTTTGAGCGGGATATCGACGATTGGGCTCCTTTCAGAGAGAGGAGGCGGCGCGCGGAATTTTGCCCTGGGGTGAGTATTCGGTCGGTCGGTTCGGATGAATCGGTTTTCCGATTACAACCCAAATTCAGAATCAGTCAAGTTGAAACATCTAAATTTTCATAAATCGAATCCGATAAATTTTAATTTAATTTGATTTTGTATGTAAAAAATATGGCGACACAGATCTCAAAGCAATCTAACGGCCAGAGAGGAGGATGATCTTTAAAAAGGTGAACTAAGGGTGAATAATGTAATAAAGATCTCAAGAGGCACGAGGATCAGAGGAAGATGAATAGTCCATATTCAAAATGACTCAAGAAGAGCATCAATTGGTCAACCATGTGTAGGGCCACATGATCGGTTGTCAACTTGACAGGTCGAAGGATCATCCAATAGATGTTCGACAAGACTCAAGATGACCAATAATAGATTGAGATCATTAGTGATCGAGTTCCTACAAGTAGTCTAGAAGTGATCGATTAACCGTAATGAACAGTTGTCGGGCTAAGCGTCGATCGAACGACTCTTGCAAATGTTATATTGTGTTTTCTTGGAGATTTACTAAGGTGACCCTCTCAAAGTCTAATGATTATAGGGTAAATTTGTGATTGTAATGTTCAGACACCCTATGTCTATAAATAGGGACCATTTCATAATAAAAGATTACGCACTTTTATTGTTATCTAATGTTTCTCCTTCTTTCTAGCACATTTTATTCTTTGGGTGTGTTTCAATGACACTTTAGGATTCAACATCCTTTTAGGTGTGTTGAGTGTGAAACCATGTCATTAACAAGAATATGAGCACAATAGCAGCCACAGTAAGGAGAAACCAGTCAAAGTACCATGGTAGAAGTGGGATGCACCAGAGAGCATATGGAGGGATTCGTTCAACGGGGACTACAGGACTTGAGAACTCATATCACTAATCAGATGTCGAGACAATTTACAAAAGTATTCAAAGCAATTGCAACCTTTACGGAAGCCTCCATCCCAGAGGGGAACGAGCTCAGCATGAGGCACAACCCCCCCCCTCTCCCCTCGCGCGCGTAATGGAAGGAGGACAAACCATCTACAAGAAAGGGTTGAAGATGTGATATATCAAGATAATGTTGGATCCGTACCAGTGTTAGAAAGGTTGTGAATTGTGTGAGTTGAAATGACACGACAGCTGAAGAACGCTTTCCCTTCACAGATCTCTGGAGCCGAACACTGAAGAAGTTTAAGCTGCCAACCTTCAAGTCATATAAGGGAAAGTCGGATCCTAATGACCACCTTGCGTCTTTTCAATCTTCAATGTGCTTACTAAGATCTTCGATATCTTTAAGTGTAAATTGATTTTTGCAACATTGATATCATTTGCTTTTGAGATGGTTCAATGCATTACCAGTGGGAGTAACTACCTGCTATGCAGAATTCAGGAGGGTTTTTCTGATAGAATTTGTTAGTGCGCTAACACATAATGAGAGTGTCTGGTCTGTATAGGGACCCAATGAAAGATTGAGCTCATTCATTACACATTTCTAGATAGAAATACAATGGGTGAAGAATTTGAAACCTGACATGGCATAGGTTGCCTTGACGCAGGGGTTGATGTCTTAGATATTCTGCTTTGATCATGATCTTGCAAAGCCATAGAGTTTGGCCAAGTTACTAGAGATGGCCAACAAATATATCAACACTTATAAAAATGCTATTAAGTCCTCCAAACAAAGACGTCAAAGGTGGTCATCGCAGGGCAGTGAGTGGAAAGTAAGGGAGAATGCGCGACCGCCCATCCACAAATGTCATGAAAATCACCACCGCAACAACTCAACATATATTTAAAGAGAACAAAGAAGGCTAGTGAAGGCCTGTAATTAGCAATTAATCCAGTACCACAAACAACCTCAGTACGACTATGATGTCCCTATAACCACCCCTCTGAGGGTATCAATAGTTGAGACAACACATGCCATTCAAGATAAAGATTTCTTTAAAAAAAACTCCGCCAATGAGGATTAGAGCCCTTCTCCAGGACAACAGGAAATGCTGTAAGTGCCTCAGGGAACACGGCCATTACACTGATAAGTGCAGACACCTCTGAAGTCTGGTTAAGGAATTGATAAAGAAAGTGAAGTTGAAGGAGTTCTTCGCCTCGAGGGTCAGGACCCAAATACAGGGCATAACCCCAATGAGAGGAACAGACGCGGACCTCCACACCAACGCTATCCACATCACAAAATTTGTGTCTGCCATACTCAGAGGGATAGAACCACCCAGGTGAGTGAACTGGAAGAGGCAACAGATTGAGGAACTCTGCACCGCAGCTTTCGCTCCAAAACTTAAAGGCCATCCACCTATCTACTTTTCTGACGAGCATCTCCCCCCAATGGGAACCCTCACAACAACAACATTGTAATAACGACATTAATCAATAACAATCAGATGAGAATAATTCTCATTGATACAAAAAGCTCTGTGTATGTACTATTTAAACAGGTTTTTGACAACTTATGTCTCACCACCGGCCGAATGGATGCACTAGCGAGACCACTATAAGGTTTCTCCGGAGAAAGGAAGGAAGCCCTCAGAATGATCAGACTCCTGGTCAGCTAGAAAGGAGATGAGAAACGGTTTACGTCGACTGAGGGCTTCTTCATGGTGGACTCTCTTATGATGTACAATACAATATTTAGTCGACCACTTTTAAACGATTTCAAGGAAGTGGTCTCTACTTACCACATCACAATTAAGGTTCATGGGAATAAAGAGGTCATCACAGTCAGAGGAGACAAGGAGCAGCCCCGAGTTTCTTATATGTGAGCCACAAGTAACGTGGAACACGATCACATGGACATCCAAAACTTGAGAAGATGTGGCCTTGAGACCAACGAGATCTCCCTTCAGGTTTTGCTAATGAAGGGGAGCCACATAAATATTTTCTAATTAGTGAAGCTTTTGATGCAGGAGATAGATAATTGTTCATCAGAACCCTCTAGGAGAATCGATATGTCTATGTATGAATGGCAGCCAAAATGTCTGGCATGCCGATCAACATAGCATGCCATCGATTGAACGTGGATCCGACAGACCGGCTGGTGAAGAAAAAAAATTAGAAGTTCATCCACAATAATGACAGGATCTATCTGGGAGGAGCTGCAGAAGTTGAAGGACGCTGTATACATTTGGGACGAGCAGTGCCCAACGTGACTTCCAACGTTGTACTGGTGTGGAAGACAAGTGGCAAATGGATGATGTGTATGGATTTCACTAACTTAAATTCAGTCTGTCTGAAGGATGCCTACCTCCTGCCAAAGATCGACGCACTGGTGGATTCAGCAATTGGCCACTCATTTCTCAGCTTCCTCGATGCATCCTCTAGGTATCGTAAGATAAAGATGCACCCTGACGATGTCGAAAGAACCTCTTTCATTTCTAGTGAGGGAATACACTGCTGTAATGTAATGTCATTTGAGCTTAAGAATGTTGAAACGACTTACCAATGCCTCATAGATGAAATATTTGCCAATAAAAATGGAAAAAAAAAAGCAATGAGGTGTACATTGATGATGTGTGTTAGTCAAAAGTCGGACAGCCACACAACATGTATAAGACTTAAAATAAACTTCTCAAAAACTTAAAAATTTAACATGAGGTTGAATCTGTTGAAATGCACATTCATAACATTGACAACGGATTTCTAGGTTACTTACTAACTGTTGAGGGCTTAAAATCTAACTCGGAAAAAATTCTAAACACTCATCGGCATGTCAGCTTCCGGAAAAACAAAATAGATACAAAAACTAACTTGTCGAATAGCAGCGCTCAGCATATTCTTTTTCAAGTCAGGAGACAAATGTACCCCTTGTTTCAAAAGTGCTTATAAAAAACAAATATTTTGAATGGACGTCTAAATGCGAAGTAGCCTTGGCAAACCTCAAACAATCAATCACCTCTCCCCCTTTTCTCCAATGCCCAGAGATGAAGGAAAAACTCTTCATTTACTTAGGGGTCGGGCTAGAAGCAGTCAGTTCAGTTCTAGTTAAAAAAGAGATTGAGAATCAATATTCACTGTACTACACCAGTCGAGTCCTCAGTGACACGGAACTCAGGTGCCTAATAAAGAAGAAACTAACTTTTGCTTTGACTTTTTCAGCACACAGTTTCAATCGTACTTTCAAGCACATCCCATACAAATTGTCACTTACCATTCGCTGAAGCCTGTCCTCACTCGCCCGGAGCATCTGACCGACTACTCACATGGGCGGTCACTCAGTGAAATTGATATCTCCTATGTCCCTTGTACGACAATAAAAACACAAGTCGTTGTTGACTTCTTAACAGATTTCTACAAGACCCAGGAACCCAAGGAAGATCTAATGATCGACAGAACCAGTTGGACTTTATTCACGGATGGTGCCTCTAACCGATAGGGAACCAAACTCAGAGTATTTTTGTGCAACCCAATTGGGTAAAACATCTACCACTCAATTGAAGAAAAATTTAAGTAACTAACAATCAAGTAGAGTAAGAAGCTTTGATTGCAGGTCTCTTCCTAGCATTTGAAATGAGAGCGCTGCACATACAAGTGAAAGCCGACTCACAACTAGTTGTCAATCGAATCAATGAGAAATTTGAAGCAAGAGATGAGACAATGAGAAGATACATCTAGAAGGTGAGAGCATAGATAAGGAGGTTCACCAGCTTCAAAATTGAACATTCCATTAGAGAAGAAAGCAAATCGTAGTTTGCCTTTCCATAAGCCTTCTCTTTGGAGATGAATAACCTCAAAGACTTGATCGGTCTACCATTGAAGAACCACAATCAATGGAAATTAACGTCGAGGGAACGAAAAAACTGGATCAAGCCATAAGTTCACTACCAAGAAATAGAAGAAATTGACGAGGAGGTTACCAATCTAAAATGGCTCAAATTCAAAGCCGCCCAGTATCTGATCGTCAGGGGAAAATTATTTAGAAAATTGGCCACATCCTTGTACCTGAAGTGTGTTGGAGAAAATGAGATGGAAGATATTCTCAAAGAAGCCCACGCTGGGGAGTGTGGAAGTCACTCTGGAGGAAGAACACTCGCTCACCAAATCAAACGATATGGGTGTATTTGGCCAAATTTGCTTTAAGGACGTAGAAGAGTATTTATGAAGGTGCATGCAATGTCAAAAACATGGCCCCTTGAGACATGAATGAACTCAAAAGCTTCATCTGATAGTCAGTTCCCAGTTTTTCATAACCCTCCCCACCCCAGAAACCGTCAAAGGGACAAAGCAAGTTTGTGTTGGTGGTCGTCGACTATTTTTCTAATTGTATAAAAGTAAAACCCCTCGCCCACATAATGACATAAATAGTTCAAAATTTGTTATAGACAAATTGATATGTCGATATGGATTGCCACTCGTTATCGTCACGGACAACATAAATCAGTATGATGATAAAAGAGTCCGAGATTTCTGCAAAGCCCAGAGAATTAATCTCAACCTTATCTCTATGCATCATCCCCGAACTAATAGGCAAGCGGAGGCCGCCAACAAAATCATCCCAAGCCTGCTAAGGAAGAAAGGAGCGAAGGGAAAGTGGGCAAACCTAATATGCTCGGTACTATGGGCAATTCAACAACCATTAGAGGCACGAATAACGATTTGACACCTAACAATGATAAATTCCGAGAGGGGCACACAAACCATCATCTTAAGCCCTTATAATAACATCAATGCCCGACAAAGATAAGTTAGACAATGTGTATAGCATGATGAGAAGAAGCTTTTCTCCTTTGGCCTGCAGGTGTGAAGGCGACACGGTTTGAATGGTCTGACGGATCGAAATGACATCCCAATTCTTCCATCAAGTTTGAAGCAGCTCCATGGGCTCCTTTAGTACTTGATTAAGTTGAATTCATATAATACTGAAAAAAATAATTCATTCGATCCTAAATAAATATGAAATCAGTTTCTATTGGAATCAATTTTTCAAAGGCGCGTTTACATACATACCCCACAATTGTTATACATTTTCATATCTACCCTACCTTTTATTTTTACATGCACTCAAATCTTTATCATCACATCTAAAATGTTACTTTTTACTAACTTTCTAAATGTCAAACACACCTTTTTATGCAATGTCTTATAACACAAAATTGCTATAATTTTAAAAATAAAATTTTAGATGTTATATATGTAAATACATAAAACATGTGTGGTATCAATATAAAATGACCTTTATTTATTTATTTATTTTTTTCTTGTAATTATCATTATGTTGTTATTAATGTTTATTTATTATTATATCATTATTATTGTTGACTTAGTTATGAATGAATAAAAAAATAGGAATTCTCTTTCATTGACGTCCTTTTTATTGAATATTTTATTTATTTTAATTTCTGGCATTTACATACATACCCCCCAATTCATATGTATTTACATCATATAAAGCCTAAATTTTAATTATTACAGTTATACCACTCAAATCTTTTATATCACATAAAAAATATAACTATTTTATTTTTTAAAAAGTGAAATGTTACTTTCCATGCACAAGAAAAAGTGGTATAAATGTAAAATTCTAAGTTTAGATGTTAGACATCCAAATTTATAAAAATTAAGTGGTATGCATGCAATTAAATCTTCCTAAAATTTAAGATGCCTATCTTATTTTTTAAATTCATAAAGGTATATTGCCTTTGGTTTTCAAAAATAAATTAATAAACCGGACAATTTTACATCATCGTTGTTTTTAATATTTAATTAAGTAATTATTAATGTTCTTGAAAAACCTACGTCGTTTATATATATATATATATAATATTAAATGTTTATTATTTCATAATTTTTTTATTTTATCAAACAATTTTCTAAACAAATGGCATACATTACTATTTCTTGACGACCAAGAAAGAAAATTATTTAAAGTTCGGATAATCAGCTTGATTTTTTAATTAATATTGACATCATATATTCTATTTGTTTAATATCAATTTTTTTTAAAAATCTCCTTCCATTAACATAGTTAAAAATTTGGGAGTTCCTGTTATCACTTATTAGATAAGCAAGTGTAGCACCTGCTCAACTTTAAGAGAAAATATTCCGCCTAAATATTGTACGACCGGAAGACTAATTAACGGTCATCAAGTCGTCATACATCTCATCGGCGGGCGACATGGTGGTGGGTAGTTGACCGTCCGGATAAGCAGACTACTGAACTGAATATTTTTCCCTATGTTGAGCTAAAAATCCTAGAAAATTAAAGAACAGATGATAAAAAAAAAAAAAAAAATTACAATTTAGTAGAAATTAATGCGTTCAAGCCAAAATAGATGCGGACTGCCGCATGCGAAGAGAGAAAGCTCCAAGTTAGTAGTCCGCATATTTATTATTTGGTCACTGGAACTCACTTTATAAATAATTCGGTGGCCCGATATTTTTGGAACCAGTAAACGTTAGTAACTTTCATTAATTTTTTTATTAAATAAATATGTAGGATCTGAGTCAGTGAGACATTTTTTTAAATAATTTTAAATGTCAGTTAGCACTTAGGAACATTCAACACGTCTGAATTAATGTATTTATTTATTGAAATTTAAGATTTAATGATAATAAATTAATAATTACTAACTAATAATTAAAATGAACTTCAAATTTAAATCACAGAATAAAGATTCACTTACACGGAGAAAGTTTGTGCGGACAGCAACCGTCCGTACATTTAATTTGCGGACAGCGACTCAATATACCTTCCACACGGCATTTACTTTTCAACAGGAGCGTGGTTTCTAATCTACGCGGCCCACATATTACAAAGTATGAATCGTTAGATCTATAAGAACAAGTGAATTTATAATTTCACTGGGCATTTAGAGTTTATGAATTTCTATCACTTTTCCTCCGTTTATAGTAGTATATATAAAAAATACCAGCACAAATCTCAAATTAAATGAACGATCAAGATGAAATGATCTCATTTCAAGGTAAGCAATCAACTGACGATCTAAGGTCGGGCATGAAACCGAGTCTTTAAATTTGAGATAGGCTCAAGCTCTAGATATGGTTCTCTGCTTCGTAGTGACCCGCTGAAAGCGGGGCGTCAATCATCCCGACAGCGAGTCTCATCGGATAGCCTGCATGGGCTGCCAAGATCCGCTTAAGGTATTGCCAGATTGGGATATACTGTTGTGGCGTCATATTAACCAGACAGGCGACACAGAGCTATTTAAGACTTGAGTCGAATGGATAATGAAACACGTCTCACTACAAAAAAAAGCCGGCTGATCACATTCAACCGACCTACCCCACATCCGAACCGAACGATCAGCTTACAACCCTACGTCCAGACCGAACTGAAGCCACTAAGCCTAATTATATATATATATATATATATATATATATATATATATATATATATATATATATATATATATATATATATATATATATATATATATATATATATAGTTCTTTCTTCTATGTTTGTATTATATAGAGAATCTTTTCAGTTATGTGTGGATGATGATCGCTATAAAATTCTATATAATGTAGGTCCATGTTGAAAACATTCTCATCACATGCAACACAATTAAATAGCTTCTAGATCGTATACAAATCAATATTTTATTTATATAAAATAAGAAAATATTTTCTGTCAATGGGAGACTGGTTTCAGTTCAGACGCTGAGAACAATGAGTTTGATGTGTATTATTGAGTGGCTTGAGCATATGTAGAGTTAATGTAAAAAAATTACCGCGTGATTTATTGAATCTAATAATTTTGTTGCTACTCTATCAGCGCAATTCTATCATTATGCATAGTGAAGAATAGCCTCATAAAGGTCTAAAAGAACCAACTATAGCAGTAGAAAAGATGAACACTGAGTTTGACAACCAAACTGGGTCAGACTCACTCTCTCTACAAGTTGTGAAATCAACATAAAATGGGCATTGGATAGAAGGCGAGCAAACCTCAATATCAGGCAGCCGAGTCTCTCAGTTACGGGTCTTAAATTTATCGAGCAAGATCAAATGATAACTCAGGGCATCTCAAAAAGTTAGTGTTTTTGGTTATTTTTTAAAAATTGGCGTCGTCAGCTTGTCAATTTAAATGTTGTTGACATATGATTCCCCTTTTCAAATCAATCTCTCACTTGGATCATATAGAATGATTCAAAAATGATAGGAATAAAAAAAGAAGAATGTACGAGGAAAATATATAAACAAATATTTTAAAAGAAACATATAAGACTTGTATGGTAATCCTAGCGTGATAGATTGAGAGTATACATCCGAACAATATCAGATTAAAATGGCTCGAATCACTGTATCCACGAAGAAAATTCCTATATGTGAATTGCTCTTTATTTGAAAAAAAAAATAATGAGCTACACTAAGCAATAAGGGTGTCAAAACGGCTCGTTGTTCGACAGCTTATGTTCAGCTCCTTAAGAAGTTTATATTTGATTCGTTCGCTAAGTTACCGAGTCGAGCAAAAACATGTTTTTTATGCTCAATATATAAACGAGCTAAACACGAACCAAAATTTGTTGGTTCGTGTTCAGCTTATTTTGACTCGAAATACTACTCATCAATTATATATATATGAGTAATATTAAAAAAATTAATTGACTATGAAGATTTATAATCAATTAAATTTATTAATTAAAAAATATAATAATATATATTAAAGTATATTTAAATGATATTTTGTATAAACAATTAGAGTTAAATCTTGCCCCACTCTTAACATCCTACTGTTGTGTGATTATGGTTGTCAAAATGATTTTTTGTTTACGAACAATTCGTATTCGACTTGCTAAGCAAATGAGCGGAACACGAACACACTTTTTGTGTTCGAAACATAAAAAAGTCAAATATAAAAATTAATATTTTAATAAGCCGAACACAAATTAAACTTGAGCGAGGTCGTGCTCGGGTGGTGTACACCACTACTAAATAATAATTGAGATTATGAAGTTGCTTAACCTTGGTGAATTAAAAAAAAATCCTATTTGAAATTTTTTAGTTTTGATAATGTGTTAATATTTTAATAGATATCAGTGGACAGTGGTTCCCACGCACTTTCTGCAGGAGAGATTCTGTACGCATGTTTTTCTACATGTGTTTGAATGCCAGCAATTTGACGCTCTAGAAATAAAAATAAAAAAATTATATCTGCATTTTAAAAATGTACGAATTATTCTATCTATTTTTTTTTTCAAATTTATAAATAAAAATACTTTTAAAAATTTAGAAAAAAAAAGTTAAATTTTCAAAATGTTAATATTAATTTCAAAATTATTTGTAATTATAACTTTTTAATAATATTCACAATAAAATTAAAAATAAAATAATGATTTTATAATATTTTTGTAAAATATAAAATAAAAAACAATAAAATTATTTATTTATTCATTCAATTTTTAATCTGACCATGTGCCACAAATAAAATAGTCAGGATGTCCATTTGAATGAAGAAATCAATGCGAAAGGAATGGGACCCAATAATCAAAGTAATATTTGTTTCTTTTCATATGGATCTAAGGCCTATATTTTATAATATATTGTTGACTATTCAAAATTTATATATGCTTCTAATAAATAGTTCAAGATCCAAAATTTTTATTTTAACTCATGATAATTTAATATTAGTGATATTTATTTGTAATTTAAATATTAATTTATTATTTAAATAAATATAATTCCAATCCCCTTTTATGTGGTATGTAAATCCCTGTTTATGGTAATATTATTCAAGTCTTAAAATGCACAATAAATTCTAAATATTTATTTTTTCCTGACATTTACAAACATAACACATACTTCTGATGTATTTACATCTTTAACATTTAGATTTTGATTTTAGGTTTTCAAATATACATAAAATGGTATAAATGTAAAAATCAAAATTTAGGAATTTATTATGAAAATAATATAAAATTTGTGTGGTGGGTATATTAAAGCGTGCTTAATTATGAGAACGACTTCAGCGTTATCCAAATCAACTCGTTTGATTTCTTAACTTAAGGGGCCCATTTGACCGTACGGTGGGCCCCCATCATCTTAGTGGGGGCCACTTGCATGGGGACCAGTAGATGGGAACGCAATCTGCAAGGCTGGAGAAATGGAAGAAACGACATATTGGGATAGTTATATTTCTATCATATTTCTTTCTTCTATTTATATATATCAATTTTGTTGCACACACACAAAGGGAGTAATTCTTATATTACTTAGGAAATAATTATTCATCTAAATTTATATTTTGTAAAAATTATATTTATTTACATACATTTTGATTCTTTGATATTATTAATGTATTAATGTTGTTGAAGTTTTATCTCAGTAAATTGATGCTTACTTAAGAAATACATCTTACAATAATCCCCTTTATACATTTTAACTCATATTTATATATATGAAAGGGCATCTCAATTGAATGCATAAATTGAAAGATTACAAACATACATGATGACACAAGGTAACGAAATCTGTCCTATAGCGCATGCAAGGCCATAGCACTATTTGTAGTTGAATGATGTTGTAGTGTTCTAAGTATTTTTGTGATAGAACGAGCAAAGGCATCAGTAGTTTGTTGAGTACATTGAAGCTAAATTAATTGTCAAGTGGCCTCAGCAAACTACTGTGTGCCTTGGGTAAGCAAATGAGTTGCTCATGTCACACCTGATGAGGTGAATCCTCCATTGGCCATATTGCGTGCCTAAAGATTCGCTACGGAAGAATGAATATTGTATAACGATCCAACACACATAAATAATGAAAGAAAAATAGGAGTGGATACTAGGACATTTTATATGGAAAACTCTAGCAAGGGAAAAGACCACGGGGTATAGCCCAGTTAAAGTAGCATACTATGTGATTTGAGGTGCATATGTCCACTATTTTTTTGAATTAAGAAATATGACATTATAAATTTGATAATCATAGTTATATAATAATAGCTCATTGATAATCGCAGCACCCAGGCTGTAATTCTTGGTGATTGCGGGTCGCAAAAGTGGTAGTTGATTGCTACTAAGTCAGCAGTTCGCCACGAATGTTGTACGGTGGTTGTAATAGCATCAACATGTAGAGGCCATGGATGAAATTCATCATAGTATTTTTTTCATATATGTTGTAGGTGATAACGTCAAAGTGTCAATTGGCCACAAAGGTCATAGTGGGAGGCGATAATAATAACAGTTGGTCGCATAGGCCGTACTCAGGAGTGTTGGCATCACTTTTTAATGTCACACGTGTATGATGTCCACTTGAATGACTCGAGATTATTTACTATTCATTCATAATGTCTCGTAACTCAAGACATCCATCTAGACCTTAGGTGCATGTTTGGAGCACAAACTAGTGTTTGTGACGATTCAGCCTTGCCTGGGAGAGCCCACCATTTATGGCACCAGTTATGATGTGGGATGTATTCAATATCCATTCTAATGTTTGAGGAGTTTACTTCAGCTCTTCAGAGCCTCCTGTAGGGTCAAAGGAGTCCATCAAGCTTCTCGTAGGCATTTTAGAGAAGATCAGATTTTTGAATGTCGTACCCGCAGAGCGCCCGTCGGTGTTGGAATCCTTGATTCAACGCCATAAAAATACTTATATTTGAATTTATGGGACTTTATTTTAATCATATTTGATCCCATATAGTTTTCATATAAAAAAATCCCTTTTTCGAAAGCTTTCGGTGAAAAATGGGGGTTTTCAGGGTTAGACAGGTGCCTAGGCCCCCAGAGCAAGCCCCACAGGGCTTAAAACAGAGAAGACAGAAAGTAGGTGCCAGTGCACTCGGTCCAGTTTCTTGGTGGCAGGCCCAGCGCCTAGGCGCCTGGAACTGACCAAAACACACAACTTTCAAACCAAGAAGCTTGAAAGTAAGCGCCAAACCCTAGAGCTTAGGTGCCAGGTGTTGCGGCGACTTTATATACTTAAAAATGCAAGACTTTATGAATTTAGATTTATATATTTATAATGGTTTAATAAAGTCACACTTTCAATGCAAGTATACATATTGTATCAAGTAATACAGGGCTCTAATGGAGTCCTGATTATCGATCCCACAGGGAGGTAAACGTTCTTTAAATCAGATAATATATCACTAAAATCCAATACCAAATGTAATAATTGCTTAAGTGTACTACAACTAGTTAATGCAAAGTTCAATAATAAAATTACTACAATTACTTCTACGTACTAAACTCTTAACTAACACACGCACTAACTTATGTGATTTATAAGATACTTCTATATAGTGTCTTTCTTCCTGCATAAAGATCATGATGTGTGGATGATGAAGAATGTTAATTATTTGTATTGTGCCAAATAAGAGTATATTTGCTTCTTTACCCTTAAAAGAGTACCCCCTCTTCTAAGCATGTAAAGAACATTTTCATATCTTAAGTTTAGTCACTAAGTCTAAGGCTAGACTGGGAGGATACCGGCTCTCACTACGGAGCTCCCACTCACCCTTCACCCAAAGGCTAACCATAGGCTTTAGTTACCAATCTTAAGACCAAATTGGGGATCCCATTCTGTCACCATGAAACCTCCAATTTGAAGTCCATCAAAACTCATTTCCCTATTTATTTGCACTTAATCCACATGAACTACGCAATTTATTCACGGATATTAAATGATTTCTTCATTCTTATTGTAGAATATTCAATTCTTTTGGAATTAATATTCCTCAACATGTTTTAACAATTCAATTGACCAGATTGAAAAGTAAATTAAGTTCTAAATGAAAGAAACATCACAACTTAATAATACTTTAAGGGCACATCAATTCCACATCATCACATCATCACTACTTTATGCAAGAAGAAAGGCAAGGGAAACTACTCACAATTCATGGAGAAGATATAAAAACACATGGATTTTATATATAAAAGAAGATTCATACAAACCACAAAATTAAATACAACTTATCTCTTTCTCTTCCCCAAGCAAATTCTTTAAAGTCCCCTTGATTCCTTTTCTCTTCCTTGCAACACTTGATTTCTCCCTTTGGAACAAAGATGAAGAAGCAATCTCTCACTTTACTCCCTCTTCTCCCCTACTTAGAGAAAAATCTCTCTTAAAATCACAAACCCTAACTCTCTCTACAGCAATTCACTTCTCTTCCTCCCCCTATTTTCGTCTTGGACACTTAATTTAATGTTAGGAACAAATTCCCCAAGAGTTTCTTCAAGCACCTCTTCAAAAATCTGTCAAAACTTTTGAATTTGAAGTGAACTAGTCACATGGCTTCTCCTTGACTATCTTAGAGGACTAGAAATGGGACCCATCACTTAGAAATTCAAATACTTTTTGGCTCCCTTCAAACCCCACAGGTTTGTCTATAAACCCCCAAGCCACTTGGAGGGTTAAAACCAACATGTGGAGGTTTAAAGGATGAGTTCCCTATAGGATTCTTTGGCCTTAGGACTACCATGAGTGACCTGGTCTGGTGAGGGTCGACTTGAACACACCACACTCTCACACACATGCTAAGTCCTAAAAATACATTTAACCAATTTGACTTCCTGACTCATGTAGGTAATTCATATGGATGGACCTTAACCCCTAAGCCCTTGGCTAAGAGGGTTGGGTTAGGAACAACATAGGGAATGTCTAAAATGAGTCCTCTCATGGCTCTTGTGAGCTTGAAATGGCTTCATGGCTTAACCAAAATGACTCCATTCCACTCACATTTAATCAATCTTCATTTTTCCAAAATTTCAATTTTTGACCCCGGGGGCCCTAAACCTACCAAACCTACCAAATGCCCTTGAAAAATGCCCAAATTTTGCAAAATTGCCTAAATTACTCCAAATTCCTCAAAACCAATCCTAAACATTTCCCCCCACTCAAATTGATCATCCATGGCCAAAAACACCAAAATTTTCTAAAAATACCCTACAATACCCTCCAAATACCTAAAATACCCTTTTAACCCAAAAATTCCAAAAATTCCCAGAAAATTCCAAAAAATCCCAAATATTCCTAATTTCATTTTGTTCAACTACACTATAAGCCAATTTTGTCAATTTAGGCAACTTTTACCAAAACCCCAAATTTGAACCTTTTTTAACTTAAGTGGACCCAATGTCCCACCAAACCAACCCAACTTAACTCCAATAACCCCAAATCTTTTCCTAAACCTTCCTAACATCCCCACAAACAAACACTAACATGATTTGCCCCAAATTTGAAACCAAACTCCACCCAAACTTAACCCAAATAAAAAATCCCCAATTTGACTTAAATCAATCATGAACCCAAATAGGCTCAAATCCTAAAATCAAAACCCAAAAAAAGTTGAAAACTCTTTGTCACACCCCCATAAACATTTTTCAACATTAATTTTACATCAAACCCAACATTGGTCCAACCTTAACCCAAGTTAGCCCAATTTGATCCACTTTGGCCTCATTACCAAAAGCCTAAATTGAACCTAATTCAATTCAAAATCATCCCAAACTTGTTCCAAATTATTCATGGTACATTCCTAAACCAATCCCAACATTTATTTGACACAACCCCTCACCAATTTTCATCCATCAATTTATTTCAAAACCTAAAAGCCCACTTCCTTAAACCATTTTAAAAGCCCATCCAAAATGATTTCAAAAGCCCAAGGCTTATTCCAAAGCCCACATGAAGTTTCCTCTCATCATCCTTTTAATTGATATCATCCCTAAAGTTCTAATTGATCATCAAATCATTCTAAATCAAGGCACATGACAATCTCCCAAAAATTCATAAAAAATGCCTAAAACCCTTTTTCATGAAACAAACCAACCTTTTCCAAGCCAAATGTGAGCCATTTATAAGGCATGTGAAGCCATGAGAGTTTTGACACCTCACCTAGTCATTTATGGCAAGAAGAGGTGAGCCTTTCCCAAGCCTTCATTAAGCCTTTTTAACCTTATTTATGCTACGCCCTAACCCAAAATTAACTTAAACAATTTTGATGGAGACCTCACCACCTTCTCTTGGCTGACCCAAAGGACTCTTTTCGGCCCAAAACCAGACCTTGCGTGGTGCACCAAGCCTAAAACTATGGGTTGACGAAATAGGACCCAAAATAAGCCTTTCTCCATTCCACTTCAATTCAGCCCCTTTACACTTGGCATTGGACAATTGAGTTCACAAGTCTCAAGTACTGACCTCCCTGATCAGAACAGTGACTTGACCCTGGCCGGCCCGCCACCAGGCCGCCGGAAAATGCCATGGCCGAAAGGTCTAAATGGATTCAAAAATTCAAATTTCACCTGCTGAGCTGCCCCATCCTAATTGGCCACCACAACTCTTCCTCTACTCCCCTAGCGAGCAAATCCCGGCCACTCGGTGTCCACGGGAAGCCCCTAACCATGTCTATTTAAACAAGCCATTCCTCTCGGCCAAAAGGTTGGCTGAAATCAACCTTCACAGAACTTCATCAAACTCCTCACAGAGCTTCCCCTAGCCTAGAGCAACTCATCCCCACTGTCTTCATGCCCTAATTTCCACTGATTGAGCTCAATTTTGGAGCTCAATTCTCAGGCCAGAACAGGACATCCCTTGAAACTCCACCAAATCCAAATTAACTTCTACCACACCTTCACCAGAGGTAGAGAAGAAGTTCCCTAGCAAAAGCCCCCTCACCAGGCCAGCCATTGCTTCCAGAGTCCAAGGTTTGAAATCGGCCTTGGTCATTTTTGTACCTAGGCAATTCCCCAGAGCCAGAGACTTCATCTGGAGCTTCCTTGGGTGCAATCGAAGGTGCCACAACTTTCTGATTGAAGCTTCACTTCTCAGAGCCAAGGTATGGATCACTTCTCTCTCCCGAGCTTTTGTGAATTCTCCATTTCATTTGAATCAATTTCATCGTCTCCTCAAGACGAATCCATTGAGCATAAGAACACAAAAATCCGTTGAGAAATGAGAGAGATCAGAGAGATCTTAGGGTTTGAGTGTGGACAGCTCTCGGGACACACTAGTCGGACACGACAACCAGCCCTCGTTGGATCGAGTGTGTATCGAATGGACGGTGCAGTCGCGTCGGATCAGAAGCGGAGCGGGACCGCGGGACGCATGGCTGCTGACTCAGGTGGTGGCGTCAAATGAGAGCGCGACACGTAGGGCTTCGGAGCTGTCAAGGTTGACGCGGCGCCTCGTGGATAAGTAGAAAAATCCCTATTTTCTGAATTAATTAAATACCCAGAACTTAGAAAATTCATAACTTTGTGTAGAAAAATCACAAAAATAAAATAAAAATACCATCTTGCTCACTGAATAGAGGAGAATAATGTGGAAAAAGAATTAAGTTATTTTGATGAATATTATATTTTTAATTAATTATTTACTGTTTTTCAGTATTTTAATTCTCCATACATGCATACAATTCACCATGGCATGAGACCATAGGGCTTTTGTGGCCTCTGCTTTTGGGAACATTCCCTGAATTTTCCAAGGTCAGGGGTCATCCCTATGACAAGTTATGTATTTTTCAAGTTTATGTCTCTGTTTTGGAATTTTAATTCCCATAATTAGCACGCTGTTCAATAATTAGGAAAATTTGGGGAGGTATCTTAGAATCAGAGAACCCTAGGAAAAATGTATTTTGAGTTAATTCATTAAGAATAACCCTAATTTGCCTAAATAGTCAAAACTGAATTTTAATTAATTTGGGTTAATCATACATCAAAATAATTTGAAATTCTCCACTGGTCTTTAGGATCAGACCTCACATAAAAATTTGAGATCAATTGGAGGTGATTAGCCCCACAAAATGGACTAATTAAGTTACATGACCAAAATTAAACTTTAAAAATTCATAACTCCAAAAATACATTTCAAAAATTCACCAAATTGGTTTTGGGACTTCTCTGATATCAGAAGAGTCTAAGAAGATTAAAATTGGAATTTTTCAAAAATTTTCATTTTCTACCTTATTTTAATACTTTAATAATTAAAAAATAATAAAAATCACAAAAATATTAAAAATCACAAAAATGTCATATTTTGACTCCTAATCACTTAGGAACAAACCAAATATTTTTTCTAAGTCTCTAGGTTAAGATATTTAAATTTAAAGCCTTAAAACAATTTTTAATATTAAAAATGTATTTTTTTAACCTTTTCACTAAATTAATTATAATAAATCAAAGAAAAATCAGAAAATTATAAAATTTATTATTTGAGTTTCTTGAGGTCAGAGAGATTTAAGAAAAATATAAAATCTATTTTTCAAATTTAATTTTATTTTACAATTAATTAACACTCCAAAAATCAAAATAATCATAATAAATAAAATATAATTTGAAAAATCACCAAAATTGGTCCAAGTGGTCCTCTAGTCAATAGGGACATCCCATAATTTTCTTAAGGATAGAAACCTTGCCTTGGTCATGTTGTTGAATTTCCATTGAAAATCCCTATTTTTCATTAAAATAATTATATAAAGTAAATTAAAAATAGAAAAATCACATTTTCTCCTCCAATGTCTTAATTGACATGTGAGTGAAGTGAAACAAAAATTTCAACCTCATTTGAGCTCAATTTGATGAGTTATGAAATAATTAGGCTTAAAAGGGCATAATGGTAATTAAGAATTTTAACCCCTAATTAAAACTTTAGGTTTAATCAAAATGAAAGGTAAAATATTTGATCTTAATTTTCTCTTAGATGATTGAAACTTTGGGAAATAAATGGGTAGGAACCCATTAATCATTTCTAATAGTCCAAAAAAATGAAACCTTAATTAATTAAATAATTTAAATTTTGGAAGATTAATTGAAATTATTAAAATGGGGATATAATTTAGGGAGACTATAATCACTTAAGTTAAAAACCCTAAATGAATCACTTTAATAATATTTAGCTTTTAATTAAATTTAAAGTGATAATTGAAATTAATAAATTAAATAATTAAAGAAAAAGAGTAACCTTTATTAAATTAAAACTTAAAACATTGAATAACTTGACAATCAAATTGAAATAAATTTAAAACATTAAAAATTAATCTAAAAGATCACTTGAAAGTAAATCTAAAATAAACTTGAAACATCAAAATCAACCTAAAAAATAATTCATAATTAAAAATCAAACCAATTAAAAATTAACCTAAAATATTTCAATTAAATTAAAATTAAATCATTAAAATCTAAATTGAATAATCTAAACACCTTTTTCAACCCAAATTAATCTAACACATTGAGATCATTTAAAATGTAAAGATTTAATTAAATTAAAATAACTTGAACACTATTCCAAACTTAAAATTATTAAAATTTCATAACTAAATTAAACTACTTTAAATCATCAATTTTAATTTTAAATCATTAAAATCTTTAATAAATTAATTTGCCCTTAAAGGCTTTCATTATCATAACTCTTAAATTGAGCATTAAGTGAAATGTCACTCCACTCATAGGATAATCAAACATCCTAATTCACTGAGCAAGAAGCAAAATTGAATTGAATTCTTGGATGATTGGTTCACTTAAACAAAGAAGTTCGTTTGTACTAAAAATAATCTCAGAAATATTGAAAAGATGTTTAGGACTCGTCCTAAGCACTTTCTCAATATGATGAGATGTTTTAGAAAAACAACTGAACTTAATTGTTCTTTGATGAAGAAAAGTATCCTTAACAAAACACAAAAGAACCTAGACGTCATAGGGATTGACTAGCAATAGGATTAGGACTTTGGTAGACAACCAAAACCTTCCCTTAGTTTTACCTAGGTGTTTTCTTGCAAATATATAAATGCCTTAATGTGTGTTTTAAGTGTAGCTTGGAATGACAGGAAGACCCTCCAGGTACGTTTTTATTTTATTGCAATTTACTTACATGCACTGTACTTCATTTTTATTTTATTTTTTTACATGTTAAACAAGATTGACACCCTGCATGAAAACTGAAACCTTTAGGATAGCCATAAAACTGAAACCTAAAACTAAATTAAAAGTCACAGCAAGATAAAATTCACCGCCACAACATTTCAAAACATAAAACAACTCAAAATTTAATCACAAACAAAACACAAAACTACAACTATAATTAAATTAAAACGTCTTGTTGGATGATCGGGAATACCTCGGATGATGTAACCTACGTGTTGCTAACGGGATTTCCCACGGTTTAAATGAAAGTGTGGAACTCATTTAGTTGAGTTTAGCAAATTCATCCGGACTCGGTGAATCCAATAAAAATAACGGTGCGGGATGATGGAACCGTGGGATCTTAACCTAGGTGTTGTTATAATCAACTTTAAGATTCCCTAATAAAACATTAAAGACATTTGGACTTTAAGACTTTTCTAAACCAAAACATTTCTCTCATCTCCCGATTTTCACTTTCTAAAACTAAACCTCTCGCAACAACAAGGAGGTTGGAGCATAGTGGGCAAGATGTGCCATCGTCGTCAATGAAACCGGAATCTACATCAGCAAAACCTTTCCTAGTTTTAAATAACCAAGCCATAGGATTTCGAGGTAGTTTTGCTTAGTGCAACATAAATCCTCAACTTTTCGTTAGACATTTGCATAATCATGTTATGCAAATTAAGCCCTAACCGGTCTTAGGACTCCGAGGTAGTCGTTTGGTATGACATAAACCCTCACATCTTCGAGGCTATTTGTGTGATTACATCATGCAAGTATAAGTCCTAATTAACTAAATTGGCAAGATTACAACGTTAAATAAATTCTCAAATTGAAGCCAGACAATAGGATAGTTTGGGAAGTTGCCAAGATTCTTCTTGGATCCTCAGCTTCTCCTACTTCTCTTCCTTTGGACTCCTAAAATTAAATGTTCCGAATTTGAGTCATTCCCTATTGAAACTTCCAAAACTCAATCATTTGAAATTCTTGAGAGCAAAACCACTGATCATTATCGAGAGTTTTCTTAAATGATTCTCGTCATGTAAGATGTAATTAACTATAGGGGCTTGCCCTTATAGGGAACTTTAAGAACCCAGGTAATATAAACCCTGCTTAATTTCTTTATATTAAGCAGGGAACTTGTCGGCTTCACAAATCTTCTAGTTTATTTAATCAAGCCCCATGATTGAGCAGTGTGTCTATTCTTCGGGATAGATACACGGTTTATGGTGTGGTGCTCGTTTATATAAACTATTTGGGATGTGAGATCGGTTTGATTTCATATCTTAAAATTTTCAAACTTAAAATTATTTTCAAAAAAATCAAATGCTTCTTTCTAAATTTATATCTATATCTAAATTAAATTTAAAATCTAAAATTCACCGATAATTTTTGTTAGGCGACCCCTTTTCAAAATACAACACACAACCTAAAAATATGCCGACACGCCGGCGGTGCCCATTCTAAAGCCGGCGGCGCCCATTCTAGCGTCGGCGGCGCCAGAACTGTTTTCCTCCAAATTGTTCCATTTTGCTCCAAATTCATTCCTTTTTGCATCTTTTCGCTCCAATCACCTATAATCATCATACCTGCAACAAATAATGAAAATACCTTCCTTTAAAGTGCAATATCACAAAAAATATGTAAAAATATATAGCTAAAAGAGTATATATTTTTGGTGCATCACCAGGGACCCATTTCCTAGGTGTCAGGCCCAACGCCTATACGCTAGGCGCCAGGCCATTTTATATTTCGCTTTTTCTTCGTATTTCCCACTTGGTAGACCTCTTTAGGTAAGTTAAATGGAAGGAAATTTTGGCTGATGTGAGGATTTTCTTAAGGGAAAGAAACAGTGGTTGTTAAACTATTTTTGGAAGGGGCTAAGGTGAGGTGGCAGCCCATTTTCGGATAAAAAGTGGAAAATTTGAGGGGAGATGGCTTCTTTCTCTTGCTTGGCCCCCAAAATCCATTTGGCTTGGTTTTTCCTCTAATGAAGGCTGGTCATTTTCCCTTGATAGCTTCTTCCTCTTCTGTTATTGTTGGAGAAAACTTGGGAGCTTCCTTGAAGTAAAGAGTGTGAGACAATGGTAAGTGAAAGGGCTTCACCTCTTATAGCTTTTCTCTTTTCTTCTTCTTCCTTTTCCACCAAAAGAGCTCTCTTTCCCACTCTCCTTCTTCCTCCACCACTTTTCTAGAGCGTATATGAGGTTTTCTTGAGGAGGAACTATGCTAACACAGAAGGAGAGTGGCATCTCTCTTGCAACAAAGGAGAGCTTCTTCACACTTTAGGGAAGGATCAGAACGAACTACGTTGAAACTTCACCAGAGCTTGAAACTCCACTAGAATTTTGTCGGACTCTCCTTCTAAAGGAGATCTTATTCATTCTTTGGGGAAGAATGAAAAAGTGGAGCGAACTTCATTGGAACTTTCCTGGAGCTCAGACAAGCCCCCGGAATCCGTCCTCAACAATCGCGTAGGTGAAAACTCTTGAACTCTCATGTTTTTCATTCTTACACCCCCTAGGTCCGGATGTTAAAAGATTTAGGTTAGGATTTTGTTTGTCCTTAGAGGAAATCCCATAGGATTAGGAGATTTGTGTTTCTCCTACTGATCCAAAGAGAGAAACCTATCGTTTTCTATTCTAGACCAATAAGCCGAAAGACAAGGTTGTACTAACCCCGCCGTTTGTATTGGTGTTTTCATTTGAATGAACGCTTGAAACCCACCAATTGAAAGATGATAACATTCATTGGTTCTTCACCTTCTCAAACATGGAGAATCATCTTTGCGAGAGATTCCCCATATTGTATCATGCAAACAGAGGTGGGCATCATGTTTGTTTGTGCAATAAGGCATTGATACACTTCTTAATCGCTTACCTATCTGAGGATCCCAAGAGATAGTTATACTGAGCCCGATTTTGTTATCAAAATTGATTGGGCTTCACTTCATGCATGTATTCACTTTCATATGACATTTAACACGAATTGTAAAATTGCATAAAAAATCTCATTTTGCATGCATTGTCAAACGAACACCTTTATTGACACGATCATTCATCTCCCATCGACTTGACCGATCGACCACCACCTATCCCATCGACTCACGACAACCATATCGACCAACTTTGTCTGCTCGATCGATCGGCCGCCTCCGATCTGATCAGTTTGACTTACTCTCCTTTGATGATTAACTCCCACACTAGTCCGATCGACCCCGTTCGTCAGATCAACCAATAGAATGCCACCGGTCTGATCAGTTTGACCAACTCTTCTTTGTTGATCAGCCACCCACGTCGAGCTGATCGACCACTCTCATTAGCTCGACCAATTGATTGCTACTGATCTAATCATTTTGATCGCCTCCCTTCCTTCATTGATGGGCCGCCCTCACATGCCCGATCAACTGCCTTCGATGGCTTGAGTGATTTACTCTAGAGGTCGATCCAATTGGTTTGATTGAATCCTTCGTTGATCGACCGCTCTCGCTAGCTCGATTCACTATCATCACCTCAATCGATCGATCATTACTGGTATGATCGATTCGATCGAACCTTTCTTTCGCCGATCACCACTCTCGATGGTCCAATCGATAACCTTCATCAGCTTGATTGATCAAATGTCACTGTTATAATTATTCATACTGGCCCTTATTCGTCAATCAGACACCCTTGCTGGCTCGATCGAACACTCTCTTCTGCTCGACTGATAGTCCATCGTCGGCCTACTCAGATCGATTGACTCCACCCGAACATCGCATTACTGCGTGATTTTCTCATCCTTCTTGAATGAACACATTCACACCACACACCTTGTCATACATCCATGAGCATATTCCCTCATATGCTCATGGTGGGCGTTTATTCCCCTCTTTGGCATGACCTTTTGTGTTTAACTCCTAACATCTCTATATCATGATGCACCACATTTTGTATGTTTGCACTTATACTTTTGAACTCTTGCATGTTTGTCTTATATGACATCACACATTTTCATTGCTTGCATGTTTTAGTCTGTTTAAGTCACTGTTCCCACACAATCAACTCAAACGTCAATGTGTATGCTACGGGGATGGCTTGTACACTAAGCCTACCCATTGTATGATTCTACCTTAACGAGAATAACATTCATTTTTTACACTTATGTGTCTTCTTCAAGGATGGCTTGTACACCAAGCCTACCCGTGGTGTGGTTCTCCCCTAACAAGAATTGCATCATTTCACCTCTAACGATGGGTTGTTGTAGGTACTTCTGAGTCTCTACTCCTCACACACTCACCCGACACTCACGTGTTTTTACACACTCATTCCAGACACTCATATGTCCTCTTCGCGAATGACTTTCACATCAAATCTATCCGGCGTGTGTTTCATTTTAGGGAGAAATACAACACCTCATATGCATTGTGTGTCTTGCATGCACATCACTGTATTGTCAGTGCATTCATCATTAGTATACGCCACTGTATACTTGTGATGAATATTATCTCATGACAGCACCCTACACTGTCACAACACTCTGGATCACTTTGCATCTGCATGTGCATCCCCGATCGTCCTGACGAAAAAACTGGCTCACTAGTTGAGTGACCCCCTGCTGGTCACAACGTGGTAGCTATTGCCTGCAAGGATGTCTAGGTGGGTAATATCAGCTATCGCACCGTGACAAATTTTGAGAAATCTTGAATCTTTTAATCATAAATTTTAATTAATATTGAAATTTTATTATTAAAATTTTGTAGAAAGTTTATAATATTAGGTCCTTAGAGAGCCTAAGTGATTCACACGATTCCTAGACAAAAGCACAAGAAAAGCAATTCTAAGCCAATTTCAAGCATGCACTGAAAAACAATAAAGCAAGCTTAATTCAAAATAATAAAAGTCGGGGTTTCGCTGAATCTACATATCCCAGAAACAAAAAAAGTCCGCCAGACACCGCATAAGTGCACACCTGGTCCCAATTATATACATTAATAAGATTTATAATTAAGATACGAGACACATGCAATCAGCTCCCAGTCCCATCACGTGGTTCGACATCTTCACATGCATAATTTTAAAGCTCTGCATGTTAGTAAAAAAAAAAAAATGATGTTTGTTGTCGACCACTGACAAATATTATCAACGCCCACTGATGCCCACCATTGAACATTGTCGTCATTAGTTGTTGACCATAAAAAATACCATCCATCAAATATTGACAATGCCTGTTTATTAATAAACTCAATAATCTCTATATGAATTGAGCTCAAATTAAGCTCGTGTCGAGCTTGTTTATAGCCGAGCTTGAGAATAATATTTATAATAAGCACAAACATAATCTTAAAAGCTCAAATCGTTAGAGTTGAGCTTGAACATACTCTTAATAAACGAGCTTGAGCTCAAACAAGCATGTGCACAACTTGGCTTGATTCATTTGCAGTCCTAATCCATCACTCAACTTGTGTTGTTCTCACTTGATTGTATTTCAACACCTGTCAATTCATTAACATCTCTTAGTTGCCTTCTAAGTCATTGATCTCTCTTATATAAAATAAGACATAACAAACTCTCATCATCCACTGCTCCCAATCAAACATCAACCAGTGATCACCAATATCAAAGTTCTATCAACCAAAAACATTCAATACCAACCTTTTAGTCAGTGTTATCTCTTTATATAAGAAGAACAACTTAGTCAACCGCTAATGTTTGTGCAACACTTGAAGTTCTCAACCACAATCACTTACCCTACCAATGACCAACACCCTATCAACATCCATAACTTGTCTTTTTGATCGTACAATGTCACTTTCTCTAAGGAAAGGTTACAACAATGCTATGGTTTTACCCATTTCCACTGCATGTAGTGTGTTACCACATATGCCTGTATAGGTGCCCAACTAGCTCCAAAGCCTTCACATGATAGAATCAACGATCGACGGATTCCCTTTCTTTTATTAGGAAGGTGTAAAGACAAAATTGAGACTACCTTTCACTGTGCTTTCTTTCAAGTAGTGTTCAACAACCTTGCAACGGGCTTATGTCGGTAACAAGGTTGATTCTCCTTCCTATTGACTCGATCCGGACATCTCCAAATTATTCTCACCCATCATCATCATCTTCTTCAAAGTGGAAATGATAGGTCACATTATCTTGTCAAACTCTACTTGTCTTCGTTTAGTTTTATTCAGAAGTGACTAATAGAACTACCACCATCACTTGATAACAACAACAATTCAATACCCATTTTTAACTAAAATTTTAAAATTTATTATTTTAAATCAACACAAAAAATAATTTTTTACACCAAAAAAAATTACTATTTATTTCCAAAATCACAAACTCAATAGTAGTTTATTAGGCTGATATGGCATAGTCGCCGAGCCGGAATCAATTTTGCTTGTTGAAGTGATAAAATCACGGCTGACATGGTGACTATGTCGATTTAAAAAAAAAATTTTTTTTTATATGTCTATTGAAATAATAAATTTATTTTGTGTTTCCATTTAAAAAGATATTTTCACAATTCATGCTTACAATATTATACTAATACCTTATCTAATTATGGTTAAAAGCATATTTTATAATAAAAATTCAAGCTAATAAACACCTTTTTCATTCAACAAAAAAGAAATAAAAATCAGAAATATAAAACGGACACATCATCCTCCATGAATCCAGGTACGTTCATTAGCCTCAAACTTTGGCAAAATCTAATAAAATAAGCTCAACCATGGATGATGGGTCTACTAGAAGCAATGGGGACCATGCTCGACGTCATCAGGCTCGGTAAAGCTGATGAAAGACCTCGGCCTTTTGTGACATACGACTGTTTCCAAGTTGCTTCCTTTCTTCGTGCTTCATGGCGTCTCCAGTATAAAAACCGGGCTAAAGCAACAACGATCTGATCCCCATCAAAGGCATTTCCTTTGGCACTGAAGGAAGGGGAATGGGCTCCTCGGAAGCAGAAGGCTCCTTACCACTGGCTATGATTGATGACGAGCTAACAGAAGTTCGTCGATCAGTAGCCACACTTGCCAATATGCCTCTTGTCGATCGGTTGGAGTTGCCGACAGCCAAACGCCTCCTTGAACAGATTTGGAACAAAATCTATAATCTGGAGTCTGAAATGGGCCAAAACCACCCAGAGGGTCAAGTCGGCTCCCCTTCTTCTGATGTCACCATTAGAACTCCTGTAGAGAAGAGGATGATCCAGAGCAGGAGGAAAGCAACCTACAGGAAAAGGTAATGGATCTTTCAGTTATGGGAAGGGGGAGTTTGGTCATTTACCAAGAAGGAACTGGGTTCTTCTTCTAAGAGTACTGATACTAACCAATCACAAAGGCTTTGCAACTTAACTTCAAGTGTAGATACAATAACAACTTGTTGGTTTTGCATATTTTTTATCTATAAACTTCTCTTCTTCTTTCTTCTGCCGTCTTTTGTAGCCAGGTAGCTTACAAAGCTGATTTATGTTTTGATTGCAGAGGGAATCCATGTTCATGGAGAAGGATTACTTCAGCTACCATGGATGATGGGTACGCATGGAGGAAGTATGGGCAAAAAGAGATCTTCAATGCCAAATATCCAAGGTATTACTTTACTGATTACAAGATGAGAACAGATCCTAGAGGTTCTTTGAGATCTAAAATTCTCCTCTTGAGCAAGCACTGATTATCAGCACACTCTAATCTTGCAGAAATTACTTCAGATGCAGAAACAAGTATGATAGAGGCTGCAAAGCGACAAGACAGGTGCAGAAGTCAGAAGACGATACCTTCTCATATGTGATCACCTACTTTGGGGAGCACACATGCGGAGCTGAGAAAGAGAACAATCCTAGATGCAGAGAATCATGTGTTACCATCTTTGAATCTAACACCGTCAATGGCATCAAACAAGAGATTCCCTGTTCTCCCTTCCCATCTGCACAGCAAAAAAATGAGGATGAAGGAAGCAAAATCACCTCTAGCAGTTCACCTTCAAACTGCTTTGAGCTGCCAGAGGAGTTACAGAAGCCATCCACGATAGGATTAGAACCCGACTGGAGTGATACATGGCCGGGCTTGAATTCTCCTATCACCAGTTATGATACGGAATTTATGGAGCTTGGGGACATATTAAGTCTTGATCAAAATGAGTTTTCTACATGGTAGCTTGATGCGGAGATCTTTGAGAGCAGTGTTATCCCAAAGTTATGAGTTTGGAATAATGTTGGAGAAGACGTGATATAATCTCAGCATCGAGACAGTGAAAGTTAAAAATAGCTACTGTTCTGTGTTTCTGTAAATTGTGATTTCACTTATTTGTCAAAAGTTGGAAGATTTGATGATGTAGAAAGTTTAGCATCCCTGCCAAACTGCCTCTGCAGAATCCTCTGCAGAATCCGAACACTGCAACCTTCTTTGCAACATCAGTTTTAAGTGGTTTAAGCTAGTCTTTGTTTCATATCTTTATATTGTCATCATAGCTAAAGAACAGTCTTCAAACAAAACCACTCTTTCATTATTTGAAAATTTGCAGTATATTCTCCTCATTTAGAAGATAACAAATTACAATTCTACAATATTTCAGCTGTTTTCTCCACTTTTAAGTCAAGCAGATCCGCTGTCAAAAGACACAAACCTCAGAAAAATCTTATTTCTCTTGCAAGTTTTATTTGAACAAACAACAATACTCATGTGAAGCAGAATTAATCAGACTTCTTGTGATATATCTTTTATTATTCAAGAAGAACTAGTTAATCACATTGATTTGAACTCATCAATTAGTTTCATGGTTCGTTTAAGGCTTTTTAAGGAAGCATGGATTTCTGAAGTCAATGCACCAGATGAATCGCCAGAATAAAAAACGTGAACTTTATCCACACCTTCAATCCAACTGCAACCCGGATTCTTGATCACTCCTGCTTCCTTCATCTGAAATCTAAGACTTGCAGCCTTCTCCAGCAACCCCATCTCCCCATAGAAGTTCAAAACTTGAGTGTAGCTTCCACTTTCTTGAGGCTTCCTTTTAATTATCTGATCACTAGCTATTTCTCCAAGATGTGAGACCCTGTGAGTTCTACAACCAATCAGAAAGCATAACCATATGCTCGGATCTGGCTCCACCGGCATAGCTTTAATGAAGCAATAGGCTTCATTCAGGCAACCCGCACGACTGAATAGGTCTACCATGTTTGCATAATGCTCCATTGTAGGCTTTATTCTGTAACCATTTATCATAGAATCATAGAATTTGTGCCCTTCTTCTACTAAACCAGAATGGCTACAAGCAGAGATTAGAGAGAGAAACGAAGTTCCATCTGGTACTATATTCAACTGTTTCATCTCATCAAACAAATCCATCGCCTTCGAGCAAAGCCCATGAGAACCATATCCAGCTATCAGTGTATTCCAAGTCACGAGGCTCCTTACAGGCATTTGGTCAAACATCAACCGAGCATATTTAGGACTTCCGCACTTCATGTACATGTCAATGAATGAGTTCCCAACAACCTCATCACAGAAAACTCCATTTCTCACTACAAATGCATGTATCGTCTTCCCTTTAGCTAATGCTGCAACAGTGGAAACAGAAACAAGAACGCTGGTTATAGAAACAGAATCAGGAAGAAAACCATTTCGAATTATTCCGGCAAATGAGTTCAGTGATTCGACGAATAGGCCGTTGCGGCTGTACCCTGATATTAAAGAGTTCCAGACGGCGAGATTCTTTCTCGTAATGACACAGAAGACGCTCGCTGCTGCTAATGGCGAACCACACTTGGAATACATACTAATCAAAGCACTGCCCACAAATGGATCTGATATGGTGCCATTCTTTACGGCCAATGAATGAATCTTACACCCAAGCTGTAACCAATCCATGGCAGTGCAGGCAGAGACTATGCTTGCGATAATTCCAGAATCTGGAATAAAACCTTCAGCGCAGAACCGATTAAATATTTGCAAAGCATGATCAAAATGTTTGTTTTTGCAAAAACCAGTGATCATAGAACTTAACAAGACGAGATCCCATTCCTCAACAGAACTGAAAAGCTTCGCAGCATCATCGACATCTCCGATTCTCATGTACATGATTATTAATGAACTTTGCAGCTCCATGGAACTTAGAACTGGCAATTTTATCAACATCCCATGAATTTTTCTTCCAAACTGCCACTGACCATCATTGCTGCAAACAGAAAGAACATTTGTTATTGTGATCGAATCAGGCTTAACATCGCTAGCCCTCATTTGATTATAAACATCAAAAGCTACGGAAGAAAAAGAATTACTGAAAGAAGCGGAAATCATTGAGTTCCATAGCTGAACTTCTTTCCTGGGCACCGAATCAAAAACTCTGAACGCCTCATCCATGAATCCAGCATTAGCATATACAGTAATCAGAGAACTGCAAACGTAGGAATCCAACTCAAATCCCATCTTTATGGCACAACAATGAACGCCTTGGCCGAATGCACCGGCGTCCACCATCGAGCATGACACAAGAACGCATGAAGCAGTCTCCGGCTGCACCTCGAAACCCTCAAACATCATGAGCACAAAATGTTCCAAGCTTTTCTCCCATAGACCATTATAACAAAACCCGAAGATGACAACATTCCACATTGAAATGCTTTTATCAAACACTCCATTAAACACGCCAAAAGCTTTTGTTACCTCTCCAGCTCTGTAATACAGATGCATCAATGCAGTGAGAGCAAAGGTGTCGTGATCCAATGCATTCCTAACTAGAAAGCCATGAACTTGTTCACCTTGCCTGAGGCCCAACCCGCCATCACTGCAAGCCTTGAGAATAATGGTGAGTGAGTGACAATCGGGCCTGAAACCTGCAAGCTGCATTTGGTGGAGATAGTGGAGGCCTTCATGATAATGGTGCTGGTGGAAGTAGCCAGCAACCATAGAGTTCCACACTGTGGCATCTCTTTGAGGCAATTGATTGAACACGTGGTTGGCATCCGACAAAAGCCCGCATTTCGAGTAGAGAGTGATGAGGGAACTGGTAATGTAGAAATCGGAGTGGAGACCAAGTTGGAAAATAACGGCGTGGATTCTCTTCCCGTGGGAAATGTCGAGGAAGGAAGAGCAGTTCTTGAGAAGCGAAGGTAGGGTGAATTTGCTCGATTTGAAGTTGGGGTGAGCGCTTACATGCAGGAGCCGGAGCTCCAGAAAATCGAATTTTGTTGAAAGTTTATGAGTGATGACATATAGGGTTCGATATTTTGTCCTGGGTGTAAGAAAAGAAGAATGCATCTGGAGTGGAGTAAGGGGAGCATATATTTGCTGAGATGAAGGGATTAAATAACCTAAAATAGTCTGGCTGAAGAGTTGATATAAATTAATGTTAGAAATATGTGATAAATGTTCACAAGATGAAAAACATTGACTAATTTTTACATATCTACCAGCCAATTCTTATGTATTAACATATCAACCACCAAAACTTCAATTTTTATGCTCAGATCAACCGGTTCATATATTTTTGGCATAGGTTTATGGACTCCGAAAATTCCGACCGCTCCCCACTCTTTGCATTTATTTTTGTTTTGTTTGTTTAGAGAGAGCTATGGAGGGTCAAATTTTCAGAAGACATATTGGATTATAGATAAAACATTATCCAGATTTTTCAGCCTCATTTGTAAGGAATTTTTTATCTAGGATTCATCTTTTCCATAAGCACATGCCTCTATGATTAATTACCCCTCACGATAACGGGTAAGCACTTTCGATTAAGGTTAGTCGTTAAGAATTGAATATTTAACATACAATAGCAGCATATTTAAGATTTTAGATTGTAAAATTTATCAGCTGAAGCTTAAAATGGATGATGGGAGAATGAAAAAGAAACCCGATCGAGATCACATGGTTTCGTCATCCCGGGTTATCATGAACCCTATTCTACTTTGTCAGAGGAGACAGTTAACTTAACAAAAAAGATTTTTGTTAACAATCATAGGTTGCGTCGTCCAAGAAATCCATAGATATTTATCTAATAAGACAAATTTAAGTCGATCTTAGTTAACAAAAAGACTTTGTGTCAATCAATTGTGTTTTTTATGATTCACAACTCAACGAAAGAAAGTCGTTGGGGAACATACGAGCTATGGCCATAATCGTAATGTGATAGTGTCATTTGACGGCAACCACCCGGTTAGAGGGTTCTGGTCGTAGTTGCTATTTTATGATGTCAATGTGCGGCAAAACTATGCTGGCTGAAGACTCGGGCCATATCCTTACTGACATGCAATTACTTTGATTGTAAATATATTGATACATTTCATGTGACATTCACTTTTTGTGAACTGAAGTCCATAAAAAATTTGTCACTCTCGACAAACTGTTGTGGAAGGTTGATAAATTTTTGTTTTAAATCTTTTAAGTGAACACTTTTAACTTGAATTTTAGTTGATTATTTTGAAAATATTGATTTAAGAGATTGACCCCACCTCGGTTGAAATCTTAGATTGACACGTCCATCATGGGGGAATTGAATATTTAGATTTTTTATATTTAAAAGGAGCAATTAATTTTGTTAGTTTAGATTTTTAAGATATGAGTCACGTCGACTCTTATCCTTAAAAGAAGAAGGATCAAACTAAGTAATTTGGACTTATAAATTTCTATTTTAGGATTTGGACGTTTATATTAAAACTGCTAGACACGTCAATTCTATTCCTTGCGAGGAGAAGCATTGGACTAATGGGGTGGGACTTACAACCTTATCCAATAGACAAGACAGCCCCGATTAGCCCGTGTAGCATTTTCGAACCCAATAATTGAGCATTCAACATATTTGTTGGAGCACATGTAGACATTACATTTTATGTATTTGGTTACTTTAAATAACTCTTCATGTCTTAAGGCAATTCACATAATTTTAAAGCTTGAATCGAATCAATAATTGCTTTAAATATGAAACATATAAGATTGAAGTTATATGAATATTCTAATTTAAATGAATACATCGATTCATGGATATGTTCACTTTCTTATGTTCGCTTGCCAACATGTTGCCAATCAAGTGGCAGGATTTTCAAATAAAACTTAGCTCCTCAATCAAGGGTATTTGAATTTTAATTTAAGCTTAGTCTTGTGAATTTTGATAATTTGATTGTAACTAAGACTAAGGCCCCATTTGGGGAAGTTTATAACTGCGGCGGCGTTTTCAAAAACGCCGCAAACGCCGCCCCACTGTCTGGAAAGAACGTTCAACCTGCATTTTAAAAAACAGAATATTCCATTCTTTAATAAACGAGGACACGGGAGGAAGCTCGCGGCTGGCGTTCGTTGGCTACATTTTCCTCTGCTGCCCTCGTCTTTAGCTGGGAAGGCTACGAGACCACCAAAAATAGGAAAAATATTACATCCGGACTACGCACGTAGAGGTATGTGCGGAGGCCAATCCACGGGAGACACCTGAAAATCCCGCAATAACGTGCAATAACACGAAGGAATATTCCTTGTGTTACTCCGCGGTTAGCGGTGTCCTGGGAGGAATAAATCGGGGAATAACGCGGAATAACACAGGGAATATTCTTTGTGTTATTCCTGTGTCATTCTGCGTTATTGTGGTGGTATTGTTACACCATCACAATAACACATCAATAATACTCGGAATAACACGAGAATAACGCGGAATAACACGAGGGAATATTCCCAGTGTTACAATACTACCGCAATAACACATGAAAAACGTGGAATAACACGAGGAATATTTCCCGCGTTATTCCACCCTAAACAGCGCTAACCGCGGAATAACATAAGGAATATTTCTTCGTGTTATTGCGTGTTATTGCGGGATTCTACGTGTCTCCCGTGGATTGGTCTTCGCACGTACCTCTACGTGCGTAGTCCGGATGTAATATTTTTCCCCGAAAATATGCCCTCATCTCTAGCAAAAAATCTCCATATTTCGTGCCGATCTCTCTCATCCTTCCGCTCCACTCTGACCACCGAAACTCCCATCTCTCTCATCCTTCCGCTCCAACTAGAAACCATTTTAGCAGCTAAGCTTGTTCGCGCCCTACTTCTTCGTCCGGGAAGCAAAAGTGTAAATTAAACCGGCGAACTTAAAATATGCAACTACACTTTAAATTTTCCTGCACAAAAAAAGATTAGCTCAAAAACCAGCGTTCCCGAATTGTACTTCGCTCTCTCTCTCTCTGAACGGTACTCAATTCTCTAGGATGGATATTTTTATACCTCAACTTTAAATATTTTTTCTAAAAGAGTCATCACGTCTTTTAAAACCCTAATTCTAAAATTTTTCCCGAAGAGTACCTAAAATCCTAGACCCTAAATCCTAATTCTTAAACCCTAAACCCAGAAGAAAAACCTACGGTGAACCGTGAAGTGGCTCGAGTAGGGAGCCTGAGCCTGGAAAAAAAAAGAAGAGCAAGGGCTCGGTCCAAAAGAAGCCTCTGTTTAATCGGAGTGAGCTTAAGCGGAAAAGAAGCAAGCTAGGGCAGAGGGAAGGGATGATCGCGGCAGGGGATCACACAGGGAAGGAAAGCAATGCGAAGACTTTAGGACGGGAGATCATCGACTTCGTGCGGGCTCGGGCTGGGGAGATCGAATCGCACGAAGGGCTTCAGTATGGGAACTTAATCACGGGATTGTGCAAAAGGGCCGCAGGGAGTGGGGGATCGCACCGGCCAAGTTTTAAGTAATTCGAACAAGAAGAAAGGAACAAGGCATTGACAAATCAAATTTCAAACAGGGAAGAAATCCTCTATGGTATTGGTTATGCGAGGGACAATTGAGGCTTCTGTGCAGAGAGGAGCGGCACTGTGCTAGGCGGTGAAGAGCGAAGGATTCGAGCGATTGGGAAGAAAGAAGAACGGAGAAATTTGGGCCGTGGTACAGGCAGTGAAAGCGTTCGAACTCGCAACTGGGACTGAGTTAGAGGAGCCATGACAAGTTAATTTTTGCTTTCGCCGGTCGAATATGATAAAATTATTACACAAAGTGTGTAGCAATGCATAGGGTATCCACAAACAACGAATTCATAATAACTCCGTGAATAACATTAAAATGCAACTGAGGGAATTATTGACAGATTTTTAGGAAGTTATTGCAGCTTTATTTGAACAATAACTTCCTAATAATTTCACAATATTTCAAATAACAGATAAAAAATATAAAAGTAAAATCGCGGATATTATTGGGGCGTTATTAGGAATTTATTCGCTGGTTATTCAGAATAATACTGCAATAACCTCCTAATAACCTGCCGATAATCATGAAATACAAGATCTCAGAGGTTATTCGGTGGTTATTTACGGATACCGTACGCAGCACTACGTACGGTATTTGTAATACGGAATAATTTTTCTGAATATGAAGTATATGTTCATACACTCAATTTTTATGTATTTACATATCTGACCCTGAAATTTTAATTTTTGTATATACGTGAGCTTATTCATGCATAGAAGTGTATTTCAGTTTTTAAGATTAGAATTGTGGTATTTTTTGCATGAAAGATTTGGGTGGTATGAATTAAAAAAGTTAAAATTTAAGTGTTAGATTTGTAAATACATAGGAATTGGGTGGTATTTATGTAAATGCCCCTAGTTTTTGCTTTTTTAATATATACATTTGAAGTGCATGAATGTGGAGAAATATGAAGATCAAGTTTGTTGTCTCGTTCAAATAGGTGTAGAACTCCGCACATAAAAATTAGTCCTAATTTATTCTATAAATAAGAAAGTTTCAGAGCACATAAATTAAATATATTTCTAATATAACTAAAAATCATGTGATTATATATTCTCTAATTATCATAAGTAATCTTAATTTTAAAAAAAATCATGTAATTAGATCTTCTTTAATGTTGTAACATAATATACATTTTCTTAATATGTAATAATTAGACTGATTAAACTGTTATATTTAAGATTTGGATGATTAAAATATTATATTAAATTTTTTGGGTGGTTGATATGTAAAAATACCATAGATTTAATACTTCCATTAACACATGTGTCATTTAATTAAAAACGCCTGCTAATACTGTTGATGCATAAGAGGCATATAATAGCCCGTAGATTTTGAAAATTTTGATCTAATAATAATTAACAGCATATATAGCAGATAAGACATGTTTGCCCCAAATGATGATGGTCATCAAATATATTCCGGTTTATCCCAGAATATTCCTTCCGAGCTTTGACCCTAATGAAGGATGAATTATTCCATGCGGAGTACGTATCCAGACACTGGGTGCGGATTTTTTCGGGTACTGGAGGGTATGGATGGGTACTGGAGGGTATGGATGGGTATGAATGTGTATTGGATATTGGGTATTGGCTGTTAGGTGAGTATTAATGGGTATTGGAGAGTACTGGATGGGTAGTAGAGGGTATTGGATGAGTATTATTGGAAGATGCGTGCGGATGCGTACGGATGCGTACGTTCTCCGTATGGAATAATGGCTCCTAATGAAGGCGTTGGTGGCGACAATGATGATGAAAGTAAAGTACCCCTCAATTTTATTATTGTTATTACAACAACTCATAATAATAAAATAATAAAATAATAAAATAAAACAAACAGTAAAGTGGCACGAGCAGGAAAAAATATTAAGTCCGGAGTCGAGATGCAAGCTATTTCTGGACAACGGAAGCGATAAACCAGATTGGTTTCTTTTTTTTCAAGATAGGACTCATGCTAAATGATTAAAAATGAGTCATATTTACAATTTTCTTATGTTCCAAACTAATTCTTAATTAAAATATTTTTTACAGCTATAATAAAATAAATTATTAAGATTATGATTTTTCAAATAAAATCATAATCGAATCATACTGTATTTTAGTTTGCTCAACATACTCCGGTTGTGTTAGGTGGTCAACAATAGCCAACCCTACGATAATGATTGGGGATAGTCATTATCAGTCACGTTTCAAATCGACATGATTCAAAAATTTGGGAGAAAAATAAACAAGCATATTGACAATGTGATGAAATTAAATTTTTAATGATTAGATTAATTAACATAATTCTATAATGTTCATCACCCAGACTAGTAAACTCATAATTTACTTCAATATTTTATTGCAATTGTTACTATTTTAAACCTTGCACAATTAATTGTTGGCCAATCTCTTATCAATGGTAAAAATCATCATCTATGACTACAATTATGAAGGTAATGTAAGTCACCTTCACAATGTACTATAGTTTAATCTTCTTGGTAGTGCTTATAGTAGTAATAATCACTTGTCTAGCCCATATACAAAAACAATTAAATGAACATTCTAATTTATTTTAGAACAATCTAACTTAGGACCTCGCCCGTCCCTTTTATGATCCTATCACTGCCCCGAAGATCTTTCTTGTGAATTTTGATCGATCCCATCATTGCTACCCGCCTCCGGTCTCCTCGCAAAAACAACCTCATCTTGCAAGACATCTTCATTTGTAAATGCATTTTTTAGTCATTAGATTCAATCTACATTGCAAGAAATCTCAATAGTTATTCATTATTATTATTATCACAGAGAATTGAGAAAGAGTGATATAAAATGCATTTGAGGGCCAAAATACTGACCCGAAGATATTTCTTGTGAATTGTGATCAATCCAAATCTCATCATGACAACAGATAAGACCTTCCTTGTTACGCGTTTCTTTCTCGTTTTAGGCTGCGTTTGGTTCGGCTTTTTAGTGCAGCGGCGCGACAATCTGCCGCAAATTTTTCGCCGTAGGGTTCGATTCAGGAGGGATTCATGGTAATCCACGTCGAAGTCGAGCGAAAGCGGGCCGCGGGATAAACCCTGTGGCCCTGAATTTCACTCGGCTTTTTACATTTCGTTGCCCTTGCTCGTCCGCGCTCCCGAGCTCTGAGCTCCCGAACTCCTCTTCCGCCCTAGAACTTCTCGCGAGATCTGGATTGGTTCTCCACCGAGAAACGACCAAATCGAAGGTAACCTACCTCTGATCTAACTGGTATCCTTCTCTCTCGAGGCTCCGTCTCCCTCTCCCTCTCTCTTTCTCGTTCCTTCCTTCACCATCTTTCGTTATTTCTTCAATTTTGAAGAGTTCGAAGCATGAAGTTGGGAAAGATCCGGATCTATGACAGTTTTATTTCTCTATTGTATGGAATGTGTTTGATATTTTTTCTATCAAGCTCATGTAGGGAATGCTCATGTAGGAAGATCTATGGCAGTTTTTATTAATGCTATAGGGAAATGTTATCTCGAAACCTTACACATGTGCGAAACATCTACGACTACTAGCATGTTGCAAAGCAAAATTTCAGTCTGAAACATTACCAATGCGCCCCTTTCATATATGCTAAAACGTAAATTAGTGAGCTTTCCCTTTGATTTATATTTGCAGGATTTGGTTTATGTGTCCTATAAGGATCAAGGTGTATGTCTCAACGTTTCAATTTCATCATTTTGGTTTATGTCTCCTATAAGGATCAAGGTGTATGTCTCAAATAACTGGTGTTGGGATTGATTTTAGTTTGGATGTGACTTGGGTTTTGAGTCCTGTTGTCCCCCTTTTTTCAGTTTTGTGCTGGGTTTGTTTTTGGTCATGTGATGGCTCGTTTTTTTGTTGAGCCCTGCTATGTTCTATGTTGTAACTTAGTGTTGGGTTTGTTTTTTTAGCCATGTGATGGCTCGATTTTTGTTGGCCCTGTTGTGTTCTCTGCTGTAACTTAGTATTGGGCTCATTTTTAGCCTTATGTTGGCTTGGTTTTTACCCCCTGCTGTATCCCTGTTTTAACTTGGAGCTGGACCTGTTTTTAGCCTTGCTGTGGCTCGGGTTTTGGTCCTATATGGGCTCAGTTTTGCCCTTATGGTACCTCTTGCTCTGGCTTTGTGTTGGGACTGCTGTAGCCTGAGGTTGGCTTATTTCCAGTCTTGCTGTGGCTTGCCTTTTGCTCTTGTTTGGGTGGTTGGCTTGAATGCATTGAAGCTTAGAGAATATTTTATCTTTCATTGTATCTTTCATTTTCATAACTGCAGTTGTGATTAAAATCAAATTCTAATGGAAAGATCTAAAATCCAACAAAATTCTATGAAAGGGATATGTTTTAGAAGTTTTCAAACTTGGCATAGCAAACTTGCTTGGAGAGAAGCTCTTATATAAGTGCAAGAACACATCGTTTGCTAGCAGCTTTGAAAGAAGGTTTTCTCTGTGGCTTATAATTTCATTCTTGATAACAGTGGCATTAATTGCAGAAATACAATTTAATTTGTTAAATTAAATGTCAATTATTGAAGTTAGTTCACTAGCAGAATAACATGGTAGTTGCTGCATTCGGTTCACTAGCATAATGGCATTGTCACTCACTGAATTCGGTTTTTTTGTTTAATTCCATGTCATTTTTTGAAATCAATTCGATTTTAATGAGCATTGTATTTTAGATTCTAAGCAAAGCACATGAATAAAATTACATGCTCATACACTTGCTACACATGTATATTTTTGCCTATGAAATTTGTTAGGCCATCATTCAGATCACTCGGTTAAGGAAGTATTGTTTCAACTGTCAAATTTATACATGCATGTCCACAGTGATTTTCAAAAACATTTCATGCTGCTCTTCCAGTTTGGTTCTACAACTGCATTCATCATACACATATGTTTTTAGAAGGATTATGTGTTAAGTATGTAATTGTGGTTGTTTTCCAGTAAATATACAGTTGCAGAATTGCAGTTGTTGGTGCTGCTGCGGCTGCAAGAAGAATTAATGGAATTCTTGCTGTTTTTGAGTAATTGTGGACGGATTGAGCAGTGTGTGCTGTTTTCCTGTTAAAACGGGATTGGGCTGTTGACAATCCATTTGTAAAAGCTATGTAGATGTTCAAAAATTTCATAAATGAAGATATATTACTCCTTTCCCGTGGACGTAGGTCAATCTGACCGAACCACGTAAATTGATGTGTTCCACTATCTTTATATAGCATATTTAATTTATAATTTCGCAGTTTATCATCTATTATTTCAATTCTCTATAAACATAATATATACCACCAATTTAATTCATATTAATAATTATTCCTTCATTCTAGCAGCCAATTTTGCCTCTGTTAGTTCATTCGTTTTTAATTTAACTGTTTCTACATATTCGTAGTATGACTAATAAAAACAAAGAAGTTGCTACTCTTACACTTTGGGAGAAGGATATTAAAATGATATTCTACGATCTATGCATATCCAAGTCGAAAATTGTGAATATGTCAAATTCTTTTTCAACAAAGAAGGTTAGCGAAACATCATTACTGAAGTTTAGGGAGGTGACAGGTAGGGAGTATGAGAGGCTCCAGCTAAAAAATTTATATTTATTAGTTTGAATATTTAAAACATAATTTTTTTTAAAAAAAAATTACATTTGTAAATCCTGTAAATTTTAAACAATTTTAATAAACATGATTATTTATTTATTTTTATAGAAAAAAATAACCCGCAGTTATTTTTCTATAGCTGGAACCCGCAGGTGCTTCCCCGAACCTGCAGCAGAACCAAACAGGCCTTAACCTCTTCCTTGGCAAGGTCAGGGACATGGATCGTGACGCCCGCTATTCTAAATCCCAGCAATCGTTATCGACAGCCTTCCGAGCTTCCCCGCCGCCGTCGCCTCCCAACAGAACTCGTTGCCGACATGAAAGAACTCTCCTCCCCAAAAATAACCTTTGGACGCCGTCCGCCTCCACCACATCGCTGTTGATCCATATCGGTGACCGTTTGAGAGAATTGTGCCGGCTGTCCGTTGTTTGAAGAATATTTTAGCATTTTGTCTTTCGGAAGTTACATTTAATAATATATACAGAAATTTAATTCAAACGGATTATAATGGTAAGAATTGTAATGTTATATGGCTGTTTATTTTAAATTTTAATCCAAGAAGCGCCGTCAAACGAAGCCAGAATCTTTCCAGGCAAAATGAAATAACAAGGCCGATTTTATGCTGCCGCGCGACTGAGTGAGTTCGGCAACTTCTAATGGCGGAAAAGTATCTCGATACGTTCCAAGTTACTATCTTTTCTAGTTTTAGAGGAGCTTTTAACACGTTAACAGTTGCCTAAGCCCACCTGCAACAAGGAAGATGCATAAACGTGGCGATGAGCCCTCTCAGCAGGCTCGACCGCCCTCATAGTCGTTAACACCAAAGGCTGAGATAAACGAATCAGAGTTGCGAAGAGTTGCGAACACTTGCTCTCTTATATAATGTAAGGAGTTTCAATTATCAAGCTGCACGTCTCTTTAATTTATGTTCTTTGCAGCGCTCCTCCTTTTCCTAGTTTTTGCTCTCTGTCCCCAAAAGATTAACAGCAAAAGCGAAGATTTTCGGGTTCCAATCGGCCTATGTGGTAGGTCTTTGTTTCCTGGTTTCTTTTATTGGTGCTGACAAAACATATTCAGTTTTTCGTACTCAGCTGTGATTCTGATACGCCTAATTCTAGGGTTTCGTGGGATCGATAAATTTTGGAACGAGAATGAGAGGAAAGATATGGTTTTGTGTATGGGTTCTGTTTCTATTTGGCTTGTGTCGTGGAAGATTTGTAGTTGAGAAGACTAGCTTGAGGGTAACTTCACCACAGAATCTGAAAGGGGCTTATGAATGTGCTATTGGGAATTTCGGCATTCCTCAGTATGGTGGAACAATGGCAGGGTTGGTGGCTTATCCGAAATCAAATAGGAAAGCATGCAAGAGCTTTGATGAGTTTGATATTTCTTATAGGCCCAAGCCTGGAGGGCTTCCTATATTTCTTCTGGTTGATAGAGGAGGTGACTATTTCAAGTTTTGACATTTGTTGATGTTGTTTTCTTTTAGACTGAAGCTTATATAGTTATTTGATGAGATGCATTTCATAATGTTTGTGATTTATTAGTTGTGCTATGCCCACTATCCATCTAGATTGGTGACAACAAGTGGAGAGGAGAGAATATATATATATAGACGCGCTCACACCCGCACACACATACATATCTTCTTAGGGCCATATGAACGACATTATTCTTCATAGAAAATGGAAAATATGTCATTTTAGAAAACCCATCATCTAGCACGAATATGACGTGATGTCCAAAGACAACCATGGGTAATCATAACATGAAATTCACGTTAATGTTTTACCTTGGAGCATTAGACATGGTTGGCATTGGCTCACTATTTTAGCAAATTGTTCCTATTTATTTTCTATCAAACATATGATCACATCCTACATGACCGACTAATTCTCCTGCCTGTAACTCCCAAGCAAAAAAATATTACAAGGAAGTGTGAGTTTTGCATATTTTTGCAATCTTTAGTATATAAAATTGAATATTTCAACTTAAGATACTTTAGATTGATGTCAGGGCAGTAGATACTCAGTTTATTTTTAGGAACCCTGGAACTTTGTACATTATAGCTTTAAGCAAAATAAAACTTTACTCAAAGTTTCAGTAACTTTATTCTTGACACAAGAATGTTGTTTAAGCAAATTGATACTCTTGCATAGTGCATACCTTTTTGTAGAACAAGTATTTAATTTTCTTGGGATTACAAATACCTCAATATAGCAAATTTTGGTAGTAAGAAATTATCATGAAAAAATCTTGGTGAGGAAGTCATTGATGCTAATACCGTAAAAACTTGCAACACGATATGAATTCCTTATCATGGCTGAAAATTTTCCGCGTAGCATCATTATGATTCTCAGTGAAGTATGTAATGGAATTATTTTCCAAACATCATGCATCGCCGATGCCTCCTGTCAAAGCATGGCATGATAACTTCATCTTTCTACATTTGATAAGGTCATATGAGAACCAGCTTCCAAGTTGAAGCCCTAATCCAGAAATTTTGACTTGTGGCTAGAGTAAGTGCACTCTTGAAGTTTATATATAACTTTTCTTTGCAATACCTCTAAAATAACATGCAAATGTTTGATTTATGCTGCATTAATATACTATAAATATAGATGGTGTCAAAATAAACAATTAAAAATTACTAATAGAACTTAATTCATAATCCTCATAAAATTATTAACTGCGTTGGACATTCCAAATGAAATCACTGTTCATTCATTCAGATCATCAGGTGTCTTGAAAGCTTTCTATTCATCACTTGGGCGAATTTGGATATGTTTGCTCTTACTTATTATATCGATCTTTGAGAAAAATAAGGATGAAAATATATGTTGCATATCATCTAAATGGGAAATTAACACTTCATGCCAAACTATTATTTTTTTGATAGCTCTTTTATAAAAGCACATTTTTTCATGAGCTATTATTTTGGGAGTCAATAAGATAATGCATCAAATTGACTATCTTTCCTGGATAAATCGTTTTGATAGAAGTTTGTCAACTTGTCAATTCTATTCATTATGTGTCTTCAGTTTCATAGTATATCACGGTTGCTTTGGTAATTGTAACTCATAATAAGATCAATTGCATGTTGAATATCACGCAATGAAGGTAACTCATTTAGTTTGGGTCAAATACTTAAAATCCTTTAGGAGTTTAACTACTTCAATCAAGAAAAATAACCTATGTTGTATCATGTTTGGTGACTAGGAGTATGATTATTATAGATATATGGACCATTTTTACTTATTTCTGAGTCTAGATTTGCAATATGCATCACTCTTTATTTGACTTATGGGAAGGCTTCTCGATAGTCTTGAAGTTTTTTTTTTGTCGTGCCTTATTCTTTAAAATCTAATTGTTTTCTCATTGTAATAGACTACATTTTTGTCATATGACCAATGCTTATTAAGGAGGATATATGCTACGTTATTGGCAAGATATTGCTCGATGCCTCTTTTCATAGTTTTAATGGGGCGGGACTACCGCCCACCCCTCTCCTCCTTCCTTTTCTCCTTCCCCTACCTGTAGTACTTATTTTTTGTTTTCAAAATTGTAGGGTTAGTTTTTGATGTGTTCTATTTTTAGATTTCCTGTGTGGAGAGTTTTCCTTGTTATACTTATAGAGTTGTATCCGAGGAGGTGGTGGTGCTCCGGCTATATATTACTCTAAGGTGGTGTTGAATCTTACTCAATCTTATTTCCTAAACCTTCTCCTCCCTTTCCCTCAGCTGCCAACCACCCCAGACTCTTGCTCCATGTTCGACCGCCCTGCAACTACCTTTCCCCTTGCCGTCCAGCTTCTCCACCCGTTCCCACCACCTCGCTGCCGCTCCTATCTACATTAACATTGCTGCCTAGTCTTCCCACCATCCCCATCCACTTGTCGCCCATCTACTGCAGCTATCTCTGCTGTCACGGTCACTTCCCAGCCTGCCGAACCTTTGTCCCAACATTCCTACCTGCTGTCTACTACTCTACCCCTTCCTCCACATCAGACAAACCCATTACAACCTTTAGGAGGGCAGTCCTAGATCTCTGGATTACTGAACAGCCCCTAACAACCCTTTCCCTACAACCACCATTGCTATCCAGCCCACCTACCGCCACCAAGCCCCTTCCTAACCGACCTCGCTGCTACCAACCCTTCTCGTACCTTCACCACATTGCCAACACCACTCCGGCCTCGGATCTTCCCTTCCGGCCCTAACTGGACCTTGGCTAGTTATTGTGTTTTCACATTACATTTGTGTCGCCTAACTTAGTATCAATAAAAGTTTGCTTTCCGTTGAATTTCCTATTAGTCTTTCAGTATCAGTGGGTATCAGAGCTAACCCAACTTTAGTCCCATCCTAGAGTTTCCCAGCATCTACCCCTACCCAAGCCACCTCCACCAAAATTTTTCCTTTCCAATTCCCAAAGCTCTAGCAAGAATTTGACCAACCCTAATTAATCCTTTGCTGATTTTGAAAATCAGCAACACCACATTAAATTTTCTACACCGTGAATGAGTCTCCTGCACCCATTTCGCCTCCCAACCTTAAAACCTAGCAAGGCCACTTGTAAGATACATGCCCGAGCCTTCCTATGAGGAGATACTGCGAGAGATCCGCCAACTTCAGCGGTGACTTGCAGCATTGAAAATGAAATCCAATGGGAGCTTACCCTCGATCGTGATCTGATGAGCCAAATAGGAGAACTAGAGAATATGAAAATGAAGCGGGAGACACAACGTCAGTTCCTACCAAATTACTACCAACAAAAGTTACAGACATTAGCTTCAAAAGTGGAGATATCGGCTCACCAAGCTTACTATCCAACAAAACTAATCTGCAAGTCTGTCACAGTCAATGTTTCAAGTACCACAGATTTGGGCCCGTTGAAGCAGAATGCACCACCAGGAGAGTGATCTATTTCACCGAGCAGGACATTGTTAAAAAAGTTGGTGAGGACACCGTAGGTTTTGAAGAAGGTGGGGATACAAAGGAGGAGAACTCTCTTCCAGTTGTGAAGGACAAGATTTATTTAGTCTCAACTGAGCCTATGGTATAGACTTCCACCGATTTCATGGTACGTGGCCAATGTAGTTATGAGTCTGAGAAGCCAACATCAGACACGAGCCACCACAGGTAAGAGAAATGCGGTTATGTCAAATCTATGGACCCCTTCCCGAGTTGTCCCTGCGGAGAGGGGTCCAACTGTTCCGACGAGGAGTCATTTTATACTATGTCTGAATTATTACGAAAGTATTTTAGATGTTAGATTCAACTTAGCAGGGTACCCATCAACAGATGCCTAGATAGGAGGGATGAAACCCAGGCATGAAATTTCTTTTGAGAGCTTCTTCGATGAGATCCAACTCTTGTCACTGAAGAAGATTTCTCTCCTGAATGGTTGCTAGTGAGAGCGGCACAATTTGCTACAAATGTCATCCCATAATTGATTTCTCCTCATCTATTTGTTCATCAACTACAGTGCGCTAGGTATGAAGGTTTCAAGCTTAAGGCCTCAAGAGTTATATTGTGGGAATCCACTTATATATGCAGCTCTCGCTCAGAATGTGCCAAAAGAGGATTTATATCTATTATACCAGAAAGTGTTGTGGAAGGACAAAACCGACATAATCGATCTACAAGGGGACTTGATGTTGTGCCACGAGGATCCAAAAGTTTCGACGAATGAGGTCGAAACTCCCCCAACCCCGGGATACTGACATGGGTGTAGAACACTCCAATGCTGGCGGGAACAACATATTGGGCCAACCGGTCCAGTTGAGGGCCAGTCTAGGGAGAACCCAGGCCGAGGGTTTTGGGGCACAATTTTGACGAGGCTGGCTCCTTCCTTTTCAGCTTCCCCTTTCTGTAGGAGTACTTATTTGCTGCTTCAGAATTTTAGGATTAGTTTTTGATGTGTTGTACTTTCCGATTTCTTGTGTGGAGAGTTTTCTCTGTTCTAAGGTTATATCAGAGGAGATGGCGGTGCTCTGGTTGTAGCATACTCCAAGATGTTGTTGTATCTTATTCAAACTTCTTTCCTAAACCTTCTCTTCCCTTTCCCTCAGTCGTTGGCTACCCTAGACTCTTGCTCTCTGTTTAGCTGCCCTTGCAATTACATTTCCCCTTGCCGTCCAGCTTCTCCACCCGTTCCAACCACCTCGCCTCCGCTCCTATCTACATTAACATTGTTGTCCAATATTCCCACCATCCCCAACCACCTTACTACCCTTCTACTGTAGTTGTCTCTATTGTCCCGATCACTTCCCAACCTACCGAATCCTTGTCTCAGCATTCCTACCTGCTATCCACTACTCTAGCCCCTTCCTCCACATCAGGCAGATCCACTACAACCCCTAGGATAGCGGTCCCAACCTCGATAACCCTAACTTAGTATCAATAAAAGTTTGCTTTTCCATTGAATTTCCTGCTAGTCCTCTAATATCAACATTAATAAAAATTAATTAAACAAATGATAAATTTACCCTAATACAGGTTTTCCACGTTTTCTATAGATATTCTCTCATATATTATTTATCTTTTAATCAAACGATTAAACTTGAAAGGTTAAAGTAAAAAAAAACTGCAACAACCAGTGAATATTTATACTTCTTAAATTATGGTAATACAATAAAAAATCAAACAATATGTATGCTAGTTAAAATAAAGTAAATTAATATAAGAGCATTTGATTGTTTATAATGTCTAATATGATCATTCAAGGCGATTCTAAATATTAGTTACATTTTACATATTGTTTACATATCTATATATGTTTAATCTATTTATAGTTTTCATATGATCACCGTTCATAATTTTGTGTTAAAGTACTTCAATATTAAAAACATTTTTTATTTACATGTATGGGTGCCTTAGCGTTCCCGTGCTAGTACTAGACAGGGGCGAAATCTATCAACATGGAAATACAATCACACTATATAGTTCATGTTATTAACATTTTCAGATCATTTAATACGTAATATTTAATAAATATTGGTTAAAACTTTCCATATTAAGAGACTATAAGAATTCATATCAATACAACTGATAAAATTGAATAATCGATAAATCAAAATAAAGTGAGACAAGTGTATTAATCAAGCATCAATAATAATTAATGCAACTAGTTTAGCAAATGCTAAAAAATGTTATTATAACTTAGGTGTAGAGATGCTCACTGATATGAAAAAAATATGTGTAAATTTTGGCACGGTAATTTATGTTTTTTGCATATTTTTTTATCATATGACACTTGAGGAATACTCACTGTCCTAATTGAGTTGATTTAAGTCCATGAATATTTATTGGGAAATGATTTGGAAGTACAAAATTAATTAGGTTATATATGAGTATATATTTGATGTTATTAAGACAAAAAATGCAACTATATTGTACCATATTCGTGAACTTGAACTTATAGTTTCACAAGACTCATAGTTGGAGATTGTAAGCAAATTGTGCAGTGGATGTTATTCGAACTTTAATTTCTAACTGAGATTAACTCTATGCATGAATGTGAACTTGATCCAATCATGTCTAATTTGTATGTTGAGCTGATTGAGCATGTTAATGTTGAAAGTATTTATGACCTACTTTGTCAATCAGGAAGGACTGAAATCAGACAACTAATTTATGAGTTTTCTATAATTAAAAGCTTCCTTATTTAAATTTTTTCTAATGTTTTTATTCTGATTTATTTTCCTTTTAGCTGAATATTTAGATTATGAATATGTATTACTAAGTTACCTAAAACAGATTATGCATTTTATTTTGTACCTAAAATAGATTGTAAGATTATTATTTAATGGAATGAAAGCAAAGGGAAAAGGCATCGAGCCTATTCAGGATTCAACCTATTTTTCTCAAAACTTTGAAATTGTATAGAGTCAAGTATTCTTTTGCCCTAACGACCATTAGACATTGGAGGACTGTCAAGACTCCCTTTCCGCCGGTCTTCTTGCTGGAAGGGAGGAAGTATTTCTTTGTCTTGATTTCCCCTCCACCTTGGAATAGTTCGGAGGGATCTTCATCCGCCTTCAACTGCATTCTCCGCGACGTCTTCGACCTTCGACTGCGCCATCACTACTTCGTCTGGACTGCTCGACTGCTTCGTCCGGATAACTCGTTCGCTTCATCTAAACCCTCGTCTGCTTCATTTGGACTACTCGACTGCTTCGACGACTTCATCTGGACTGCTCGCCCATTCGTCTACTCACCTGAACTGCTTCGCCTGCTCGCTTGGTTCGCTCAACTGAGCTGTTCGGTCATCTGGATTGCTTCGCCTGGTTCCACTGCTTCGCTTGATCGTCTGCCTCGGTTGTTCGATCGATTTATTGCTTCGTCAGTTCCGTCTACTGCACTTGCTCCCTCTACTTCGTCTGCTTCATCTTTGACTGATTCCGTCTCCCGCCTCTTCGTTCAAACTCCGTCTTTGACATCTTCGACTGCATCTTCTGTTGCTTCATCCGCTTCAACTTCGGCTTCTTCATCTCACTCAAGGATTCGACTTCGGCACTCCTTCCTAGACCGTTGGCTTCGACTTCGACACTCCTTCCTAGGCCGACAGATTAGGCTTCGGCAACCCCTAGATCTTCGGCTTCGACATCTCTCGACTTCAACACTTTTAGCGTGAAGATCAAGGAAAAAATCGTCCTTGTCGTCGTATGAAGAATCAATAGCATTTGGATCAGGACGCAGATCCTACTTATAGGCTATGATCGATAGCATTTTCATCGTGTAACTGGATCCTACTTGTGAGCTATGTTCGGTAGAATTTGGATCGGGACGCAGATCCTACTTATAGGCTATGAGCGATAACATTTGGATCGTGTAACTGGATTCTATTTTTGAGCTATGATCGGTAGCATTTGGATCGTGTAACTGGAAGCAGATCCTTCTTGCAACTATGATTCGAGTTTCTGGAGGACAATGATAAAGGAGTTCTTGCTTTTCTTTGTTATGGTTCAGGAGTTATCTCAGAGGCTTCAACATTCTCGGTTTCAGCACTTTCGGCTTCGACACTCACATCTTGAGGATTATTGGTCCCAACAAAGTTTCTTGTTGGCAAATTGATGCTTCCTGATCAATCAATATCAATTTGAGGGTGGATGCCAATCAGAAATGACTGAAATCAGGCAGCTAATTTAGGAGTTCAATCTTGTTTCTTTATTTCATCTTTGATTTTGGTTTTATCACATGCATGCTGGGTCAAAAAAATAAAAAATTGTAGAGGGTTAGATTGCACTAATTTTTATCACATGCATTGGAATTATCATATTCAAATTAGAAAAGTCAGGGAAGTCTAGCTTTAATCCATCTTAAAATGCATCTGATTTGATCTTATTTTATGAACATATGATCAATTTCATTGATTCTTCTCTTTTTCTATATTTTTTCTTTTCACACCATGCCATATCCAACTCTTTATTCATAATTCTGTATAATTTATTCCGTTTAAGTTTTTTTGGTTGATGTGATTGTATCAACCACTAAGTGGATTCTAAACTCTTTCCTTTATGTTCTAAATTATTTGCTATTGGCTTGCTAGGTTTCTTGATTTTTGTTTATTTTTTAGTTTGATTCAATTGGGGTTTTAGTTGAAGCAGGAAAATAATTAATTACTCTTTCATTTTGTGTGGTTGAATTACTTGTTGATATTTTCAAATTTTTTTTATCATCACATTTTCATTTGGGTTCTAATTCTCATATTTTTTTGTTTACGCCTAAAATGAGTAAGTCTCGCAATTTTAATATTTCAGAAGGCTTTTCATTTATGAATATTAATTTTTTTTTTTGTGTGACTACAGTCATTGCATCATTCTAGTTACATTAAGAAATCAAAATTCAAAGTTTTCCAGCAACACCATGACCAAAGTTCTTTGAAATTTTCATGCACATCAATTCTATGATCCCATTCTTTTAATGTTTTCTCGTCACTAGATTGCTATTTCACAACAAAAGCTTGGAAGTCACAGAAAGCAGGCGCTGCTGGAATCATTGTTGTTGATGACAAAGAGGAACCTTTGATTACAATGGACATGCCTAAAACGGAGAGTACTCAGGATGTTTTACTAAATATATCCATACCATCCGCTCTTATTAACCAAAGCTTTGGGGATATTCTTAAGAAATCCCTACAAAATGGTGATATTGTTAAAATCAATTTGGATTGGACGGAATCTTTACCTCATCCTGACGACCGTGTGGAGTATGAGTTTTGGACGAATATCAACGATGAATGTGGTCTAAAATGTGATCACCAAATAGATTTTGTTAGGAATTTTAAAGGTGCGGCTCAAATACTTGAGAAAAAGGGTTACACTCAGTTCACCCCTCATTATGTTACTTGGTATTGCCCAGAAGATTTTATCTTAAGCAAGCAGTGTAAATCACAGTGCATCAACCATGGAAGATACTGTGCCCCTGATCCTGAACAGGATTTCAATATAGGGTACGATGGGAGGGATGTTGTGTTCCAAAACCTTCAACAGATTTGCTTGTTTAAGGTTGCCAACGAAAGTGGAAAGCCTTGGCTTTGGTGGGATTATGTGTCTGATTTCTCCATTAGGTGCCCAATGAAGGACAATAAATACACTAAGGAATGTGCTGAGTCCGTGATTAACTCACTGAGTATGTTAATTCTAAGTTAATGTAAGAATCATTGGTGCTGTTTGGTCAGCATTTTCACTAATTAATGCTGCAGGTGTTGATCTGAAGAAGATAAATGATTGTATGGGAGATCCTGAGGCAGATGAAGATAATTCTTTGCTGAAAGCTGAACAAGATGCTCAGGTCAAGTAAATTTTGTGCAATTCTGGGTGAGTGAAGTGCCAAAGTAGCTCCCTGACTGTTTATATAAGGTCATTTTAGTCTTGGAGTCTATAAAAGCATTAAATTAGTTCCCCAACTCTTTAAATTGGGGCTGAAATAGTCTTATGTGGGGACTACTTCAGCTTATATTAAAAGAGCCTTGGGACTAAATTAACAATTTTATAGAGCAACATGACCTCCTGCAAAGAGTTAGTGGACCATTTTGACACTTTTCTTATTTCTGATTATTAATCATTTATCTTGAAATATGTGATGCATAAATGTAATATTTGTTTGTTGCTTTCAGATTGGCAAAGGCTCTCGTGGAGATGTAACTATCCTCCCCACAGTAATCATTAACAATAGGCAGTACAGAGGTGTGTTTTATTTCATTTTCTGGGCATGTATCGTGTTCGTATTTAATGTTGTGGAAAGTCATCATCTTCAATATTGTTACTATAATCATCAAATATTGTTTTCATGATCATCGCCATTAAGATAATCATGATTTTGGTGTTTTTCTGATAGGTAAGTTGGAAAAGAGTGCTGTGCTTAAAGCAATCTGTGCAGGATTTCAAGAAAAAACAGAGCCAGCTCTTTGCCTGACTGAAGGTTGGGGTGAATTACTTCGAATTTCAATCTGCTCATTTCCATAATCGACATGATAAAATTTTTCAAATGCTTTTAAATCCATAATAATTTTTTATTTACTGTTATTTTTTCTTCATCATTTATTCTAAATATTGTTGTAGGCATGGAGACAAATGAATGTTTGGAAAACAATGGTGGATGTTGGCAAGACAAAGCTGCTAATGTTACTGCATGCAGGGTATCAACAGAATTTTTTAGTTTGGGAGTTAAAGGATTAAATTCCTGATTTCATTTTTCATACAACTGTCACATTACAGGATACATTTCGTGGAAGATTATGTGAATGCCCTATTGTCAATGGTGTAAAGTTTGCTGGCGATGGATATACTCATTGTGAAGGTACACTGTTGACCATAACCTTATTGAAAAAAATGGAACATTTCAGGATACGAAGCGTCAATTTTGAATTTTGTATGAGATAAAAAAATTGCATGAATCCACCCAGCTGAGAAATAGCAAAGCTCCAGTTTGTTGTGGAATATGGTTTCCTACTGGTTTTCATGAAGAAACTGTCTCAAATGCACCCTAAGTCTTTAATTTTAATCGGGATCTTTTTGGTGTGGTGTCTATATTGGCCTTCTTGCCCTTGTTAGGGTTTAATGTTTCAAGTTTTTCATTTTTGGATGAATAAATAATGTCCCTAAAGTTTTGAGGCTTTGTGGCGTATCCATAAGTTCAATTTTCTCTCGCTTCTTTTTAAAATTTCTAAAAATTATGTGTAACAGATCTCTTTTTTCTTTTGCAGCTTCTGGATCTGGACGGTGTGAAATTAATAACGGAGGGTGTTGGAAAGAAAGTCGAGATGGGATGACATTCTCTGCTTGTTCTGTAAGTTTGGTCTCTTCGTTTATTGTTTTAATAGAAATGATTGCTCAAAAAGTCATCCTTTATTTTATTCATGATGGGCTTATACAGAGCCTTACAAGGTACATATACAAATAAAATCCTATATTTCATCCATTTACAAATATAACCATTCATTATATACAAATCTTAACACCCCCTCTCAAGATGGGCAAAAGTTATTCACTAAGCCCATCTTGGTGAGGCAGTCCACCACTTGCTCTCCAGTTGCAACATGACAAAGCTCCAGGAATCTGTTATTCAGCTTTTCCTTGATGAAGATCATATCAATCTCCACATGTTTGGTTCTATCATGTTGCACAGGGTTGTTAGCAATGTTTATTGCCGACTTGTTGTCACACCACAACTTCATTTGAGTTTCCTGATCCCTTTGAGTTCAACCGACAAGGCTTTCAACCACATCATCCGAGCAACTCCTAATGCTATGACCTTGTATTCTGCCTCTGTTGTTGATCTTGCTACAACCGACTATTTCTTGCTCTTCCACGAGACCAAGTTGCCACCTACATACATGCAGTATATTGATGTGGATCGTCTGTCATCAGTACAACTAGCCCAGTCAAAATCACAAAAGCCTTCAATATCTACATGCTCATGCTTTCTAAATAACAACTCTTCCTTTGATACACCCTTCAGATATCTCAGAATCTGATACACAACATCCATATGACCCTTCCTTGGAACATGCATGTAGTGGTTCACCACACTTACTGCAAAAGAGATATCAGGTCGAGTGTGACACAGATAGATCAGGCAGCCCATCAGTCTTTGGTACCTCTCACGATCAGTGGATTCACCTGCCTCTGTACCGAGCTTGACCTTCTGATCAATTGGAGAGACTGCAAGCTTGCACCCCCACATACCTGTCTCCGTGAGAAGATCAAATACATACTTCTTTTGGGATAGGACCATTCCCTCAGGTTCATGGGCCAATTCAATCCAAGAAAGTATCTGAGTTGTCCCGGATTCTTTACTTCAAATTGCTTTCCCAATCTTCCCTTCAGTTGAGCAATCTCTGATTCATCATCACCAGTAATAATTATGTCATCCACCTATACAAGTATAATAGTGTGACCTTTATATTGCCGAAAGAGCATCGTATGGTCTGCATTGAGCTGTTGATATCCCATGTCAACCATCGTCATTTTAAACTTGTCAAACCAGTCTCGAGGAGGCTGCTTCAAGTTATACAGTGACTTCCTGAATCTACACACCTTGCCCATTGTCTGAGATGTACTGAATCTTGGTGGTATCTCCATATATACCTTCTCTAGTAGCTCTCCATGAAGAAAAACATTCTTCACATCCAGTTGGTGGAGTCTCCATCCACCATTCACTATTAGGAAAGCTAATGTCCTCACCGTACTCATCTTTAAAACTGATGTAAATGTTTCATCGTAGTCAATGACATACGTCTGACTGTACATTTTTGCTACTAGTCATGCTTTGTACCTCTCCACCTTCCTTTCGGGAGTCCGTTCTACCGTGAAGATCCACTCGCATCCAACTGTCTTCTTCCCCATTGGTAGTAGTATAATCTTCAATGTTTGGTTTTTATCAAGAACTCCAAGCTCTTCATGCATCGCCGCTTTCCACTTGGGATTCTTTTTAGTAACCTGCTAACACTTGGGTATAGGGATAGAGTCTAATGATACAATGAATGCTCAATGCAAATGTGAGATGCCATAATAAGAAATAAAATTTGCAACATCAAGTTCTCCCCCAAAACGATCAATAGGATGTCTCGCATTGTTGCAGGAGAACCTTCTTATTATTGGGGGTGTACGAGTGGATGGAGGAATAATATCACGTGAGAGTTTTGAATCAAAGTTGGATTGTGTAGGTTTCTCATGAGTTTAGGAAGACTGAGACAAGGGACTTGTTGGCATGACAGACTTTGTTCCCTCGGTTTGCTTATTCCTCCGTTTATACACCCTTAGCTCACATTCAGCCCGAATCTCACCACCTCTGGATTCAATCTCCTCGAGTTTCGTCTCCTCAGTTGAATCATCTCATATCACATGATATGACATTAATCCCACTTGCACCACTCCATCACCATTACCATTCACTCTCACTTGCGTCATATCTTCAGTGTCCGTTGAGTCATCAAAGGGTCAATTCACCGCCAGAGTATAGTATGATTCAAACTTTCTGAATGACACATTCATACTCACAAAGAGTTTCTTCTCAATCAGGCTCCAACAGACTTAATCATTCTTAGTAGCAGAATAACCCACAAACACACATTTCACATCTCTGGGATCCAACTTCCCTACAGACGGTATGTTGCCTTTCACAAAACATACACATTCAAATACCTTTAATGGAAGGCTCTCATTATTATTTTCTTTCTAACTTCTGACAAGAAGACTTCTATTCCAATACTCTTGAGGATATCTCGTTAATCAATTGAGCTACTGCCGATATTGTTTGCCCCCATAACTGTAGCGGGACATTCATTTCTATCATCGTGCTTCGAGATATCTCTAGAAAATGCTGATTCTTCCTCTTGCCATCTTCCCCAAAAGTTCTATGCCTTTTCCTCTTGCACAATCTCCTCCTGACATCTTGGATTTAACTATTCTTTGCTTTGTATGTCTAATCTAAAGCCATCACCAATTTCTGTTCAACATGAAGCTGCTTGAACTTCCTTGTTTCTACGTAAGCCCCTCTGCTTAACAGTAAACTTAGGGATTGCTGCATACCTTTGAAACTCCAGCTGTTGCAATTAGGCTCGCTGCACAGCAGTGATGGGATCACAACCTCAATTTGAGCTCGCTGGGTAGCAATGACGGCTCGCACAACACAAAGGCCCTGAAGCTCCCTTCTTCTTTTGCTCCCTTATCTGCTCCTTTTGTGCTCGGGAAACTCAACGAAAGCCCTTGCGCTCAAAGCCGAATTAGAAACTCAATGAACAGCACCATATTTGCTTCTAAAACCTCGACACAGAGTTGCTGCTTCCTTCGGTTTCTGTTGCACGCTGCCTTCTTTTGCGTTGCCTCGCACGGTGGCCTTGTACGATGTCGGTCCTCCACGCTCAAACTAGTAAGCCATAACCCACACATAACACACTGTAGCAACGACTAGGGTTTTGGCTCTGATACGAAATATAAATTATTGCTCAAAAAATCATTCATTTCATTCATGGTGGGCTTATATTGAGCCTTACAAGGTGCATTTACAAATAAATCCCTACATTTTTTCCTCTATTTACAAATATGACCCTTCATTAGTTACAAATCTCAAGAGTTTTCAATTTTGCTGCTGGTTTGTGTGCCTAGCCTAAGCAGTTACGATGCATTGAACAGGACCAGGAAGCTAATGGATGCAGGTGCCCTCCAGGCTTCAAGGGTGATGGAGTTCACACGTGTGAAGGTTTTTATTTTTATTCATTTTATTGTTTTAAATGTTTCCTTGACTTGAAAATACAAACCATTTTATCAATTTTTTTGCATATTTAGATAGCGCAATAGGTGACTTAAAGCTATCTTGGTGGCTTTCAAACTAAATTTCTTAGACAAATAAACCTGCACGACAATCTCTCTGTAGTAAAATTGCCAACGAAGCCTTTGGTTTAGTTCAAGTTCTGTTTGGTTTGTTGTGTTTGGAGCTGGTAGTGGCGTACAGTAAACCCAATAAGGGGTTTTTGATTTTCAAGTGTTTGATCTGCTCTTTTTTTGAGGAATTTGGACTTCCCCAATATATCATTTTGAATATATATATGATCTTCTCAATATTTTGTATCCAACTACAACTAAACGGCCCTTCAGTAAATATAGAAAACTAGTGTGTTTATGTCATTCGAAGAATTAAGAAACTAGTCTGAAATCAACAAATTTAACTGTGATATAACATATTTATGATTCTTGTTGTTGTAGATGTAGATGAATGCAAAGAAAAGCTTGCTTGCCAATGCCGAGATTGCAAATGTAAGAATACTTGGGGAAGCTTTGAATGCAGCTGCCGTGGTGATCTTCTTTATATGGAAGGCCATGATACCTGCATAAGTGCGTATAATTGTTTTATACATCTACTTATTTCATTGTTTACACAAGAATGATTTGTATTTGTACTTTGCAAAATGATCTGCAGGTATGAAGGCATCGACAGAGATTGGCTGGAGCTTCTTTTGGGTCATTTTTCTTGCCTTGGCTGCTGTTGGAGTTGGAGGATATGCAGTCTACAAGTACAGGATCAGGGTAAGCTTTATCAAAGCACTAGTAAAAAATTGATTTTGTTTTACATTTATATGTATTTCTTTTAATTTTTTCTTTTGGGTTTCGTAATGTGCTTTAGATTAGTGCTATAACAACCCTTAAGCAATCTTATGTTCCTAATTGATGTCACATTAGCAGCTCATGCGAGAATGCAGCTGTGGCATCAATTTGAAATCAGCCAAATTAGTAATGACACCTATTCTTGCGTCCAACTCTTGTCTCTCATTCCACTGTATCTTCTCCCTTTAGTTAGATGTAGGGCCTTGCATAGAACAAGGAAGTAAGCCGTGCATTGTATAATAAAAAGTAGAGAAATTTATATACATACCACAAAATTTCTATGTATTTACATATCTAACACCTAAAGTCTGATATTTATACTTATAACGCCTTAGTGTTAAATGTCTGTGCATGAAAATATGTATTTCACTTTTAGAAATTAAACTTATAAAACTAAGTTTAATTAATGATTGGTTTTTGCCTTTTTTTGATATTAATTTATATGATAATTAGTTTCAATTATTTTTTTTCTGAAATTAGATAGATCTTAAAATCATTCTTTTTTTTTGGTCAAGATTATAATATTTTAAATTAGGATTAAGATTGATTTTCATTCTAATGAATACTAGAGGAAATTTCATTTATATTGGATTTTTCATTTTAATTAAGGATAAAATGAGTTAATATGAGTACCAGATATGTTGATTATATTAGATAATGGGTAGATTAGATAAATTTGACTATTTTTTATTGCTTAACCATTAAATAAGAAATAATATTTTTAGCTAAAATAATTAAAAATTAGTATAAATTTGAGGGAGTTACAATTTAAAATAGAACTTCTTTTGAAATTTGATATTGAATAGATTAGATAGTTATGATTTCATTTTTTATGGCTTTAATTCTTAATTAAAAAAATATTTTTCTAACTAAAAGAATTTAAAATTAAAGTAAATCTTAATGAACCAAATTTTGAAATAAACCATCTTTCTTTTAATGTTAAATATTTTAAATTAATTTTAATGTTAAATATTTCAAATTATGCAATTAGGATTAGCACAGATAATATATAGACTAGTTAGTGTTGAATCATTTTAGGATGTAGTGTCCCGTATCGTTCGTGGGCTCATATAACTCAGAAGAGACCTCTTTAAGAAAAGTGTAGAACGGAGTAAATGTGTTTTTCAAGCCTGAATTTTCAGTTTTTCCAATGAATACCTTGGAAGAATGAACGAGATGATCAGGGAGAGGGAGAGGGAGAGGGAGAGGGAGTCACCCTTATCCCACACTCCTTCCCCATTTTATCCTCTTCCATTTGATTACATACAAAAGAATATAGAAGAATATTAAATTATGAGTCGCATAACACGAAGTCTATCCACAATTTACCGATGAAAAGATAGCGATGTGGATGTCAGATGACTCATAAATAGTCATGGGCGTATGTCAATCCTTTGACCTCGATCCTTACTTTTGTCATTTGTCAATTCCAAGGACCACCGGTTGGGCGAACTCAGTTGACTAGTCGGAGGAGCGTGCCTTGACTCCTTGAAAGCAATAGATGACACTTCAACATTTAAAATTGGATAAGTCACTTCAGTAGATCAATCCGACAAGACAGATCAAGAGGTCAATTTGTAAGGTGGTCTCAGTGGACATATTAGATGGAAGAAGACGTGGACCGCACCTAACGATGGGGAATGAACCATGTAGATGGGCCAGGTGGGCCCATCTACTCTATTATTGGCACAGGACCGCCAATCACTCATATACAGATAGAAATCAGTTGTCCTCTGTTTATGGCTTTAGCCTTTTCATTGAAAATACTTTCTCCCCCTAAAAAGAAAAATAATTCAAAATCTTCTACATGCTTGCTTTAAAGCTTGTAAACATTCTCATTACTAATATTAAGTCTAGATTAATTTTAAGTCTTTTTTAAATCATTAATAAATATTTTGAAAAATTTTAATATTTAATAATAGATAAATAATTAAAGTCATGTTTTACTTGATGTTGAATGAAAATATTTAGCATTAGATTGAAGATAATTTTAAGCCTTTGATGTCTAGCACGGAATTTTTTTTTCAATTCGATCATTCATGAGTTCGAAAAGAATGAATTTATAAGAATGGTATTTATAACATATGTGTAGCCTATTTGGTCTTTCATGATCTTGCACGTATAGGTGTGTGTGGGTTAGTATACATATTGGAGAAAATAGTAGACATATGAGATATCTATATGTAGGTAAATAAGAAATAAAAAATTTTGCCTTGTGATAGTATTTTATTTAAAAATAAGTAGAACTTATTCTTATTGAATTTCTTATATCCTGATAGATTTGTTTTCTCATTTACAAGTGAAATTTCTTCATAAGCGGTCAAGAATTTGATGTGCTTGGTTGTGTAATGTAGCCAAAATTTCTCACAGTAAAATAAGTGGCACGTATGAACCAAATTAGAGCTAGCTTCAACGCAGCCTGTAGGGCTTTGAGCAACTACATTTAAAAAAAATTTAGTTTGGGGCACATATAAATACTGTCATTCAAGGGTTTCATTTTAATTTATTTAAATAAATAGAAAGCAACAACAACAACAAGCCTTTATCCCACTAAATGAAGTCTGCGTCATATTGATTGTCATATTTTCATTTAATTCTAATAGGTTAAGATCATTTTTAATACAATATGCCCAAATTTTTTTAGGTCTATCTCTTCCTTTCTTAACATCAATCGAATCTAAGACATCTACTCTCCTAATCAGATTATCAGACGGTCGACATTTAATGCGATAAAACTATCTAAGATGACTCTCTAATCTTATCTGCTACTGGAGCTACACCAACCCTATCACAAATATATTCATTTCTCATTTTGCCTCTAAGTATCAAGCCACTCATCCACCTAAGCGTTCTCATATTGGCAGCACTTGACTTTGGTTTATGCTTCTCTTTTAATGGTCAACATTTGTGACATTGAGCATTGTGAGTTTCACCGCCATCTTATAAAATTTTCCTTTCAGTCTAAGTGGTACTTGTTTATGACACAATAGGCTCGATGCATTCCTCCCTTCAACCAACTTGAATTCTACAATAACATCCCCATCTATATCACCATCACTTTAAAAAATAGGCCCAAGATGTCTAAAACATTCACACATTTTAATGATTTGATCACTGGTACTTACTCTCTGCCACTAGAGCTACTACTACTAAATTACATTCCATGTATTTTGTTTTAGTTCTACTCAAACAAAGGCCTTTAGACTCCAATGTAGACCTCCATAATTCAAGCTTTTCTTGAACTCTTTTTCTAGTCTTATCAACAAGTAGGATATCATAACCAAAAAACATAAACCAAGGTACATCCTTCTGTAAATGTCTAGTGAGAGCATTCATAACTAAAGCAAAAAGATATGGCCTTAAAGTCGATCCCTGTAATCCAATTGAAATAGGAAATACTTGGTCAATCCTCCTATTTGAACACAAGTAACAAGTATAGTTTACATATCTTTAATTACTTGAATATAAGTCATATCAACACCTTTCTTCTCTAGAACTCTCCAAATGACTTCTCTTCGAACATTATCGTAAACTTTTTCTAAATCAATAAAAATCATATGTAGATTCTTTTTATTCTCTTTGTACTTCTCCATCAAACCTCTCTATAAATGTATAGCTTTCATAGTAGACCTGCTTGGCATAAATCCAAACTGATTATGAGAAATCTTTGTATCACATCTTAACCTATATTCACTTACCCTCTCCCATAATTTTAAAGTATGACACGTCACCTTCATTTATAATTCACACACTCTTGTGCATCCCCTTTATTCTTAAAATTGGGGACCAAAGTACTTTTCCTCGACTCCTAAGACATCTTTTTAGTTTTTAAAATAATATTAAAGACTTTAGTTATGCTAAGAAACTCCAAAATCTCCTAAATATTTTCACACTTCGAGCGGTATATCATCAGGTCCTACTGATTTTCCACCCACTTTTTAAATGCTCCCCCAACCTTTTTTATTAGTGCGATGGTAAAAATAAAACATTTTATTATTATTATTAGCGATATTAAGATTGTATTTTTAAAAACATCATTGAAAAGTTTATCAAAATAGTTGATCTACTTGTGTTGAATATCTTCTTCTAAGAAAAGCATTTTTGATTTTCATCTTTCATACACTTTACATGAGTTTAATTTTTAATTATCTTTTCTCTATATTTGTCTGGTTTATACTTACATTTTTCATTCTCTTTAGTATTTAATCTACTATAAAGAACATTAAAAGTAGAATTTTTAGCATCACAAATTGTTCTCTTGGACTCCCTACGAGCCACATTATATTTTTCTCAGTTCTTTAAGCTTTTACATTTATACCAATTTTTATAACATAATTTATTATATTTTATTTTTTCTTACACATTATTATTCAACCACCAGCTATTTTTATTTATATATTTTTTTCCTTTTGATTCACCAGTTACATCTTTTGCCTCTTATTTAATAGTGTTTGTTACTTTATTCCACATAATTTGTTTCTTCATGAACATGACAAATCTTAAAATTTTGATCATAAAAATAATTTTAGTTGTGTCTTTTAGGTACCCACACCTAATTCTATGACAATGATTTTTAGTATTATTTATCTTACAACTCTATGTTAAAATCCAATACTAATAATCAATGTTGAATACTTAAATTTTCACTTAGAATGATCTTACAATCTTTACATTCTCTATGATCTTTTCTTCTCATAACAAAATAATAAATTTGTGTTTTATTAGATCCATTCTTAGAAGTAATAATATGGCTATCTCTTTTGTTAAATAAAATATTAGCAATAACAAAATCATACATTAAAGCAAAATTCAATATGATTCCACCTTCATTAATCACTCCCAAACCATAACCACCATGAATATTTCTAACATCTTCTACCACTCTATCAACGTTATCATTTAAATCTCCTTCAATGAAAATTCTTTCCTCGAGAGTTATCAATTGTATTAGTTATTCTAGGTCATTCCAGAATTTTTCTTTAAAACTTATTTCTAAACCTACTTGAGAAATATAAACACTTATAAGATTAAAAATCTTATTATCAACAACAATTAATTCCATCTTTCATTATGTTATTTTTTACAACATGGTCAAATTCATATTTATAATTAGACATACTCTATTTTCAGTGTGACTCCTACCTAAATACCAAAGCTTAAAACCGAAGCTACAAGTCTCCTTGGTCTTTTCTCCAACCCATTTAGTTTCTTGAATAAATAAGATATTTGTTTTCTTACGAACCATAATATCAATTAATTTCATAAATTTACATGTGAGAGTACCTATATTCCATGATCCTATCCTAATATTAGTTCATATACTAACTTCTTTACCCACATTTTTTTGTAATGTCAGAACCCTTACTTATTTAGCATTACTCCCAGACAGAAGCGTAGTGGCCCTTGCAAATTTTTAACTGTATTCAGGTCATACAGCATGTCTCTTTCGAGGGACGTTGTATTATTTATACATTGATTTAAAAAATTCATGTCATGACTTTTTCAATAAAATTTACACTGGAAGTCGATTGTTTCACAACCCTCCACTTTTCACACACGGGACTCGAGACCTGACAACAACAGTGTTAAATACCCTAAATTTCAAATATTTAAGAAGCATTATGTTAAATTTATGCTTGAGTATTGGGTTATTTTCTTCTCCTTGGGTGTTTGAAATGAAGGGCTTGATTAAAAAAAATGAAATATCAACATTTATATTGAATGTTTACTGTGTCATCCATCTATGTAAATTTTCATAGGAGCACAGTAGATTTTCTTTCTTCTTTTTTTACAAGTCTTGGACTGCTGCAATGCCAAAATTCCATCCTTCCAAGTCATTACTTATTGTTCCCTTTATATTATCACATGCAGGCACCCAAAATATTGCTATTTACAAATCAAGCATCCTCTTTTAAAAATTTTTCAAATTCTCACTCAAATATCAAAATTCTTGATAATATTTTTACATTTTTATCAAATAAAATACATCAATTTGCTAGTTTAAAAAATCACCAAAGTGATTTATTTATAAATAACAATGTTTCAGGTGCTCTTAATGTAATTATCCCATATATAAATCATCTTCTCACCATTCTTGGTCTTTTCCTTGATACTTTATAGAGTTATATGAACTCGGAGGTTCGGGCCATCATGGCTCAATACATGCCATTGGACAATAACGCAGAAGCAAGGCCCAATCAAATCCAGCATTCGGATATTTGAAAAATACTGCAATTTCATTGTGCTAAATTTCTTGATGAGTTGTAAAGTTTTGTTTTTTATATATAATAATGTATATTTTGAATTATATCAATCTTTTTGTGGGTTTATTATGTTATTTGAATGGGAATGTGCTGTAATAGAATAATGTGGGTAATGTGAGATTCTAATGAAAGTTTATATATATATATATAGTTTTTAAATAAGATGAACATGAATAATTCTTTCTTTGATTATATTAGGTTTATTTTAGTTAGAAATAAGAAAATTAAATATATTATTTATATAATTATATATCATATATATTTATATATAAATTTAAATCATTATAGCTTTTAAGGTCACCTGGTTTTTGGCTTTTTTTTTTTTTTTTTTTTTTTATGTATACAGATTTAAATTCAATATTTAACATTTATTTTTTTGATTAATTTAAACGAATCAATTTTGAATGGTCAAATGCTAGTCAATTTCAAATAAAATTAATTTCTAAGGAAATAAGTGCCAAATCTGAGCTCGCTGAAGTTGCTCGTTTAAACCTGCAAATGTGAGATACTAATCCAAAGGCCCAAAAGCACAGCAACTATCTCTCTCAAAATATTGTTTTCCTACTTGTAATTCATTCAACACGTAGAGCAGGAATTTTTTCTTAAAGAGTAAAGGTTAATTTGATTTTTATTTTTATTTTTTATTTTATTTGGAAGCTAGCAATCATCATTTTTTTTTTCAAAAGAACAAAAAATGGCCGATTATTAAGGATGAAGAACCCAAACTTTTTTGAACGGCTCTCTAGCGTTTCTCCAAAACTCGATGTGAGCCTCCATTTTTTTTAAATGATAAAATAATCTAAGTATAAATTCTCACATTTAAATATATCAATGACATTGGTTTTTTTATTATTATTTTTTTATTTATTTTTTTTAAGAATAGTTTCAAAAAGGTTATGCCACAAATAAGATGGTGGCCCACTGGTTGGTCATTTCTAGGGGTTTAAACAAGCCGAACACGAGCTGAGCTAGGTTGTTCGGCTCTTTTATATTTCGAGCTCAAAAAATTAGTTCGTGTTCGACTCATTTGCTTAGCGAGCCGAACATGAGTCGAACAGGAGCCCTTCACGAAGAAAGAGTTGTTTTGACAACTCTAATCACGTACCTATAAAATGTTAAAGATTGAAGCAAGATTTACAAATTATTATTTATATTAAAACATCATTTGAATCAAATTAAATAATTTTTATTCTATTTTCTTAATTAATACTTTTAATTGATTATAAATCATTGTAACCTTGCACTCAATTAATTTGTTTAAAAATACAACTCATCAGAATATATATATATATATATATAATTGATAAGTAATATTTCGAGTTAAAACGAGTCGAACACGAGTGTTCGAACAACGAGCTGTTTTAACAGCCCTAGTGATTTCCTCTGAAACTGAAAAGTTCTATGTTAAAAAAAAAGGTTATGTCTAATTGACAGAAAGTTGACAGCCTATCTAGTTCAAGGGCAGAACCAATATTATCTTTTGAGGGTTGATGAAATTACCAAATATATATATATATATATATATATATATATATTTATATATTGGGAAAATACATGAGGCAAGGGGCACAAAATTACTGAATTGCCTGCACTACATAATTTTTTTTATATACTTTATATAGAGAAATTAGAAATTTCTTAAGGGGCAATCGCCCACTATGAACATAACCTCATTCCGCTGTAGATGTTGCCTCACAACTTTGATTCCTCTAAACTACAGAATTAGTTATGTCACATTTTTTTTCTCTTTCACTAACAGCTAGTAGGATGTGACCTTCATTCAGATATAAATATGTTAAGCATAAGATAATGCACCTTACAAGAGTTGAGAGCTATAAATATCTCTCTCATATATATAAATTTTTTTCAAGAGCAAGATTTATCAATGCTAAACGGCCTCAATCAATCAAGAAACTGACCATGGAAGTAAGAGGTCTAACTAAAATTCAACTAGCAGAACAAAATCATCATATAAACGTTTTCACAATTTCAGGAAGAAACACAACTAGCCTTAAGATAAATAAATAAAGAAATGCCGAAACTTATTTATTACTCAAGTGCCTAATTTTGAAAACAATAAAGTAGAACAAAACAAATCGAGAATGGCTCAGAAACTTGAAGTCACAATAAAGTAAAAGACCTCTGAATCAGGAAATAAAAGAGTAAAATTTTGAACCTGAATACAATCAGGAGAGCAGAAAGTCAGTACAATTCATGCCCTGCTCATGTAACGTCCTGTTCTAGTGTCTATCATTATCTCCTCGCCCCTTTGCACAAATAATGGAACATTTACCACAGCACCCGTTTCAAGTGTTGCTGGCTTGGATCCTCCTGCAGTGTCAAAATCATTTATCCATCTTAAGCTTAGAGAAATATCTTTTCTATGGTATAGAGGAAGCTAACAAGAGAAGGTTATGCTAAGGGTTCATCTGGTTCGAATTTTGCAAATCATTGTTCGAAAGATGGATAAATTACATTCCATCATTTGATTGGGTGCAGTATGAAAATAATATGTTTTTTAAACTACCATTGACAATTTTTCAAATCATCAAAAGAGTGAAAAATAAATTAGAGGCACGTACATACACAGCACACAATTCTTATGTATTTACATATCTCACACCTAAACTTCCATATTTACACGCACAGCACTTAAATCTTTAACATCACATAAGAAAATAGCAATATTATCATTTTTTAAAAATGAAATACACATTTTCATGCATAAATTTAAAGCACCAAAGTCTTATGTATGTAAATAAGAAAGTTCATCTGTGAGATATGAAAATACATAAGAATTGTGTGCTAAGTATGTAGATTTCCCAATAAATTATCATTTACTAAAATACATTCCTCTATTTACAAGCAACTAAATGCTCTCCAATATCAAAACATATTTATTACCTTGTGCAGTGTCACCTCTTACACCTGGATCGACATCAGTTATGGTTAGCTTAACAGTGATGGGAAGTTCAAAATCAATAACCTGCGATAAAAATAGTTAAATCAGCCGGCGCTACTTTTAAGAGTGAATGTCCATGCCTAATAGTTAACACAGCTTAAAACATTCAGATGCCCAAAATCAGCCAGAAAAATGAAATAGTACACGTGGCATGCATTAATATCGATGGTGTCTATGGATGAGTATGGGGGTAGGAAATTGGACTCCGAGTTAAGCTCATAATACTAATGGATAGACCGATCAACCCAACAACATAAGCCAATAGACAAGTATCACCACTTGTATACTACGCTCAAGTAGGATTATTTTGTATCCAGCAGATTAAAGTCGCACTAAAATCATCCAAATCCTGTTCACGCTGCACTCTCCCACCCTCTTGCCAATCATCGAGTCTCTTGTATCAAAAACCCACTCAAATACACATAAACCCAATAAAAAACCACATGAATGCTACATGAGATCTTTCTTTTTCTTCAAGAAGAATATGAACTGCCAAAGTTATAGTTGACCAAATACAATATTGGACAATTAAATCATAAACAATCAACTCCAAGTCTCCAAAAACATGAATTGGAGCGAATGTAATGGCAAACACACGCCACCACATATGCAAAGCTTAAACCAAGGACCTCTCGGTTCAAGTAACTAAGCTTTCAACTAACATACTAAGGTGGCTTGCATGATCATACTTAATTATTAGTGGGGTCAAACAACAAGAGCCAAATTTGAGCCTAATATACTTGTGGATATAGAACCATCAACCCAAAAGCTTATGCATATTGATAAGAATAACCACTCAAATTAGGAGCCACAACAATTTAGGGACAGGACTCTGATCTCACTTTTAATTTAAGACTTTTCACTTGGTTGTTACTAATAAGAAGCCAGCAGACATCAAAAGATAGTTTTATACAATAGATGACAAATAATAAAATAATCTCCGACTGTAAGCCACTAGAAACCACAATATAGCATCTCATAAACCAAAAAACAATTAGTTTGAAAAAGAATAGAGATACCTGTCCATTCCAAAATAGCAAATTACATGCCATTCCTTCTTTCAACCATTTCACTTTATCACCTACTTCTGCATCACTCAATCGAGTTTCTTCAAAAGTAGCCTAATAATTAAAGATAATATTTTAATAAGTTCTTTTAAGCAGCTATTTAATTGAAATATATATTGCCATTTTTCCATAGCAGTTGTATTTAGTAAAAATGAGTTTAAAATACTGCAGTTACCATGTAGAGGTGAATCCGATGTAAGAGAACCAGAAAAATAGAGAGTGGGGGAAAATATTTTTGACTAATTTATCTCAGATAACCCAGAAGTTGACAACAATTTCTATTGAATTTTTGAAATTTCAATCTTCATATTCAAGACCTGATAAATTTCACAGCATCTCAACATTCCCTTCAAGGCCGTTTGGGATTACATTTATTTTTTGTTTTTTACTTTTGTCTAAACTTTTAGTTTAAAAACACATTTGTTTAGTGGATTTTTTATGTTTTTATCTTTTATTTTCAAAAACAACTCAACTTATTTTACCAAAAGTCAAAATATCTAAAAATTATTGAGTATTTTTAAAAACAGTTAAACGACTTATTTCATATCAAATATGTTTTGTTTTGAAAAATAAATAAAATAAAATAAAAATAAAAACAAAAATTAAGAGTGATCTCAAATGGCTCCTAAACAAACATGTTTTTAAAATAAAAAAATAATAATAAATTGATTCTAAGCAAGCCCTTAGAATATCACTTTCTAACATTCTCAAAGTCTGTTAATAGCATGAAGAAACGAAAAAAACTTGCAATTTACCATTCCAGGGGGATAAAGCATCTCCTTATTAAAATTTATTTTATCAATATACTTAAATGCTGAAACAGGCAGAACCATACCAGATCCATCAATACATAGCTGGAGCCATCTTTGTATGTATATTGTTTGGTTTCCTTTACCACGTTTGCTTCCTGAAGCTGAAAGTATCAAGAAAAGAATCACATTATGAATGAAACATAAAGAATCATAAGGTCAGCCGAGAGACTAGGCAAAACATTTTAAAGTAATAACCTCCACAAAAAGATGGTAAAAGTGTAAAAAAAAAATTCAATTCTTCTTCAATCAGCATCATATTTGCTATTGAAGCTTCATCCCTAGCATGCTCCAATACAATCATCACAAAATAAAATGAGTAAGAAAATAAAGCTTTACCGTAGCTCCAGCTCGAAAGGTTTTGTCAACTGTGTTGCCTGTTATGTAGTTCCGTACTTTGGTCCTCACAAAAGCAGCCCCTTTCCCAGGTTTTACATGAAGAAACTCTAACAAAAAATCAAGGTGGTAATGAGGTTGAAAAAAACTCAGCACAAACTGTGAAGTTAACACGATATACAACAGGGTTAGCAGTTTGACTGGGGAGATGCTTGGCCGTCATGTTAATCTAAGCAATAGCAACACATGTGGACCTTTATTTCAGCTCCACACTTTGAATTTGTGTAGGCTCAGTTTAACGAGAAAATATTGTGTCCGGAGTTCGGACGCAAGCTGCGTCCGGATAACGGACGCGATACACCGGAAATCCTCTTCGCGAAAAAAAAAAAAATTCGGTGCATCACATCCGTTGTCCGGACGAAATATTTTCTCCAATTTAACGCAGTTAACTAAACTTATGGTCCCAAAAAATGACAGCCTCTGGCAGTGGCTAAGAGCTAACAAGTTATTGGACATGCTAATAGCTTCTTAGAGCTGTCAAAATAATACGAAACAACAACTAAATATACCGCCATTCCCAATTACTTAACCCTATGTGACCATGCAAGATCGCATGTGATCACATAAGACCTCTTGCATGACCACAATAAAACCCCTTGCGTGGGGCATTAAGTTGTAAACCTCGAATTATATACATACATACATACATACATATATATATATATATATATATAGATATAAGAAGTAAATTGAACACTTTAGGCAACATTTTCTAACAATAACTTTTGTCTTACATGGTAGAAGTAGTTAATGCTCATGCATAGCATAGCGTTATAAAAGGGGAAGGGCAGAAATTATTAAGATGTAATTTTTTTAATTTAGTTAATTGTAACATACTTGAAGGGCAATGAAACACTAGAAGATATTGATGGTGGTGTATGCCCTCTAGCAAAGTGGCACTCTTAAATATATTTTTTCTTAATTTATACACTTTCTTCCACGATTTATCTCTTATAGAGTTCGACAAATATATGACAGGATGGATCAATAATCCACTTGCTCACCCCATGTTGGGTTGAAGAGAAAGATCAACAAAAAATTTTGAAAAAACCAACTATGAGGCATACCAGTGCTTTTCCTATAAGCATGCCACCAAATTAATGCTAAAGCAAACACTTGACAAGCTAAATTCCTGCCCAGCTAACATGTAAATCAGAAAAAAATCAAACTAAAAGATACATGAAGTATGTGAAATGATAAGAAAGTGAAACAATTATAGACCTAAAAGTCAGCTTATGCTATTTCATCATCATTAACAGGGAATCAAACTTGGACCAAAGTCGAGTGCAAGTATGGTTGGGCGAAGTTCCCATCTGCCTACTTCCTATGACAGAAGGAATTTTCAAATTTGAAGGACACTCCTCATAATTAGATAGAAGGTGAGTAACCTTTGGTCTACTAAAATATACCCTAGGGATGAGATAAAATTACTAGATTGCCCCAATTAAAATGTTAGTAAAACATTAATTGAGTATCATAATATTTTGAAACTTAAATCCTATCACCCTTGTATAAATATTAAGAATGTTAGCAACACTTGCTCAATGTGGTGTTTAAGAATTGCTCAGTCAAACAAATAAATACATAGCAAACTAGTAAATGAGGAAAGCCTCAAGAGCAATAGAAGCCAAATCTAATATATTGATTAGTATGATTCATCTTGAGATCCGATAACCCAACTTCAAGCTTGGCCAGGATATTTAACAATCCATTCACATAAAGCATTTGAGGTTATTTATTGTGAATATTCACCAACCATCCTTTGAGCCACTCAAATTCAAAATGTAAACCCTTATCATCCCTGAATAAATAATAAAGATGTGGGTCACTCAAATTTGTTCAAAGTAGCATTTCAAAATTGCTTTGCCACCCCCACACTACTTTCACTACTGCATATTCAAACCAACTCAACTAAGCCTAACCAATACATAATGGAGCAATAAGAAGAGAAAGGCCTTAGAGAACAAGTAATTCAAACCCATATAGAAGATCTCAAGAGAAATAAAAGCTAGATGTGATGGATTGATTTGTATGATCTCTCTTGGGATCTCACAACCAACTTTGGGCTTCAGCAAAATATTTAGCAATTTATTGTGAATATTCATCAGCCATCCTTTAGGCCACTCAAATTTGAAACTTAAACCCTATCACCCTTCAAAAAATAGTAAGGATGTGGGCAGCTCAGATTTACTCGTTTTGGTAATTTGAAATTTGCTTGACCACCTCAACCAACTTTCAAATTGCATATTCAAATCAACCCAACTCAATCGACAAATAGAAAAGAAATAAGAGGAGAAATTACCTAAGAATACATCAAAGATGTCAAGAACAACAGAAGCCAAATGCAATGCATTGATTTGGGTGATTCATCATCAGATCCAATAACTTTACTTTAGGCTTAGTTGAGATATTTCGATACCCATTTTCAAAAGGTCGTTATTTTTTGTGAATATTCAATGGTTGGCATATATTCCTTTAGTTTTATGAGTCATACCTTTGGGCTTTTCTCATTGTTGATGTCATAAGTCCAACCATTAACCTTTCAAATTCTCAAGATTGTAAGTTTCACCTTTGGGCTATCCTCATTCTCAATAATATAAAACTCGCCATTAGGTTATCCTTATTCTCAAGATTTTTAAGCCTCATAGTCCCACTAATGAGCTTTGTCTCAGTCCAATTAATCAAGACAACACAAAGCCCAATTTATTAAGGATCAATCTTAGGCCTCTCCATTTTTAGAGTCATAAGTCCCACCTTCGTGTTTCTTTGCCCTCAAAATTACATGTGTCACCTATGAAATTTTCCAATTCTTGAGGTTGTAATTCCATCTTTGGATTTCCCTTATCCTCAAAATTTTACGCCCTATCTTTGGGCACCCCATATAAGACTTAAATTTTCAAATTTGAGATAAAATGTAGCTTCTTGGGATTTCTTTAAGATGAAAAACCCAAGTCATGGCTAAGTTCTTGATAACATCAATATGAGGCCACTAAATACCAATCCAGGTCAACTCCCATGTTAAGCAATCATCAGAAAGGAATTCATGCTTTGAAAGCATAATCTATTCACCCTAGAATAGCTACTCACTCGAAAGACTAGGCAAATTAATCTCCATGAGCCTTTTGTTGTAAGCCTCAAATTCTAAAAATCAAAATAAGTATTCCTTTAAGATGGAAGCCCTATCATTTTTATTCAATTTTGATGGACCAAATAGTAGCCACAAGTCCCCTCAATTGGACTAGCTCTTATTTAATGAGTTCGCAAACAATTAAGAGTATGAAAAAAAACTAAGCTCACAAACTCTAAAACATGATTAGATGTCAATCCACCGAATGTAAGATTGGTTGGTTCATATGAACATGATACCCACCTAAGTAGATGAATATCAATCCCAAGTTGAAGGCAACTCTTTGTAGTAAGACAAATTATAGTCCAATATCTAAGCTTAACTTAAGGATCCAATATTGAGGCAAGTCTTGGATATAATTCAAAATTCACTAAAATGTGGTTAAATCATCTAAAAAACAATAAATGAATCTTAGGGATAGCCATTGAATCGTTATCTGACATGAACTAAGGTTGTGCAATAACGGGTGATTGATAATACAAAAATTCACCCAATTTTTTTAGAGGGTATTACCCTTTTAGGGTGGACCTAAATCCAAACTTGGTAAGCTCGATTGGCAATGTGATATCTTTGAATTACTATCAACCATGTATAATACCTATGAAGCACAATCAAATGTATATCAAGCCTCAAATCCAGCTTAGTATGAATAGGATATAACATGCCTTTGAACCATTATTAATTATGTCTAGTAGCTCTACGTCACGGTTGACAATGAATTGTCTCTAAGCCTTTTCAATCCATAGTGAATTTTTAACTTCACCATTAAAAAACATGTTTTTAACCATATTATCACCTTAGATTGTTCCAATACTTAACTAGAGGCAACTCAAGGTTACTAGTCAACCTCCCTGGAAATTAGAGTTCTAAGCCCTCTGACTTTTATAGTTTGGGCCCATCAAGTCATCCTGATTTTATGAAACCATAGGACATTAATAGGTTATCCACACATTCCCTCTTTCCAATCTAAATGTAATTAATATTCTCAATAAAGAGTGTTTTCTACTAAAAGACAAAGATGTTATTAACAATAGAGCTTACACTTATATATACACTCAATCCCTCGGGCCTTCGAGAAATCAAATCATCATATTAGAAAAATTCTAATAAATTTCAAATAAATTTAACCCTAAAATGCCAAAAAAACTTCCTCAAATTCTAAAAGTTTAAGATAAATATCCAAGAAGCACAAGTCTCATGGAATAATATCTCAAAACCTTAATTTTATGTTGAATGATACATACGTTAATCTTTTCATAACCAATAATTACTAATTATTAATAGGTTTTCTTGTTTATTACCTAAATTAGTGGATAGTTTTTATGACTTGAACTCCATGGAAAAAGAAAAAGCTATCGAATTCTATCCCAACTATTAATTTGATATCGATATTCTAGTTGACAATATAACATCACTCTAAGCTTTAAAATTGACATCAACTTCTACAAACTCTCCATTAAAAGTCCTCAATGCAGATAGCACGCATACAAATGACACGGGGACAAGAAATTTCTATTTTGAGTAATAAGATATGCTTTGAATATAACTTTCAAAACAAACAATAGTTCAAATGCCATTATCTTACGCGCATACCTTAGATCAAAAAAGAAGCATTATCTGAAATTCAATATGAAGAGTTTCAAAAGGGCTGAAACTATCTCTAGTGGCACAATGCTTTATACATAGCACATTTGCTCCTTACAAACTCTAGTATCATTATAATACTCTATATGAGATAGCAAGTATTTCCAAGAGAAAGATAAGAACAAAAAAACCTGCATCAAAGAATATAGTAGTGTGTAGAAGAACCTTTTCGCAAGGAGTTAAAGGTAGCTAGTAGGGCAGCAAATGAACCAAGCCGAGCGGAGCAAGAGCTTCTACGGATTTGAGCTTATTTAGTAAAGCTCTATTTCAGCTCGGCTTATGCTCAATTAAAGTTTTATGATCATGTTCAGATTTATTAATATAAGATTATGAATGTAAGCTTAATATAGGCTCAACATAAATTCGATTCATATTTGGATTATGAACCTTAATATCGATCAACTTGTCTAGTAAAATAAATGAGTTATATTAATCAAGATGAGCTTGTTGAGCATTAAACCAACAAATCTTGTTGAGCTTAAAAAATAAATTTTAATTTAATAAAGTTTTTTAACTTTTGGAAAGACTTGATCAACTTTTTAAGAAGATTATTAAATTGATTCGAGATCCCCCGTAAGGTACAAGGCAAGAGGATAACACAACTAAGCTTAGTGCTAAAACATTATGCTTTAAACTATACAAACATTAATACTTTAAACTTTAATAATTTAAAATAAAAAGTAAATTTATTGGCCAAATGGATTAAGCGGATAAGGAAAAGAAAATAAACATCCATCAAATGTGCAGGAAAAACAAAAAATTCTGTGACCAAATCTATTTATGTCACTAGAGAGCTCATATTTACATATTAATATTGAGTATTATACTATTATATGAAGATCCGGATTTAATCTAACTTAACAAGAATATTTATAATCGTTAAATGGTATTGGTCATCATCATAAATGAATCAAGTAACAAGCTATTCAAGCTTGCTTATTTAACAACCGAGTAATTATAATGTATTCATGCTTGTTCATTTAATTAATCAAATGATTATGAACGATCTTTAATCAAGTAAGCCACAAGCAGTTTGTTCAGTTCATTTCCAGCCCTAATAGGAAGGATGAATCTTCTTCTGGGACGTTCCATAACAAATAGCTTTAAAGTTTAAAACAGTTCAAAGTAATCTGCAACAAATTCCATTATTCAAAGCATTGGTGTATCACTTTCACCATAAATGGAAGCAAACGCCCAAATTTCATGCAAACAAAAAACACAATCGTCTCTCATCCATCAAACACGGAAACGAAAGGCAGCATTCTCAGAATTAAAAAAAAAAAAGGTGAAAATAAAATAGCTTTAAAAAAAGAAAGGAAGCAATCAACAAAAACTAAATCTTCAATATAAAGCAGTAATCACTAATCACACCTAAAACCCTCCAAGGAGCCCCATCCACTTCTATATTGCTGCCAACCTTGATGTCATTACTCGAGAAGGCATAAATTCCTGAATCCGAAACAGAAATCGATAAGCTGAAAGGTTTAAACCCTCGCAAGATATAAAATAATTCGAGGAACTCACCAGGAAACCTAGAACGCAGAGACATTCCCGGCAGAACCCGAAAGCTTGCCTGGGAACAAGATGGCATCGAAGATGCGAGCAGAGATGAGCGGAGGAGGCGAGTGTTCGCAGAGACGTGGAGGGAAACGATTCCCGCCATTTTCAGTTGGTTCGTCTCGCCTCTGCAGCTGTGTAGATTATTGTCAGCGGTGGTCGGTTTTATCCAAAGCTTAAATGGACATTTTCCACTGTAAAACCTTGTTCCGAAGAACAATCAAGGGTATTTTGAGATAAAGGGAGATTTACATTCAACCACACAATTTTTATGTATTTTTATATTTAACCCCCAAAATTGGACATTTGCACTTACAACACCTGCTGCAAAAACCCATCTAAGTACTTGTCTGTTCCAATTTAAAAAAGAAAGATTTTTAAGTAATGTTAAAGATTCAAGTTTTATATATGTCACTATTAGACTTGAGGTGTTAGATATGTAAATACATAAAAATAGTGTGTCATGCCTATAAATGCCCCCATTAGCAAAACAATAAACAGCTACGTATTACATTCCATTCGAGCCAAGTCTTAACTAATAATCCATAATTTCTTGTCAACATAACATGTTATTGAAGTGTAATACAAAAACAAGGGCATACATTAGGTAATTCCTTTATGAATAGCTTTAATATGTATATAAAGAAAACCCAAAAAAATGGCTATTTCAATTAAAAACAATAAATTATTACAATACTGCCCATTTGAATTACTGGAAACATGTAATAAAACAAAAAAACAAAACAATACTTTTCATGCTAAACCCATATTATTCTTCTCGGGGTATACATGAGCAGATAGGCTTTACATAGCTAAAACATTATGTATCACATTAAATTATGATTTTAGAAGCTACAAAAATAAATCAAAAAATAAAGAAAAAACGAAGCTATAATATAAATAATCTAGAACCCCTCCACACCAGGCCAACGAGGTAAAGGAGAAGGCAACTTCCTGCCGGAACTCAGCCTATATTCCTCCGAAGTGAGAGTGGAGGCACAAGATGCTGGAGGCACAGATATTGTAACTGAGATTCTGGGCGAAATCAATGGCCGATTCATCGAAGATGGCGGAGACGGCGAAGAATACATTGCCGGTGCCGGAACTACGAGACCATTGAGGCTGGTGGACTTCGACATCTGCTTTCTTACTACCATCGATGGCTCTCGAAGCGGGTAACTGCTAGGGCACTTCATATCTTGGACATTAGTGAGGGCTTCAACAATGGTTCTCATGGTAGGTCTCTCCGATGGATCTTTCTGAAGGCATTTGACGACAATGTCGGCTACAGTTCGAGCAGCTTTTGGCGGGCACCGACCTTTGATCCGAGGGTCGATGATGAGGGATAGACGGCAATCGTCGGCAAGGAAAGGCTTGCTCCACTTGACGATATTTCTCTCTTCTTTCGGGTGGCGAGAATCCAGATTCTTCTTCCCGGTGAGCAGTTCGAGCAGGACGATGCCGAAACTCCATACGTTGCTCTTGGGGGTGAGCAACCCTTTCTCTAGAGTTTCCACGGATAGGTTTGCACTGGCCTGGAAGAAAAGCATTCGTTATTAGAGTTAAGCTGATTGAAATATCATTGTGTGAAACTGCAACGCATATGTTATTTGACGTTATAACAAGGGTTCGTCATAATTATAGAGCAGCTAAATTATTTTTGAAAGCTGGTTTACATCACCTACCACTGAGGTATTCACAATGTCTGGCTCTGGATTGTAGTTCATAACTCCATACCCTGATAGCTTTGCACTAAAATCCTTGTCAACTTGTATATTTGCAGTTGAGAACTCATGAAACATAGCCTGCAAACAATGAAGCATAAAGCAACCTATGAGAAAAAGATTGATCAAGTACAACAGCCATCCAAAACATGTAAGTATACAATGAAAGAATGACAATATATATTGGACCAACAAGTCAAGCACAGGGATGAAACACTAGACTAAAATTAAATATGAAGGTACAAAGCATTTTGGTCCAAGCAGTTCAAACCACGAAAGAGACAGGCTTAAAATTTTTTTATCCTTAAGGAAACCCCATGTTCTAGCTTAAAAATCACTTTTTTAATAGTTAATTCATGATTAATTTCTTAATCAAATTATGTCTGTTAATGCAACCATCCCAGTGAATAAAACCAATTTAACAAACATCACAACAGTTCCTACTAAGTTGTTCGATTAATAAAAACCAACTTAACCAACATCTTGGCAGTAATTCAACTTTTAACTTAAAAGTATATAGATTCATCAGAAGCTCAAAGCCACTTTAAATCATTAATAAAAGAGTTGTGTAGCTCAAAAAGCTTCTTTAACCATAAAACAAAACTAGTTTAAAAAACAAGAGGAGGTAGTTTGCAATTAACTTGACTGAAATAAAACAATTGCAGTGTAAAAAAGGAGTATCACCTGGAAAGGCCCTTCTTCGTGCAAGAAAGCAAGACCACGTGCAGCACAAATGGCCAGCTTCATCCGTCCAGGCCAGTCAATTGTTGGCCCATCGGATCTCCCATAGAGCAGCCGGTCTAAACTTCCATGGCAGAGCCTCTCATAGACTAACATTCTTTGATCAGAACCCTCACGTGCATGGAAACCAATCAACTTGCAAAGTTGGGGATGCTGTAGCGATGCTATGGAGTTCAGTGCACTGATAAAATCTTTCAAATTCTGCCATTAGCAAGTAAATCTCAGTTAGAAATTAGATAAAAGTTTACAAAAAAGAAATTTTTGAAAAAGTATAACTAAACATAGAAATCATATAATAACGCATGAGGATAAGTGCACATAACATTTAAATGAATGATAAAGCTTCACTGAAACCAAAAATATACAAACAAAAAAGTAAGCCACCACAAGAATCGGAATCAAACAAGTCATCAGGTTCTGCAAAAATTACATAAATTTTTATAAAACTATATATGAGCATTACCTGAGAAGATGGCATTAATCGAGTGACTGTAGTCTCAAGCTTCTTCAATCCCACCGAATCATCTCCAAATGTTGCCTTGTAAACAGTTGATGACATGCCTTCAGAAACACACCTATCAGCTGAAAAATGCTGGCATGCAGCAGCAATCTCATCATAGGTGAAGTTCCGAAGGCCGCCTCCCCCTAATGGAGGCAGAGGCAGGGGACCAGAGTTTGGAACAGGGCCACCATTCTTGCTCGATTTGAAGCTTTCAATATTCTTCAACACAGAATTACCCTTTGGAGATGGCAATGGGAGAGGAAGAGCCTTCATTTCTTCTTGATCATCAAATTCAATAGAAGAGGAAACATACTGATCAGCAACAATTAAACTTGAAGGTGCAGATAGTGCCCGGGCTCTATTATTTGTTGCTCGAGTGGATAACTGAACTTGTTTTGTCAGATTCCTAAAACTCGGCGGAGCGGATTGAAGACACGGTCTACAAGTTTCGGGGTCAGGAAGTGCAGTGCTGATGTTTTCTGAAACAGAAACTGGCTTCTTGTACAAAGAATACTGCCTTTTCTTCATCTTGCTTCTCATTATGGTAAAGCAGCCCATCCTGCTGGCACCAGAAATGAGTTTGACCTGACAGTACATAAACAAAGAGTTACAGCCACAGTTAAAACTACATCAAATGATAGATAGTAAATATAGATTAAGACTTCATCAAATATGTTGTGGGAAAAACACTTTCTTTCCTCGATCTTGGTAAGAGAACAAACCGCAAATCACAACAAAGAATATGCAAACACAAGAGCACAAGCAAACAAGAGGATTTACGTGGTTCGGTCTTTTTGATCTACGTCCACGGGAGGGAATCGAAATAATCCACTAAGACAGAAACAAGAGTACTTAGCTTTACATAGATGAGCCCTCAATCTTCCATGGCCTCCCTTCACATCCAAGGCCTCCAAGATGCTCTCCTCACCCTTAACAAGTCAGCCACACTCCTTGAGTTCTTTTCACTCTTACAAAATCCACACTAAAGCCTCCCTCCTCTCATCTATTTATAGTAGATTAGATTACATTATGATATTCTATAAATAGATGAGGTGTAACCTTCAGAGATCGCATGGACTTCACATAGTCCACCCTTTAGAGTCCTCCATCGCATGGTCTCCACATGTCCTTCCACATGTCCTCTTCTAGGGTCTTCCATAATGAGGTGTCACCTTTCTAAAGTCAACAATGGAGACTTAAAGTAAGTAGAAATTTACAAGAGTGCCACTTACCTTAGTGACTAATTGGGGGTCAAAACAACAAATCTCCACCTTGACCCTCAATTATGCCTGGAGTAGTGATTCCTCCACGTGGCCCCGAGAGGCCCTCGCCAGGTGGAAAAATTCACTAAGTCCGGACAGGTGTCCGAACTTAGCTATGGGCGGCGCCTTGGTGAGCATATCGGCGGGGTTCTCTTCGGTTGGTATCTTCTACCAGCTATCGAGCCTTTAGCGACGACGTCCCTTACGAAATGAAGCTTCACATCTATGTGCTTGGATCTTTCATGAAATACTCGATTCTCGGTTAGGTGGATGGTGCTTTGGTTGTCGCAAAACACGGTTATCACCTTTTGATGTATCCCGAAGCTCTTCGACCATGCCCTTTAGCCACATAGCTTCCTTTATTGCTTCGATCGCAGCGATGTATTCGGCCTCCGTTGTTGAGAGGGCCACAAGCGATTGGAGGTTAGACTTCCAACCGACGCATGATCGAGAGACGGTGAAGATGAATCCGATCGGTGACTTCGCGGTGTCAATGCTTCCTGCGTAATCGGAATCTACGTAACCGACTATTTTTTCTTCTTTGTCTTCTCGCCTTTTGAAGAGTAGCCCCAAATCAGTGGTGCCTCTTAAGTATCTCAGGATCCATTTTAGTGTTTCCCAGTGAGCTTGTCCTGGGCTTGCCATGAACCTGCTTACAATGCTGACGGCGTAGGCTAAATCGGGTCTGCTACAAACCATACCATACATGATGCTACCAACCCCACCTGGCGTAGGGACACCCTCCATGTACCTTTTCTCCTCTTCGATCTCCGGTGCTCGAGAGTTCGATAGTCCGAAGTGTTGGCCGATAGATGTTGCAACCTCGCTTAGCCTCGTGCATGTTGAACCTTGTTAGAACCTTCGAATATATGACTTTTGAGACAAGAATAAGCTACCCTTTTCTTGTCTCTCGGTAATCTCCATACCTAGGATCTTTGTAGCCGGTCCTAGGTCCTTCATGTCAAATTCGAATCGAGCATACCTTTGATCTTCCGGACTTCCTCCTTGCTCCTGCCGGCTACTAACATATCATCCACATAAAGGAGTAAGTACGTACCGATTTCACCGTCTTGCCACTTCATGTACACACGATTGTCGTAGTCGCTTCGACAAAATCGATCTTTAGCATGAAATCATCAAATCGTTTGTACCATTGTCTTGGGCTTTGTTTCGGACCATACAATGCCTTCTTCAATAAGCAAACTTTGTCATTTGTCTCGGGTGTGTTGTACCCATCCGGCTGGTCCATGTAGATGGTTTCTTCAAGCTCTCCATGCGAGAACGCAGTCTTAACATCTAGCCGTTCTAATTCCAAGTTGAATTGAACTGCTAGTGCTAAGACTATCCTAATTGAGCGAAGTGCTTCACCACGGGTGAGAAGATTTCATTGAAGTCGATTCCTTCAACTCGTGTGAATCCCTTTGCAACGAGTCCGACTTTGTACCCGATCCTCTCGCACTGCGGCATGCCTTCCTTCTTCTTAAAGGTCCACTTGCAACCGACTACGAGTTTGTTCGTTGGTCGATCCACAAGTTCCCAGGCTTTGTTCTTCATCAGAGAAGCCATTTCCTCATCCATTGCCTCTTCCCACTGGTGTCTTTCCTTGTTCTTCAGGGCTTCCTTGTAGGCTGCTTGGTTACGCTTCTTCTATCACTTCGAGCAACACTCGGAAGCAAAGGAGATCATATCCGCATGGCCATATCTCTCCGGCGGTCCGATAGTTCTCCTTTGTCCGTCCCTTACCAAGTCGTAGTCGTCGGATCTTCTTTCACGGTTCGATCACTTGCTGGTCTTCTGCCACTTCATCTTGATCATTCACGGTTGTCCTTTGATCGGTCGAAGTTTGTTGCAGCTCCACCTCGATTGACGAATCCTCCTTAGTGACACTCGTCCCCGGTAACATAGCTTTGCGGATTCCCATTTTGGACTCATCGAATGTCACATCCCTACTCGATGATGCATTTTTGTTGATCTAGGCACCAAAGTTTGTAACCTTTGGTTCCGAGTGGGTATCCGATGAAGATGCACTTCAAGGCCCTCGCTTCCGGCTTATCTCGTCTAACGCGAGCGTATGCAATACATCCAAAAACTTTAAGATTATCATAGTTATCCGGTTTTCCGTACCACATCTCCAAAGGAGTCTTCGAATCAACGGTCGTCGATGGGCATCCGTTGATAAGGTAGCGAGCGGTCGACACGGCTTCGCCCCGAAACTTTTGGGTAGACACGCATTTAACGAGCATGCACCGCACTCTCTCTAGGAGAGTCCCGTTCATCCTCTCGCCTAGGCGGTTCGTTGAGGAGTGTTCCAGGATCGTCTTGTGCCTCGTGATGCCATTCCTCCTGCATAGCTCCTCAAACTGATCTGAGCAGTATTCCAAGCCATTGTCGGTTCTCAAGTGCTTCAGCTTTGCTCCCATCTTGTTTTCGGTGAGAGTTAACCAGTCCCTGAATCGTTGAAAAGCTTCATCTTTTATTTTTAGGATAAAGACCCATACCTTCCTGGTGTAGTCATCGATGATAGACATGAAGTACCTTCCTCCTCCATGAGTCTGAGTTCTAGTCGGGCCCCATAGATCACTGTTTACATAATTAAAAGGTTTCTTTGATGTATGTATTCGAGAGAACTTCACCCTGGTGGCCTTCCCAATACACATTGTTCACGGAATTCCGGCTTGCCGACCCGATCTCCGCATAGCCGGGTTACGCTTGGACAATTCCCGTAAGCCCCTTTCACTTACATGCCCCAGCCTCATGTGCCATAGTCTGGATCTGTCAGGATCTGATTGAACTGCATTTGAGAAGTTCCCGATCACAGTTCTTCGAATTAGGGAGTATAACCCATTCTTTCTGACTCCTTTCATGACTATGAGAGAGCCCTTAGCTACTCTGATACAGCTATTCTCTCGCCTTGAATGAGTATCCATTCGACTCCGGCGTCCCTAAAGAAATTAAATTTCTTTTAAGTTCGGGACGTACCGACATCTTCGCGATGATCCGTTCGGCTCCATCGAACATCTTTATTCCGATCGTCCCGTCGCCGATCACCTCACGAGCTTTATTGTCGCCAAGTAGAACGGATCCACCATTTGCCGCAGTTGTAGTGTCTCGAACCGGCCTTTGTGAGGACACATGTGGAAGGAGCACCCGAGTCGAGGATCCACTCCTTGCTAGATTCGGATTCTGCGATCACCGGAGCTTCGAACTCGAATCATAGCCGTCCGAGACTATGCTTGCTTCTCCGGAATCTTTAGGCTTCTCCGAAAGCCTTTCTTTCTATCCGGACAGATCCTTCTTAAAATGACCTTCCTTGTGGCAATGGTAGCACTTGTAGGATCTCTTAGAAGACCGACCTCTAACGTTTCTTCCGGACCTCGATCTCGCTCCGGTCACTTTTATAACCTTTATCGCTCGATCTTCCTCTAACCATCGACTCGTCTCCACTGGTTTCCTCCTTCATGTCGTGCTTCTTCCGAAGTTCTTTGGCTCGATTAATGATCGAACCTCTTCCGGAGTAATCGTTTGCGCCCTTCCATAGAGCATCGCATCCTCGAACCGCTCGTAGCTCTTAGGAATAGAGTTTAGCAACAGCGGCGCCTTGTCCTCGTCATCCATCTTGACGTCGATGTTCTCGAGATCATCTATGATCTTGTTGAACTCGTCTATCCGCTCCGAGACCAATTTGTCTTCGTGCATTTTGAAAGAGTATAGACGTTGTTTCGAAATAAGCTATTAGCCGGGGACTTAGTCGGGTAGAGTACCTCGAGTTTGGCCCAAAGCGCTCGAGCCGTTGTCTCCTTCGACACCTCCTCGGAACCTTGTCGCCCAAGCTCAAGATTATCAAACTATGAGCTTTCTCCAGCATGCCAATCTTCTCTTTCTCGTCATGTCGGCCGGCAGCTGCCGTCGGCCCTCTGCAAGGCTTCGCGACACCTCGCCGAACCAGTAGGACTCTCATCTTTACTCTCCACAGGCCGAAGTCGTTCTTTCCCGTGAATTTCTCGATGTCGAATTTGGTGGAACCCATTGTCCCCGACAAACACCTCTTCTTGCTGCGATTTCTTGGGTGCGATTCCTCCGACCAAGATGTGTCGAGATTTTCCTATAGACGGCGCCAATTGTTGTGGGAAAAACACTTTCTTTCTCGATCTTGGTAAGAGAACAAACCGCAAATCACAACAAAGAATATGCAAACACAAGAGCACAAGCAAACAAGAGGATTTACGTGGTTCGGTCTTTTGACCTACGTCCACGGAGGGAATCGAAATAATCCACTAAGACAAGAAACAAGAGTACTTAGCTTTACATAGATGAGCCCTCATCTTCCATGGCCTCCCTTCACATCCAAGGCCTCCAAGATGCTCTCCTCACCCTTAACAAGCTAGCCCACACTCCTCGAGTTCTTTTTCACTCTTACAAAACCCACACTAAAGCCTCCCTCCTCTCATCTATTTATAGTGGATTAGATTACATTATGATATTCTATAAATAGATGAGGTGTAACCTTCAAGGATCGCATGTGCCACACGTCCACTCTTTACAGTCCTCCATCGCATGGTCTGCATACGTCCTTTCACATGTCTTCCTTCCACAAGACGTGCCTCCACATGTCCTTCCACATGTCCTCTTCTAGGGTCTTCCATAATGAGGTGTCACCTTTCTAAAGTCAACAATGGAGACTTAAAGTAAGTAGAAATTTACAAGAGTGCCACTTACCTTAGTGACTAATTGGGGGTCAAAACAACAAAATAGATTATATTAAAGAAGCGCTAATGGGAGAGTATCACAGATAAACATAGAAATCATCATGAAGAATTTGAGAATGATATGCCAGCAAGCATAATGACTCCAATCAGCTTGAGATGTATCACATTAACAACTTAAATTTCAACCTTCAAACAAGTGATATCATAGCATTTATTGGGCTGGTCTGCTTAAATGACTCCCATAATTGATAATACCTCATTAGTTCTAGACCAATTTGTAAGATTAAAAAAATCATAGTAGGGAATACAGAACAGGAATACATTATCCACTTCTGTGATTTTTTGAGTCCGCAGCAGTTGTTTATCAATATAGTTAGACAAATATTGTGAAAAAACATAATTTTTTGAAAACTATTGTGGGTATTGTACTTAGTTTCATCTAAAAAAATTAAAATAATAGCTTTCTTACAACTAGCACATTACAATGGTGGCTTTCTAAAAAACAAAGAGATAAACTTTTGGGGCCGTTTGGTATCAATTTTAGTTTTAAGTATTTTATTTTTTTATTTTGGTTTTGTTTTGCTTGTGTTTTTATTTAAAATGAAACATATTTAATATTACAGGGATAATTATATAGACATCACCCGAAACATTGTTATTTACAAAATGTAGCACTCGTGTGATATTTTTGAATTATGTTATTTACAAAATCAAACTGATGTATTTAAGTGTGCCACAATCAGACCTTTGAGAATTTGGTAAAAATGAAAAATATGAGTTGGGGTTTTAGTATGAATTTTGATATTTGAGTGAGAATTTGAAAAATGGATGAAAGCGGGTGCTAGATTTATAAATAGCAATGTTTCGGGTACTATGTATGTAATTCTCTATTATTGACTTGTTCTTGAAAACACTCAAGATAATAAATTAATTTATTTTTTAAAATAAAAAATAAAAATGCACTAAAAAACATAATTTTAAAATAAAAGTAAAAATAAAAATTAAAAAAAAAGCAAAAATAAATAAATAAATAAAATAAAACTGATCCCAATTAAGCCCTTAATAAATATGATCAACCAACACAGATGAAAATATTTTATTTTCCTCACTTTCTAAAAACTATATAACCATTAAAGCAGGCAAATCAGCAGTTATAAGATGCAAAACATCTAAACTAAGTAAATATCTATAGCTTCAGATCAAACCCAGCTTACAAAGTACAATAGATATTACCTAATTACTCCTATTTATAGTTATCAAGCTTGACAGAACCAAACACAAAGCTAATTCTTCCATTATTCGATAGTTACCTATCAGCAGAAGTTGTTGATTTAGTTTTTGAATAAGAAGAAGGCAAACTCCACCGACCGATGCATTTAAACTGCACTACCATCCAATTAAAGGAATTCGAGCATCCAAGATTCAATTAAATATGCTGCAAATCAATCATGAAATTTCTTTCCCGATCTCAATCACCTCCGAAAAGCTTGCACAGAGCTTTCGAAGTAAAATTATAAAACCTAAATATCCCAGATTCATCAATCCAACAAGTTTAAGCAATCGCAGAAGCACGAAACCTAAATCCCCAAACTTCACCAAACGACTACTGATCCTAAGTCCCACAATGCAACAATCAAACCATGCGAATTCGAACTCAATCGCCACCTAAATTATAAAAAATAAAAAAAAAAATGGTAAACTCACCTGAGGAGAAGCTCTCCGAGTTCGCCAATCCGAATCCAATGCAGAGAAAAGACTTCCTTCTTTTTCGCTGTAGGTGAGACCGGGAAAGGAGAAATAGCAGAATAAAAGAGGAACGACGAGAAACCGAAATTAAAAGAAAATGGAAAGAAGTAAAGAATAAGAAAAATCAAAGGTAGGAAAAAGTGTGAGACAGAAGAAAAAGCAGGAAGATGATGGTGACACATAGGCTTTGGTCAAACCGGAGATGTTGCGAAAACAACAACGCCGACTACCTTTTAAAAATTCTAAAAATGGCGCCTTCCCAAACTGCCCTTGTTGTCAGCTAAAATGCCGCTTGGGCTCATGCCCCATATTTTTTTCTCTAATATTTGTATAAGAACACTCATCTTATCAAATTATAAAATTTCATATTTATTAATCCCAATAATTTTAATTTTTAATCTAATTATTCTTTCTGTGTTATAATAATATTAAATCTTTATCTTATTAAGTGAGGTCGGTTATATGAATCCATTTTTTATATAATATTTAATGGTGAATTAATTCTAAAAGAATGTAAAATTATTTTAAAAAAAAATGATAACTATTTTAAATTTAATTTTATGATATTTATAGTGCTTAATTTTATTGTTATTATTCTATAAAATATTAATAAAATGTAATAAATAATAAATTTAAATTTATGAAAAATAATTAAGAAGTTTAAAATAATCTATATGAAGATTTAAACTTATGGATAATAAGTAATATAAGGAAATAAATTTGATAATATCTTAATAGTTTGTATACGATTTTAAAATTGAGAACATTTAATGCCAATAACTAATATGTAATTATCACTATTTTTTCAAAGCTGAATGGCGATATCCGTAAATAAAAGGAAGGAGGAGGGCATTAGAAATATGATAGGAATAAATTAGGAGCCGGCCGTTGATAGCGATAGGTTGGTCAAAGCGGGGAAAGCTGAGCTTTCGAGGCGTTCTGTGGGTGCAGTTACGTAGGTAGGAGATAAAATTTTGACCGCGAATTGACCGTTAGATCTTGTTCGCAATAGTATTAGCGGTTCAGATTCTTCTGAAGCAGGTCAAAGGTAAACGAACCTCACGTTGGAGGGATGCACACCGCACACTGAGCAGCCCGTTGCGGGTCGCACCTGGCTTATCAAATCAAACAAAATTTCTGAAGGAAGCATTTATATTTTAAAAATAACACTCGATATCGATATATTTAAACATCTAACGCCAAAATGTTAATTTTCATATTAATATCGTCCATATGTTGAAAATCACATAAAAATGCAATTGTCAATACAGTGATCATTTATTATTTATATTGAAGAAAGATCCAACACATATATAAATAAATGGAAAAATGACACATTATTTTTTTACGTGAAAAATTAAAAAAAAAAAAATCACGAGATCAAGCCTAGTTAAAACAACCCACTATACGATTGTTAGCATATAGTTCCACTAATCTCATGAATTCAAAAAGCTGAAATCATAAAATTGATAATCACAATCGTGCAATAGTAGTTTAGCTATAATAATCAGTTATTAGCTCTGATAAAAATAATTAGCCACAAATATTATAATTGATTACTACCAAGGCAATAGTTGACATAAAGGTTATAATCAGTCGCTGCAATGGCAGAAGTTGGTCGTATAGACTATAATGGAATTTGTAACAGTTGTAGTTTGCCACAAAAAATTGTAATTAGTTGTTGCAGTAATTGGTCATAGAAATTATAGTTAGTGGTTGCAATAGCAACAGTTGGCAACAAAGGCCGCAATTGGAAAATATAACAGAAGTGGTTTATCACAAATATCATAATTGGTTGTTATAAAGGCATTAGTTGGCCACAAAAGTTGTAATTGGACTACAACAGTCACAAACAGTGGTTATCAGAGGTTATTGGTAAGTAATAGCAGGTTGTGACGGCCGGCGGTGGTCTCTGGTGGTTGACAGACAATGGTTAAAGATGTTCAGTGACTACAGAGGTTATTGATTATTCGTCAGGTCTTTAATAAAAGTGTTAAACACAACAGCCAAATTTGTAACACAATAATTGCAACCGGGGGTTTTACGTGGCCAGTGGCTGGCGATGCACGTAGTGACGACCGGCTGGCAATGACAGGTTGTGATGGTTGTCAGTGGTTGACGATTATCGACAGGTGATGTTCGATGACGGTTAGCAACTGGGATTTGGTGGTCATTTGTTGCTTCTTCAATGTGGGGGTTAGATATAAATATATATATATATATATATATATATATATATATATATATATATATATATATATATATATATATATATATATATATATAAATATATATATAAAATATTTATTTGTAATACAATAGTTAGGAATAGAGGTCATCGACGATAGATAGTTGACAGCTGCAGATGATTACGACTAATGGGGATCGACGATGACCGACGAGCAGTGGTCGGAAGTTATGAAAGCTGGTGGTTAGGAATTTAATACGGGCGTTAGATGCAATAACTATATTTGGAATACAAAGGTTGTAAACAGAGGTCACCAGTAGCACCAAGAAATGACGACTGGTGGCGATAAACAGTGGTCGATAGGCAATAATCGATAGTGGTCATCGACTATGAAGATTTGTGGCTATCATAGAATATTTCTCCATAATAGGCTTTCAAATTCCTCATCTTCTTCCCCTTTTCCCTCGAGTGAAGAGAGAGACTATTTATAGAATTTTGAGGAAGGATATTTTGATCTTTTAGCACATAATACTATAATCATCGATCGTATGATCCTTGTTGATCTCCCTTGAACATAGATGGGTTATTAATGATTTGTTTGTCTTAATAACTTCAAAAATTTAACGAGTTTATGCTCATTGGACTCTCGTTGAGACATTCGATTTTCTTATAAATATGTCAAATTTGGAGTCTATTTGACTAGTTAATTAACAAAAGAAAACTTTGATGTGTGTAAAATATGGAACATATTTTCATATATTTTTCTACAATATTTTCACAATTTGTATATTTATGTTTTCCAGGTGTTTTTTATTCTATTTAAAGGATGCAAGGCTTAAAGGCTTAAAATGAGCTCATTTGCACCGCAAAAATGAAGGTTGGTGTAGCTACACCACTTTTTTGCGCGTATATATGCCACTGTCAGCATAGCTAAGTCCAATATTGGCATATACCCGCTTTCTTCAAGGCCCCCTCAAATCTAGTAATTAGCACTTGATACTAAATAGCAGACGTACAGGCGTCTAACACTAGGCACCTAAAAGTCATTTATTGGTCACTAGGCGTCACGACAAGCGCATAGACAGGCGCATAGGTGCTAGCTTTGGGTTGCCTAGGCACCTCCTCCAACAATGGCACCACTTCTTCCGGCACTATGATGTTGCCTCGAGATCCATGAGTGCTTCCTTACAGAGTAAGCAACACTTTGACACTCCAAAGTGAAACCCCGATGGCAACAGACCAACTTAGTGGAGTTATAATGGCTATATTTTGGTCGCAATCCATGGCTTTAATCGATGGCTACAAAAATTGTAATTTTGAAGTAACAGTGGCTTCACTCTTCCATCATGTCTTGGCGGCCCTCGGAGTGACACTAAGGGAAGAATACAATCTATCAGAGGGAGTCGACAGAGATCACTTGCAAGTCGACCACATTCTTCATTGAAGGAATTTTAAGAGAGTTTAAGAGGTTGTGAGAGTTATATCAAGGGAGAACAATTGTGAGTTTATTGTGATTTAAAGGATGAAAAAATCATAGATTGATTTCTATGTTCTTATAATTGAGGAAGAAATCGATGAGATCGTTCTGATTTGTGTTTACTTTAAATTTGTAATGGAATTTTTTGTTTTGCTCATCTTTATGCATATGACTTAGATTTATTTCCAGCTGAAATGGATTTTATGAAAGTTAGAATCTACCTTGTTATGTGAATATATAAATTGGATATCATAATCGATGTGTTAACCTTTTGACCTTAATTTACTTCTAAATTCTTCACTTATGAAGTTAAAATTGGTTGTGATTTAGTACAGCGGAAATATTTTAGTGGAATAATTAAGTTAACCTATACTGTTTTATGAAAATAGGAATATTATTGTTAGGATGGTACAACCATATAAGAAAATTTACAAAGACTAGGGTTTTTGCAAGCTTATGGGCTAACTATAATAGGAATCTCCAACTCTCTTGTGACAACGTGATGAGCTAAGAAAAATCGTTGTTTTTTATTGTCAATTTCAGTTGTGTCGATTAAATAGATTTGATTTACATAAGATCAATTTAGGAGAGTCTTTCATTTATTTGTTCAATCTCAAAACTAGTTATATGATTTACTTTATGTAAAAAATAAGAATAATAATAAAATTAAGATTATAGACTGTAAAAACATATAACTTCAAACCTTTAAATTAAACTCAAAATCACTATATTAAAACTCTTCTAAGCTTTGGAAGTTCACTCGTTCTTTATTGGATCGATACACGGACTCAGTTATGTATACTACTTGTACAATATGTATACTTGTAAAATTCGTTAGTGTTTCATAGCATTTGGTTCGTATCAGACCTTTAATTGTGCTTCAATGGCTTAATTTAGGTTTGATTGGACATGAATCGAACTAATTTTGGTATCATTAAGTTCGTATAGTCGAGATGGTTAATATCACCATAAACTTGCTTAAATCGAGGTTTTGATGATCATGAATTTGAATTATGACTTTTATTGCTAAGAAAATGCATCGAGATTTATGTTAGATGACACAAATTTATTGATAACACATCAATTTCTATTTTATACTTTTAAATAGTGAAATACACAAGTTCACACAGAAGCAAAATGATCTGTGTGTGCGTACACACATGTATAAAAAAGATGTATGCACTGATCTTAAAGAGATTTAACGATCCAGATGAGAAGAGTACTATTAAGGCAGACCCGTAATAAGAAGATCATGGGGGCCACATGACCGAATGAGCAAAGCCAAGCAACCAAAAACATAATAAGCCACGAGGTGAATAAGAAAACCACCGAATGATTTAAGCACGAGCCATCAGACCAAAAATGAGATGAAAAAGCATTTGAGTTACTCGTTACAGGAAAGTCGAGTTGATGGGATACCCTACCCTCTAGTAGAGTCGTTCCAATGAAAGGTCCAGTTCCCTAAAGTATCTATAACCATCCTGTGGAGACTATATAGGCTCCTCATAGGGCATCAAGGATAGTCAACTAGGTTAAATCAGTCGCCTGGACCACACCGATAAAGCTTACCTGATCGAGCTAACCCTATCGACGCAAACTCAACTAAGCTTAGCCAACCGATCCAAAAAACAGCTAGACGTCAAACCCAGACATGTAAAATATCATAAATAACCTAATAGAGACCTTTCACTAATAGAGGCAAAAATGTAATATCAATACTATACATTTTCCTCTATAAATAGGAGAAACATTCTATTAAGGGAACACGAGTCATGAGTGTTCATCACACTCACTCAGTCACTCTCTATCTCACTTTCTTGTGCAATATATTCTTTGGATGTCATTCTGGATGATTCTCAAATCAATGTGATCCAATTCCGTAGTGTGGGTTTGATTCAAATTCGATTGAAGCCCTATTAAAGTTTAAGGGTATTTACATCATTCCCAACACCTCGATATATGCAGCTTACGAATATAATCTGTGATTTATAGGATCTAAGTGCATATAATATTTACATTCCAAAAATAAGGTCTGATTCAGAAGGCCTATTTACATGCGGTCTTTCTTGTTAGCTTAGGAAAATCACTTTATGATGTACATATATATAATGGATTTTTGCATGTGATATTAAAAAATCAAGAATATTTAAACTCATATAATTAAAGTAAAATTATTAGCAATCTAGAATTCACTCAAATACATAAGTAAAACTAATACAAAAGAGTTAAAATAGTGGCCACTATGAAGCAATTCTTCCTGCATACCAATTCGTAGTTTTGTAGCCTGCATTGTTTTTCTTATTCAATTTTCGTTATTTTGAATTGAATTCAAATTAATTAAAATCAATTTAAAACTAATTTCTGATTTTGAATTTGACTGAAATTATTTGAGTGAAGTTTATGCGCCGAAAGTGATGATCTCTTAAATAAAATTTGACTACAAGTTTGAACAATCATCAATATTCTACCATAAATTTCTAATTGAGACCAATCAAATTTCATATTGTTGGATTTAGGGTTATCTTTTGTGAACAAGCCTCGAGAATTAGAGTCGAGGAAAGAAAGAATAAAATGAACCAAGAATTACTGTGGAGAGAACCAGGGGAGTCCCAATGTCCCGCCTCATTTTGGTCATTTTTTTGCACTTATTTACAAGAATGTATTTTGTATAATTACAGAAAGAAGTGAAGAGTTGTGGAAACCAATCTTAATGTAATTAATGTTGTGATTAATTTTATGGATTTCATTTCATATCTATATTACAATTTGAATTTTGATATGACGGTAATTGGTTGATTGATTCGCTAGAATGCGGTTGACTGGGGCGATTGATTGGGTGGCGATCATGCTTTTTGTTTGGTCGACTGAGGCGTTCGGTCGAATCATGATCTAGTCTGTCGTGGTAAAAGCAGGCACGATCAGAGGGTTTCTACCCGCACTTCAGTTGGTCGGTTGGTCGACAGATGAGTCGATTAGTTATGTTGGGCGAAACTATTGCTCACTTATCGCTTTGGCTCAATTCCTATGGGGCCTACATCTCGTTCACCTAGTCGGCTCATCGCCTCAGCCGGATACCCCTATTTGCAAGGAATTAAGCAGAACTTGTCGCTGCCTGTGTTAGATATCCGATGATACTCGCTGCTAGTATGGTTACGCCTCGTCTTTGATGGATTTTGTCATTATCAGGTAAGGCCGTAAGGGATTATCTCCAGAGCTTTCACCTGTCACAGGTTTAAAGATGTGGTTTCACTTGTTTGACAGTGACTTATCGATTTATTGTTTACCCTTGGGAGAAGCTTTTTATATTTGATCGTTCGTTCTCTTTGTGATTCTTGTAGGTAGCCCTAGTGTATACACATATATATTGCAAACGTTTCCCCAACTAACCAATATTTTACCCATCACTTTAAGTATTTATTGTAAAATAATTATTGATAAAACAAAAAACAGTCAAAATTAAAATTGAATTCAGCTAGCGCACTTATGAGGATTAGGTTCACCAAACCTGCTCAAACCCCTATTTCTTGAGCGTGAGCATCTTGATGTCATTAGATTCATTATAATGAAATGATTATCTTTAAATTAAATTTAAATTATCTTAAGGTAGATTTATCCATTATATAATTTTTAATACCATAACTCTGTAGTTTGTTCGATTTATTTGGTCATAAAAATTTATCTCAAATTTTTTGTTAATTAAAAAAAATGGTGTAAAATCACTTTTAGACAAGTAGGAACAAGATTGGTTACATAGCGAACCATAAAATCAATTTCTAGGTGGAGCTCCATGCAAAATTCATATATAGCCAATAATCAAATTTAGGGTGTCATTTCAGAATAATAAATTTTGCTTGAGTCCGACCTAAATTTGACTCAACCCAAAACTTAAATCCAAGTTGATACAAATGTGGCTTGAGTAACCCGATTAGCGCGAGGTATAGGAGCCATTTGAGTCAAATTTAAAATTTTCATATAAAGATCAAGTTATTGGGTTGAATTAGGATCAAATACGTGGCTTTTGAATGTATCTGAATTAACCTCTGCTTGATATCATAGCATTGCTCAGCAAACGGGTGCTCCTCACCAGGCATTGAGGGTCGACAACCCAGCCATATCAGTTGATCAGCATAACCTAACCGATTGAATCAGTCATACTGGCCTGAAGCCAATCTAGATTAGCTGATCGCCACAACAAAGTCTAACTGACATTGACCAACTTAACTGAGTCGAAGCCAAATAAGCTCACTTGACTGAGCTGACGAGCAGTCGAGCCATATACTCATATCTGTAAAATAATTAGAATACTATGTACAACTTCAATAAAGTAGGTGCAAAAATATAATATCATTATATCGTACTCTCTTCCCTATAAATAGAAAGACAATTTCATATACAAATAATTCATAATTTTAGACAAAAAGGATGAGTAAGGTCAACGTGATTTATATAATTTACTATTTGTTATTGTTTACTCTTATCTCTATTTCTCTCTTTTTATCTCTCTCATTTCTTGCACTCTATTCATTAATTTGTGTCCGCGAACAAGCCATGATTCAACAGCCTCCTTGCTGCAGTATAGCATTTTTTGTTTGAGTTTATGATCAATAAGATCTCCATCAAATAAACTTTACTTGATTATATCTATCCATTAAATATATGCATGCACATCTTCCTACTAATAAGAGTTGAATCTTAGATTTGTAAATCTTCTTCGGCTCTTCACAATTGACTGCCCTTTAGCTCTGCATCTTAGTGTTTGTTAGATATGACTCATATACCAGATATGAGACAGATGCTAGAGCGGAATGAAGTGAGCCAGCAGAAGTATTTGTCAAATCAGGAAGAGTTACATTATGTGGGTTGGTGGTGCGGGGTCAACGCTCTCGAGGTACAGTACAGAGCTAATTTTATAATTACATATTGTACGTCAAGACTATATATATATATATTTATATATATAGTATATAATTATTGGTCATAGTTCTTTTAATTGACCAAGTGAACAACGAAATTCATTGAAAATATAATTTATGAATTAGTTGGCCGACGAATTGTAGCAAATACAATTCAATCATTTATTAAAAATATATGAAATATTGATGTTCAAGTCCCACCAAATGTTGAAGTTTAAATATTTTTATATTTTATTTTGTACTGCACGTAACAACCCTTATGAGCAGCTATGAATATAACACGGCGGATTAAGCTTAATCAAATTCGTGAGATACTAGAAGAGAATATACCCTTAAGAATCTGGTCCTAATACACTAAATTAAAAGGGGGGAATTTACATTCATAGCACACATTTCTTATTATGTATTTATGAATCTAACCCCTAAAGTTTCATATTTATCTTAAATTTATGCTAAAAATTATGTGGTATGGATGTAAATTAAACAACTTGGTCTTTAAAGCTCTAATGATTTCTCGCCGCTCTTGGCAATAAATAAGCCTATTCGTACCTCGTGGCTCGTAATCCTGCTTAAGATTTTTTCCATGATTATTACTTAATTAATTAGAAATTATTGGAGATGACTTAATTTTCGCCACCTAATCTGGTAATTAGTACATCTAACATGTAATTGAAGAAGTTTAATTAGTCTGGAAGTCAAACAATGTGCATGTTATTGTGAAATGTTAGGCGTCTTAATATTCACATGTTCAAAATATTACGTCATGCTGTGGCGGTAATTAATAAATTGATATATTTTTTTGAACTTTTTGACCGTTCTTAAGAAATCCATGAGAATATTTAAAAAATAAATACTCTTAAGAGTGGTCAAAAAGTTCTAAAATCATATAAATTTATTTAATATTGTTAAATAAAAACACATACACCAAACTATTTTTATGTATATGTGGGGCAATAAATTCCCACGTATTAACATATCAATCAACCATACTTCAATTTTTATGTTTTTGAGGTAGGGTTGGATGGTATGTATGTTAATACATAGAAAGTATGTGTGATGTTGTCAGAAGATTCACAATGGTAGAGTAATAATTTAACATTTAGTATTGAAAGAAAATCCAACACACACACATATAATAAGAAGTAAACAAGAGGAGACACCTCAATTTTTATATGAAAACTTCTATAATGAGAAAAAAACAATGAGGTGTGACCCAGTTGAAATACTCTGACATGTCGTTGTAATTACATAAGCACGCTCTCATCTCAAATTAAGTAAGATAGAATTACAATGTTGATGTACAAAGACTGTTCAACGATCATAGTTGTAATGAGATGCAAATGTTATAGTTGATTGTTGTGAAGAAAATAGCTCGTCAAGAATGTTGTAGACGTTTATTGTATCGTCGGTTTATCGTAGTGGTCATAGTTGAAAGTTATGGTAGTAGTTTCTCATATAAGTTGTAGGTAGTAGCTTCAAGAGTGTCGGTTGGTCAAAGCAGTTGTAGTACGAAGTTGTGATAGTTTCAATAGGCTACATAGGCCAAAATTGGGAGTTGCATGAGCTGTGAACTGCGTAGGTTCACATAGCCCCATAGCGTGGAGTTATAATAACTTTTGTAGGGAGCGGAGGCCAAAGTTGGGAACAACATGAGTTGTAACCACGTATGTTATAATTTGTCACATATGTCTTAATGGTGAGCTGCACTAATATTTGTAGGGCACAAAGGCTAGAGCGAGTTGCATAAGCTATAAGCCACGAAGGTTGTAGTTGTCATGTAGGTCATAGTGGTGAGTTTCAATAACTTCTGCAGACCACAACGGCTGAATATGGGAGTTACATGAGCTGTGAGCTACATATATCATAGTTGTTCACACAGGATGTATTGGTGAGCTCAAATAATATTCGTAAGTCATAAATTCTAAACTTGGGAGCTACATGAGAAATAGTCACATAGACCGTAGTGGTGGGCTGGGATAACATCAAAATACCACAGTAGCTAGAGTCAGGAGTTGTATGAGTTGTATACCGTGTAGATCATAATTGGTCACATGGGCTTTTGTGGTGATTTGTAATAACATTTGTAGACCATAGAGGCTGGAGTTGAGAGCTGCAATAATTATTGACCACGTAAGTCGTAGTTGGTCACGTGTGTCGTAGTGGTGAGCCGTAATAATGTACGTAGGCCATAGAGGTCAAAGTTTGTAGTTGCATGAGTTTTGGACCATGTGGCTTGTAGTTGGTTGTGTAGGCCTGGTGGTGAGCTGCAATATTGTATGTAGGTCATAGAGGTTAGAGTTAGGAGTTACATAAACTATGGACCATTATGGCCTTAATTTGTTGTGTATGTCATCATGGTGAGCTGCAATAATATCTGTAGAGCACAAAGACCATAGTCGAGAGATGCATGAGTTGTGGATCACATAGGACGTATTTTGCCTCATATACTGCAGTGGGATGCAGTAATAACATCGGTTGGCCACCAAGGATGGAGTAAGGGAAACAATTGCAATGAACCACATCGATCGTAGGATATAGTGGAGAGATTTGAGGAGAGGACATCAGGAGTTTGTAGAAAGTCACTGCATTTAGAGAACAATAACTATAAGTAATTGGTTTGAGGATTTACACTATCTCGCAGTGCGTAGTGCATTGTTACACCATCTTCGGGATGCATAGTTACACCTCTTTCAGGGTGCATAGTTACACCATCTTCAGGGTGTTTCATTGCATTATATTTAGGACACATCATTACATCGTATTAGGGGTACACTGTCTTCGGGGTGTGTTGTCACACCACAACATGTATCCTTACTTCGCTTGGTCCATCGATGACAACAAGGAGGACGGTAAACGGTGTTCAACAAATGGTGATCAACAGTGGTTTATAGCTGCGGAAGCAAGAAGTGTTTGACGAGTCTTCGGTGTTGGAGCGTCGAACCTGTAACATTGTAACACCCAAAGGATCGACACTCTAACACCTTCAAACGGTGTTATTACACTTATTGCTTGGCGTAACCAATTTTGAAACTAGTGTAGCAACTATAGGTGCATGAGTTTGTTGCAACTTGGCATAGTTATGCCTAATTGGATCGATCCTTCAACTTCTCTCTCCTCGAGCACATGAAATAATTACACCATGTAACAATGTGACTGCTCTGCAAGATCAAGAAGAGGTGGATTGTCAGAAGGAGGGTGATTTCGAAGCGAGAGCTTTCTCTTATGAGATCGAGAGGAATGTTTAAAGTGAAGTTTTGTAAGCCTCTGTGCTTGTAGGTAGTTGTTATGAGTGTATTTCTCTATACAATTCATGTTCTCAAAGTTTTTTTTCGTGTGGCTCTGCGATCTTTTCTCGTTCTTGGATTTTTACATGTAAATAGTGACGTGCTTTTATGGAGTTTTTTTTTGTCTTGCTTTTGTTCGAAATTAATTTTCAAATTTCTCAATTTGTTGTGATTTTCTTCAACTACGTCATTTTGATTTCTAATTGATCGAAGCCCTTAGTGTACATTACATTCCAACAAGTGGCATCAAAGAGGGGTATTTGATTTGAGTGGAAGTGGAGGCTGATAAAGTAAGGTACAAGGCAGACAAGTTTAATGGATAAAACATTGTGTTTTAGAGGATACACTTCAAGGATTTGTTGTTTAAAAAAAAATTACCTGCCTTTACAAATAATCACTAAAAAGCCTGAATCGATGCATATGGAGGGATAGGAGGTGTTGGATTGAAAAAGCCTAAGTTTGATCTATCTTTCACTTTCTTTATATGTTACATTCAATTTAATGAATAAAAAAAACTCATGGTGAATCTCATGGCTGCATTGAAAAAGATGTACGGAAATCCTTCCCCTTCAAATAAAGTTTTTCTTTTGTGAAATTTATTCAGTATAAATATGACAAAAATAGTTTAGTGACTAAAATAATTTAAACATTGTAACTATCTAGTTGTGTTATGTGGGGATTAAGTTTGATAATAAGGTTAGGTAACTGCTAATTTTGTCTTCATTTTAATATAGTTGGGATGGTTTGTTCACGATGATGAATAACTCTTCTGAGAATACGAAATTGAACTTCAATAACATCACAAGGTTAGTGTTGAATGAAAAAGTTCACAGAAAAGCGAATGAAGAATCTTCAGATTTTATGTTGAATGTTAAAAATAAGGGAAGAAATCTGGGCGAGTACGTGAAGAAATAGATTCCAAGTCCCAAAGAGAAAAATTCAACTCAGGTTGAGGAAATGACAAAGGAGAATGCTATAACTGTGAAAATAAAGAACAATTCAAGTATTGTAAATAGAAAGATTAGCGGTGGAGGCCAAAACATGTATCTCTCTACAAATGTATCAACTTGAGAAATCCAATGTGACTCCCTTATGCTATTCCTAGTTAGTAGCAAGTCTTTGATATTAGATTCAAGTGTCTCTTTCCACGCATTCACCAACAAGAAAGGGTTTTCTTTGTTTCATTTCAAGCATTTTCTCAGTTTCTTTCTGGTTTATCTGGGATGCTCCGAAAAATTCAATTTAGGATATCTAAGATCGTAAAATTATAATTTTTTTCTATAAAACAATCCTAATCAGAAAAGATTGAGATAATCTAAAATTTAGGATTTAAATTTTCAGGATTTATCAAAATCCGCTTTTACTTTCATACATAGTCTTTGGGTCGATTTTAAAATGGATTGCATAGCATAACCTTCACCCAAGTCATATATAAAAGAGTGTCCACAATATCTAAGGAACGCACTAGATAATTGCATCATTTTGCATGTTCCAATGAGAAGTCCCCGTACTTCTCCAACCCAAATGACCTAGCATAGGTTTATGTTTAGGTAGTTGTCTAACACGCTTAGGTCATTAGAAGGCTCCTCAACCCAAATGAGGTGTATGTCCTTTGTTGAGAGTGTTTACATTTTTGTAGTTGAACCTTCATTTCTCCTTTTTTTCCAGCGACAACCTTGCCAATTTGGAATGTGTAAATCCAACCTCTTGAACTCCACTTGATAGTTATATGATAGAGTTTCATTTATTTGACTTTAGGGAACCAAGGTTCTGGTGGACAACACAATTCACGAATTGTTGACCCCATATCTCATGACATGTTGGGTCTACTATCTTCACATCCAAGTAGACTTAGGATCTTAGTGGCTTGGGATGAAGGATCTGTGGTACCCCAACCAAGCTACCTCTGCCTTTTAGGGATTACTTCTTCCTTCCTTTGACAACCCCCATGAGCCCTATCTTTCATTTTCCCTTCGTTGGTATCATCTCGATGACCTGATTATTGATGAGATATCATCCGTTTAATATAGAACGATTTGTACTCTGCCCTTATGACCAGGATGTGCTTTAACACATTGGATTCTCTATCGAGATGATTCAATTTTTTTTGTAAGCTCCGTATGCCAATTAGTTTGTTACCCATGTGAGACTGCGAGAGACTCACTCTCTACCCCCTTGACTTAGCGAGAGCTTTGAAAGCTTCGAAGTATTCCCATGTGAAATAACTATCATTTGGTAGCCCTATGCTAGTTGTTACTTATAATATAAGCAAAACTTTCTAGATCAAAAGTATTCTTGGGCAACTCCCATATTATAATTAACCAAATGGGATAAATCCTCTTTTGAGCAATTTAGACCCCAAAATAGACAAACAAACTTGAATATTTGGTTGTGGGTAGCTTTCGTAGACATTCTTGCTCTGACGTAAATGCTTCACTTATTCTACGGAGGTTTATCTCACCGAAGCTTTCCACGTTCTTTCTCTTGTTTTTTACCTTTATCGTATGTCATGCTTTGCTGGTTCCATTCTTCTCTTGACCATTCATAGAATCCAGAAAGAGGGACTTATTTAAAAATGTGAAGTATAAAACGACGAACAAACTGGCGACTCCTTTAAAAATAAAAAGAAAAAGAAATGAAAACATACACACAACCCAGAATACTACAAAACTTTGATAAAGGTAGTCCCTACCAAGAAACTGGAGTTATGCCTAACTTCAATTGAAGTTCAGGAAGGTTGAGACTAGGGGGTGAGCCACCCTACATTACGGAACTATGAAGATGATATAAATGGAGATGCAGAGCCGGTGAACATGTATTACGAGCTATCATTCTCTAAGTGGAAGATTGTTGAGTGTGAAGTTTATAACACTACAACACCCCAAACCCAAAAAGGGCAATATTTGGTGTTGTTTCTTGATGTAGCCATGTCTTAAATTGGCATATCTATGTCAGCTGGCAGGATTACACTGCTTCCAGGCTTAGCCGTGCAAGTTGTATCAATAATTCAATTTCTCCTTCTCGAGCACACAAAACAATTACGTTACGTAACAGCTTGACCATGCCAACAATTATATCTTTGTGATTTTATTCTTAATCCATTTATTTGAGTGACAAAGAACTAACTCGTATGTTGTGTTTCTCGTTGGAGTCTTCTTTGTGAATGTGTGTTGTCGGGAGAGTGACTTTGAAGTGAGGGCTCTCCTTTGTGAGATCGAGATGAAGGTTTGGAGCAAATTTCTATAATTTTCTATGCTTGTAGAGACTTAATTTGAGTGTATATTTGTGCCATTCTAGTTCTTCATAGTGTGACTTCTTGATTTTTTCTTGTTCTCGGATTTTTCTATGTAAATTCTGGTGTGCATTTTTTTATTGTTTTATTGTGCTTTTGTTCAAATTTTTATTTCAGATTTCTTGAATTTGTGTGATCCTATTATTTGAAGTGGTTTTGATTTGTAATTGATTGAAGCCCTAAGTGTACATTCCACCCCAAACATTCAGTGGAGAACAACTTTGAAAAGTGGCTCTTTTCCCTTCAAGTCCAAGTCCACTATTCACAGACTCTTGAGAGTGGTCTCCTTTGTAAATAAGAAAAGAATCTGGACCACTCCATTAGATGACCCAAAAAAATTCATAATTGGACAATTATTGTGAACATTTAAGTGTCTTAATGATGTGGGAATGAAGTGATATTGGGCTTGTTGGATTCGCCTCATCAAGATGCTCGTTTCGACTACAAACTTGTCAGATTTGAAATTTGTCTGACAATCCAATTAGCTAACCAAAATTTTCAAAAGTGATTTAACAGTTTGATCCGAGATTTATTCAACTAAGTTTGGGCCAAATTTGGTCAACTTGGTTCCTTCTTACTAAAGTATATTTTAAAATTTGGGTTTTATAAATCGCTAGATTAAGAGTATCATTGGCTTTAACACGTGTTTAAATAGGTGTCACAATTTCAATTAAAATATGTGATTTAATAAATATGTATTATTTCCTTATGATATTTATATATGTAAGTTTTTTTTTAATAAATTTATAAATATTTTAGTTGACTTTCTCAATCATACATTCTGATAAAAAAAAAAAATTTCTGAATTTTTCTTTTTATTAGATATACTGCCACTTTTATATTCAAAATCTCTTCACAACTTGCAGCTAATTTGACTATTCATTATTGAAAATAATTTTTTTCTCAATTAAAAAATACAAAAAATATATACAGAGATACACCTCTAACAAATCTTCATTATCCGACATAAAACTTGAGGCATAACACAAATTTCAAGATAATTTTTTATCGATAAAAAATTCAAACTTCTATTAAGATTCATCCAGCGCTCTGCTTGTAGTGTACTTATAGTCAAACTGACCGACTCGATGAGACGGACCCAATGATATCAAAATTAGTTCAATTTGAGTCAACTCGAGCCCTTATCAAGCCATCAGACGAAGTTTGGAAGTCTTTCAGACACATTTGGCAGAACAAATAGATGTCGAAGCCAACAAGTTCATAGTCAAATCAAATGTATCGACAAGATGAATTTAACGAACCCAATATTGCTCAATTCCGACATCGTTAAGACACTCAAATATCAATCAAATGCCATCTGATTAAAGGAAGTTATTTGGACCGTTTGATCAAAGTAGTTCATATACCTGCATTAATTGCATCCATAACACTATAAATAGAACCACGCCCCTCTCATGTGGGGCTTGAGAGAGAACTTGAAGCTCTGAAAATGAGCTTGAGTCTAGCACCATCCTTATCATCATCTATCGCCGCCATCAACAACCGTTGACCACCACTGACCGTCGCTAACCACCGCCGACCACCATCGACCACCGCCGATCAGACGTCGTTACTCGGCGTTGTAACTTGCAAAAAAGAGTAACAATTTCCCGTCTGTGGGACAAATGGGTCACTGTAATCATCAACCTATAGTAGATTTTTACAACTGGGTCAAGTCCCGTGGGTTTTTCCATGTAAGAACTTCTAATGTCATTACTGGTTGTTTTCTTTCACTTGAGTGTGCGCTGAATTCTCGTACAACGCTAAAAGGAGATAAATTGTTACTCTCACTTTGTGAATTTTCTAGCATACATGATATATTATTATTGCATGAAGATTAATATTATAATCCTAAAAGTTTTCCTAGAAAAAGCCAAAACAGACCCAAAATTCGACAAGTTGCTCCAAACAGACCCAAATTTCGACCCATCAAGTTGGTAGCGTCGTGGGCTTGTAAATTGCCAGATTAAGAGTATCTATGGCTCTAACACCTGTTTAAATAAGTGACATAGCCGACTAAATTGCGATAATTTAATTGCTTCAAACTATTAGAATCAAACAATACACATCCAAGACATGTGTTTTTTATTATTCTCTTAAAAGGATAGTTTAATAAATATGCATTATTTCCTTGTGATATTTATATTTGTGATTTTTTTTAATAATGTTTTAATTTTTTAAGTTGACTTTCTCAATCATACAATTCAGATAAAAATTAAAAATTCTTAATTTTTCTTTTTATTTTAGATATTGCCAGTTACATATTCAAAGTCTCTTCACAACTTGTAGCTAATCTGACTATTCATTATTGAAAATAAATTTTTTTCTCTCAATTAAAAAAAATTCCATTATATATTAAAAAAATGTCATTTTTAAAATGAATCAGAGGGTTTGAAGACTGAACTGAATAATGAAAGATAAGATAGAGAAGATTCATTATGTGAAGTTTGATCCGAAAGTTAAACCGGGTGAAATTATAAATATAAAAAAATATATATAGTGATACGTCTCTAACAAATTTTCATCATCCGACTTAAAGATCGAGGCATGACATAAATTTCGAGATAATTTTTTAGCATGAAAAATTCAAACTTCAATTAAGAGTCATCTAAAGCTCTGGTTTTAGTATAATTATAGTCAAACTGACTGACTCGATGAGACGAAACTAATGATATCAAAATTAATTCAATTTGAGTAAACTCGAGCCCTGATCAAGCCATCAAATGTAGTTTGGAAGTCTTTCAGATACATTTGGAAGCTCAAATAGATGTCGAAGCCAGCGAATTCATAGTCAAATCAAATGTCTCGACAAAATGAATCAAACGAACCTAATATTGCTCAATTCTGACATCATTAAGGCACCCAAATATCAATCAAACACCATATGATCAAATGAAGTTCTCTGGATCGTTTGATTAAAGTGGTTCGTATATCAGCATTAATTGCACCCAAAACACTATAAATAGAGCTCCACCCTCCTCATGAGGGGGGTTGGGGTCTTGAGAGAGAACGTGAAGCTTTGAGAAGGAGCTTCAGTCCAGCACCATCCTTGTCATCATCGATCGCCGCCGTAAACCACCGCTGATCGTCGCTAACCACCGTTAACTGCTGTCGACCACCGCCGACCGGACCTTGTTAGTCGGCATTATAACTTGGAAAAAACTAGTAACACTTTCCCGTCTGTAGGACAATGAAACATTGTAATCATCAACCTATAGTTGATTTTTTACAGCTGGGTCAAATCTCGTTGGCTTTTCCCTTTATGAGTTTTTTCATTTAAGAACTTCTGATATCATTACTGGTTGTTTTCTTTCACTTGAGTGTGCGGTGAATCCTCGTAGAACGTTAAGGCGATAAACTGTTACTCTCCCGTTGTGAATTTTTTAGAACGCACCTTACATGATATAGTATTATTGCATGAATATTAATATTATACTCTAAAAAAAAAAATCAAATTCTCAAAATTTGTCTCTTAAGAGCATAAAAAGACAAAATGGATGTCAAACTCCAAAAATTTGTCTCTCAAGTCGCATAAAAAATAAAATAAAATAGATATCGGATATAAAATTACTATAAATAATCTATTATAAAATCATGCATATTTAAAGTTATTCCTCAAATATTGCCTCTCAAAAAGCTCCATCCTCATATATTTTAGAATCAATTCAACATTGGTTATTTTTGGAAGTATACCAATCTGAAATTAGTGTATATTTTATTGAAGAGTCAAAGTTCGATCCAAAATGATTTTCAAAATCCTAGGTGAATCAATATTTTGTATAGGAGGTCTGTTTGTACATATAACAGACTCTAATTGAAGTCTTGATACAAAACTCTAATTAAAAAAAAATATATTTCGACTCAATAAGGGCTGTTAATGATCTGATTTCGAGTCGAGTTAGGGTTGGCTCAAAAATATTTCGAAAGAATTTGATCTAAAAATTTGGCTCATTTATTTTGATCTTATCACGACCCGAGATAAAATTCAAATTAATATTCAAATAATTAATAATCTTTGAGTTAAATTCACTGAATTAACAATTGTAACATACAACAGTATGGATGTTAACAATGTAATTATAAAAAAAATTCAATCCAACAATTAGTAGCTTAGTTCATTTCTTCTGCTCTAATGTCAATCGGAGTCTCAATTTAAATTAAGTTTTGAGTGATTGATGATGTTGAAGAGCTAACAAGACTTGATTTGTCAAATAATTGACATGACACCACAAAAGCATATATTCCGCCTTTTCAATCCTCGTCCGAATTCCGATAATGGCGGCAAGAAATCCGGGAAACTAAGGTGAATTTTCATTAACTAAATTAGGAGGGAGAGATAAAAATGCCGAAGCTCTGACGACGGAGCTACGCTTCTCTCGCATATATGGCTTCCACCCTCCCTCGCCTCTTGTGAACAGCAAATCGAAGATAAAGATTTCAATGCGGTTGGGGACGAAGGCATTATAAGGAGAACAACCAGAGATATTGCAATCCTGAACCTTGTCCTTTTCTATTTGAATCAGAGGCGATCTAGGGTTATAAATATCGGAATCCTTTGAATGTTGATACGCTTTTGTCATTTGCCTTTTCTGGGAATGCTGTGAGATCATGAGCGGATATGCTTTCCAATTTTTTTTTTTTGAAAAATAGAATTTATTTAAGCATGTATTTGTTTGTGTTGCAGATTGCAGGAGTGAACGGGTGGGGATTTGGAAACGGAGATGGGTGAGAACCAGCGGTTCCAGCTGGGTACTGTCGGCGCGCTTTCGTTGTCGGTGGTCTCGTCTGTGTCAATTGTGATCTGTAACAAGGCATTAATTAGTTCCCTCGGCTTTACATTTGGTGAGAGATCGGGAAATCTTTGACTTAAAGCTCTAATAATGACCATGATTATTATTTGCTTAATTATGTTTTTGAGTTGAATGCATTGGTGCCTGACTCTGATTTCTTGTGAATTGCATACGGTTATTTTGGTGTTTCTATTTTGTTTAATAATGCTTGTACGTAACAAAAATGATTATAATGGGTTCATCCGAGTTATGGTTGCCTTATTATTCTAGAGAGTTTTAGCTGAACTTTTTTCCTCAGCCATGGAAGAGGATTAAGATATTGTGAATGTTTTGGCGATATCAACCGGGAGACTATTGTAGATTTTCCTGCCTCAGGGATTGCTTTGCTATTGATGAATGTCATTTTGTGCTTTCTCTCTCTTCATCATTTAATTATATTCAAGAAGACCATGGCATCCTTGATAAACAAAGAACAAATATACTGCATGAGATTCCCACCAATGTTGGCCTGGCGTGGGGTTGATTTAGAAGCCTTATTCTATATTGGAGAGTGATTGTATAGTTTTTTTGATGTAATCCGGTGGTTGATATATTACTGTGGAGGCAAGTTAACAGTTACTCTTTGGCTCAACCTCCAAGGATTCCATAGTGTTATAACAATGGATAATATATTGGCGGAAGAGTAAAATGAGTGGAGTAATGAATGTATACCATTTGTATTCTCAAAAGCAAATTATTTAAACATAATTTGAAATAAGCACAACTGTATGATTTGCATCTAGCTTTAACTCTATAATTTGTTTCTTCATCTTTTGATCTATATTTTAAGGTAATAGATCAAATTCATTTAAACCCATCTGACCTTGTTATCACCTTATGATTTTATTTGATTGACAATTGTTAACACCACACTTATTAAAATTACATATTACATAGTTTTTGTTCTTTTAATTCAACTTCAAACTTTTTTTTTTTATCGATGTTATAACTGTTCAATTATTTCAGTGAATGTCTCATCAATTAGAACTATGTGTTAATAAAAAGCATAGAATGACACCCTAGTTTGAATATCTTTTATAAGTATTTTGATATCCCATAAAAAGTTATGAACTCGATGTTTATTTTTTATACAATACTACTATTTTTGGAAACACCTGAGTGTCTCATATTTACTTTTAGTGCTAGTTGGTGCTCCATCATATATATATTTAATAATGTTAATATATCTTTGACTCACATGTTTTTATCTTATTGCCCGTCAAATAATTTTATGGCACTTAATTGCATATCTTCTCAAGATAGAAAAATCATATGAAACATTTTTTGGCTTTTAATAAATTTCCCTTAATTCCCTTAATTAAATATTTCACTTTTTTTCCAAAATTAGGGTGCAAAAGACTTGTCAAATTGGTTGGAAAAAATAACAACATAAGAAATAGGGATTTATTAAGGACTTACAAATTAGATTATTTTACTAATTTGAAAGATAAAGAGATTGATTGTTAGTATATTTCTTGAAATGTGTGCCATAGGATATTGGATTGCCTAAGATGAGAGAGTGAGAATATGGGCAAGGGCCTTTTGGTTGAATCTATATGTGTGTTTGTGTGTGTGTGTGGAGAGAGACTGAGAGAGTAATTTACTTCAATTACTTTTTGATGAATGTTCTATTCATCATTCAACTAAACACACAAATTTTGGAAATCATATCCTAAAAATCTTATGTCCTGTAAAGTCTAATTTATGCTAATGGATTAGACATTCTTATTTCAATGGTCAAAATAATAAAATGAAGATAATCATAGCTCAAGTTAAGGGAATATTCCCTTGGATCTCTCTATAAAATATACTCGGCCAAATGGGAGGAGGGAGAGAATAGAAGGATTTTATGGAGTAATGTTCGGGTAGCTTCTTTGATTCGCTTCATTTAAATTTCTCACTCCTCTCTTCTTGGTGCTTTATTGAAATTCAAATCATAATCTTTATAATTAAGACATTTTTAATTTATACATGCAAATTTATCCTTACAAGTTTAAACTTCCACAAGATTCTTAGATCACGGCTCTTCTTTTATGCCATCTGCTTCTATAATGCAATTTATCACAAAATAATGATAACTCAGATAATATAAACACCTGATTAGTGGTTTTCATCAGAGTTAGATTAAATAATACTCAGATAATATCATGTGATATTATGTTATTTTTGTTGTGTATTTTGATTTCTACTTTATAAATTGACAATTCATTGTAATTGTTTCATTTAGTACACATTCCATTAATCGGTGATAATTTTTTTTTTCTTAAAAAAACGTTATGGCTATATTTAGTGAAGTAAACACTTGCAATTTATGGTAACTCAAGTGAAGTTAGGTTTCACGTTGGTTAGATTAGGTTTGAACAGCGGTGTTTCACTAATTTGATTGTTTACAATTGTCCACAGAGTTGCCAGTTGATATGCAATTTTCTAGGTTATCTTTTTATGTGACTAAATTACCGAATAAGTGATGTAATAGCTTTGAGAGAGCAAGACTAACCTTTCTTGACGGCAAGCCTCCACTTGCTAGATGCTTTGGATATGTTGCTGTCTTGAAGATGTAAAGCCTGCCTTGGAGAAAATCAGATATTTTGCCTAGTTGTTTTTTCTTTTAACACTTGCCTTCAAACTTTTTTATTTTGATCAATTTGGAGCACTTGACTTTGATACCAACATGATGGAGATGCCCAAAGGATCTTGATGGTGAAACTAACAATTAGCGTAGTGAAAAGCTTGGGTTGGGGGTGCAGGGCGATGTGTGAAGTTATAAAGGCTTTGAGAAAAGTAACGGTTGGTTTTATATTGTGCTAAGGGAGGCTTTTAGGCTGGATATAGCTTCAAGTGGGTATGCTTTAGAGTGATGAGATTTATTGTAAGGGACAAAGGTATGGAGAATTATTGTTGGGGAGGATAGAAACCGGAGAAAGCTCTTTTATGGTTTATAATGTGATGCTTGGGTTAGATATGGAAGGAATGGTGTTTGATACTTTAGGTCTAGGTGTGTTGGGGAATGTTTTGGGTTTGTGGAAAGTCGTCAATGAATTTAGAGGAAGTGTTTCCTGTTGGATCAGGAGTTAGAAAGAGGGAAAACGGGGAAAATTGAGATAAGAGGGAAGCTCCTAAGTACCCTAGATAAATATATTTGGAGTCAAAGCTAAGGGGATTACCTTCCAAGCTTTCGCAATGATGTAGAGCAGCTACTAGGCTTTTGTTCAAAATTGCATAAGCAAACTATTATTCAATAATAAAATGTGGAGTTGCAACTTTAGTACTCTTAACACTCCAAAACATAGCGGTAGCCTACGTAGCTGGATAACGGGAGTTTTTAGCCCATTTACAAAGCATCTGATGGATGTGTTCATGTTATTTGTTGGCCAAAGAAAGAAATAAAATAAGTACATAAAAATAAAGCAAAAAATTCTCTCATTAAATCAAAATGCAGCCAAGGCAAGTATGGAAGTAGAGTGGTTTTAGTCCTCATGCAATATTCTAGCAATATTTCTTCCTCTAGTGGACTGGCCAGCTCTCTTTTCGGATTGATATTCTTGTTTTAGGTAGTGATCGGCTCACAGTGGCTATTTTCGGCTATAAATGCTATATTTAATCGCTCTCATATGTGATTTGCAGCCACAACATTGACAAGCTGGCATCTTTTGGTCACATTTTGTTCTCTTCATATGGCTCTATGGATGAAGTTATTTGAACATAAACCTTTCGATCCAAGGGCAGTAATGGGATTTGGAATACTGAATGGATGCTCTATTGGGCTGTTGAATTTATGCCTTGGTTTCAATTCCATTGGATTCTACCAGGTGCTTCATCTTCTTGTGTTTTGTTTAATAACCTTAATATCTACATAAGTTTCCTTTTCTGCACAAAATGTTTTGGTTATAAAGATAAACATAACCGTTTAGCGTTGGTCCTTTCTGGATACAAATTTTAGATTTGTGGCTACTGTAGCCTGATTCTGCTTTTTAAACATTTAATATCCAATTGGTCTCAAATTGTAAAGCTTTTAATGTTTTACTGTTAGTAACTTATTATTTCACGTGCTTATTCATTTGTTCTATATGCTTATCTTCGCAATGCAGATGACAAAGCTTGCAATTATCCCCTGTACTGTTCTGTTAGAGACTCTCTTCTTCAGAAAGAAGTTCAGGTCTGTCTTATACACATTGTGAGGCGGAAATAGTGGGATAAAGATTATTTTGTTTTACAGTCATATTCATTTGTTAAGTATTTACTCTGAACAAAGCTTATATCATTGCACACTTGAAATATATCGCATACTTTTTGTTGAATATTGAAGATGTGCTGATTCTTGGAGGATGAATAAAATATTCTTAGGAGGACAAAATCAATATGTTGACGTCCATTTTGTAGTTCAAATAAATGCAACAGCAAGCGTTCTTATATTTCCACCCAGATGTACTCTGGAAACAAAGACTTCGGGCATTTACTCATACTACACAATTCTTATGTGTTTAAATATCTAACACCCAGACATTCATATTTCCATGCATACCATTCAAATTCTTAAGATCACATCCAAAATATCACCATCACTTTCTTTTTGAAAGTGAAATGCACTTTTTATGCGTGGGTTTATGACCCCAATGTTGGTTATAACTATAGATATCAAACTTTGGGTGGTATATATATAACATTGTAAATGCATAAGAATTTTGTGGTATGTATGTAAATTCACCTTATTATTATTATTGTTAATTTTAAAGTTCGAAAGTAAACAAGATATTATACTGGGTTTTTTTTTTTTTTTGTTAATTTTGCTTTCATAATAATGGATGCTAACCTTAAAATGTGATGTGCAATTTGTCATTACATTTAGTCATGCCTGCTCTTTGATTGTCAAGGTTTGCTTTGTAAGTTCATATTTTTCATATTCTTTCATTAATTACCAATTAAGTACCACTTCTAAAATTTCTATTTGCTGGTGCATCTGACCATTTCTTGTGGGAATTATAATGCGTAGGATATATCTTGTGTTTGGTGTGTTGTTGATTTCGTAGCTATTTGCATAACATTTTGGCTCTTTTTTATTGGCTTAATGCAGTCGGAGCATCCAATTATCCCTAGTCATCCTTCTTCTTGGTGTTGGAATTGCCACAGTGACAGATCTTCAGCTCAATATTCTCGGATCTATCTTGTCCCTGCTTGCAATTGTTACGACTTGCATCGCCCAAATTGTATCCTGTAATGATTTTCAGTTTTAACTGTTCTGCCATAAAGTAAAATTTATTTACAACCTGTCATTTGAAAAAGTTTATATGTTTAGATTAGATGATAATTAAAGTTTTATTTGTTATGTCGACCTCGACATAAATTTCCGACTGAATGAAGTGGAGTAGGACATCAAAAAATGAAGATCAAATGAGAGGGAACATAAATCTGTGTAACCACACTTCAATTAGCAGTGAAGTTGTTCAAACATCATTTGATCGTAAAATAAACTGCACTATTGTGTTCCAAACACTGAAAATATTTCAGGAAGGCCACTCGATGAAAATGAAGGTCGCTAAATATGGCATCGTGCAAAATAAATTATAATTGCTTAAATTATTTTCGAGGTTCCTCATACGGCCATTGTTTCCGAAGCGGATTGCCTCAGTGACTCTCATGCGTCGATATATCAAAATGTACCCAACTGAAAGAAAATAAGCCAAAAATTAGGTATTTCATTCGGCATATGTATTTAAATAGGGGTTACAACATTTAACAAATAAACTTAATAAAACCCTCTCATTACACATAATTCTCAACACTTCCCCTCAAGATGGGCGAAAGATATTCACTAAGCCTATCTTGTCGCATAATCCAGCTAACTCAACTGAATTAAGTCCCTTAGTGAGACAATCAGCCACCCGCTCTCCAATAGCTAGATGACTTAGTTCCAACATTCTATTATCCAGCTTTTCCTTGATGAAGAATCTATCAATCTCCATATGTTTAGTTATATCGTGTTGCATCGGATTGTTAGCAACACTGATTGACGAATTGTTGTCACACCACAACTTCATTTGAGTTCCCTGATCCACTTTAAACCAACAAGGCTTTAAACCACATCATCTCAGCAATTCCAAATGCCATGATCTTGTATTCTGCCTCTCTTCCACGAGATCAAGTTGCCACCTACAAATATACAGTATGCTTATGTGGATCATATATCATCAGCACAGCTTGCACAATTAGATTCACAAAAGTCCTCCACATCTACGTACCCATTTTTCCTGAATATCAACCATTTTTTTGGTTATCTTCCAATTCGTCCAAACGCCAATCTCGATCCTTTAGGTGCGAACTCTCGCCTTACCTGGATTTATCCATGACGATGTCGAACGCGCTTGACATGTTGCTCGACGATCTGTTTAAGAACAACAAGAAATCTGGCGGCAGAAACCGTGAAGGTGCAAGAATCGGCATGGCAGACGAAACGCTCCCGAAACCGGTCGGCCTCCTCGGCAAGGTGCCAGAGTCGACATGGCAACACGATATGCACTCCAATCGGGCACCGACATATCGGTCTTCTGCTAGTAGGGTTTCTTCTATGGAGAACGAGAGAGCGAGATCTATATCTCTAATCTTGATTATGGCGTCTCAAATGAGGACATTAAGGAGCTTTTTTGTGAATTTGATGATCTAATAAGTTTCTCTATCCAATATGATAGTAGTGGCGGATCAAAGGGGACAGCAGAAGTTGTCTTTGTAAAAAAGGCTCAGGATCTTCATTGTGCGGCGGCCCGACTGCAAGAGATACGGTGGCGGCGGTGAGCTGGAAAGGAGGCTGCGGCGGCGGCCTCCTGGATAGACGACTCCGGTAGCTTGGAGGGCGGTGGCGGTAGCTCGGAACGATGGTCGACACTGGACGCGAGTGTGTCTCCTGCACAGGAGGTTGAAAACGCGTCACGTCTCCCGCACAGGATGCGGGATGCGGGATGCGTTTGGGTTCGTCTCCTGCACGTTATGCCTCGGGTAGAAGAGAGATAGTGTGGGGAGTAAACGATTGGATCTTCTGGGAAGGATTGATCTGGAGGTCCTGAAGGTCCTGGTAGAGCTCGTACAGGGAGATATTGCCTTGACAGGAACTGTGACTTCAATGCATGCTTCGACGCAGGTGAAGTTAAATCTCCCTCCTGTGGGTTTGAAGCTTGATGGACCGACCACTTATCTAAGATGGTCACGTCAAATTGAGGCGGCTCTAGTTGGGAAGAGACTAGAGGAATATCTTACTGAGGACGAGCCAAAGAGTGTTGGTGCTGAGAGGGATAAGTAGAGGACTACGCATGCCTTAGTTTACATTAAAAGGTAACGTTGTCACTTATGCTCACTTCAGCAAAGGTATTAGAGACACACTTGCTCTTGCCTCTATTTCCATCACAGGATCATCATAATGGATCATAGATTTTGGTGCTTCTCGTCACATGATAGGCACTGCTGGTGAGTTCTTTTCATATACTCATCTAGCAGTACCAGAGAGTATACACACTGTTAATGGCACAACGCATCCTGTAGTTGATAAGGGTACAACGAGTTGTATCAAATATATGATTTTGTCCAATATTTTGCATGCTCCTTTTCCAGTAAACCTCTTATCTGTTAGTGTCATCATTCTTCAGTTAAAATGTATTAGGGGGATGCAAAAAAAAAAGGCTACAGGTAGATAATTCTTTTTCACGCCAACAAAAGGATTTGCACGCCTAAAGATTTCCTTGGAATTCTTCTTCACGGTTTAAGCCTTTGTGTGAGATATCTGAAAGGAATTTTTCAGGGCTTAGTCGTGCTTTGCAGAAGGAAGAAGAAAGAAAAAAAAGAAAGTTGCTCTCCCTTGGCTTCTTCTTGGTGGCTTGTGATAGAAGAGAAATAGGATTTCTCTTATACGTTAATTAAGCAGGTGGTTCCCCATTTTTCCTTATCTTCTTCGGTGTGTATCTCTGTGTAGAGAGAGAGAAGAAGTGACAGTGAGGAAGTGTTAGATCCCTCTTGTAAGTCGACGTGGTCAACGGTGTAAATTCCTCAAGTAGTAAAATCCTCTGCAACTTCTTGGACGTAGGTAAAAATTGTCAAACCACGTAAATCTGGGTGCCTGCTTTTCTGTGCAAATTTTCTCGTTTTTATTTTTCATTTCATTGTCGATCGTTCTTTTATATATATATATATATACCACATCAACTGGTATCAGAGTCAATGACAACAGATGAAGTGAAGATTTCAGGGATCGAGAAATTTGATGGCACATATTTTGGTTATTGGAGGATGCAGATAGAGGAATACCTCTATGTGAATAAACTCCATCTCTCGTTATGGGGAAGAAACTTGAAAGGATGGATGAGGCTGAATGGAATTTGTTGGATCGACAAGTTCTGGGGGTTATTCGATTGATCCTATTGAGGTCTGTTGCACACAGTGTCATCAAGGAAATGACTACTGCAGATCTCATGGCAGCCCTGACAGTTATGTATGAAAATTCATCGGCGAATAACAAGGTATATCTGATGAAAAAGTTATTTAATTTGAAGATGGTGAAAAGTACGTCTGTTGTAGAACACCTGAATGATTTCAATACTATCACAAATCAATTATCGTCGGAAAATAAATTTGATGATGAGATACATGCACTGATCTTGTTGGCTTCATTGTCAAATAGTTGGGAAGCTATGATGATCTGTAGGTAAATCTGAACTGGAATATGATGATATTCGTGATTTGGTTTTGGCTGAGGAGGTGAGCAGGAAAGATTCTGGCAAGATCTTAGGTTCGAGTTCGACATTAAATATTGATTTCAGAGGGAGATCACATATCAGGAACTCAAATAGAGGAAGATTAAAATCAAAATACAGAGACAGGAGCAAGTTCAGGCCTGGTTAGAAAGTAACTTGCTGGAGTTGTGGCAAAACTGGCCACATAAAGAGGAATTATAGAAATCCCAAGAAGATGAAGAATAACAACCCAAATTTGGTAACTGAAGAAGCACAGCATGCACTACTGCTAGCAGTTCACAGTTCTTTTGATGACTGAAAATTGAATTCAGGGGCTTTTTTTCATGTAACATTCCACCGTGAATTGATGCGGAATTATGTTGCATGTGACTTTGGGAAAATATATCTGACAGATGGAGAAGCTTTGAATGTGGTAGGAATTGGAGACATTGACATTACACTTCCTAAAAAGAATAAGTGGACTCTACAAAAGGCCAAACACATTCCTGAGTTGAAGAAAAATCTCATTTTTGTTGGGCAGTTTGATAAGTGTGGATATTCAATAGTGTTCTCAAATAACACCTGAAAGGTTACTAAAGGAGCACTGGTACTGGCTCGGGGTAAGAAAACATGTACGTTATATATAACTACTGGTTTAATTAACAGTGTTAATACTACTGTTGCAGAGAGCACAACAGAGTTGTGGCATTGCAGACTTGACCACATGAGTTAGAGGGGTATCAAGGACTTCAGTCCAGAGGCAAGCTACCAGAACTAAAGTCAGTTGATCTTGACTTATGTGAGAGTTACATTATGGGGAAACAAAAGAAGATCAGTTTCTTGAAAAGTGACAGGACGCCAAAGGCAGGAAAGTTGGATCTAGTACACACAGATGTGTGAGGACCTTTCCCAGTAGCATCTCTTGGAAGCTCTCGTTACTACGTCACATTCATTGATAATCATAGCAAAAATGTATGAGTTTATTTCTTGAAGCATAAATCTGATGTATTTAATGTGTTTAGAATCTGGAAGGCCATGGTTGAGGTAGAGACAAACTTAAAGCTGAAATGTTTAAGGTTTGATAATAGTGGTGAGTACATTGATGGTGGATTCAAGGAGTTTTGTGCAGCTCAGGGCATCAGAATGGAGAAAATGATTCCAAAAACACTACATCAAAATGGTGTTGCAGAGCGCATGAATAAGACCATTAATGAGTGGGCTAGAAGCATGAAATTGCATGCTGGACTATCACCTACTTTCTGGGCAGAAGCGATCAGCACTGCAGTTTATTTGATTAGCCGGGGGTCATCCGCTCTACTACATTATGAATTATCTAAGAAGATCTGGAGTGAGAAAAAGGTTAAATTTTCTCACATTAAGACTTTTGATTGTCTTTCATATGTTATTATTAATCCAGATGCTAATAGTAAGCTTGAGGTTAAGTCAAAGAAATGTTACTTCATTGACTATGAAGATTAAGCATTTGCATATCGTCTCTGGGATGATCAAGATCGGAAGATCATTAGGAGCAAGAATGTGATTTTCAATGAAAATGTTATGTACAAAGACAAGTCCAGTACAGTTTCTGAAACAACAATGCAAGAATCTGAGTTGGTAATGTTTAATGATTTACCAGAGGTCACAGTGCAAGATAGAGATGTAGGTGATGAAAAGAGTGGGTCCGGGGCACCCATTCCTATTGTTCCACAATCAGTTTCAGAGCAATCTACCAATACAGTTGCAGTTCGCAGGTCAGAAAGGATTAGACGTTATCCACAGCGTTACTCTCCAACTTTGAACTACATTCTGCTGACAGATGGTTGAGAACCATAAAGTTATGAAGAAACTTTGTAAGATGAAAATTCGAGCAAGTGGGAGCTAGTTATGAAGGAGATGGATTCTCTGCTATAAAATCAGACATAGGAGCTGACGGATCTTCCACCATGGAAGAAGGCATTACACAACAAGTGTGTATACCTGGTGAAGACTGAGCATGATGGCAGTACGGGGTACAAGGCTAGATTTGTTGTAAAAGGCTTTCAATAGAGGCAGAATATTGCCCATGCAGTGGGTAAACAGATACATGAGTAACCCATAAAAGAGCTTGAAGGTACAAGACTATGTTGATGCTGATATGTCAATTAAGGGTGTTACTATTGAGAAACTGATGTTGTGTGCAACTTCAGTTGGTCTTCTAGCGTGAAAACAGGGGCTTTGAGTTGCAATGGTAGAGGATATCAAATTTGAAGAAAAGGGCGACACCGCTAGTGGAGGATATCAATTTGAAGAAGATAATGATACTGTCAGTGTACTAGTATCCAAGTGGGAGATTTGTTGTTGAAAGTGGAGCCTGACCCACTCATATGACATATCTGGCAATTTTTTATGTTGAAAAACTGCACCTCTTCACATCGTGATAATCGGTCCCGCCTCTTTATGCTTAAATTGTTCCCGCCTTCTTTTTTTGTTGGAAGAGGTGTGCTTTTTTCTTGGTGGATCCCGCCATTTTAAAAGTAGTAGAAGACATGGGGGATGCAAAAAAAGGCTACAGGTGGATAGTTCTTTTTCACGCCAACAGAAGGATTTGCACACCTAAAGCTTTCCTTGAGATTCTTCTTCACGGTTCAGGTCTTTGAGTGAGATATTCGAAAGGCGGTTTTCAGGGCTTAGTCGTGCTTTGCAGTAGGAAGAAGAAAGAAGAAGAATGTTGCTCTCCCTTGGTTTTTCTTGGTGGCTTGTGGCAGAAGTTAAATAGGATTTCTCTTCTACGTGAATTAAGCAGGTGGTTCCCCGTTTTTCTTTATCTTCTTCGATGTTTATCTCAGTGTAGAGAGAGAGAAGAGAGAGTGAGGAAGTGTCAGATCTCTATTGTAAGTCGACGTGGTGTGTAAATTCCTCAAGTAGTAAAATCCTCTGCAACTCCGTGGACGTAAGCAAAAATTTCCGAACCATGTAAATCTGTGTCTGCTTTTCTGTGCGAATTTTCTAGTTCTTATTTTTCACTTCGTCGTCGATCGTTCTTTTATATACATATATACCACATCATAACAGACTCGGGTACTTGGATCGAGAGGGGATTGACTCAGCTCTGACATTTATGTTGGAAAATGTCCTAGAAATGTGAATGCTTGGAAGAGATGATACAAGTAAATTAATAAATTTGACATGAAATAATCTACTTTTAATATGAACATCATGATTATTCTTAAAATAATCCAAAATTCTCTCATTCTTTCAAGTGCAGCCGCCCAAATCCATCCTATATCTCTGCAATCGACCCTTGCTTGCTAAGCTCGCTCAATCCGTCAGCAATCCAGGACCGAGCGCATGTCTCCCTCTCCTGACTCTTTCAGTTATCAAACCCGCTCAGCTGTCCTAATCAGATCACTCTCATTTAGGGAGAGGGGTGCTAATTTTTGGAGTCTGCCTGTTATTTAATTTTTTTTTCTCCTTGAATGCAAGCACAGTGGAAAGGATAATTCTTTTAATCTAATCAGGATAGCTTTTGGCTGTTTTGTTTTTGTTGCAAGTAAAGTTGCACCTATATGAATTTTGGATCATATAAGCTACTCTGCTAAATCCTTCTTCTCTTGCATTATTTCACCTGTAAAGGGGTTGCTGTATTTTACATCTGTCAAAAGCAGACTCAGAAGATAATTTGGTAGTTATTTCTGTAAAATGTAAAACATTCATAATGTTTTGTGATTTTTAATTTACCGAATGAGAAAGAAAAAATATTTCTTAGTTTTTGTCTAAAACCTTAGCAAGCGCTGCTCAGATGACCAACACAATTCAGAAGAGGTTCAAAGTTTCATCTACTCAGCTATTGTATCAATCTTGCCCCTATCAAGCAATAACCCTCTTCATAATTGGTCCTTTTCTTGATGGACTTCTAACTAAACAGAATGTTTTTGCATTCAAGTATACGCCTCAAGTTCTGGTAGGTTAAATAGAATATCTTTTGTAAACAATAACTCTGAAGCCTATTAAAGCTAGAGGTGTCGCTCACATTTTCATTTATTCGCAGGTCTTTATTGTACTATCTTGCCTAATATCTGTCTCTGTGAACTTCAGTACTTTTCTTGTTATTGGAAAAACATCACCTGTCACATATCAAGTTTTGGGTCACCTCAAAACTTGCTTGGTTCTAGCATTTGGTTATGTCTTACTCCACGATCCATTTAGCTGGAGGAATATATTTGGAATTTCTGTTGCAGTTGTTGGAATGGTCCTGTATTCTTACCATTGCACCATTGAGAAGCAGGAAAAAGCCAATGAAGTGATTATCCAGCTATCGCAGGTATCCAGAACAGTCTTTTCCTGCTATATTAACTATCTTACATGTTTGTGTTATTTACTTATAATATGAAGTAAAACTCAAACGTAACAAAATCTGCTCCAATGGATGAAATTGTTCGTTCACACTTCGAAGTTGGCCTCGAAATAGAATATCCATCAGAGTCTCATAATATTGTATCCTTTTTTTATTGAGAAGTTACTAAAAAAAAGTATTTCAATATGGTTGCAGGATAGTAGGTGCTAGATGTTATATATTTCTCATGCATCAGTGATACATTTTTCACTGTTTTAATGCCATTTTTAATTAGGAAATAGGCTATGCTAGTATTGGAAATTTTCTCATCAATTAGCAAGTAGTTACCATATTAGAATTTTTTTTGGGTATGTGCATTGACTGTATGCAAATAAACAGTGAAACCATAGTACAATCAGCATGATACGTAGTCATCATGATTGTTGTTTGCATTTGCTCAATTATTTGGTGTTATTTTTTTATGAATTATTCTGTCAGATCTTTTCGGTCCTGCATGTGTCGTTATCTTTTCCATGGGTAATCCTCTTTATTTGATTCTGATTAAATGATTTTTAATCTTCCTTTCCGTATTCTTTTCACATGAATTTTGTGTCCTTGTCTTAGTTGCGTATCGTTTACTTCCTTTACATATGCGCATATCTTCTCAGTCTAATTTCCATAGTTTTGTCTTCAACAGAAATACTCGTTATCGAACTAACTATAAAAAAACAGTTAAAAAAGAGCCATAGTGTTTGTTCCACCAATATTTGTTGATATTTCTTTTATTTACTTTAAACCATTAATAATCTGTAAAAAAATTGCAGACATGTCTATTGGGAACTAAATTGGCATTGGTTTCATTAGAATTTTGTAAATCCTAGTGAACGTCTTGTAGTAATATGAATTTTGGTCTTTCTTTCTCCAATGGGTTATCTCCCATTTTAATCGCTTCTTCCAATGAGTTATATCACCCATCGAATAGTCATCTTCTACTCCCTTTTGTTAAAATCCAGATTGCCTAAACAATTTTTTTTCTCAATAGGACACAATGGAGAAAAAAGATTTATGTAGCCAACTCCACTTGGTGGGATAAAGGCTTGTTGTTGTTATTGCCGCCGCCTAAATGCATTTTCTACGACCTCGCCTGTGATCTAATGGCATACTATCAAAATAGCAATTAAATGATCTAAATAAAATTCATATTTATTTTGAACTGCGTAGTTCTAATTTGAGCTAACTTAAATCCAACATGGATCTGAAAATAAATTACAGATAAACCTGCTGACAATGAGCTAATAATGTTCATTATTGAACTGTAAAATACAGCAGAATGGTATAATCCAGTAATATATTCTCTTCAATCCTCCGGTTGACACATACAACGGGGACTCCAAGAGCTTCCTAGAAAACGAAATTGCTATTAGCGAAAACCCTCAAATAATACAGAATAAAAAAACAGCTTTGGGTCAAGTGGCTTAAAAATCCAGATGGAAATCTTATTTTCCCCTCCAATAAATGTACAATTTAACAAATGAATCACTTTTCTTATTCTAATTTGCCTTTCTCATCATTTTCTTTCTTACAGGCAAAAGAGAGCGAGCTCGATCTTCTTCTTGGTGTAGAAAATGGAGCAAATTTGTCTAGGGATGGCATATCTCCTTGGAGCCCAAACAAAGATCTGCATGCTTAAGTTCTCTCCCCCATCCTTTTTATGTTTTTTCCAGTTCTAATTTGAACGCATTGATGTCAAATGCATCTCCCGTAAATTTGCTTTCTCAATTCTGAAATCTGTTCCCTTCAAAGTTGGGTGTCAGATGATTTTTTTTTTGTTTCGCTTAGGGTTTTTTTTTTTAAATGAGGAGGATTTTTACACATATGCCACTCAATTCATATGCATTTACGTATTTGCTACTCATGATGAAAAGGTGTATTTCATTGATTAGAAGTCAAAATAATGAAATTTTTGTTGTGATATAAATGACTTTGTTGTATAAATATAAAAAGTAAAGTTAAGGTGTTATATTTGTAAATACATTTGAACTGGGTGGTATGTATGTAAATGCCCCTTTTCTTTAATTACTACATGTTTACTGTAATTGGACTTTGGTTGATCTCAATTAGTCTGTGTAGTAATTAAGTACAAATACTCTTTTTGGGCCTTTCGAGATTGGTTGCAGTTCTGCAGTTTAAAAACATTTTGTAACCATGCTACTTGAGTCTTCACTAGATAAGCAATATATATATATATATATATATATATATATATATATAAACATAAGGTTTTTTAAAATAATGTCAAAAATTTGAATGAGGTTTTCTTCACACACCACCCGAAACTTGCTATTTACAAATCAACGATCTTCGTTCGGCCGTTTTTCAAATACTCACTCAAATATCAAAATTTATTGCAAAACTTCAACCAATATTTTCCATTTTTATCAAATTCTCAACACTTTGAATGTGGCATAGGTAAATTATCAGGTTGGTAGTTCAAAAAAATCACCCAGGTGTTTAATTTGTAAATACCAATGTTTCGGGTGCTCTGTATGTAATTATCCCAAAATTAAATTTATACATTTTTTAGACATTGAAAGCTAAAATGAAGATGATATTTACTTTTTTCAGCAAAGAAATAGACAATCTAAGCCCTTCTTTAATATTTTCCTTTAATGTCTTCTATTTACTGAGTTTTTATTATAATCAAAATAAATATTTAAATCAAATGAACTCGACGTAAGCAGAAGTGTTATGGTCCTAGTCTAAATGATCTTAAAACATTATTAGGATGATAAGAAGTGTTATGGTCTTAAGCAGAGAGATTTATGACATTATTAGGATGATAACAATTTTCTTAACTATTATAAATATTTTAGTACATGATTACGACGACAATAAGCCTTTTATCTTATTAAGTAGGGTTGGCTACATTTTTTTTTTTTTTTAACCCCATTGTGTCCTATTGAGTGTTATATTTTCATTTACTTCTAATAAATTGAGATTATTTTTTATATAACAAGCTCCTGTCTTTTAAGGTCTATCTCGACCTTTTTAAACATAAGTCGAATCTAAAACGTCCACTCTCCTAAATAGATCATCAGTGGCTGACATTTAGTGTGCATATCATCTTAGGCGACTCTCTATAATCTTATTTGCCATCAGTGCTACGCCTACCTTTCATGGATATATTCATTTCACATTTTTATCTCTAAGTATAAAGCCACTCAACCACCCAAACATTCTCATCTTGCCAACACTTTAGCTCTCTTTTATAGACCAACATTCTGCGCCATAAATCATTGAAGGTCTCACCACCATCTTATAAAAATTTCCTTGAAGTCTGAGCGTTACTTTTCTATCACACAATATAGCTGATGCATTCCTCCGTTCAACCATGCAACTTGAATTCTACTAATAACAACTCCATCGATATCAACATTACTTTGATCAATAGACTCTAGATATCTAAAATGATCACTCTTTTTAATCAGTGGATCACCAGTTTTTACAACATTGTCATTCGATCTACTACTTCTAAAATTATAATTCATATATTCAGTTTTAAAATTACTCAAACTTAACCCTTTAGACTCTAATGTCGACGTCTATGATTCAACTTTTTCTAAACTCTTACTCCAATCTTATCCACAAGAAGGATATCATTCGCGAAAAGCATACACTTAAATGTCCAGTAAGAACATCCAAAATTAAAGCAAAAGAATATGAGTTTAAAGATGATTTCTAATGTAACCTAATGTAATCCAACAAATAATATATATATATATATATATATATATATATATATATATATATATATATATATATATATATATACTTTTACATATAAGTCGTATAAACACATTTCTTTTTTAAAATTTCTTAAAGAACTTCTCTTGAATTCTTATCATAAGATTTTTCCAAATTAAAAAAAATAATAATCATATGTGTCCTCCTTACTGTCTTTGTACTTCTCCTTCAGACCTCTCAATAAATGTATAACTTCCATAGTACATTGGTACGTCAAATCAAAATTCATTTTGAGTAATCTTTCTATCAGGTCTTAAGTTATATTTAATTACTCCCTCCTACAATTTTGATATATGACACATTAAATTAACTGCTTTATAATTTGCATACTCTTGTTCATCTCATTTATTCTTAAAAATAAAGACAAAAAAAAACCTTCCTTAACTCATTAAACATTTTTTTAGTTTTAAAATAATATTAAAATATTTAGTAAATCAAGAAATTCTCAAATCTTTTAATCTTTTTCACACTTCTACTGGGATACCATCGGGTCCTGCTCAATTATTTTTCACTCTTCATTTTCTTTTATGCATCTTCAACTTCTATTTTTTCTAATGTGACGGTAAAAATATTAAATTTTATTATTATTAATGATACTAAGATCATTAAAGTTAATTGTATTTTTAAAAATTTTCATTGAAAAGTCTATCAAAATATTTCACCCACACATGTTGAATATCCTCATACAAGAAAATCATTTCACCCTTAATACATTTTACTTGGACTAAACCTTTATATTTTTGTTCGACTGGTCTATTCATACATCATTCAGCCTCTTTAGTATCGAATAAATATCACTAAAAATAGAATTCATAACATCATAAATTATTCTCTTTAGATTCCGCATCTACCACTTTATCTTTCTTCTAATTCTATAAACCTTTACATTTAAACCTATTTTAAAAACAAAATAACTTCTATTCTATTTTTTTTTTACACATTATTATTACACAACCAACTTTTTTATTTATTTATACGATATTTTTTTATACTCCAAGTACAACTTTCCAACTCTTTTAATATTGATTGTTATTTAATCATACATTGCATTATCTTCTTCATAAACAACCTAAACTCTAAGATCTTAAAGTTTACTCGTAAAAATAATTTTATTTGTCTTTTAAGTACTCTCATCGAATTTAATGATAATATTTCATTGTATTTTTCATTTTTCTTCATCTTAAAATCCAAAACAAATAATCACTATTGAGTACTGAAATTTTCACTTGGGATGACCTTACAATCTTACAATAATGATGATATCTTTTCTCATAAGGAAATAATCAAATTTTATTTTATTAGATCCATCTTTAAAAGTAATAAATATGCTCATCCCTTATCATGAATAAAATATCAGCAATAACAAAATTATAAGCTAAAATAATATTTTATATGACCCTATCATCTCTTCATTAGTTATTCCAAAATCGCGGCTATCATTAATATTTCTAAAATCTTCTATCGCTCTACCAATATGTCCATATAAATCTTCTCAAATAAAAATTCCTTCTTCAAGAGATATTATTTGTATTAATTATTCTATGTTATTCCAAACCTTTTCTTTTAAACATATTTATAAATTTACTTGAGGATCATCAATAGCTATAACATTAAGAATCTTAGTATCAACAACATATAATTCTATCTCAAATTATATTAATTTTATAACATTATCTTTCAAACTCTTTTCTATAATTACACCCACATCATTTCTAGTATGACTCCTGAATGAATACTAAAATTTAAAAATAAGCTATCAATCTCTTTAGCATTTTCTCCAACCCATTTAGTTTCTAAAATGCATAAAATAATTATATTTTTACGAACTATAATATCTACTAATTTTATCAATTTACCTGTGAGAGTATGATCACAGAAAAATTCATTAAGAAATTCATATCTATTTTTGATGAAATTGCACTTTAAAGAAAGGTATTTTCTTTATTTTATTGCAGGAATGAAGATTTATAAGTGATGGAAGCAAAAAGCATGAAATGGAGCAAATTTGGATTAAAAAGGAAGAAATTCATGCAAATATAACTACTTCGCCGACGGCGAGATCGAGGCTGCCGACGGCGAGATCGAGGCCGCCGACGACGAGATCGTGAGGAGAATTTTCTGAAGGAATTATAACTACCTCGCTGACAGCGAGCCCGAGCCCGCCGACAGCGAGATCGCACGATTTAAAGACCTTCTAGAAGCCCCGCTGAAGGCGAGGTTGTTTCTCGCCGACAACGAGCTAGTTCAAAATGCTTATACATTGAACCTGGACACTTTTTGAAGAGGTTTTTAAGCACCCCTTGAACCTTTGCTTACCTCTATAAATAGAGGCTGAATTCTAGTGTCTTAAGTGTGTGTGTCTCTGGAGTCTTCTGTGTGTTTATTTTAGTGAGTCTGAGTGAGTTTGTTTATCCTTAGTAAATTTATTAGTTTATTTGAGTGCTATTTAGTTTGTTGTACTAGAAGGAAAAGTCAAAGGAACTTCAAGGAATCGTCAGTGAGGAAATTAAGATAAGTATATTTGTTTATTGTTGTTAACTTTAAATGAAATCCATGCTTTGTTTTATTCTCATGCATTCTGAGTAGTTTTCTTAGTCTTTCTCTTTGTTTATGAAAATTACTGGATTGATGAAATTTAATAGAAACACATAATATAATAAATTGTGATAATTTTTACTTAAAACTTAATTTACTTTCAATCTGGTCAATTGAGTAGTTAAAATATGTTGATTTATCAACTATAGTAAAAATTACATCCAATATTCAGGGAAGTCAAAAGCCTTGGAAGGCGGATGCAAATAAATAGAGAAATATTAATTATCGGGAGTAGAATTTGATATTTTAGTGTGACGGACTAAAATACTCAAATTCGGTCCTACTCGTTCGAGAGCCGAAGTGTAGATGTTAGCCCTCGAAGTGAGGGAACGCGTGAGCTCGAAGTGGCAGCCGCATCCTCCCAACTCTAGCCGCGGATTCGCAATCAAACATAGGATTAGTCAATGTTCTTTGCACTTGACCAAAGGGTAAAGAATAGGAATGCTCCTATTTGTCACAATACAATATAAAAATTCTATTTAAATTCATCATTCACTTAATTTTCTAAAAACAAGGAGAATGATACATTTTCTTAATTATTTAAATCAATTTATTTCAAGCATTAGTTTACTTTAGTTGCAATAGTTACTTTTTAAATTCCGTTTACTATATTAGTAAGTAATTCCTTTAAATTCAGCTGATAACAAATCTGTTAAAAACTTCCCCGTGGGATCGATAACCAGGACTCCACTAGAGCCTCGTATTACTTCGATACGATACATATACTTGTGTAGAATCCACATTATACATTAAATCATATAACTATATTTAAAGCGGGATCAAGTTTTTGGTGCCGTTGCTATAAACATAAATTGCATACATATAAAAAGTGGGTCAAGTTTTTGGCGCCGTTGCCGGGGAAGTAAAGAAATTATTTACTAGAGTAATGAACTATTTTAAACTATTTTAAAAAATTGTATGCGAAAATTTAGAAACGAAAATTTAATATCTTACGATTCAGAATTAGAGCGTACAATTAAAAGAATTAGAAAACAAATAAGTGAAATTATAAATTTAACACAAATGGCAAATATACCTGAAAATGAAAATATCAATCAACCAAGACCATTACGAGATTATGCCAACCCTACATTAGATGAAATTCATTTAACTATTCAAAACCCTGATGTAGCTGCTAATTCATTCGAACTTAAACCTGCAATTATCCAAATGGTACAAAATAATCAATTTAGTGGTTCACCTATTGAAGATCCTAATTTACATATTGCTAGTTTTTTAGAACTATGTGCTACTTTCAAATATGAAGGAGTATCTAACGATGCTTATTAGACTTAGACTTTTCCTTTTTCTTTAAGGGATAAAGCAAAAATGTGGTTAAATTCGTTAACACTCGAATCTATTAAAACTTGGGGAGAATTATCACAAAAATTTCTATCCAAATATTTTCCACCATCTAAAACTGCTAAGCTTAGAAATGATATAACTTCTTTTAGTTAGTTTGATGGAGAGTCAATATATGAATCTTGGGAGAGATTTAAAGAACTTCTTAGGAAATGTCCACATCATGTGTTACCAGATTGGTTAATTATCCAAACTTTCTATAATAGATTAGTAGGATCTTTAAGATCAATCATCGATCGTCTTACTTGGAGGATCATTAATGTCAAAACCATTTGATCAAGCCTATGCACTAATCGAAGAAATGATAACAAATAATTTTCAATGGCTTCGCTGATAGAATGAATCCGAAAAAAATAGCTAGTATTCATGAAAATGATGCAATATCTATGTTAGCCTCACAAATTGTTGTTATATCTAAGAAATTAGATCATTTTGGAATGAATTACTCTCCAACTATAACAAAAGAAAATTCATCTGGACAACTTATAAAGTCCCAATCTCATTATGAAACAATTAATGCAATTAACAACATACCCAATAATCCTTATGCAAATTATTATAATCCTGGATGGAAAAATCATCCTAATTTTAATTGGAATAATAATACAACTAATCAACCATGGATGAATAATATGACAACAATTAGAAAATCCATCTAATCAAGGGAATCCTAACTATAAACCTAATTATCCACCTGGATTTAATAATAATAACCCTCAATTTAAAGATAAGAAATTATCAATAGAAGAATTAATATTAAATATGGGTCAACATTTACAAAATCAAGGAAATCAACTACAAATACAAGGAAACCAATTACAAAATCAAGGAACAGCCATAAAAAATATTGAAACTCAACTTGGACATATCGCTACTGCACTTAATAATAGAATACCTGGAACGTTTCCTAGTAATGTAGAAATAAATCCCAAAGACAAGGGAAATGAACAAATTAAAGCGATACAATTACGAAGTGGAAAAAAATTAGAACCTTGAATTCAGAAAGAACTTGAAAGTCAAAAAAAGGAAGTGGAAATTGAAAAGGATAAGAATCAACAAGATCCAAACTTAGAAAATCCTTTAATACCTATGAAAATTTCTGTTGAAAAACCTCCACCACCATTTCCTCAATGACTAATTCAACATAAAAAAACAAACAATTTGCTAAATTCCTTGAAATTTTGAAGAAATTAACGATAAATATTCCTTTCGTAGAAGCTTTAGAACAGATGTCAAATTATGTAAAATTCATGAAAGACATTCTAAATAAAAAAAAAAATTTACCGAAAATTAAATGGTCGCACTTAGTGAAGAGTGTAGTGCTATTATTCAGAAAAAACTTCCTGAAAAATTAAAAGATCTTGGTAGTTTCACTATACCTTGCGCTATTGGAGAAAAATTCTATGGAAAAGCTTTGTGTGACTTAGGAGCAAGCATAAATCTAATGCCTCTATCAATTTTCAAGAGATTATAATTGGGAGAAATTTCACCTACTTCAGTTAACTCTTCGATTAGTCAGATCGTTCGTTACATATCCTAAGGGAGTTATTGAAGATGTATTAGTTAAAGTGGATAAATTTATCTTCCCTGTAGATTTTATTGTTCTAGATATGTAAGAAGATAAAGAAATTCCTATCATTATAGGAAGACCATTTTTAGCCACTGGAAAAGCTATGATTGATGTGCAGAAAGGAGAACTAACTATGAGAGTAAATGACTAAAAAGTAACTTTTAATATTGCTAAATCAATGAAATATCTCGTCTTTAGAAAAAGATGATGAGTGTTTTCGAATGGAAGTACTCAATCATTTACAAAAAGAACATTTTAAAGAATATTATGAAGAAAAAATAGAAAAAGAAAATATTAAAATAATTGAAAAAGCCGATATAAATGAAGAATTAGATTATATTCAAGAGAAATTTGAATTTTTGGATAACACAGAAAATACTGAAAAAAATATAGTTCCATAAATTATTAAACCTCCTCAACTTGAGTTAAAAATTTTACCTAATCATTTAAAATATGCTTACTTAGGTAATTCTTCAACTCTACCAGGTTATTATTTCATCCGAATTAAATGAATCTCGAAGAACAAAAACTTTTAGATACGTTAAAAAATATAAAAAAATTTTTGGTTGGACTTTAGCAGATATTAAAGGAATTAGTCCTTCAATCTGTATGCATAGAATTATTTTAGATAATGAACATAAACCTAAATCCGATCCTTAAAGAAGATTAAACCCGATAATGAAAGAAGTAGTCAAGAAAGAAATTTTAAAATGGTTAGATAATTGTATTATATATCCTATTTCTAACAGTGCTTGGGTAAGCCCAATTCACTGTGTACCTAAAAAAGGAGGGGTGACTGTTAAAACTAATGAAAATAATGATCTTATCCCTATAAGACAAGTTACTGGATGGCGAATACGTATTGATTATAGAAAATTAAACACAGCCACTAGAAAAGATCACTTCCCTTTACCATTTCTAGACCAGATGTTAGATAGATTAGCCGGACATAAGTATTTTTGTTTCTTAGATGGATATACGGTTATCATCAAATACAAATTGCTCCCGAGGATCAAGATAAAACTACATTTACTAGTCCTTGTGGAACTTTCGCTTTTCGAAGAATGCCTTTTGGATTATGTAATGCACCTACAACATTCCAAAGATGTATGATGTCTATATTTAGTAAATTAATTGATAATGGAATAGAAGTATTTATGGATGATTTCTCTGTATTTGGAACAACATTTGACGCATAATTAAATCATCTTGAAAAAGTATTTGAAGTATGTGAGAAAACTAATTTAGTTCTTAATTGGGAGAAATGTCAATTTATGGTTACAAGTGGCATTGTATTAGGGCATAAAATTTCGGAAAAAGGCATGGAACTAGACCCTGCAAAAATTCAAGTAATAGCTAAATTACCACCTCCAACTACAGTAAAAGGGGTAAGAAGTTTTCTTGGACATGCTGGATTTTACAGGCGTTATATTAAAGATTTTTCAAAAATTACTAAACCTCTATGCCAACTTCTTGAAAAGGACAAGAAATTTGAATTTACAACTGAATGCCTGAATGCTTTCGAATTATTAAAAGATAAATTAATTACAGCACTTATAATAGTTTCACCTAATTAGGAAAAACCATTTGAGCTTATGTGTGATGCTAGTGATTATGCTTATAGGAGCGATTCTTGGGCGAAGAAATGATAAGATTTTCAAAGTTATATATTATGCTTAGTAAAACTCTAAATGATGCTGAAATTAATTATACAGTTACTGAAAGAGAATTGTTAGCAGTTGTATATGTGTTGACCTCATTTTTGATGAGGTCTCCTCTTCTTCTCTTTAGTACTTAGGATCTAGCCTTAGGCTTTTCCTTTGACTATCTTAGAGGACTAGAATTGGGACCCACCTTTTAGAAATTCAAACCACTTCTTAACTCCCTGCAAACTCCACAAACTTGATTGTAGACCCCTAATCACCTAGAGGGTTGAAATCAAATGTGGAAGTTTAAAGGATGAGTTCCTATAGGACTCTTTGGCCTTAGGATCGCCTCTGGTGGCCCGAGTCGCAGTGAGGGGCTGACTTACACACACACTACACTTGTACACTACACTTTCACACACTTCCTAAAACCACAACCATACCTAACTTAACCTCCTGACTCATGTAGGTGATTCACATGGATGGTCCTTAACCCCTAAGCCCTTGGCTAAGAGGGTTAGGAACAACATAGTGAATGCCTCAAATGAGTCCCTTCATGGCTCACATGGGCTTGATATGGCTTCATGGCTCAACCAAAATGACTTCTCTCCACTCAAATTCACCCAATCTTCAATTTCCCAAATTTTCAATTTCCCAAATTTTCAATTTTTGACCCCCGGGACCCTACGCCCGCTTAGCCTACCCAAAACCCTTAAAATTACCCAAATTTCTCAAAAATTTCCAAATTACCCAAAATTCTCCAAAATCAATCCCAAACATTTCCACATCACTTAAACTGATCATTCATACCCAAAAATACCAAAAATTCCAAGAAAACCTCCCAATACCCTCCAAATACCCAAAATACCCCTCTTGACCCAAAAATCCAAAAATTCAGAAAATTCCCAGAAAATTCTAGAAAATCACAAATATTGCCAATTTCATTTTGTCCAATTACACCATGGGCCAATTTTGTCAATTTACCCTATTTTTGTCAAAACCCCCAATTTGACCCATTTTAACCCTAAGTGAACCCAATGTCAAACCAAACCCACCCAATTGACCCAAATTCTGGTCCAATTCAGTTCTAAACTTCAATTCAACATTCCCAACACCAATCTAGACCAAATCCAAGCCCAATTTGATTGAAATTTGGATCCAATTTCACTTTTGACCTTAAAGCCCAATTTGGACCCATGACCCAAACCTAACCCAAACTCACTCAATTCAACTCCAATTAACCCCAAATCTTTTCTAAATCTTCCTTAGCATCCCCAAAAACAAAACACTAACATGATTTGCCCAAAATTTAGACCCAAACCCCACTCAAATTCAACCCAAAACCAAAAGGCCCAATTTTGACCTAAACCCAAACCTAACCCAAATGAGCCCAAACCCCAAAATCAAAGCCCAACCAAAGTCAAAACCTCTTTGAAACACTCCCATAAACATTTCTCAACATTGATTTTATATCAATTTCAACCCTAGCCCAACATTAGCCCAACTTGGCCCACTTGGACCTACAAAGGCCCACTTACCAAATAAATCCAAATTCAAACCAATTCAACTTCAAATCACATCAAATTGATTCCAAGCCCTTCATAGAACATCCCTAAATCAATTATGACATTTATTTGACAAAGTTCTTCACAAAATTTTTTATCCAAATGCCCATCCTAAAATCAAAAGCCCATTTCCCTTAAACTTTCCTAAAAGCCCACTCCCTTCAAATTCAAAAGCCCAAATTCATCCAAAGCCCACATGACACTTCCTTTCATCATCCATTTAATCAAAATTGTCCCTAAGTTCCAAAATCATCAATCAAATAATTCCAAATCAAGCCACATGCCAAATCACCCCAAAATATCCAAAATTCTTAAAACCCATTTTTATGAAATTGACCCAACCTTTTCCCAAGCCAAATGGAGCCATGGAGCCATGCACAAGCCATATGCAAGCCATGAGAGCCTCTTTACATGTCACCATGCCATTTTGGGCAAAAGGAGGAGACTCTTTCCTTAATTCCTAAAGGTGATTAACCACTCCCATGATTCCCCTTAACCATGCTTATGCCTAATCGTGCTTGGATGGTGACTTGACCCTACTGATTATGCTTGAGCCAAATCACTTTTCCCTCGGACAAAACCAGGCCTTGGGTGGTGCACCTAGCCCAAATGGGTGGGTTGACCCATTTAGGTTCAAATTTAGCCATGCCCCCATTCCATCTAAATCAAACCCTTTACACATGGCCAATGCTTAATTGATTGCACTAAGCCCCGCCACGACCTCCCCGACCAAGATGGTGACCAATGTCCGGCCGGCCGGCCACCGTGCCGCCGGAAAACACCATGGCCGAGAGCTCACATGTGAGCCAACATTGAAATTCTCACTTGTTGAGCCGCCCCATGCCTAGTGGTCACCATGGCTGTTCTTCTCCTCACCAGAGCAGCTGATCCCATGCCTCAACTCCCCCTGGGAGGCCCTCCACCCTCTCCTATTTAAACTCCACCCCTCTCGGCCATGGAAAGGAGCTAAGCACAAACCTTGCCAAAACTCTGCCAAAATTGTTCCAGACTCCTCCCCATACACAGAGCACTTGATCCCAGGTGAGATCCCCCCGCCATTTCTCCTCTCGCGAGCTCAATTTCGAGTCGAAATTCCACCCAAAACCAGGACACTTCTCCACGAGTGAGCCAATTCCCAAATCGATTGGTTCTACACCTTCACCGGACCAAGGGAAGGTGTCCACCAACAAAAGCCCCATCTCCAGGTCCACCCAGGCTTGCTCCAGGCCTCCAAGCTTTGTGATCGGGCTTGGTCGAAATCACATCCGGACAATTCACTGCGACCAGGAGACTTCATGCTGGAGCTTGCACCGGATCCAATCGAAGGTGCAACAACTCTCGGATTGAAGCCACACTTCTCTGAGCAAAGGTATGAACTAATTCTTTATCCCGAGCTTCTGGAGATTCTCCATTTCAAATGCCTTAATTTCAATGCATGTTAACCGTATAGATGTGTTCGTCTCTTCAAGACGAATCCATAGAGCATAAGAACATAAAAATCCATCGAGTATCGAGTGAGATCTTAGGGGTTTAGTGTGGACGGCTCTCGGGCGAGGACGCTCGGGGACGATGAACGGATGTCGTCCATTCAATACACGCGCGGACGAACGGCTCGGATGGCGTCGGACCAGGAGACGGTACGAGAACCGCGGGGCCCGGGCCGCCGACTCGGGTGGCGGCGTCGAATGGGAGCGCGACGCGTGTGCGTTCGGAGCCGCCGAGGTCGACGCGGCGCCGCGTGGATAAATAGAAAATTAGGGTATTTTTCTATTTATTTAATTCCCTAAACTTCAAAAATTCATATCTCTCGTGTAGAAAAATCAGAAAAATAAAATAAAAAATACTTCTCTTGCTCGATGAACGAGAGGAGAATAATGTGGAAAAGAAATCATTTAATTTCATCAAGTATTTTATTTTTTATAATTTATTTACTCTCTGCATTATTTTAATTCTCCATGCATGTATACAATTCACCATGGCATGAGACCATAGGGCTTTTGAAGCCTCCGAATTTGGGAACATTCCCCGAATTTTCCAAAGTCGAGAGTCATCCCTATGAAGAGTTATTGATTTTTCAAGTTCATGTTACTCGTTTTGAATATTTTAATTCCAATAAATAGCATGTTGTGAAATAAATTCTAGGAAAATTTGGTGGTGTCCCTTATGACCAGAGAACCCTAGGAAAAATAGGTTTTGACTTAGTTCATTTAAAACAACCCTAATTGGCTTAAACACCCAAAATAGGTCTCTAATTAATTAGAGTTAACCATGCATCAAATTGACTTGAAATCAATTCTCCACTGACCTTTAGGATCAGATGAATCCACCATAAAAGTTTGAGGTCAATTGGACTTGGTTAGCCCCACTAATTGGGTTGATTAAGCCACTTAGCCATTTTAAACTTTAAAAATTCATAACTTTTAAAATACCTTTCAAAAATTTACCAAATTGGTTTTGGAGCCTCTCTGATATCAGGGAAACCTAAGAAAATTAAAATTTCAATTTTCTAAAAAAGTTGATTTTTAATAATATTTTAATATTTTTAATAATTAAAAAATAATAAAAATCACAAAAATAATGAAATTCACCAAAATGTCACATTTTGAATTTTAATCACATAGGAACAAATCACACATTTTTCTTAGGTCTATTTAGTGAGATATTAAATTTTAAAGCTTTAAGGTATTTTAAAATTAAAAAAAATGTATTTTCTAGCATTTTCACTAAAATAATTATAATAAATCATAGAAAAATCAGAAAATTACAAAATTTGCTTCTCTGGTTTCCTTGATATCAGAGAGATTTTTGAAAATTATAAAATCCATTTTTCAACCTTTATTTTTTTTTTAAATTGATTAACACTCCAAAACTTAAAATAATTATAATAAAAATAGTATAATTCAAAAAATCACCAAAATTGGTCCAAGTGGTTCTCTAGTCATTAGGAATGTCCCCTAATTTTCTTAAGGACAGAAACTTTCCCTTGTTCATGTTATTAAATTTTCCTTGAAAATCTCTATTTTTCACCAAAAATAATTATATAAATAAATTAAATACAGAAAAATCACATTTTCTCCTCTCATGTCTTTTTTGACATATGAGTGAAGTCACATAAAAATTTCAAGTTCATTTGAGTTCAATTTAGTGAGTTATGAAATCATTAAGCTTAAAGGGTAAAATGGTAATTAAAATTTTAACCCTTAATTAAAACTTTAGGTTTAATAAAAAATTAACAAGTAAAATATTTGATCCTAATCTGATTTGGATGATTGAAATTTAAATAATTAAAGGTTAGAAACCCATTAAACAATTTTAAAATGATTAAACTTTAATTAAATAATTGATTAAATTTGGAAGAATAATAAAATTGGAATTATTAAAATAGGGATATTATTAGGAAGAGATTTATTCTTTAATTTAAAATCCCTAAATTAATTATCTCATTAATATTCAATTCTTAATTAAAATGATAACTCAAACTTAAAATATATTAAAAGACTTAATCATTAAACTAAAATTAAATTATTAAACTCTTTTAAAAATTTCAATTAAAATTAAAATAAAATTAAATTAAAATTAAATTAAATTAAATAAATAAAATTAAATAAATAAAATTAAATTAAAATTAAATTAAATTAAATTAAATTAAATTAAATTAAATCAAATTAAATTAAATTAAACAAATTAAATTAAATTAAATTAAATTAAATTAAATTAAATTAAATTAAATTAAATTAAACTAAATTAAATTAAATCAAATTAAATCAAATTAAATTAAATTAAATAATTAAATTAAATTAAATTAAATCAAATCAAATTAAATTAAAATTAAATCAAATCAAATTAATTAAACATCAAATCAAATTAAATTGAACTATATTGAATTAAATTAAATTAAAACTCAATTAAATTAAATTAAATTAAATTAAATTAAATTAAATATAACATCACCAAAGACATGAAGAATTCAAAATAAATCTAAAATAACTTGAACACTATTCCAAATTTAAAATCATTAATGGAAATTAAACTAAATCACAAATCATTTGAATACTAATTTACCCTCGAAAGTTTTAGTTATCATAACTCCTAAACGAACATTAAATGAAACGTTACTTCACTTATAGGATATTCAAATGTCCTAGTTCACTCGAGCAAGATAACAACAAAACTCGAATTCTCGGACGATTAATTCATTTATATAATTAAATCCATTTGGACTTAAAACAATCCTGAAATATTGAAAAGATGTTTAAGATTCTTCTTAAGCACTTCCTCAATATGATAGGATATTTATAAGAACAATTGAATTTAATTGTTCTTCTATGAAGAAAATCATCCTTAAACTAAAATACAAAGACCTAGACGTCATAGAAAATGACTAGTTATAGTGATTAGGAATTTGGTGAAAACCATAACCCTTCCTTTAGCTTTACCTAGGAACTCGCTTAAATATTCTAATTGTGTTTTAAGTGTAGCTTGGATTGACGGGAAGACCCTCCAGGTACGCTTTTATTTTATTGCAATCTACTTTCTTGCAATTTACATTATCGCAATTTACTTTATTGCAAATGCACTTTACTTTTCTCGCATGATAAGACAATCAGTTGCATGAAAACTCACACCTTTAGGATAACCCCTAAAACCGAAACCAAAACTAAGTTAAAAGTCATTACAAGATAAAATTCACCGCCACAACATTTCAAAATATAAAACAACTCAAAATTTAATCACAAACGTAACACAAAACTACAATCGCAACTAAATTAAAACGTCCCGTTGGATGATCGGGAATACCTCGGATGATGTAACCTACGTGTTGCTAACGGGATTTCCCACTGGTCTAAATGAAAGTGTGGAACTCATTCAGTTGAGTTTAGCAAATTCATCCGGACTAAGTGAATCCGATAAAAATAATGATGCCGGAAGGATGGAACCGTGGGATCTTAACCGGTGTCGTTATAATCAACTTTAAGATTTGTTTTAATTAAAACGTAAAAAACACTTGGAAATTAAGATTTTCTCTAAACCAAAACACTTTTCTCATCTCCTGATTTATGATTTCTAAAACTAAACCTCCGCAACAACAAGAAGCTCGGAGCATGGTGGGCAGCACGGCCATCGTCGTCAGCAAAACTTGGAACCTACTTCAAGCAAAACTTTCCTAGAATTAAATAACAAAGCCATAGGACTTCGAGGTAGTTTGCCTAGTGCAACATAAATCCTCAATTCTTCGTTAGGCGCTTGCTCGCAAATTAAGCCCTAACCGACTTAGGATTCCGAGGTAGTCGTTCTGATACGATATAAACCCTCACATCTTTGAGGCTATTTGTATGATTCTATCGTATAAATATAAGTCCTAATTAATTAAAATTGACAAAATCAAAACATTTAAATAAACATTAGGACTTTCCTAAATTTAAGTCAAACAATAGGATAGTTGGGAAATTACCGAAGTTCACTTCGAATCTGTGATTTCTCCTACTTTTCTTCATTTGGATTCACAAAACAAAATGTTCCAAACTTGATATATTCCCTATCGAAATTTCAAAATTCAATCCTCGAAAACTTAAACTTCGAAATCTTCGAGAGCGAATTATTGATTATTATCGAGAGTTTTCTTAGGTGATTCCCATCACTTAAGATGTAATTAACTATGTGGGCTTGCCCTTATAGGAATTTTGAAGAACCCATGTAATATAAACCCCGTTTAATGTTTTCATATTAAGCAGGGGAATTTTGTCGACTTTATAAAATTGGTTCGCGGACCAAACGAATGTCACAAATCTTCTAGTTTATTTAATCGAGCCCCACCGTGCAATGTGTGTCTATCCTTAGTGATAGATACACGGTCTGTGGTGCGGTGCTCGTTTATATAAACTATTTCGGACGTGAGATCGGTTTAATCTCATATCTTAAAACCTTCAAATTTAAAATTATTTTCAAAATCAAATACTCCTTTTCAAATTATTTATTTTAATTAAATTAAAAAATTCGCCGACAGATTTCTGTTAGGCGACCCATCTTCAAAACAAAACACAACCTAAAAATTTGCCGACAATATGCTTTTAATAAATTTCGGCATTATCTAATAGGAACTAAATGTATTGTGCATACTGATCATTCTGCTATAAAATATTTAATGCAAAAGAAAGATTCTAAACCAAGATCAATTAGATGGATATTATTAATGCAAGAATTTGATTTTGAAATAATTAACAAAAAGAGAACTGATAATCAAATTGCTAATCATTTATCAAGATTAGAAAATCATGAATTATCTAATATTGATAATGAAATTGTAGACAGTTTTCCTGATGAACAATTTTATAATATAAATGATATGAAAATATCTTAGTATGCTGATATAGTAAATTATATTGTAAGTGACATTTTACCACCTATGTTAATTTTGCAACAACAAAAAAAATTCATTCATGATACAAAAACATACTTTTGGGATGAACCATACTTATATAAGCAATGTAAGGATCTAATTATTAGAAGATGCATGCCTTATGAAGAAACTGAACCAATCATTCAAAAATGTCATGACTCTGATTTTGGAGGACATTTTGGGACAGATAAAACTGCATATAAAATTCTACAATCTGGATTTTACTGGCCTACTCCATTTAGAGACGTATATAAATATATAAAAACCTTCGATAAATGCCAAAGAGTAGGAAACATATCAAGAAAAAATGAAATGCCTCTGAATTTTATATTAGAAGTTGAAATTTTTTATGTTTGGGGATTAGATTTCATGGGACCTTTTATTCCTTCATTTGAAAACTCATATATATTAGTAGCTGTTGATTATGTTTCTAAATGGATTAAAGCACAAGCTTTACCTAGGTGTGATGCTAAAAGTGTTTCGAAATTTTTAATGAAAAATATTTTTACTAGATTTGGAATGCCGAGAGTGATTATCACTGACGGAGGAACTCATTTTAGAAATAAATATATTCACAAACTAGTAGAAAAGTATAATATTATGCATAAGATATCAACTGCTTATCATCCACAAACTAGTGGATTAATTGAGTTTCTAATCGAGAGATTAAGCGTATATTAGAAAAGTTTGTAAATCCTAATAGATCGGACCAGTGCTATAAGACTAGACTACTCGCATTATGGGCATACAAGGCTGCTTATAAAACTCCGATTGGAATGACTCCTTACAGGCTTATATATGGAAAAACTTGTCACTTACCAGTTGAATTAGAACATAAAACATATTGGGCGATTAAAGAATTTAATTAGAATATGAAAGAAGCTGGAGAGAAGAGATTGTTGCAATTAAATGAATTGGAAGAATTAATGAATGAATCATATGATAATGATAAGATTTATAAAGAAAGGATGAAATTATGACATGATCAGAAGATTAATCAGAGAAATTTTGAATTAGGACAAGAAGTTTTGCTATATAATACTAGATTGAAATTATTTCCTGGGAAATTGAAATCTCGATGGTTAGGACCTTTCACCATAACTCAAATATTTTCATATGGAACTATAGAAATTGAAGATCCAAAAACAGGACATAGATTTAAAGTAAATGGACATAGATTAAAACCATATTTCGAAAACATACAACCAAATTTTAAAGAGATTTTATTGCTTAGTCAACCTAAACACTAACTGAATTAGGTCGGGCTGACGACGTTAAACCAAGCGCTTTATGGGAGGCAACCTATAATAGTATTTTATTTTTAAATGTCTACATATTAGTGAGTCTATATTATTAAAACAAATCTTACTACTCAAATTTTTATTAGAATCATCACACAAATTGAACCTATTTGATGAGATCAGAAATATACGGACCAGAGCGAAAACAGAAGATTTTTACGAATCTCGCCGACAGCGAGCCCGAGCCCGCTGACGGCGAGATCGTGGACATTACTTCGGCCGGCTTATAACTAAGTCGCCGATGGCGAGGAACTTCCCGCCGACGGCGAGGCAGTTAAAAATTTGGTTTCTTAAAGATTTTTCGTGCTGTTTTGGACGGATCTAAGCCATTCCTTCGTAAGAAATTGTCCCAAATTCGATTTTACACCATTTTCTTCCTTAGGAATGACTAGAGACCAATCCATTCCATCCAAAATGGCCTCCAAATTCCTAGAAACCACAAAGCGAAGTTTTCGACCGGAGAAAATTCGTCGGTTCGGAGGCACATCGAATCTTCAACAAAGGCTTGATGAAGAAAAGACTTATCAAAGAAAGAGGATTCGTCAATAGAGGAGTAGAGAATTCTACTATAACAATCGAAGAAATGATCGCACAGCGGCATTGAGAGGTATTTTGCTATACAACATTCGTTGTAGTTATACCAGTAGTTAAAGAGTTTTACTCTAATTTACATGTGATCAACAATTGAAATGTGTACGTCAGAGGAAGATGGGTAACATTTACTCCTTCAAGAGTAAATGAATTATTTTCTATAGAGAATACCTCTGTTTGTCATTATTCCAACTTTGTGCCTTCGAGATACAATATGAACGAGATCTACGAGATACCGACCGACGAACCGGATGATTGGGAGTTACGAGAAGACGGTATGTCGGCTTTTCGCATCACTTCTAAACCGCCTGTCTCAGCATAACGACATTTCTTTATATCATCAAAATTATTACCTACCATGAGAGTAAATAAAGTTTCAAAGGAATGCACTATTTTAAACTACCGTATTCAAATTGTATTACCTATCGATGTTGGATCAATAATAGTAAAGTCTCGATCGGGATTAATTGTGCATGGGTCGGTGCATGGACTTAGACACCCATCGACTATATTTGCTTTATGCGATCGATGCCAAGTTTCTTATGAGGCTCGGGAAAAAGTACTTTTATCGTGGAAACCCCGGATCCTACTCGATATGTTTCTCACTTTGGATAACAATGATGAGATCACCGTTATTTTCGACGAGCATCACGGAACAATCCTTTAGCAAGGCCCTTTACCGAGAAGACTAATTTCATTCTGAAGAAGATTAAAGGATTGGAGAAAGAATTGCAAAATGTGATGAATTATATTGACAATATCTTTGATATGTTTGATCATATTGATTGGAGAATGAAGGAGCGCTTTGATCATACTGGACATCTGGATGCCAGTTTTTTTCATCTACTAAGACAGAAAGGATAGATTAATGAAGAATCTACTGCAGAATTCCCTTTCAGGCCTTTCTGCAATTTATTTGTGCACTTGCGTCGCATCAGAAATATCAGAGAAGATGTTAGTTCAGAAACTGAAGAGTAGGAATGATTTCTATGTTTATGTTTGTTGACCTCATTTTTGATGAGGTCTTCTCTTCTTCTTTTTAGTGCTTAGGATCTAGCCTTAGGCTTTTCCTTTGACTATCTTAGAGGACTAGAATTGGGACCCACCTTTTAGAAACTCAAACTACTTCTAAACTCCCCGCAAACTCCACAAACTTGACTGTAGACCCCTAATCACCTAGAGGGTTGAAATCAAATGTGGAAGTTTAAAGGATGAGTTCCCATAGGACTCTTCGGCCTTAGGATCGCCCGCAGGCGGCCCGGTCCAGTGAAGGGGCCGACTTACACACACTACACTTATACACTACATCTACACACTACACTTCCACACACCTCCTAAAACACACCCATACCCAACTTGACCTCCCGACTCATGTAGGTGATTCACATGGATGGTCCTTAACCCCCGAGCCCTCGGCTAAGAGGTTAGGAACAACATAGATGAATGCCTCAAATGAGTCCCTTCATGGCTCATATGGGCTTGATATGGCTTCATGGCTCAACCAAAATGATTTCATTCCACTTACATCCACCCAATCTTCAATTTCCCAAATTTTCAATTTTTGACCCCCGGGACCCTACACCCGCTTAGCCTACCCAAAACTCTTGAAATTACCCAAATTTTTGCAAAATTTCCAAATTACCCAAAATCCTCCAAAATCATTCCCAAAAATTTCCACATCACCCAAATTGATCATCCATACCCAAAAATACCAAAAATTCCAAAAATACCTCCCAATACCCTCCAAATACCCAAAATACCCCTCTCGACCCAAAATTCCAAAAAATTCAGAAAATTCCCAGAAAATTCCAGAAAATCCCAAATATTCCCAATTTCATTTTGTTCAACTACACCATGGGCTAATTTTGTCAATTTACCCCACTTTTACCAAAACCCCCAATTTAACTCAATTTAACCCAAGTTCACCAAATTCAACTCCAATTAACCCCAAATCTTTTCTAAATCTTCCTTAACATTCCCACAAACAAAACACTAACATGATTTGCCCAAAATTTAGACCCAAACTCCACTCAAATTCAACCCAAAGCTAAAAGGCCCATTTTCGACCTAAACCCAAACCTAACCCAAATGAGCCCAAACCCCAAAATCAAAGCCCAACCAAAGTCAAAACCTCTTTGAAACACTCCCATAAATATTTCTCAACATTAATTTTACATCAATTTCAACCCTAGCCCAACATTGGCCCAAGTTAGCCCAATTTGACCTACATAGGCCCACTTACCAAATAAATCCAAATTCAAACCAATTCAACCCCAAATCACACCAAATTGACTCCAAGCCCTTCATAGAACATCCACTAAACCAATTATAACACTTATTTGACAAGGTCCTTCACAAAATCTTCACCCAAATGCCCATCCTAAAATCAAAAGCCCATTCCCCTTAAACTTTCCTAAAAAGCCCACTTCCTTCAAATTCAAAAGCCTCAAATTCATCTAAAGACTACATGACACTTCCCATCATCATCCATTTAATCAAAATTGCCCCTAAGTTTCAAAGTCATCAATTAAACAATTCCAAATCAAATCCCATATTTTTCTTAGGTCTATTTAGTGAGATATTAAATTTTAAAGCTCTATGGTAATTTTAAAATTAAAAAAATGTATTTTCTAACATTTTCACTAAAATAATTATAATAAATCATAGAAAAATCAGAAAATTGTAAAATTTGATTCTATGATTTCCTTGATATCAGAGAGATTTTTGAAAAATATAAAATTCATTTTCAATATTTATTTTATTTTTAAATTAATTAACACTCCAAAACTTAAAATAATTATAATAAAAGTAATATAATTCAAAAAATCACCAAAATTGGTCCAAGTGGTCCTCTGGTCATTAGGAATGTTCCCTAATTTTCTTAAGGACAGAAACTTTCCCTTGGTCATGTTATTAAATTTTCCTTGGAAATCTCTATTTTCCACCAAAAATAATTATATAAATAAATTAAATACAGAAAAATCACATTTTCTCCTCTCATGTCTTTATTGACATAGGAGTGAAGTCACATAAAAATTTCAAGTTCATTTGAGTTCAATTTAGTGAGTTATGAAATTATTAAGCTTAAAGGGTAAAGTGGTAATTAAAATTTTTAATCCTTAATTAAAACTTTAGGTTTAATAAAAAATTAACAAGTAAAATATTTGATCCTAATTTGATTTGGATGATTGAAATTTAAATAATTAAAGGGTAGAAACCCATTAAGCAATTTAAAATAATTAAACTTTAATTAAATAATTGATTAAATTTGGAAGAATAATAAAATTGGAATTATTAAAATAGGGATATTATTAGGAAGAGATTTGTTCTTTAATTTAAAAATCCCTAAATTAATCATTTCATTAATATTTAATTCTTAATTAAAATGATAACTCAAATTCAAAACATTAAAAGACTTAATCATTAAAGCTAAAATTAAATTATTAAACTCTTTTAAAAATTTCAATTAAAATTAAAAAAATAAAATTAAATTAAAAATTAAATTAAATTAAGTAAATTAAATTGGATTAAGTTAAATTAAATTAAATTAAAATTAAAAGTTGAATTAAATTAAAGATTAAATTAAATTAAATTAAATAAACAAATTAAATTAAATTAAATAACTTAAATTAAATTAAATTAAATTAAATAAATAAAATCAAATTAAATTAATTTAAATCAAATTAAAGATTAAATTAAATTAAATCAAATTAAATTAAATTAAATCAAATTAAATTAAAATTAAATCAAATCAAATTAATTTAATGTAACATCAAATCAAACTAAATTGAATTAAATTGAATTAAAATTAAATTAAAACTCAATTAAATTAAATTAAATTAAATTAAGTTGAATTAAATATAACATCCCCAAAGACATAAAGAATTCAAAATAAATCTGAAACAACTTGAACACTTTTCCAAATTTAAACCCATTAACTTAAATTAAATCATTTGAACACCAATTTGCCCTCGAAAGCTTTGGTTATTATAACTCCTAAACAGAACATTAAATGAAATGTTACTTCACCTATAGGATATTCAAATGTCTTAGATTCACCGAGCAAGATAACAACAAAACTCGAATTCCGGACGATTAATTCATTTGTATAATTAAATTCATTTAGACTTAAAACAATCCTAGAAATATTGAAAAGATGTTTAAGATTTGTCTTAAGCACTTCCTCGATATGATAGGATGTTCATAAGAACAATCGAACTTAATTATTCTTTGATGAAGAAAATCGTCCTCAAACTAAAACACAACGACCTAGACGTCGTAGGAAATGACTAGTCTATAGGATTGGGAATTTGGTAGAAAACCATAACCCTTCCTTAGCTTTACATAGGAACTTGCTTAAATATTCTAATTGTGTTTTAAGTGCAGCTTGGGATGACGGGAAGACCCTCCAGTACGCTTGTTATGTTATTGCAATTTACTTTCTTGCAATTTACATTATTGCAATTTCATTAATCGCATCGCACTTACTTTTCTTGCATGATAAACAATCTGTTGCATGAAACCCCACACCTTTAGGATAGTCCCTAAAACTGAAACCAAACTAAGTTAAAAGTCATTGCAAGATAAAATTCACCGCCACAACATTTCAAAATATAAAACAACTCAAAATTTAATCACAAACAAAACACAAAACTACAATTACAACTAAATTAAAACGTCCCGTTGGATGATCGGAATACCTCTGGATGATGTAACCTACGCGTTGCTAACGGGATTTCCCACGGTCTAAATGAAAGTGTGGAACTCATTCGACTGAGTTTAGCAAATTCATTCGACTAAGTGAATCCGATAAAAATAATGATGCCGGAAGGATGGAACCGTGGGATCTTAACCGTATCGTTATAATCAACTTTAAGATTTGTTTTAATTAAAACACAAAAAACACTTGGAAATTAAGACTTCTCTAAACCAAAACACTTTTCTCATCCCCCGATTTATGACTTCTAAAACTAAACCTCTCGCAACAACAAGGAGCTCGGAGCATGGTGGGCAAGACGGCCATCGTCGTCGACAAAAACTTGAATCTACATCAAGAAAACTTTCCTAGAATTAAATAACAAAACCATAGGACTCCGGGGTAGTTTGCTCTAGTGCAACATAAATCCTCAACTCTTCGTTAGGCACTCGCATTGCAAATTAAGCCCTAACCGAGCCTTAGGATTCCGAGGTAGTCGTCCGTACGACAATAAACCCTCACATCTTCGAGGCTATTTGTTTGATTTTATCATACAAATATAAGCCCTAATTAATTAAAATTGGCAAGATCAAAACATTTAAATAAACATTAGGACTTTCCTAAATCCAAGCCGGACAATAGGATAGTCGGAGATTACCGAAGTTCGCTTCGAATTTGTAATTTCTCCTACTTTTCTTCCTTTGAATTCTCAAAATAAAATGTTCCAAATTTGATCCATTCCCTATCGAAATTCCAAAATTCAATCCCTTGAAAACTTAAACTTTGAAATTCTTGAGAGCAGAATTATTGATTATTATCGAGAGTTTTCTTAAGTGATTCCCGTCACTTAAGATGTAATTAACTATGGGGCTTGCCCTTATAGGGAATTTTAAAGAACCTAGGTAATATAAACCTCGTTTAATGCTTTCATATTAAGCAGGGAATTTGTCGGCTTATAAAATTGGTTCGCAGACCAAACGGATGTCACAAATCTTCTAGTTTATTTAATCGAGCCCCACCATCAAGCAGTGTGTCTATCCTTAGGGATAGATACACGGTTTGTGGTACGGTGCTCGTTTGTATAAACTATTTGGGATGTGAGATCGGTTTAATCTGATATCTTAAAACCTTCAAATTTAAAATTATTTTCAAAATCAAATACTACTTTTCAAATTATTTATTTAAACTAAATTAAAAATTCGCCGACAACTTCTGTTAGACGACCCCTTTTCAAAATAAAACACACAACCTGAAAATAAGCCGTACAATGTTATATTTGTATATATTTATGTGTGTGTTTGATTTGAAGTTAGGTTTTATTATGAGTCGAAGTTTGATTTGATAATCTCAGATTTGATGAGATTTTATGTAAATTGTTATGTCTCAGCATTTAGAGTGTTGTGGTGTGTATTGCGATGCTGAGTATTATGGATTTGAACATTTAAGTTAAGTATGTGTTAAGTTATTAGTATGAAATTTGTAAGTTTCATGAATTTCATATATAAAGTTATATTGTTTGTGTTGTGTGACTTTTTGAGAGTATAAGTATCTAATCTTCTTATTATTATTAAATTAAGTGATTGAAAGATTGATTAAGGGCAATTTGAGGTTGAAAATGATTGATGAATTTCAAAATTTTAAAATTTTTGGGACCTTGCCGACAGCGAGAAAACCTGCTGACAGCGAGTCCGAGCTAGCAGACGGCGGATTTTTCCCGAAACTTTTGCCTTATGGAATTAAATTAGCTCGCCGACGGCGAGAAAAACCTCGCCGACAGCGAGAACGCGAAAAGACCTTTATTTGACCAGTCAACCGACACTATTCATCATCCCTTTCCTCAAATTTTCGAAAAAACCGACCTAGGGCTTGAGAGATCTCGAATTTGAAGCGATTTCAACACTTTTTGACACCGGGTTTCATCTTCCCTTGGTAAGAGCTTCACTCCTATGCAAAAATTTTTGATTTTCACCATGAACTTCTTCTACATTGGGATATTTTGAAAATTTTTGAAATGTGAAGAAAATACTTGAAAGAATTTCATAAAAATTGATTTAAATGGATTTTAGTTGTTGTAGGAAGCCTTCTTAGTAATATTTTGGAGTTTAGTTAAAATTTTTGTAAATTTCACAGATCGAGAAATGGCTCCACGACAAAAGCGACGAATAAATTATGACGAAACTCGATTCATTAATGTGAGAGCACAAACTCGATATTTTCAAAACATTCAAGCAATAAAATGCATTCAAGATCGAGTTTTCAAGAATACATGAGGAGAAGTGGAACGAGTTATAAAGGAGCGAGGATTGGAAAACTTCTGCTACGTTACCAACAGAGCAGCTGTAGAAGTAGTAAAAGAATTTTATACAAATTTAACACGAGTCGAAGATGCACCGGTTAAGGTTAGAGGATTTTTGTAGATTTCAACGCTGCTAGAATAAACGTTTATTATGAAGTACGAGACACCTACATGAGCGAATATGAAACTTTTGGAACTATGGAAGGACCATCGGAAGAGGCGATCGACTTTCTCGACCGATAGGAAAGGAGTCTCGGAAGTTAAAGCGACGAGAACGGGTAAACTTCCCTCTTTCTATGCTAAATGCAACATCTAAAGCTTAGCATTATTTTATTTGTTCTACTTTGTTACCTACCTACCACCATAGTGAGGTAACAAGAGATGAGCCGGTCTCGAATTTCGTATTCGAACCAGAAGAGTCTTAATGTGGGAAATGTTATATATAAAAACATATTAGCCACTGCTAGAAATGAAAGTGGAGGAGGACTAGGACATCCTGGTCTTATCTATGCACTTTGCTAATTATCTGGGGTAGGGGCAAAAGATGATGAGGAATGGATAAAGCCTATGAAACCCCTTACTCGGGCTAATATAAAGAAATATGAATCCCACGAAGGATGAAGATCTGGGACAAGGGATTATGTATTGTCTTCAAGTAGAGATATACCCTCTACTAGTTATGAACCACCCCCTCAGTATACCACTCCTACCCTTCAAGATCTGATGAATGAATTAACCATGAGTAGAAAGAGTTTTGAGTTATTTGGAGAAAATATGGAAAGAAGACTTGAGCATATAGATCAAAGGATCGGAGGCTTCGAGAGAAGGCACGATTATGATAGCGAATATCTCCAGCGACATTCAGAGTACGAGATTGCATATTATGAAGTTGAACGTCGATATAAGAGTGGTGATTTAGATGTTGTCTTTCCTGAGTGCCCCCCATATTCACAGTACCAGCCTGCTCAGCCTTCTCAGCCTGGAGATCAAGGTGATGACATAGTTTGGGATTTTAATGTAGAAGATTAGAGCTTTTGTTTAGTTTGTTTGGTTTGTTTAGATTTGTTGTTTTGCAAACTTTATTATTCTGTTTGTAATATTTCAACACTTTCTGTGGACTTTGGACTTGGTATGTTTGTTTGTTTGCTTGAATTGTGATATTAGATTTCTTATGTGTGTTAAATTAGTTGCAAATTTTTATATATATAGGATGTTAGTCTTTCTTTAATGTATTGTTTAAATTTTAAATGTATGTGTAGTAATAGATTAAGTTTTCTTTGTTATATTTGATACTTATTTTAAAAATTTCCATCCCTGCACTTTCTTTTTAAATATTATATGTGGAAGAATACTAACAGAACAGGTTCTGTAAGTAATGAAAAAGCCTACGAAAATTTCAAAGAAAAGAAATACCTAAAGCTCAAAGGTATGATGAATTTTATTTATATACTTTCCTTTTTCACTATGAAGTAAAGATAGAAAAATTTAAGTTTGGGGGAAGGTAAAAATACAAATTTAATTATTAAAATTGTTCTCAATTTCTATTTTCAAAAATTATTATTAAATGATTTTCTATCGTAGTTTTCAATTCAATAAATATGAGTTACTTTATTTAATTATTATATAAAGTTAAAGAAAATATTTCTAGTAATTCAATTAATTAGAATAAGATATTTGGTTAAAAGTAATAAGAATATAGTAAACTATTTAAAATAAAGGAAAACTATATTCTAAAAATTGAAAATTCTTAAGTATTTAAGTAAAAAAGAAAGGATAGAAACTCAATGAAGTAAGGGCTATGAAATATATATATACAAAGAAATATTTTAAGTTTCAAATTTAGGAAGAGAAATTGAAGTTCAAAATTATTAATAGGCTATCCAGATACAATAATCCTCACTTGAAAAAGAAAAGAAAAAAGAACAAGAAAAGAAAAAGAAAAGAAAAGAAAAGAAAAAAATATAAGTGAGGAGAAGCTTGAGGAAATGCCTTGTCAAAAATTGGCTTCAATGGAATCAATCTAAAGGGTAGAACTTAATTATATTTCTAAACTTATATTTATTGACAAGATTTTACTAAATAGTGTTTTCTGAACTTCCTATCATCTAAATATCTTAAGTAATTTACTATTTTAAATATAGTTGTTCCTAAAATAAATAGAAAGCTAGAAATCTTAGAACTGATAATTAAATAATCTTATCTCTATAAAGTTAATTTAATTACTTAGAAATATTTCTATTCAACTTTATTATAATGTTATTTAAATTTAATTCATATATTATCCGGATTGAAAAATTCTATTATAGAAATCATTATTATTATTTATTTAGTATTAAAATTACTCGAGGACGAAGTAATAATTAAGTTTAGTGGATTTTGATCACGAGAAAAATTCATTAAGAAATTCATATCTATTTTTGATGAAATTGCACTTTAAAGAAAAGTATTTTCTTTATTTTATTGCAGGAATGAAAATTTATAAGTGATGGAAGCCAAAAACATGAAATGGAGCAAATTTAGATCAAAAAGGTAGAAATTCATGCAAATATAACTACTTCGCCGACGGCGAGATCGAGGCCGCCGACGGCGAGATCATGAGGAGAATTTTCTGAAGGAATTATAACTACCTCTCCGACAGCGAGCCCGAGCCCGCCGACAGTGAGATCTCACGGTTTAAAGACCTTCTAGAAGCCCCGCTGACGGCGAGGTCGTTTCTCGCCGACGGCGAGCTAGTTCAAAATTCTTATACATTGAACCTGGACACTTTTTGAAGAGGTTTTTAAGCACCCCTTAAACCTTTGCTTACCTCTATAAATAGATGCTGAATTCTAGTGTCTTAAGTGTGTGTGTCTCTGGAGTCTTCTGTGTGTTTATTTTAGTGAGTCTGAGTGAGTTTGTTTATCCTTAGTAAGTTTATTAGTTTATTTGAGTGCTATTTAATTTGTTGTACTAGAAGGAAAAGTCAAATGAACTTCAAGGAGTCTGCTTGGGGAGGAAATTAAGATAAGTATCTTTGTTTATTTTTGTTAACTTTAAATGAAATCCATGCTTTGTTTTATTCTCATGCATTCTGAGTAGCTTTCTTAGTCTTTCTCCTTGTTTATGAAAATTACTGGATTGATGGAATTTAATAGAAGCACATAATATAATAAATTGTGATAATTTTTACTTAAAACTTAATTTACTTTCAATCTGGCCAATTGAGTAGTTAAAATATGTTGATTTATCAACTATAGTAAAAATTACATCCAATATTCAGGGAAGTCAAAAGCCTTGGAAGGCGGATGCAAATAAATAGGGAAATATTAATTATCGGGCGTAGAATTGGATATTTTAGTGTGACAGACTAAAATACTCAAATTCGGTCCTACTGTTTGAGAGCTGAAGTGTAGATATTAGCCCTCAGGTGAGGGGAACGTGGGAGCTCGAAGTGGCGACCGTATCCTCCCAACTTAGCCGCGGATTCGTGAATCAAACATAGGATTAGTCGATGTTCTTTGCACTCAGACGAAAGGGTAAAGAATAGGAATGCTCCTAATTGTCACAATACAATATAAAAATTCTATTTAAATTCATCATTCACTTAATTTTCTAAAAACAAGGAGAATGATACTTTTTCTTAATTATTTAAATCAACTTATTTCAAGCATTAGTTTACTTTAGTTGCAATAGTTACTTTTTAAATTCCGTTTACTATATTAGTAAGTAATCCCTTTAAATTTAGCTGATAACAAATCTGTTAAAAACTTCCCTGTGGGATCGATAACCAGGACTCCACCAGAGCCCTGTATTACTTGATACGATACGTATACTTGCGTAGAATCCACATTATACATTAAATCATATAACTATATTTAAAGCGAGATCAAGTTTTTGGTGTCGTTGCTATAAACATAAATTGCATACATATAAAAAGTGGGTCAGAGTACTTATATTCTATGTCACTATCCTAGTATTAGTTTCATGAACTAATTTTTTTGTCTACATTTGTCCATAATGTAGGAACATTTTTTTATTTAACATTACACTTAAGTGTCTTTTTTCATTGTATTCATGTCATATAGTACTCACTTTCAGGAGATGCTCTAGCATTCTAACACATAATTAAAATGATAAAAACTACAGCAACATAAACCAAATAAAGTTATATATATTTGTTGTTGGATCGTGAAATAGACATTTAAATGATCTTAATGTCCTAGCAACATCAACCATATGCCATTTTTTATGTTTAAGAAAATCATCATGTTGAGATGTATATTGATAAAAAATTGATGAATAACATCATCATGATGATAGAAAGTATGAAATTGAGACAACATAAACTTTAGAACATTGGTTATGTAAAAGGTTTTGACAATGATAAAATCATACTCATTTATTCTAAGATAAAAAATTTGAAACATGTGAAAAAGGTCTGACTGACATTTAACCAAATATATTAAAATGACCTATACCAGGTCTTAAATGGTTTAGCAGATTGACTTGATTGGGCTTAGCTTGACATACTGGACCATAGCTCCTACCTTAGGACCTCATTTACTAATTTTGACCCCATCATGATTTAACTTAGCATGTTTGAGTAATTAAGCTCATGATGGCCTTGTAAAGATTCAAGGTGGCTTTATGGACTCATGTATGGCCAATTTAACCAAGCTTAAAACCCAATCTAGTTTGAGTTAACCCAAACTCAAGTTGAATTAACATGAACCTCTCAAGTCTCACCCATTCTAATGAGACTGGTTCTTGCAAATGTCTAATTCAAACGTGTCACTATCATGAAATGGCTAAGCCAAAGAGCATGTAGAAAATTGGTTACATTTTGAAGTCGAAAAAAGGGTAAAATGATTTATTTGCTTTAGTTTGATTTAATGATGAAATTTTGTAAAAATCAAATTAGTTGATTGATGTACATAATTTTATAAAATCAGAATTAATCAAATAAATTAATCATGAAGGTATAATTATGAATTCTATCCACAAAACTTTTATTATTCTTCTTCTTTTTTTTTCGTGTGAAAATGGAGAAAAACTTGCATACGGAGAGCGTACGCAGAGTTGCGTATGCTCCAATCACAACCCACCGTTCAAATTTTTTTTTTTAAAAAGAAAACTAAAAATGGGATTCACTCCCATACACGTTTGCGTGAGTGTGAATTAACGGCCGTGATCAGAGAGCATACGCAACTCTGCGTACGCTCTCCGTATGCAAATTTTTTTCGTGGAAATGACCATATCTCTATTAGCGAGTATAAGTAGATGCGACGTAAGTCGATCATAATATATCAAACTAGATCAAATTATGGTTAAGATTCAATGTTATGTAAGTGATTGCTTTTAAGAAGTATATAGAGTTGTCAAAAAGGATCGTTGTTCACGATAAGTCGTATTTGACTCGTTAGTAGTTTTTGTTTAACTCGTTTGTTGAGTGAGCGAGTTAAAACACAAAAAGGTTTTTTGAGTTCGATTTATGAAGTAGTTGACAAGAGCAAATATTTGTTATATTCATGTTCGACTAGAAATAATTAATTAAATAATAATTGATATAACAACAACAAATTTTCATTATCCAACACGAATCTTGAGGCACGATACCAATCTCGGTGCAACCTTTTGAGCAAGAAACGTTCAAAACTTGATAAAAGTCATCCGGAACTTTGATTTCAGCAAACTTATAGTCAAACTGACCAGCTCGATGAGACGAACCTAATGATATAAAAACTAGTTTAATCTAGAGTCAAATCAAGTCATTAAACAACTTTTAAATGATTTTTGGATAAATTTGGAAGGTCAAACATATCCCAACTCTAGAAAGCCTATACTCGAATCGAGCGTCTCGACAAGACAAATCCAATGAGCCTAAGATCAATCCAATGAGCCTAAGATCACTCAATTCCGACATCATTAAGGCACTCAAATGTCCATTAAACTTCGTAACATCGAAGAAAACTCAAGACCCTCCCATCAAAATATTCATATTCGTGCATTAAATGCACCTAGAACGCTATAAATAAATCACAATCTCTCACATGAGGGGGAAGAAGTCTAAAGAGAGTTTGAGGATAAGCTGCAGCTTAGCACCACCGATTTTCGTCATCGATCATCGCCGACCTCCGTCGACCACTGTCTACCGTCTTCGACCACCTCCTACCGTCGTCGACCATCGCCGACTTCCGTTGACCACAACCTACCGTCTTCGACCACCGCCTACTGTTATCACTGCCTAACATTGTCGACCACCACCTACAGTCGTTGGCCCCCACCAACCTTCATCGACCATTGCTGACAGTAATAGACCGCCGCCGACCGCCATCAACTACTGTCAACCGCCAACGGCTAACACTGATCATCGTCGACCACCATCAGCCGACGTTGTAGTATGAAACATATAGTTACACTTTCTCATCTGTAGGACAAGGAATTTATGTAAACATCAATCAATAATAAATTTTCACAACTGAACCAGACCCCGTGATTTTTCCCTTTACGGGTTTTCCACATAAAAACTTCTGGAGTCATCGCTTGTTTGTCTTTTATCTATATGTGCGCGCTGAATTTTCGTGCAACGCTAAAATGATAATTTGTTACTTTACCGCCGTGAATTTTCTAGCACGCATCAATAATATTTATTTATATTAATTTTTATATTGTATTTAAAAAAATACTAAATTTTATTATTTTTAAAAAGTTTGTGTGATATAATTTTTTATGCGTTGAAAAGGTAAATATATGGGATTTTGCACGCTGTACATTGGCTTAAATAAAAATGATGTTGAGACGTAAAAAAGAGAATTAAAAGTGCAAAGCTTTTGCGTGGCACACGGTGTCAAATGTTGCACACATTGACTTAGGGTCTGTTTGATACAGCTGCAGCTGTGCTGGCTTAGAAAGCTGCTACGGGATAGTTGACTGTCTGTTTGATGCAGCTGTGTGAAAATAACTTTGGGGCAGCTGTTTTTGAAAAAATAACCATCATACCCCTGTAACTAAATAACCTATATATACCTCTAAACATAATAAGCTAATAAATTGGTAACACTCTATGATTTTATAAAAAACAACCCTTCTGTATTTACAAATCTAAAACCTAAACTTTCATAGTCTCGAAACAAAAAAAAAAAAGGTACAGATTCATTGCAGAAGGAAAAAGGACGGACCCAGTTATATTCACTAAACCTTAATTCATCTATGCAAAGCCATAAAACAAACAATTTATGGACTAAAAATTATCATATCATAAACTGGACAAAATGTAGCTAACCCATAAAAAGGAAGTGAATATATATCTAATGAAAAATATAATGCAAAAAAAAAAAGAAGCAAGCCTGTCGGTTCAATAGGCTTCCAGCCACGAATTCATGATGTACTCTCCAAAATGTTAAGAGGTCCTTTCGTTCAGCAGCAAGTCTTCGCACAGAAGGAGGATGAGGGAGCGGAGGAGAGCTTCGAGTGAAAGATGGCCTTCTGAAGAGGAAGAATTTCACATAGGAGGAGGATGAGGGAGCAGGGGATGGGGGACGACTTTGAGAGGAAGATTTTGTTCGGAAGGAGGAATTTCGTGCAGAATGAGGATGAGGGAGCGGGGGCTGAGAGCTTCAAGCGGGGAAGAAGAGCATCGAACGGGATCGCAGACGAACTAGGGAAGGGCGAAATGAGGGCACCTGCGTAAAATGCCTAAGGAGCGAAGTGAGGCCGCGGGATCGATCCCGCGACTTGCGTTAAAACAGATTTGCGGGCCACCGTTGCAAATCCGCCGCCCCAAACTCCTTAAACACGCGGCGGGGTGCCTGCCGTAGCACTACAGCTGTACCAAACGGAGCCTTAATAAAAATTAAATAAAATTTTGAATTTATCAAGCTTAAGTTCAAACTTGCTCATTAAATAGCTAGACAAACAAAAAATGAACTAATTCAAACAAATGAGCTTAAATGGAGCCAAATAAAAAGAGTTTGTTTACGAGTCATTTCTAATACAAGCTGAACACTAGCAATAAAAAAATCGAACGAGACGAACGCAAACAAACCTTGGCCTCACACAAGCTCAACTCATTTACACCCATAGTAGTATATGTATGACTAATTATCAAGTTTATATAAATGTTTGTTATAAAATATCTTAATCTTTCTTAATTGATAGTGTATGATTAAAAACACTATGGATAGATCCAAGACGTGGAGTTAGCCAGTTCGATGATCTAGTATAACAGATCAACCAGACTGATTTGATCAAATAACCCAACCAAGTTATTGGAAGGATACTTTTCTTTCGAAGTTGAATAAAATTGAGCGACTAATGTGATTTAATCAACTCGCATAAGAAACATGTCCGACTGTATCATAATGATTAGCCCCATGTTTGATTGAAGGACATCACCTAACGCTTGCAACACTTACCAGGCTGTTAGAGGGAAAATATTTGCGTGCGTAAGACGTACGCAGCACTGCGTATGTTAGAAGATTATAGGGAGGTTATTCAAAGGGTATCAGGGTGGGGGGTATTTCTATATTATACCTCCTATAACCTTCGTGTAACTTACATATAACCTCCTTGTAACCTACAAATAAGTTCCTTGTTTTTCATATATTTGTAGGTTACATGTAGGTTACATGTAAGTTACACGAATGTTACATGGGTATAACACAGAAATACCCCCAAATACTCTCTAAATAATCTTCCTATAACCTTCTAATGTACACAGTGCTGTTTACATCTTAAGTACGCAAATTTTTTCTCTAATGTAGGCACTACCTAGGATGATATGCCAGAGGTGAAACCTTAAAAAGAGGAATGGTTATCAATACAAGATGTTCACTCGTGTAGGGTAATCTTCGTTTTGGTTTTAGTAATAGGGCCAAGAGGCCCCAGATATGTCGGCCCAATTAAATTTGATGGACGGCCCAATATTGTTTTTGCAATCAAATAAATTGTAAGGATCTGTCCGACAGCAGTGTCTTCCCCAGTACAAACCCTAATTGACGTAATCTTCGTGGTTCTTGATCAGGCGATTCGATGGGAAAGAGGAAGGAGCGCCGCCTGGCGGCTATGAGCGCTGCAAATCGAAGAGTGAAGCTCGATCTCCTTGCAGAACCCTCTGGTAACATGACTTTCCTCTTTTGATGGCTAGCGGTTTAGAGATTAGGTTTTACGCGGAGCTATATGCCTTATATGAAATCATTGCTGTGTAAGCTTGAATGATTCGTATTTATTTGATACTTATGTTATTCTCCTATATGCTCAGCAGGGTAGTTGAGGTTATTAACGTAATACAATAAACGTTTTTATTTAATTTTTTCTGATCAATTTCGCGCAATCACCTGCGCGAAATTGCTTATACAAAGTTATGATCTATTATTACATAGATAGAAGTTTTAGTTTTTCATTTTTCATGCATGACCGAATGCTTTCGTTGATGCGGAAGAGGCAATGTTTTCGCATTTTTATTTTCATCGATGCCTTCTTTTTTAGGTTTCTTGTATGTATGTTTAGGCTCCATAGACCACACTTTCATATAGCTGTTTGGGAAATAGCAATTTTTTTAAAATTTTATATTTTATTTATTATTATTATTATTTTCTTAAGTTTGATGACCATTGACTTCACATGGGATACATATAAGCTATTTCCTCGTATCGTTAGATGATTCATCTATTGCTGAATCTGCCATTTTGTTAATTCCTTACATGTTCTTCCAATGATTGAATGGTTTTATGTCATGCAAATTTTATTTTTTTACAAGTTCTATTGCTTGCATGCAGTCTAACTGATTGATGAAATTTTGTAAGTTTTTATCTGAAAAGGTACTTTAATTTTTATCTTGGTAAAAAAAAAAAACCTCTCTTTGTATTTTCTGGCTTTCTTTTCTGCTAGATATTATTGTATATGGAAATGGATGAATGTTTTATCAGTTGTCAGTGTTCTTTTTTTGACCTAAAGACGATGATCCAATTTAATTGTCTTAGTTAATTTTTCTTCATGACTGTACCGTAATCACTAAGGTGCATTAAAGGTCTTGCATTTTTAGTGCTGCTATCTGGTCATGAAGTTCATTTTCTGAGTTTGCTAACATGGATCCTCTTTCAATTGTTATTATATTCATAACGCTTTATTTTGTTGGTGTGGATGACTTATCCATTTTGTGCATTTATTACCTATTGAAGGCTAGTTTGCTATTGATTTAGAATTTTTACCATTTGAAAAATTCTTATGTTGGATCATTTGTTCATGGTTGATAACAGTGATTATTTATGAAATTGCTTTTTTTGTTCCAATCTCAGTGCATGCGGTCAAGTTGATGAATGTTTTTCTATGCAAAAATCTAGTTGTATTAACTCTTTGATAATATGTTAACTTCGTTTGTTGCTTCTCTATAGTTACACTCATATTATCCTTTTGTGCCTTGAAAATGTACCATTTCACTTAAACCAGTTCAACTTTAGATGTATAACTTGCGATGTGCACCTTTGAGGTATATTTTAGTATTTTGATTTTTTAGAATTCAGTTATTGTTCATCCCCGTTATCACATTTAATTTGGTTTTTATGATTAATTGCTTTTTGATTTGTGTGGCATTTAGAGTTGAAATCTTAACAGTGTATATATGTCAATGCAGATCTCACAAACATGCCATCAAAATGGATTATTGACTTGTATTACTGCATATCAAGAACTTTGTGATATCATTGTATTTATCAGTCATATGGTAGCTTTTATTGATTTTATTTGAAACAGGTTTAATTACTTTGATATAACATGGATAACTTATTGCTTTCTTAAATTCGAAGATGCTGACACATAACTAGAAATTGAGAAATAATGTTTATTTACATAGAGAGAAGTTACTGTGTGTAGTTTGTTTGTTTTTTAATTGTAGATTTGTTTAATTTAGCTTTGAAGCATTAACAAACATGTAAATCAAGAGTAAAGATCACTTTTGTATTTTCTTTTTGCTTTTATTTTAAACATATGTTATTTAGTGCATTTTTTGTATGTTTTTTATTTTTTCTTAAAATAAATCAACTTGCTTTGAAAAAAACTCAAAGCATCGAAAAGACTTTTTGATGTTTTTGAAAAAAGCTAATCATGTTATACCATACCTAGCATGCTTTTTTTTCTAATAAAAAAATTACAAAATAAAATAAAAAAAGCAAAAAACCAATATAAAAAGTGATTCCAATTTCCGAATGGCCCCTTAATTAATCAATACTATTGAAGTCTATTGATTTTTTCTCTCTTGTTCCTTTGTATATCATATCATAATGTTTATAGTTCATACATTTGTAGCTGTAGAATTTATTTAAAATTTCATAGCAGGGTTAATAAGTTAGATTTGTGGATCATTGTCCTATCATGATTATTAAACTAACATTTCATTTAATATTTGAGGTATTTCTTCTTGTCTTTTCTTCTTAATTTGAAATACTGACCTCATGAATTGTTATTACTGTAGAGGAGGCAAAGTACGATTCTTTTAATGAGGAAGCTGGTGTTAATCAAGAACACAATCATTCTGCTAGTGCTCCTTCTTCACCATCTTCGTCAGGTGGGTTCCATCAATTTCTCTTCCAAGGACTATATAGAGAAGATATCCTTGCACAACATATTTTTGGTGGAAATTTGGAAATACTACAAAAGATTTGTCGCATGCACCCAGCTTTTGATTTTGATACTGTGGGGTGGCTGAGTTCTAAGGAATGTTCATAGTTGTTACAGATCGAGCTGACACCATGAATAATAGTTTATGACCTTTTTGGCAGCATCTTGGAGATTTCAGGACAAAGTGTCACCTTGGTTCGTATGCTTTTATCTTGTTTTGGTTTCCAGCCACTAACATTAATTTATCCAATTTCCAGGTGATTAGGCGTGATCATTTGCCCAATGAAGCTTTATCTATAACTGTTTTTCTATATAGTGATATATACTATAATCTATTCCATATTATTTTCTTAATTGCTTTTCTACTTTTTAGGGAGTTGCTTACAGTCTCACATGATGTTTTTGTGTACTTAGGTCATAATAAGGAGAATCCACTGCTCTTACTTGGACAATATAGTGATGATGAACTGGATGATGAAGTAAATATAGTGCAGAAAGATGCTGATGATACAGATTACTCTACGGGGTCAGAGGTAATTATAGCTTTCATTATTTTTTTTTGAATGTTTATGTTGTCTTTTTTGTTGTATTCACTGTTAATCAAACTTATTTATGTTCTTATTTAATAGTATTTATTACTATTAAACAAGATGTGAGTAGGCTTGTTAAAATGTCTTAATTTTGAAAGTATATGGAATATTTTTGTGGACATGCTTTTGTTGATGGTAGTGTGGCTAGTTTGAAGCAGGTTAGGCATCTACTTTTTTTTCCCTTAAGTGGGAGAACTTTTCTAAAATATCTATTTGAATCAACACACTTGGATGCATTCTTACATATTTTGGTTGAATTGTCTGCTTTTATTTCAAACTCAGTAATAAATTCGCTTCTTCATTAGCCAGAAACTACTCTGAAACTGCAAGTTATACTTTCCTCGTAATGTATGTTTAGGTTGAGTGAGATATTCCCTGTACTAATATTGTAGTCATGAATACTTTTTTGCAGACTTAAATACCTTAAGCTATAAGTTTATATTTTTAGCTATGTGCCCATTGTCGATTTCTATATAAACTGGTAAGGTATTTTCTGACCAAATACTTCTTTTTTTTTAATCAAATGAAATAATTCTATTGGCTATTATTTATCTTTAACGTCTTAAAAAACCCATACATCAATTTTTGTTATTTTAGTTCGCATTTATCAATTATCTGATAGTATTTTTTTAAAAATGAGTGATTTCTAGGTGTAATAAGTATAACTTTTTTTTGTATCTGTTATATAAAATAACGGGGTTCCATATTAGTATATAAGTTCTAGAGTAAGGCTATGTTGTTAAAATCGAGAATAATATATGGATTATTATGCATCAAGGGGATGCCATTGAGATTTGAAAATAAATTTTGTAAAATTGTAATTATTTGGATATTTTGTTTGCAGTTGATAATTGAATAATAGAAAAATCATTGATAGCTAAGACGTGTGATGACAATGAGAATGCTAAAATGAATGTGAGACAAAACTAGGAAGAATATATTGAGGAAACAATATATTTGAGAGATTATGATAGCATTTTATATTGAAGGTAAGGTAGTGGAAAACATAATTAGCTGGTTTGAAGATGTATAATAAAGAGTAGAATTTTAAATGATTAAGTAGATTTAGTTGAAGAAGCAGAAAGGTGCACCTGGCCTAATATGACATGGATATAATTTGTTTAATAAGATTTACATTGTGTAGAATTAACATCTTATATGGCACTCCACATATATATATGAAAAATGAAGCACCGTGAGTTGAAACTTGATATTCAGATATGGCTCGTGTTATTTGTTAGTTCAAAATTAACCACAAAATTTTGGGGTAAGCTTATTGATTGTGATGATTTGGAACTGAAATCCAACCATTAGAGTGTGATTTATATGCAAGCACCATACTCTTGATTTTTAGGCTAGTTGGGCTTAAGAACTTCTGACTTGCTAGCTGTCAATGATGATAGAATTTTTTCATTATCTAGTAACAATAATCATAAATTATTTTTAGTAGATGAAGGAAAATTGAATTGTGGATTTATCAGGTGATAAGTGGAGAGTATTGGATAGTATTGTAGAGCATAGATTTTGATAGTTTAAGCTTGTGAGATGATGATAATTAGAAGTTATTAACAGAAAAGTGAAGGACAGATTAATGAAATTAATTTTTCAAAACAATTTAGTTAAATTGAAAGTTATCCAAGGTTCATATGCATTGCCTTATACGTTGGAATGTAAGCACCCACACCGTAGTGATGGCACTCGACACCATATTTGAATACCCAAGGTGCATTAAATGGTGAACTAAATTTGCACCATTTTTTGTTTTGTCTCATGGCATAAATACATACTAAATTATTTAAATAGATCATGAACAGGAATCTTTTTTTAATCTTGAACGAAAGGCAACTAGTTGATCCCTTCTAGTTTTCATTGTTTTTAAGAGTTTGTTTGTTTCTTGTAAGATTTTTTCTTTGTCATTCATGACTTAACCTCTTTTTATCATTAAGGCGAACAAATCATTTTTCCAGCGTCCTTTTAGCTGTTATAGTACTTTTTTTGTTATTCTTTTGCGTATTTGCTATTTTTTAATTATCAGCTTTAGGTTAAAAGCAATGCTAGTATGCTTATATCATATGCAAGTCAACTAAATTATGATTGTAAGGTTTGTGCATTGGATTGCCCTAAACTAATTTTTTAAATGACAACATTTTTTTTTTTTGGTCTATTGTTGTAAGCTATTGCATTGATTACTAGTTTGCATAATATAGTATAATATTTTCATGGTATATAATATATAGTTGTGTAGTAGTGTATTGCATATTAAATATTATTTAGTTTATATAATCTACTGTATAGTGTATAGTATACTATAGCATACTATACTGTATAATACAGCTCATATGGTATATTATATTATTATATGATATTGTTTACAGTATAATATATAATACAGTAATTATATAGTGTTGTGAAGCCATATATGATATAGTCTGATATATAGTGAAGTATAGTTTCTCTTATACAGTAAATTATTTGCTATATCATAGCATGGTATTGTATCGTTATAGTTTACTATATGGCGGTTTATTGTGTTGATGCAATTATATTTTTGATGCTGTAGTGCTTCAGTGTTTCTTTATATGATGTTTTTGAACGCTTCAGCAACAGTCATTTAGCTTTTTCGTGCATTTGCATTCATGTGTTAAGCTTCTTTTTTTTTTTGGACCAAACATTCATCTTTTACAAATACAATGAAGTACTCAACTTGCAATATGCTTTTTGTATTTTCAGATTGTAGATTTCTCCACTGGAAATTTTACTTATTCAACTATGTTTTTCTTTTTTTATTGGCGACATCCTTTGTAGGAAAAGGAGCAAGCTGTAGCAAGTGAGAATTTAGGAAATAACAGGGATGAAGTTATTGAAGATAGCATTTGTAAACAAGAGTTTGAAGAAGCAGGCAGTCCTAAAGAATTGAAGGCAAATGATGGTGATGCTATTAAAAATACTTGTGTGGATGTTGAGCATAGTGAAACTGAACCATTGGCTCAAACTTCTGAACCCAAGCCTTCTGAGAATGAAGCCAAAGGTCATATTAATGAACACTGGAAACTGGTTTTGCATGAAGAAAGCAATCAATACTATTACTGGAACACTACGACTGGAGAGACCTCATGGGAGGTGCCTGCAGATTTGGCTGTTGAGGGGCGAAATAGAGAGGACCAAAGTGTATGTTCTGCTACTGAAGAAAGCATTGCTAAGTCTATTGAAGCTCCTTTTACCAATGCTAAGTCTATTGAAGCTCCTACTTTTACCAATGAAAACGTACATATGGGAATTTATGGTCAAGTTCTTAGTGCTGATGGGCATGAAACTAGCAATCTCATTTCCAAAGATACTGAGGGATATGAAAACATGGAATTGAGAAGCGCAAAGGCGTCTGATAGCAGTTTAAGTACGGGACAATATTGCCTTGATAGTGTTACCGCATCTTATAGCAATTTGTCTGGGTATTTAAACCTCTCAGAGCATATTGGATTGCATCATGGATTGAGTAATGAAGAGAAGGATGTTAACGTGCCAAGACCAAGTGATTGCTATGAAAGTGAAGATGCTCATGCTTCTCAGCTGATGAAACATGGTGAAGCCTTACTGCAGAGGTTGGACGCGTTATACAGGTATCACTTCTTCTCTTTTTCTTTTTCTTTTACATTTTGCTTTTTTTTTGTTTAATTTTTTTTATCTAGTTTTTTAACTTTAAGGTGTATGATGTTAGGTCTGCACAACAGTTTGAAGGATATGAAGGGATAAAAAAGGAGATTGATATCAGAATATCAGATTGCAGAGCACTTTCATCATATGGTTCATCTTTGCTTCCTCTTTGGTGGCATATTGATGTACAATTGAAGCAGCTTGAATCTGCAATTAACAAAATTGAAGCTTCCAATCTTGTTCAAACTGAAGAATTCAGTGATTTCAATGCCAGGCAAATGGCTCCTCCACAACGTTCAAATTTAGATGTTACTGAGAAGGATCATGAGATTATTGCCTCTACTGAATTTGGAAGTGACAAGACCAAAAATGAAAATGTTGATATCGAAAAGGCTTCTCCAAAAACTGATTTTCAGCCGCAAGGAAGTGAGCATCAACCAAAGATTGTTCCGGATGCCATTCTGATTCCAGATTCTTCTGTTGCTGCACCTACGTTAGTTTATAGTGCTGAAGATGATATGGATGTTGAAATGGAGATTGATGAAGAGACTTCATCACCTCCAACATCCATAACTGATTGCCTATGTATTTCAGAACAGTTCATCCAGAATAGTCAGCCATTGTCACGGTGCCCTTCAAATTTGCCTAATGAATCCATTGTCCCACCTCTTCCAGAAGAGGAATGGATTCCACCTCCACCTTCTGAGGTTGAACCGCTTCCTCCTCCTCCGCCTCCTGAGGGTGAATTGAATCCTCCTGAAGAGCCATCTGCGCCCATTCCTTCATCATATACTGAGACAATGATTTATCCATTTTCAGATCAATGTAATGTGGGATACCACATTCCAGCATATGATTATTATTCCTCCTCAGTGGCTGAAGTCTCTAATGGAAATTACTATAGTATTGCTGGAGGCAGTCAATTCAGCGAATCAGAACCACCAGCTTACTACGAACCCTTAGCTAGTGCTTCATCCGAATTGTCTTCTTGTGTTACTGCAGTTGGGTCTGCCACATATTATGATGTCGCAAATGTGTCTATTTCTTCTGGAACTGTTTTAAGTAGCACAGAACCCTCTGCATTTTATGTGGAATCGAGTGCTGTTAATTATCAGGATTTTGCTCCTGTTAGTGTTTATTCTTCAGTTGTCGATCTTCATGTGGATTCTCCAGGAAATTATCTGCCCAAGACAAGTAAGGAGCCTCAAGTAAGCACTTTACAGGCTTCATCCAGCCTATTAACTGTTCAAGCTCTAGGAGCTTCATCTGGAAATGATAGCAGTTTAGATACTCAACCTCCAGTTGCATCCAAGAATCAATCAAAAGGTGCAGCTTTTATTATTCTTGACAATTTTGTTGTTTGTTAAATATGCAATTTTAAATGTGCCCATTTTCGTACTGTGATTAACAAAGCTACCAAGTGGATTATGTAGTTTGCTTGAAGGATTCTCCTTGAATGATGCTTGTGAAGCCCCCTTTATTTCTAAATATGACCATTTTCTTTTTAATCATTTTCAGTTGTGCGCAGCAAGAAGCGTGCTGTTGCTGTTGCTCCATCTATGAGGTCTAATAAGAAAGTTTCCAGTCTTGTGGATAAGGTATTATCTTTGTGCGCTGAGAGTAGTGTTAAGTTGTCTGAGCTCATATGTTAGGTTCTTTTATGGTAACTATTATTCATATATGAGAAAAAGTGGTTGTAATGCCGAACTGCACTCCTGTTTACCTTTCTCTTTGTAGTGGAAGGCTGCGAAAGAGGAACTCCATGAGGAGGAAGAACCTGAGAGTGCTCTTGAGATTCTAGAAAAGAAACGTCAGAAAGAGATAGAGGTCTGTACTATCAAATTTTTGTATGTCTAGTCTCTGCTGAAATCTCTTAATTTTATTAGCGATTAATCGTTTCGTCAATGTAGGGATGGCATGCTCGACAGATTGCCACCGGGGAAGCCCAAGATAATGCAAATTTTGTTCCTCTGGGTGGTGACTGGTAATTTTTTCCTTCCTTTTTTTTTTCTTTAAAATGGTCTTGAGGGCCTTACGTATGGACACTTAATGAACTTTTGCTTACTAACTTGTATGCAGACATTGTGGTTGAATGCAATTCTTATATTTTAGAATATGTAATTCCAGTGAGAATATGAAGTGATGTTATACTTGCTGGTATCTCTTTGTTAAGTGCAATTTTTATGTTAGAATTTTGGTAAATGCGATTTCTAAATTGTTATGTTAACTATGTTATTTATATGCGGTAATGTGCACTCAAGGCATCCCAAAAAAACACCAAATCACTCTGTAATTGGACATTTTCAGCTTATATCTTAAATGGACTCGTACACTCCTGATGGTGCTTATCCTAAGTACGAATCTCTGGGGACAAGCTACTATTTCCTCTGCTCACAGGACAGTCAAAGCTATGCCATTTTTGAGCTATAAATTCCTTCCATGCCATTGCCGTTACTGCACTTTCTTTGACTGTACCTGGGTGAGCGTAATAACCTACTGTACCATGAGAGAGGAGAAGCAGGAATGGAGCGATGACTGTCCTGCTAGCAGGAAATAGTAGCCTGCCAAGAGAGAGACGTGCTTCGGGTGAACTCCATCTTTGGGTATATCTACTCCATGAAACCATGAATTGAAAAGGTTAATTACATAGTGATTTGATTCATTGAGTTTTCGCATTCATCATTTCTTCTTTGACTTGCCAAATACTATGCTAGTTGACTTTGACAGTAATTTAAAAGAGTAAAGGCATTATAGACCTCTTCTTTTGATGATGTTTGATCTATCTTGATTATGAGTAGTGAATGGGTTGTTTCCTCCATGAAACAGGCGAGAAAGAGTGAAACGTAGAACTGCTAAACTAAGGGCTGAAGATCCTCAGACCTCAACAGCGGTCGGGTTGGATAAAGAGAAAAAACTGCCTGATCTCGTCGAACTCTCGAAAGATCTTCCTTCAGGATGGCAGGTTTGTTTATGCTGAAACCCATAATTGTCCAGAACTTTTAATTTTGTACTCTGCACAATCCTTTTCAACTCATTTGCTCTTTCTCTACCAATAATTTTCTTTGAAATATAAATTGCATTTTTTTAAATAAATATATATGTTTTTTTGTTGGATGTTTTTGATGAAGAATTAACCCATAATCTTAATCATCTCGTCAGGCTTACTGGGATGATTCCACAAAGCAAGTCTATTATGGAAATCTCACCACCTCCGAGACGACTTGGAATAGGCCGACAAGATGAATTTCAAGTATTATCACCTTTTGTTCTTGTGGTTCCTCTTCCTGTGCTCCAGTTTTGTATTATTTTATTTTGACGTTTTGTAGTTCGTTAGGTCTTTTTGAAAATATTTGAAATGGACCTCAGCGTGTTAATATTTATTTCTCATGTTAATTTTCATGTAATGCAAATATTACCATCTATACATATGGCCCTCAAGACCATTTTACTGTCTAGTTCTGTCCAATTGCTTCTGTGAAGGATTTTATGGCGAAATGCTGACAGCGTGCCTTTGCTTTGTTGTTGTTATTTTAAAAGAAGTTAATTTGCGGTTTAATTTTTCAGATGTTGGTGTTATGATCTCAATAAAATATTATTGTTGCTCGTGGGGCAGTGGTAATTAATTTGTTCTTTTGTTAGCTGGTGTAATTTCAGCTTATTGTTTTGCTAACTATAATTTGATTTGATTTTTTATTTAATTGAAAGTTGGGGCATTTACATGCATGCCACCTAATTCTTATGTTTTTACGACGTTTAATCTCTACTTTTTTATTTTACATGAGAATTATGTGCGTTCATCTACATTTTAATGGAAAAAAACTGCGTACGTCAACCGTAGCAGGAGATGCACATGCAATTGATTACACGGGAGTTATAAGGGGGTTACAAGCTTGTTATAATTTTCTTGTAACTCCCGTGTAACTCACTTGTAACCCGCATGCTTCTATTTCATCTATTTGTAGGTTATAGAGGTTATAAGGCTACAGGGGAGTTACACGGAGGGTACAAGAGGGTTATAATCTGTTTGTAACTCTCGTGTAATCTATTACGTACGCAACTCATGCGTACGGTTGACGTACGTAATTTTTTTTCCCATTTTAATGTATCAATTTGCTTGTTATGGTGATTGGTGATAATACATGATCAAAAAATTTAAAATAAACCCATATTTATTTTTATAAGTTACACCTACGAAAGTAAAGTCTTCAAAAAAAAGTTATGATCCATTAGGCTACGTAAGTATTAAGGTGATAGGTTTTTTTATAGTTGATAGGTTAACACTTTGAACTTGTTACGATGAATGGGATAAAAAACAAATGTTTATGAAGATGAATTCTAACTATTGAAGAGCCTAGCAATAAATTGTAAGGATTATGTAATTATATTTGAATGCATAATCTAGGTAAGATGATACTTTAATGGGGCATATATGTACGAACAACCCAATATTTATTTATTTATATATATAATAACAATTTTATTTATTTTTTTTATCTTATAACACCTTTTTTGTTTATTTCACAATAAAAATATCACTATTTTAAGTTAAAAGGCCAGGTACAACTTTAATGTATATATAAAATGACATGTATGTAAAAACTAAAATGGATGCATTTTATATATAAATTACCTTGAAATGGGTGGCACTTCGAAAAATTTTTATAATTAATTTTATGTATTTGATTACAAAGGAAGATGATTGTGATGATGTTGGAGTTGAAAAAAGAAATTTTGAGAAATGAAATTTTAGTCATTTGGAGATATGACACTAAAGGAGGAAAAAATATTGCGTATGAAGTTCGAACGCAATGTTACGTTCGAACAATGGAAGCGACATACCGGACGGACCGGAGTAGAAAAAAATCATCTCCGTTGTATCGCTACTGTTGTCCAGACGTAGTTTTGCATCTGGACTCCAGACGTAATATTAAAGATCAATTGACTTTCTAATTAATTTTTTTATTTTATTTTTTATCATTTTAAGTGTTTGATCTTAAATCAATTGAACTATAGTTAAATCCTTTTTTTTAATTAATTGAATTAATCTTATAAACATTTATTTAGCGACTAAAAGTTTGTAAGTGAGGATGAAGATGATTTTTTTTTTTTATTCCTGAATTTTTTAATTCAAAATACATTGAGATTTATGCTAGATAAAATAAAATATTTATTTAATACCAATATCATTGAAATACATCCTTCATTTCCCTAATTATGAAATTAATGATGCTATATTTTTAGTTTGTCCCTTAAAGTGAATTAAATATAAATTAATTCCATAATGAAAAATTAGAGTTTCCTCTAGTCCTGAGTAGGGCTGTCAAAAAAGCTCGTTGTTTGTAAACAGTTCGTGTTCGGTTCACCAAGAAGTTCGTGTTCAATCCGTTCGATAAACAAACAAGACAAGCATGAACACTTTTTTTCATTCGGTTTGTTAAATAAACCAAACACGAACAGTGATGTGTTAGTTCGTGTTCGGTTCGTTATTTTTCGAAATATAAAGTAATTTAAAATAATTATATATAAAGAATTTATGATATTTTAAAAATACTTATATATTATAAAAATTTATCATATTTTAAATAATTAAATTTCTATAAATTATAATATATGATAAATTATTAATAATACTAATAATATTATAGTATTAATTATATTAATATAAATATTATAATATTATAATTAATATAGTATATTATATATTAAAATAAAATCCTAAACAAAACCCTAAACGTCTTATTCGGTTTGCTTCATTTTGAGAAAGTATGAATAACCTGATGTGTAGGAAATATTTGATTAATTTGTTTCATTTTGAGGAAGTATGCTATCAAAACTAGGGCTGTCAAAAAAGCTCGTTGTTCGCAAATAGTTCGTGTTCGATTTGCGAGGAAGTTCATGTTCGATTCGTTCGATAAGCAAACGAACAAACACGAACACGAACAATTTTTTTCTTTTCGGTTTGTTAAATGAACCAAACACAAACAATGATGTGTTTGAACATTTCAAACGTGAACACTAGCTCTGTTCGTTCGTGTTCAGTTCTTTTACACCCTTAGTCCAGAACTTTCTATCTCTCTCCCGTCCCTAAACCCTAGCTGCCTTGGACTGACCCCTTCGTTTCGTTCGGCAACGCTGAAAGTCCTTCGCTCAAAATTCCATGGAATCGTCTACATTCCCTCTCTACCTTCCACTAACGTGACTTCCATTCTTGGATGGCTTATTATGAACTAGAAGGACCTTCTATCATCCAATTCCCCGACTCTACAAGCTTCAACCTCACCTTTATGCTCTGCAATGAAGATTATATCTTTCCCTTGATGATGAGATTGACGAGGGTTCTATGCGATAAAATATTTCCTTCATTGATTATGCAGTTAGTAATCTATTGCAAGCTATTAGCAAGTTCTGTATTATCATTCTCATCTCCTTTGCTTGGTTTTTTTTTTCCCCTTAAAAGTTAACTGTGCTACAGATCCATAGATGTTTATTGCAGGTGGTTCGTAATTTATCAGTGATTGACAAATTATTTTGAAGAAATGGACCACTGATTTCAAGCCTTTTAAAGAAGATTTCAAGAAAATCCTCATTTGAGTTTTATTCTCTAATCTTTCTCTGTTGTTGGATGGAAACAAGCGCTTTCAAATAGCTAAGTACTGTAGATTTACTCATTATACTAGGCTAACATTTATCAAGTTACTATACAAATCGCAGTCGGAACCTAACTTATAGAATACAATTCCATCTCGGCTAAAGGGCAAAGATGTTCATCAACAAGTAATTTATGAATAGAAGCTTTCTTCATGCAAATCATGTAATATCTTTGCTCGTGATTCTACTATTGCCCTAAATCTCCCAACTACAAATCACTCACTATAGTCCTTACCCAACAAGGCAGAAGTCACAGTCGAAAAAGGGTTGATTTTCTATCTCAAGAAGCCTCAACAAACCAAATTTAGTTTTTTCAATACCCAACCAAAGATTGCATTATCCACTCCCAATCTCAACACCCTAACCTTCACTACAAACAAGAGTATCAAGTCCTTTGCTAATGGATCAACCACCATGGATGTGGATGACCACACCACTTCCAATTTAAATCTTGAACTCCACCGCCCTCTCAAGATTGTTGTGTCCCCATTCTACTTACAACAATTTCTCAAGTCCAATGATGCTCTCTACTTTTGATACTTTTCCCTTCACTTCTTCTTAACTAATTATTTTCAAGGTACAAAAAATGTAGATAAAATGGGGGATGTTTTTCTATCTTGATAATAGCTATATTTTTCTTTACATAGCTGCTTGAAATGCTCGCAGTTTTTATAGTGATACTAGTATTACTAACTGTAGAAATTTAATTAATGTCCACAAAATTGACTTTCACTGCTTGAATGAAATCAAACTCTCCACCTCTACTATCTTTTACCCCTTCACCTGTATATATTTTAGTGTCTTTCATAATGAGGGCTAGGGCTGTCAAAAAAGTTTGTTGTTCGTGAACAGTTCGTGTTCGGTTTGTCAAGGAGTTTGTGTTTGATTCCTTCGATAAGTAAACGAGACGAACATGAACAATTTTTTTTCGTTCGGTTAGTTAAACGAACCAAACACGAACAGTGATGTATTCGTTCATGCTCAGTTCGTTATTGTTCAAAATATAAAATAATTTAAAATAATTATATATAAAAAATTTACGATATTTTACAAATAATTATATATTATAAAAATTTATCATATTTTAAATAATTAAACTTATATAAATTATAATATATAATAAATTATTAATAACAATAATAATATTATAGTATTAATTATATTAATATAAATATTATAATATTATAACTAATATATTATACTATATATTAAAATAAAACCCCAAACAAAACCCTAAACGCCTTATTCGGTTTGTTTCATTTTGAGGAAGTATGTTATCAAAGGTAGGACTGTCAAAAAAACTCGTTCGCGAACAGTTTGTGTTTGATTCGCCAGGAAGTTCGTGTTCGATTCATTCGATAAGCAAACGAGACGAACACGAACAATTTTTTTCGTTCGGTTTGTTAAACGAACCAAACACGAATAGTGATGTGTTCGAACATTTCAAACACAAACACTAGTTCTGTTCGTGTTCGGTTCGTTTACACCCCTAGTGATACTAGTATCACTAACTTAATTAATGTCCACAAAATTGACTTTCATTGCTTGATTAAAATCAAACTCCACCTCTACTATCTTTTACCCCTTTACCTGTATATATTTTAATGTCTTTCATAAAGAGGACAACATTAATAATTTCTATATTGCTTCTAATGGTCGCATGTGAATTAAATGGAACACAACCACCACATCATTCCTTGTATTGGAAACTCATGGCCAATATATTCATGGAATTATGAGCTTCTCCTCTACTATCAATTTTCTTGTTACATTTATTTACGTCTATAATTGTGCTATTAAAAGGAAAGATTTATTAATATCTATCAGTGCCCTAACTTCTAACACAAATGAATTGTGGCTCCTTATAGGTGGCATCAATTGTATTCAAGATCTTAAGGATAAGGTGAGTGGCACTTCTCTCTTGCCTTGTAAATTCTCCTATATTAATGCTTTCATCTTAAATCCATGTTATTTTTTCTTTCAAACACTATCATTGTTTTTATAACCCTATTAGATGCTTGCCTGACTGAGCTTTCTAATAATGATAGTCGGCTAAATTTGATCTCCTTGTTCTACTTCAAACTTATAAAGCCTCTAAGGTTTGATTATTCTTCTATTCTAGTCCGTTTTGGAAATAACTTCACACCTCATTGTAGATTTGTCTATAAGAATTATCGGAGCGCATGTCCTTAAAATCTCAATGTTGTTTCCACTGCCTGAAGGATACCAGTTGTAAGTGACCCAGTGTTTGCTATTTACAATGAATTAAAAATATTAAATCTGTCCTTGAAGGCTCCAAAAAGAATTCCTTCAACTACATCACCAACTACAAGGATCTTTTATCTTAAGCTAATTCCAACCAAAATCAATTGATTGAAGCTGTCATTTATGAAAGCAAATGGGTTAAAAAAGTGCTGAATATGCCTATTTTTCGAAAGGGGATGATGATTTAAATTCGCAGTAAGTAATCAAATATATGTGCAGTGATAACTACATCAGGGATTTATAATCAACTAACTCTTGCATCCATACAGATGATGATATTGCAAGTTAAGCGATCTCCTCTACTCTCTACTTATCTGCCTTGGTACATCTATCTCTTCCTCACTTTGTAAGATTCTCATTGGTGACAAGCTTAACACAAATGAGTGTGACTCCTTAATAGAAGATAAGTATTGATATATCCATTGTCTTCGTTAATTGGATCAAAGATTGACCTACTCATGTACACTTCTCTATTATCATTAACAATGGTCTTAAAGGCTATTTTGCTCATTTTAGACATGAGACAAGGTTTCCCTCTCTCAGTATATACTTTTACTATCATTAGGGATATCATCTCAAAGCTTATGGAACCATAATATTAAAGCAATAACAATTGTTTTAGTAGGCAATGAACAAATATGTTGATAATCTCATAGTCCTTAGAAAAGTCAACTTAATATCTATACAAGGCCTTTCTAATACTGTCAATACTTTCTATGAGGCCACCGACCTATGCTTGAATCCCATAAAGTTTGAAATTTGCATCTCCAATTAATTGACAAATAATCTTATTAGTGAATGAGATATATCCTTAGGTATACCCCAAAACATTTCTCATGAGAATATCTTGGCATCATCACTAATTCTACTAAAAGCATCTTATTGATTGGAAAAATCCAGCATTGGCTAAATGATTGCTAAATTTATTTATAGATTTCAATTAGTGGATCTACCAATTGGAGGTACCATTATTATTTTTTCAGATCTACGATCACCACTAATGGGAGAGGGAGGGGGAGTGGACCTATATAATAATATATGTGTGATCCAAAACCACAAACTCATGGTGGAAAACTAAACCTTCAACTACTATATTGCTGGTAAGTGCGGTATAATTATAACAAGTTGAAAATCATTTTAGCATAAGAAACTGAAACACACACATCTGTCTGCATTACTAGATATAAAACTTCTCCAAATAGAAAAACAACTCAAACGCTACATAAAATATCTCAATATAACACACCAGTATAACCTCAATTGTATAATACTTTAAACATCTGACTTCCAACACAGGCTTCTAAACAGCAGCCAATCTCAATACACTGCTATACCTTATTTGTGAAAATGATGAATTAAATCTCAATGGACTGGAGATATCAAAGAAAAAACTGGGATCTACTACTGACACAGATCCTCAGATAAACAACTCCCGCTGCTCCCTAATTTTCTCAAGAGTTGGCAAAGACATGCCACAACAATACACTATTTTCCAATTCTGAATATTACATGAAGTCATAATCATCTGCTGCATCATCGTATGTTGATGAAATCATATCATCGTCTGGCTTATCCACATGCAGCTGCTTCTTCTTTGCTCCTGCAAGATAATTAAAAAATGCAAAATCAATGACTGCTATATAACATTAGTAAAGTATCAAAATAGTCCCAGAATTTATAAGTGTTAAATTAGTCCCAGAATCTTTAAATTGGGGCTGAAGAAGTGGGTCCCCATGTTGACTATTTTAGCCCATATTAAAAGAATTTGGGAACTAAATTGGCACTCGTATGGACAGTTCGATTAAAATGACCCCCCTTGAAGGAGTTGGAGGGCTATTTTGACACTTTTCTCATTACATAACTTTCAATAAATTCTTACCTTGTTTCTTCTTTCCAACATTGGCTTCTTTCTCGACCTTAAGTTTCTCATTTGCTATAGCTGCTACAGAGGATGCTATCTCCTTAGCATCTGCTGCCTTCAGTGAGGTCATGGAAAGCCTCATGACTGCTTTCAATAGTCCAATATAATGATAGCTTTTCTGATGAATTATGGCAATGGGTTGAGGTCATCATCACAAAGCCTGCTTGAGAAGTTTCTGTATGATATTTGATGGGATTCAGAGCAAAAGTACAGTACCTCATAAGCACGAATTTTATGAGAGAGTAGCTCTGCATACTCCATAAAATCACTCTCTGACTTGGGGATAAAATTATCAAGAGATTTTTCATTGTCCTTTCGTGCAAACAACTCCGTTGTTGACTTGTAATCAGCCTCCTCTACAAGTCTGATAAGGAAAATATAGTATTATAAAATATGATAAGCTAACAGAATATGCATAACAGGACTGAGATTTACCTTTGTCGACGAAGTTTCTCCGCTACAGGATCAGCAAGAACATCAGTTTCATTATCTGCCTTAGTATCAGGCAACTTTACTTTCTTGCCCGCATCCTTGGCTGTTTTTGGTGCAGGTTTTTTCTCTGCAGCTGATTCTTTCTTTAGTGCCTGAACAAGAACAATAAAACAAAAAGTAAAGATAAATTAGATCTGGAAATGCCAAAGTGGAGATATTTTAATCATTTCTTCTTCCAAAAACTTGCTACAGAACAGCAACATATGCACAACGTAAATGTTTATAAATATCGTTCAGCTAAAAAAGAAAGAAAAAACAAAGGCAAATAGCGGAAGAAGCGCAAGTGGAACCAATTTGGTACCACCAAACTAAGCATGCACCTAAACCGGGTATGCCCTTCTTTTAAGCTAAATTGCATCTAAACATGTTCAGGAAGCTGCTGCTAACCTAAAGTAACCTTAAAAGCCATTTTTTATCGTTATAAATGAAGAGGATGACAAACTAAAGCTAAACTCACCTTTGTGGTATCGTCTTCATCTTCCCATGATTCTTTTACATCTTCTTCATCTACATCCTCATCATCCCACAATCCTTTAGGTTGTTCCTTTTTAATCACAGGCACTTCTGGTTCAAACTCTTCTTCATCTGAAACAAATATATTCACATATGTATATATATAATATTGGAAAGAAGCAACTACAATGAATCAAGTTAAAACCTAAGATCTGAGGAAACCAAATCTCAGGAAAATACAACTTCTTCAACATTAACTATTTTACAATATCAGAGCCGAGATTTAAATTTTAAACAGCATGCTCTAACAAGAAAAATGAATCCAGCCACAATTACGTGTAAAAGATTTCATGACAAATTATTCAGATGGAAATGTTTGAAACAATTATAATCTCATTATTTGATACATTCCTTGCCACATTGCATGTCTTTATTTTAGTATGGATCATAAAACACAGTTATTTATTTACTTAAAAAAATATGCACTGTTACTGGTAATAAGTTGAGTTTTGACTTTATTCAAATTTGCTTGCTTGAGTTTATAATATGGATTTGCGTGCTTACCTATCGCCCATGTAATCAAGTAGGCTATATAGTCGAAAGATTTATCATCATCATCATTTGCTTTATCAGTCAACTTAACGAATCCATTCATTTAATCATTTGCATTGAGAACTATAAGATTTGTTGGATCTATTCTTCACAAATCTTTCTAATAACATCCATCCATTCTAACTTAAGACTTCCTCCTTTCCTTAACAATAATTTGACCATAATTCCATCTATCCTTGTAGACGTAGTTTGTTCTTTTATTAAGCATTTCAAAAGCACACAGTCTATCATCAATCTAATCTATAATAGATACTACTCTAATCATTCCGTTAATATAATCATTATTAAATTTATATCCTAATAAATTTTGCCAAGTATCCAACTTAATATTATTATTTCCATGAAGCTCAACTCAGCTTCCAACACCATTTTTTGTTGGGCAAGGCTGGCATCTGTAGAACACAACTAGCATAATTATACTTATATGAAAATAACATTTAAGCATTCATAATATTCTCTCGTCGCATAAACTCATTTGACACCTCTTAGAGTTTAAGACAGCTCTCTCAATGCTCTACTTTTCAAATCGTCATACCTCAGTTTGGCAAATATTTTCTTGTTAATTTTTTGAAATTTCTATGTTGTTAAAGTTGTTTTCTGCAATCAGATTGGCAAGTGTGTGGTGCTTGTAAAAAAACTATAGTTTAAATATTTTTTTTAAAAAAATTACAATACTCACAATAGCTGTCAAAAACTATTATAACAGTCCCTAATAGATGATAAATTTCATTTAAAATATTCTTAAATAAATCACAACAATATCACCAAAACTCTCCAAATCTCAAAAGAGAAATCCATAACCAAAATTTTTACCTTCGTGCATGTTCTTTATTTCACTCATTTTCACTCTTTTAGATTAATCTAAAGTAAACTTACTATTTTGTTCATCATACTCTTCCAAAATATGTTTTTTCTTATAACTCCAATTCAATAAATTTCTCAAATGAGTATTTCCTTTTTGACTTGATTTCATCATCTTTAACCAAAATCTTATTAGAACTAGATCGATCAAAATTTTCAAATCTCTATTATTTTATCTTTGCTATTTTATACAAATTTTTCCTTGGTAGCAAAACTATTATATATTATAAACCATCAAAAGTTAATAATTCACTTAGACTTCATTACTTTTTTCATCATACTCTTCCAAAATATTTTTTCTTGAAACTCCCATTGAATATATTTCTCAGACGAGTATCTTTAACCAAAATCTTATTACATTTTACTCTAATAGATCTATCTTGATCAAAATTTTCATATCTTATTATTTTTTCTCTACTATTTTTTACATATATTTCATCAGTAGCAAACCTATTATACATAACAAACCATAAAAAGTTAATAAATTTTATTTAATTCACTACCCACTTTGCAAAACTTCCTTTTTTGTATTTTTGAACAATCATGAACCTCATTGGGCATTTCTTCTCTTTAGAACTTCGGTATCTTTTCAGCCTACCACCAAACTCTTTACCATTGTTAAATCTATCAAACTGCTAACACTTCTACAACAACCTTCTTGACAGAAATGTCGTTTTATGCTATATTCATTTTGGCTAAAGAAACACAGCTTAACTCCTTTATTAATATATTTTGAAGCAATTTAATATAATTCCAATTCACCATCTTATTCCTAGTTAGTTACTTCTTTTCATTATTTTCTTTATGATTTTTAGTTATATTTCTATATTTACTATTTTCCGATGTGGTCAAACCTTATTCTAAAATCACCTTATGATCATTGCAAAAAAATAAATTTCCTTCATTCAAAGTAAAAAGAAGTCTATTTGTGATTTGATGACTTCATATTTGAGCATAAATAAACTACACTCTCATTTCTAACTCTTGATAGAAATGTCTTCTTATGCTATATTCATTTTGGCTAAAGAAATACAGCTTGCCTCCATTTCTAATATTATTTGAATGATGAATATTTTTTTTATAATTCAAATTCCACCATCTTATTCCAAGGCAATTACTGCTTCTCATTATTTCCTTTATGCTTCTTAGTTATATATCTATAATTACTATTTTATAACCTTCTTCTAAAATTACCTTATGATCCTTGCAAAAAAAATTTTCCTTCACTCAGAGTAAAAGACTTCTATTATGATTTGATGACTTCACATTTGAACATAAATAAACTACACTCTCATTTCTTAAAGTAAATCTTCACAAGTCAACATCTTAAGCTGCTTAAAAAATTAAAAATAGACTTCCATCTCCTAATCCAAAATCATAATAAATTTAACTCATAGCTCATCCTATTAAAACACGTGTCATTTAAATAACCCTGAATAATAATCTTTTTTCTTCCTCATACATCAACAATTCTAATAGCTTATCTATATTTCTTCTCAAGATTATTTTTTCATCTAATCCTAGACTTGCCAAATGGTGAAACCTATCAATTTTGTACTTCCAATAAACTACAATAAGAGATCTTAAAAGATATGTTTTTTTTTTCGTTTTATAATCCATTAAAAATATAAAATATCTAGGTTTTTCAGGAACATGGCATGCATGATCTAGCAGGCCTTTTTTTTGTGGATTGTTGAGCATCTAATCAATGAATCATAACATCAGTAAATATTCAAGATTCATGGATGTTTAATAACTAGAGAATTTTATGCTCAAAATCTAGAGTTCCTATAAATCTTAAACAAACTTGGTTTGATCAATTGATTGATTGCAAACGGAACAAAACTATACTGATGAGCACATTGGCAGATGACTGCACAACAAAATAATGCTTTATTCAGAGAATGAACTGAATAATCAAGAGAACCAATATTAACATTAAGTGGATATGGGCTTACCCCAATCTGCCATATTTCAATTTCGTCTTGTTTATGATATCTCACTAGATCAATGAAGTGCTTCTCCTAACAGCTGCAGAGATAAGAACAGCACAACAAAGCGAGCTAAGCCTAGAAAAATAACAAGGAAAATTAAATTGATCACATTTAGCCAAAAAGATGACTCCTACAATGAAATGAATATAACTCAACTCGGGAAAATTAGTAAGAAAAAAGGAGCAAAAAAGCTGTTAGAAAGATGAAAACCAACTAAAAATCAGGCAAAGATCTGACCAACGTTCTATGCACTCAATATTTTAGATATAAATTTGTAGTGTAGGTTTATATGCTTGCTTTAACATCCTCAAGGCACAAAAAAGGGCAACAATACTCTATCAAATAATTAGGAACAAATATTATGATGCCAAGAAAAATAAGTAGAAATATCAACATGATATAAGAGTGCAAATAGAATGCATAGACAAACATGAATTGTAATTGGTGTGCACAATAAAATAAAATTTGAATTAGATGAACAGTTACCTTAGAAGTTTCAGCATAAAGTGCATGAAAAAAGACTTCGCAAAAGCCATATGCCAAAGGCTGATATCTAAGTACGTTACAACAGTGGCATTAATTATCAGAGTAATTAAGAGATACAATAACACTTTTAAATCATAATTGAATTGTTCATCTACAGATGCATCTACAATTATTCAACAATTCAAAATATTGTGGGCAAAATCCTTCAAACATTCACACAAAAAACGAGTAAACATAGCTCCAGGACTGAGGGATTGTTTGGCTCCTTTAGTTTTCCTCCTAAGTTCTACATGTTTTAACAAGAGCAAGCATTGGCCGGTTTAATTACCATTTATTATTATTATGTGTTTGTTAAATGGTTTCTATCAATGTATAAGAGGTTTCAACTAAGTTTAGAAAGCTTGGTTTTAACTCACTTTATTTTTTTTTACTAATAAAATCGATTAATTTGATTAAATTGAATTCCTCCATTATATGCTATTTAATATCATTCGTGTTGAAGTTTAAACAACCTTGTGCTTGAATTTTCCAACATTCTTTTCCTAGGATGCTTTTTCTCTCAAATGGTCGAGTTATTAATAAGCTTCGTAAATTTATGATTCATGAATTTTTAATAAATGTCTGCTCTACAATATATTCCTTGCACTATAGCTCCAATAAGCCTTTTCGCTACTTCTCTGAACGTGCAATTCACCATTAACAAGCATAAACTATAGAACTAGACTCTAGAAGAAGGTGAATTCCACTTCATGTTGGATGAGAGCCCAGATGTATTGAGGCTTTTAATCCAATCAGGGAAACAAAGATAGATGCACAAGAGGGTCTGCACAACCTGAAGTCGAGAACCCTAATAAATGAGTGGACACTCTAATTTGGAGTTTAGAATAGAAGCCAAAAAATATTTTAAGTATGTACTCTCTTGATTGGGATTATACATAATGCAACGAGCAAAAATAAATAAATATAGAAGAAAAAGGCTTTTATTACAAACCTGGAATTTTTCTCTCTAAACTGTGAACAATTCTCTCTAAAGTTGAGCAAGAGGTGACGCGAAAGATATTTGAATTCACAAAATTTCAACAATACCTGAACCGCCCTTTACATCTATGGAACAATAATTTATTCCCACCAATTAGTTAAGTTGTATAGGAACCTGCAATACAACTTGCACCCTGCAGTTCCAGGAATTTCTCTATGCTTGGAAAAAAAAAGAAGGGATAATTACATGCATAGCACCCGAAATATTGCTATTTACAAATCTAGCACCCAAGTGATATTTTTGAACCACCTAAATGATGCATTTATCCGTGTCACGATCAAATCATTGAAAATTTGATAAAAATGAAAAATATGGGTCAGGTTCTTATCATGAATTTTGATATTTTCAGTGAGAATTTGAAAAAAGGATGAAAGAGAGTACTAAATTTTTAAATAGCAATGTTTCAAGTGCCATGCATGTAATTGCCACAAAAAGAAAAACCAAATTGATCCTAATTGTAGGTGATAGATCTAGAACACCAAAAAATTGGTGTACAAGCGCCTACTATGGAGCATTCATCAAGCTTCATCTAGCGAACAACATGTTTGTTATTTTGATTGAAAATCTCCCTTTTACAGAAATCTCACGTTGAGTCAATCTTGTCAAAAATTATGCTAATGAATAAACTCCTGTTATAGAGGCTGTATAAATAGAAATTCAACAAGTTTTGATAAAATGAGTAGACACTATCTTGATTTTCAGTACTAAATTTGAGTCCCTTTTTAAAATGGACAAATATGGCCCTCTCTTTAAAGGGAAATTATTGCATACGGAGCACGTACGCAGTCCGCACGCAGCTCCTCCGATACTCATCCAGTACTCTCGTAATAACCTATCAATACCCAATAGCCAATACCCTGCAAATACCTTAATAACCAATACCCCCTCCATACCCTCCCAATACCCTCAAAATGGGAAAAAATTTGGGTCAGGACAACGTAAGCAGAGATGCGTCCGGAAAAATGTATTCAGGAGTTACACGGGAGTTATGCGAGGGTTATAACACCCGTGTAACTCTCGTGTACAAATAGATAAAATAGAAGCACGGTGTTACAAGTGAGTTACACGAGTGGTATAAGAGGGTTATAACCCCCGCATAACTCCCGTGTAACCCCTGTATAACTCCCGCGTACATTTTTCCGGACGCATCCCTTATATACGCTGTTCGGACCCAAATTTTTTCCCTCAAAATAAGGGTATTGGGAGATTATTCCGCACCCAGCGATGGGTACGTGCTCCGTATGCAATAATTTCCCCTCCTTAAAAGGATGACCCACCATGTAGAAAAATTACTTCCTCCATTGTTCCACATAAAGAAACATTTGGTTCCCTCATCAAAGGATGAAACATTATATAAAGAGATCCTACCCCCGAGAATAAATCACATTTCACGTAAAAAGAGAATTTTAAGTATATACCACACAATTCCTTTGTATTTATATATTCAAAACATAAAGTTTGATACTTACATTTATAACAATTGGTGTCATAAAGTACTTATAAATATGCATTTCACCTTCAAAAAGTTAATAAAAGTGCTCTTTTTATGTGATATTAAAACTTTGACTGTTATACATGTAAATAGGAAAGTTTAGGTTTTAGCTATTTAAATACATAAGAATTGTGTGCTGTGTATGTACATGCCCCAAAAAAAATGGAAATTCAGACATAAAAAAGAGAAATTTACGAAGAATATAGGTGTAAATGATTCGAGTGGAGCTCGAGTCAGAGGTAAATAGAGATCGGCTGGTTCAATAAGTAGCTGGCCCAAACTCGATCTCTCAGATTGTGAGCTCTAGCATAACTCGAGAGACAGAAAGCTTGGCAAGCCTAAACACTAAAATGAAAAAAATTACCTTGAAGCCTGTGATTGCGGGAGCGAGACCGCGGCGGGAGGTGGATGGCTGAGGTTGCTAATGCGGCTGCGGCCTAGCAAGGATGCCAGGGATCGAACTAGGGAGCAAGAAGAGTCCAAGATGGCTGCGGCTGCGGGAGCGAGACCGCTGCGTGAATAGTTAGGGTTTCAAAACAGAAAGATAGAATCGTAAATAGGTAGCCCGACAGCCCTATCACATGAGACGCCTCCCGTGCGTGCGTTCGGCGCTCTTGAGTTCCGATTTCAGCCAATTCACGGCTGCGGAGTGTCAGCTATGCCAGGGATCAAATTCGGGAGCAAGGAGGCGAGATAGCTGCGGCCGCGGGAACTGAATTTAGTGGCTGTTTGGTAGCCGATTTTAAGCAGGATTTACTCAGGATTTTAGCTAAATCCTGCCAAACAGAAAAACGCGTCTCCGTAAATCCTGAAATTTGCTAAATCCAAAAATGACGCCGACTCACCATAAATCTGGGATTTAGTAAATCCCATGAGTCGGTGGATTTAGTAAATCCGGGACGAGCGAAAAGGAAGAATGGTGCAAACGGGCTTACCTTCCTCGATGCTTCCTGGTAGGAGCGGAGCGGAAGGATGAGAAAGATGGGCCTTTCGGTGGTCTGTGTACGCCTCGATCCCGTCGATGCCTTCCCAGGTAGCTCTAATGACGACTACGTAAGCCGCGGGAGGATGAGAAAGTAGGTTCGTTCACGAAGGCGATGCTTTTGAGCGAAACCGAGAGGGGGAGGGAGATAAGCGAGGCTTTGGGCGGAGATTGGAAGATTTCGGCGAAACCGGCGGGGGAGAGGATGTAGGCTAGGGTTTCGGAGTAATGGATAAATAATTAGTTTAAATAGTATAAGTTAATTGCAACCAAAATAAATTTAAACGTAATTATTTAATAATTAATTAATGAATAAAATATTTTAAAAGTTTTTAGTAATTCCTAATTTATATCATTAGTAAATAATTAATTAATGTTAAATTATTATTTAATAAGTAATTAAAAGATTATTAATTATTATTTTATATAATTAATTATTAATTAATGTAAATGTACCCACTTTGTAATACTCATTTATATTTTTTTCTTAATTTTTTTAATCTTTTTATTTTTATTATCACAAATCTTATTAAAACATTTTAATACGGCCACAGTTTTTCGGGATTTACTCACTAACATACTAAATTGGGAATTAGCCACTTCAACCCCTTGGGGTTTCAAAAAGAAAACTTTTGACTGGTTAATAATTTCCAAACAGAAAACTTGACTCGTTAATAACCAATATGTTGGCCACAATCACATGAGACTCCTTCTTCCCATTTCATTTTCAATCGGTCGGAGGAGTTTAAGGACTGTAGTCGAGCCAAGTCCCATTGTCCTTATTTGGTTTAGTTGATTCGTAAGTTATTTATGTTCAATTTTGTGTCTGTCGGAAGGCCCGTAGTGGTACAACAATGAATCAACATCTTAGAGTTGCATGAAAAACCAACCACACGTTCAAGTAATTAAAGAGAAGTAATATGAGGAGACATTAACTTTTATGTGGAAAACCCTAGAAGGAGAAAAACTCATGGGGCATGGTCCAGCTAAAATAATCCAATATAAATAATGAGTATTTATTTTTGTTCTTCTCCTAAATTAGAAAAGATGGGGTTATAAAGTCGATAATTGTAAATGGATAATAATAGTTTATTAATAATAGTCATAGTTTGACTGTAATGACTGTAGTATTTTGGTGATAGTAGACTGTTGGTTGGTCTCCTTTCCGAATTGATCCGTTGATTAGAAAATAATTTAATTTAATATTTATATAATTTTTTTATTTTTGAAAGTAGTATTTTAATTTTGAAAAATGAGACCAGATAGATCTCATTCATTTAATAATTTAAATAATCGATAACAATATTATAAGTAATGTGTCATCTCAAAATATGAGCGTATCACTTGATAATAAGCTCAATTATTTAAACTAAGAAATCTATAATATTTATTTGGTCTACGAATTTTACGACCGATTATTCTTCTATCTAATATAAATATTAGATAAGGTTTAGATTATATAGGTTATTAATTTTTATAGGCGCAAACCCATATACTTAATTACATCTTAAACAGTTGCAGTTATCTAAGAAAAATCTTGATTAAAATTGGGGTTTCGTCTTCAGGAATTCAAAGTTCAATTTTCAGAATTGATTATAGGAAAAGCGGGTGAAAATAACTCAAATATAAACAATTATTTTTTAAATTCAAATGAACGAAAGGTAGGGGATGTCTTACATTCTGATTATAACTTCAACGACTTCTAAACCTATCCTTTTATTTGACTTTACATTTTTTGAAATAATGTTATGTTATTTAACTCCTGCCATTTATTTTATATCTAGGTATTACATTGTGTGGCATACGGTCAACGCATAAGGCCTACAAAAATGGGATGTTTTACGTCGTACCGAACGAACAAGAATCCTGAAAGAGTTAGAGCTTATAGCGCACAGTACGTAATCATACGAAGGCTAAAGATAGTATGAGGTTTTACGTCGTATCAAACGAATCATCTCGAAGTCCTAAGGGTTCATGTTGTTTAAGGGGCAGTTGCAGCTTTTCCAGCTTATCTAGATAAGCAGTTTATTCTAATAAGTTGTTGATCGACAATTGATTCGGATAAGTTGTTTGGCTGTTTGGTACGTGTGTTTGAAAAACAGTCGATTTGTAGTTGTTTCTGCATAAATAATCATTATGCCCCTAATCTGGATAAGCTATTTAACTGTTTTATTTCTGTGTTTGGAAAACAACTAATTTACAGCTATTTCTGGATAAATGATCATTATGTCATTATACAATTATGGTATTTGTAGTAGAATTGTTCTCACTATATATTTGGTAGTTTAGAACAAAAAAAAAGCATAACAATAAAAAAAATGATATACAACTCATTTAATAATAAGTATCAATAAACCTAGAAAAAAATTCATATTAAAGTTACAATTGAAAGTATGGTAACATTCATTTTTAAATGCAAAATAAGCATGTTACGTGTAACTTTGTCCTGTATGGATACAATCGAACACCGATCACTATCGGTACTGGAATCGGCCTTATTGTCTTCCCAGCTGAAGAAGTCACACTTCTCTGGACCGTCAACCCACCGCGGGCACTTATAGAACTGTCGCCCGTCATTATGCGGTCGGCATGACATGAGTAACAAATTCAGCAGTCTGCAGCGAAATAACACTCGCTCAGAGTTCCGCAAAAACCTAGAGCTCTTCCTTTAGTAATTCAAGAGAGAACACATCATTCATAACATTAGATGAAATTACAAAATAAAATTTTCGAACTTAAAAATAAAAAAAAAATTAATAAAGAAAGAAAATACATATTAAAGAAAGAACAAAACCAACCCCGCGAGTGTCCAACAAAAAAAAAGAAACATAAAAGCTAGGCAAACATAATAAAATCATAAAATCCAAATTTATATTACAACCAAATGCATAAGAAGAAAACATATAGTCTGGAAAATAAAGAAGATGATGGTCAATTAGCAGCCACATATAGCATTCGTGATATACTCCCTCAAGACAGCCATAATAGTTGCACCTTCGCCACCTAAGTATCAAATTCATGCAACTCCATCACAGCCTCAGGTATAGAATGCCCAACTGGAATTCTAAAGCTTTAAGAGGGACATGCATATGATCATCGTTAGTCAAACTGAAGTCCCTATCTGACCGAGAGGAATGCCGTCAAATGAAGTTCTGGAGTGGTATAGTGGCCACCATAATATGTAACTGTTCGGAAAATGGGTATGATGAAATATCAGGTAGGATGAATCATTCTTCTTTTAAACCTCAAATATTATTTCAATCACCCGTGTAAGGAAGAGTGACATTTGTTAAACATTTCTTTTCTGCTAAGGGTCGCGCCACTTGATCTCTCGGAATCATGAATATGGTATTTGGTGTCTAGATATGGCTTTAGGTGCCCCCTCTGAAAGGGATATCCAACATCTACCAAATAATATTTAGCTGTTATGAAAGACATTATTAGCGACAATTGATAAATATAACTAATATGTTTAAAAAACTAAACAAACCTAGAGGCGGGTGAGGGAAGCGTTGTCAACTATTCTTTATTGCAAAGACAAAAAGATAATTGTCAAGTGCACTCTCTTCACATCCGGCCATCACAAATGTGAAGCACATATTGAATTCATAGACGACCATCACATTTTGGGTAGTTAAGCCACACAAACTAATGTATGTCACCTTTTCATGGCTAAGTAGTCGGGCATTCACGTGTTTACCGTCAATTGCCACAAAGCGGTTCTGTTTAGATTTGTTAGAGGCGTTAATCCCAACAAACTAATTACATTCTGAAGTTAATATAATGCGTCAATAAAAATTACCTTGAAAAATGACATGTAACACGGGCCATTAGCATTTTTTTTAGTTATATCAAAAAGATGGATCCTTTGGCTTAATTATGTGGAATGCTAAGCTAACTAGTGCTTTCAGACCTTCAGAGAAGTATCAGCTTATTGTCTCAGAGGAATGTTGAATTCGCTCTATAGTTCCTTTGATTGATTCGTTATGAGATGGAATATATTGTGTTATTGTCAACACCTCCCTTATAGTCGTTCTAGAGGAACCTTGGAGGTTGTGGTTGTTATGTAGCTCGTGAAGGAGAACTAAAAAAATGGGTAGACTAATGCAAAATATTTTGTTGAATCTTATTGGACTTTCAGTTATCATCTCACCCACCCATTTATCCCCAATAAAGGACAATGTCATGTGTGGTGTTCGAATAGTGATGGAGCAGTAGTATTCTAATAGCAATATAACAATCGTCGTAGCCACAATCATTCTTTCATGGTTTTCTCGCTGCCGATCTATCATGAAGAAATGATTTTTTAAAGTAACATGTTATGCATAAAGTGCTTCTTAAAAAAAAGTGCAAATGTAATAGTTCTTAACTGGAATGACTAATACATCTTCTCCTTTAATCAAAACATTTTTCACAAATTATTGTCTAGAAAATAAAGAAAAAATAAATAAATCTAATAAAAACTAAAAATAATAAAGCCAACAAATAACACAGACTCATTTCCCAATCAAGAAACGTAGATATTTGATATGTAGCTCAGACCACAGCCTCAAGAGTAAATGCATGTGGGTCGGAACCTTGAGCAACTTAATACATTTTAAATAAAAGGTCGAATCAGTCACAATTTCTGGAAGTGCATCTAAAGCTACCAAAAAATTTTTGATGGTGGTGTCGGTTGTAGCAATAGGTGGCGGAGCTGCAAATACTTCTATCATATTGAGCCTTTCAGGATTTTTTTTTATTTCCTCTTTTTCTCCAGTTTGAGCCACTTTGATTAGCACATGGACTCAAGCTCCCTTTAGTTTATGCTAGGCCCTTCATCATAACCTGTAACCTGCTCGGGTGCCAAGTCACCTAAGATGCTTGCAAACCCCTACTCAATTGGGTTGAACGCATGCTGACCCATCGCGACAACCCCCTTAAACATTACATTCAATTTATCTTCCAAGTCTGGGTCCAATCCGCACACCTTAAATTTTTTTGTAGCTGCTATTACCTGCAACGTTGGGGTTGGGGTGAGGGGGCATATTAATTAAAAAAAATGATAATAAGCCAAAATAGAGTATAATTATTACCTTTAACTTCTCAATCCACCATTCTTCAGGATCATCAATGGTTCGGTTAATGTGATCCCAACCAAACCTAGTGGATCTCTGATTAGCTCATTCTATAGCTTTCACAACTTCTTCAATTGATCCCACTTGTTCTTGAATTTGAGCCTCTCATACTCCCTTCCTGTCAATTCTTTGAAAATCTTCGAAATATTTTGTCAACCTTCTTTGTTAAAGTACGTGGTATGCTTATTTTCAAGCTCAATTTCTTTAATACAAATATTGCAAAAATGTGCTACTTTCTTATCCCACATTGCTGACGGACCCCTTCATTCATCTTTGTCATTTTGGAACTAAATGAAGGACATATGACAAACTCATCTTTTTAGACCATTACATAATGAGAACGAAATAATTTGAATTAAATACCAATAATAAAAAATGAGTGGATAACAAGGATGGGCTCCATCATTAAACAAGGAAAAAAAACACCTAAAATTATTATGAGGTAGATCTCCTCCATCCATAAAAAATCGTTCAAACCACCGTATAATCCCAAAAAAAATGCTCCCATTTATCATTAAAATAGTTGAGAAGACTCATAATACAAACCAAAAAGTTAAAAATAAAAGAGCTAGTTAATTTGGAAGCCCAAATTTCAACCACAATATTTTCCACCCAAAAATATTTGTAAACACGACCCGCAAATACAATTAGAAGGGCCTCATGATACAAAAAATCTAATGGACCTCACATCAATGGAAATAACATCATGTCTCTTTGCATTGACCTAGCTTTACATTTGAAAAATAAGCTTCAACAACTCTAACTTGCCCGAATCGAAAACAACGAGCCTTTCCAACATTGAATCAACAACCAAGAATTCCAACAGATAAGTCAAAACTATTTTTTCCAACCTAGCCAGAATTATAGCAAAAAATTCCAACAGTAACAACAAAAAAGTTTCAACAACTTAATCTTTCCCAAATCGGCAACAACCAATGTTAAGAACAAGAAATCAACAACCAGCATTTCCTAGAGTTTATGTATTGAGTTTGGTTGGTGGATAACTGAGGAAAAATTTGCTCTTGTTTTTAAGGCACCCCCTTGCATTGTGAGGGAGAGGGTTAAGCCTATAATATCACCTATAAGAGTATCTCAAGATGAAGAGTTGGAAAACTGCCTTAGGCGGGATATTGACTCGGTAAAATTAAATCTAGAACCTGAAAATATAGGGAGAATCCACCATCAAATTTAGGAAACCTTAAATTATCTTATGTGAACCCATTTATTGCAACTATCGAGGAAAATAATAATCCGTGAAAAGGGAAATTAATTGGGAGAATTTTAGATTTAGTAAATATTTTTTATGAATGATCATATGAATAAACCCTCTACATACCCTATAGAAGAATGTTATCAAACTAAGAAACTTCAAAATATGTAAAAGAGCCACTAATCTTTAGGTGCAAGAAATTAAATGATCCAACAACAACATCAATAAACAAGTTTTAATCCAGAACTGAACGGTAAATCAATATCCGACGGGGACGTTAAAGAAAGCTATCATCATAAAAATACATAGCATCAGTATTCCTTCTCTGATGCAACCAAGTCTCTCCTATCAGACATATCAACTGAATAATTTTCTTCCTCTGAAAGACTACATTAATTTACAACATTAAGTATAGCTTAGTGTTTTATTATAATATAATCTGCATTAAATTTATATGATATGTTGTGCCATGCATGAATGACCAACATAAAATGGAGTTAATTTCATTAAAACTTTAAATTTATTCATTCCCGTTTCACTTTAAGTATGTACCAAATTTATTCCTTTTTTAATAGTCATCATAGGATTACTATCACACTCGAAGGTATTCTAAAAAATGTGCCCGAAAGGCACCCTTAAAATGCGCCCAAAGACATACTAAAAAATGCACTCGAATGTACCCCTAAAATTGCACCTGAAGGTGCACCTCCACCATTTATTAAATGTGTACGGTAAATTGCATCCCCTGCCATTACCATCTGAGGGTAATATTGTATGACTTAAACATTTAACTTTCATTTCATTTCATTTAAATTACATCCTTTTAAAGACATTAAGTATTCTTTTTGTTTCTCCCCTTTCATTTCCTTTCATTCCTAAGCTACAATATGCATACCAACATAAAATAATTTTCTAAGCTTTAAATAAATTCTTTATTTAATAAACTATAAATTTAATACATATAAGAGAATAATTACTCACTTTGCTTAGCTTGCTGTAAACTGACACCTGAATCCCTGATTTTTTAGGCTTAAATGTGCTTCAACCTCGATTGCAACTAAACATTAATATTTTATTAACATCAATTCATAATTAAGTAAACTAAATTTTAATTTAAGACATACCTTATCTTGTAAAATTATCTGTCTTCTTCCTCAAATCTAAGTGATTCTCCAGCCTTCTTTCTCACTTCCTAACATTAATAAAGTTTAATAATATTACCATCTCGAGGGTAATATTGTATGACTTAGTACATTTAACTTTCATTTCATTTCATTTAAATTACATTCTTTTAAAGACATTAAGTATTATTTTTGTTTCTCCCATTTCATTTCCTTTCATTCCTAAGCTACAATATGCATACCAACATAAAATAATTTTCTGAAGCTTTAAATAAATTCTTTATTTAATAAACTATAAATTTAATACATATAAGAGAATAATTACTCACTTTGCTTAGCTTACTGTAAACCGACACCCGAATCCCCGATTTTTTAGGCTTAAATGTGCTTCAACCTCGATTGCAACTAAACATTAATATTTTATTAACATCAATTCATAATTAAGTAAACTAAATTTTAATTTAAGACATACCTTATCTTGTAAAATTATCTGTCTTCTTCCTCAAATCTAAGTGATTCTCCAGCCTTCTTTCTCACTTCCTAACATTAATAAAGTTTAATAATATTACCATCTGAGGGTAATATTGTATGACTTAGACATTTAACTTTCATTTCATTTCATTTAAATTACATTCTTTTAAAGACATTAAGTATTATTTTTGTTTCTCCCATTTCATTTCCTTTCATTCCTAAGCTACAATATGCATACCAACATAAAATAATTTTCTCGAAGCTTTAAATAAATTCTTTATTTAATAAACTATAAATTTAATACATATAAGAGAATAATTACTCACTTCGCTTAGCTTCGCTGTAAACTGACACCTGAATCCCTGATTTTTTAGGCTTAAATGTGCTTCAACCTCGATTGCAACTAAACATTAATATTTTATTAACATCAATTCATAATTAAGTAAACTAAATTTTAATTTAAGACATACCTTATCTTGTAAAATTATCTGTCTTCTTCCTCAAATCTAAGTGATTCTCCAGCCTTCTTTCTCACTTCCTAACATTAATAAAGTTTAATAATATTACCATCTGAGGGTAATATTGTATGACTTAGACATTTAACTTTCATTTCATTTCATTTAAATTACATTCTTTTAAAGACATTAAGTATTATTTTTGTTTCTCCCATTTCATTTCCTTTCATTCCTAAGCTACAATATGCATACCAACATAAAATAATTTTCTGAAGCTTTAAATAAATTCTTTATTTAATAAACTATAAATTTAATACATATAAGAGAATAATTACTCACTTTGCTTAGCTTGCTGTAAACTGACACCTGAATCCCTGATTTTTTAGGCTTAAATGTGCTTCAACCTCGATTGCAACTAAACATTAATATTTTATTAACATCAATTCATAATTAAGTAAACTAAATTTTAATTTAAGACATACCTTATCTTGTAAAATTATCTGTCTTCTTCCTCAAATCTAAGTGATTCTCCAGCCTTCTTTCTCACTTCCTAACATTAATAAAGTTTAATAATATTAATTAATTAACATAGCTAGTTACACAATTAATTTCATTAATGACGTAGGGTTTAACATGTACCTTACAGGCTCCAAGGTTAATCTCCTCCCTTTTCCGCTCGCTTCACAACTTCCTCTCCTTCAAATCTAAAATCTATATATTAAAGTCCAAATTAAAGTGACATTGTATTTATACACACACACATCCGAAAATTCGTTAAATAGCTAATAAAAACCCTAATATAACTTAAAATCCTTTGGTTGTCCAACTCGTCCCTTTTTCTAAAAATCTTCCACTACAATACCTGATTAAAATCATAAATTTTAATTGTTAATATCACAACCCATTTGATAAATTAAAAATAATTAAAATTTAAATAATTAAAATGACTTACCTTAAGCTTTGGTTTTATAGCCCTGGCCTCATAAACGGCTTCATTAAGCTCACGCACGCGAGTTCCGCTCCTCTTCTTCTTCTTCTTCTTCTTCTTCTTCTTAACTTTGGCAAAACCTAAATGAGTAGCACAGTGCCTCGACCCTTCCTCCTCTTCTTCCTACATGCAAGCACCGCAGGAACCTAGACTCATCTTCCTCTTCTCCTACGCACGGCTTGACATAGGTTAAACTTCACAAGAAGGGCGTAAGCTTCGGCTCTCTGTTTGATTGTGTTATTTTGTCTTCCTTCGGTCCCATCTCAGTCCAACAGAACATAGACACATAATCCCTTCCTTCAACTTATTTCTTCCATAATCGCGGCTCAGTCCAAGTAAGCCTTCGATGTCTCGGCCTCTTGCATCTCCATCCTTCTCTTCTCTCGCACTGGTCGACACAACACCCGCTACTTCTTCCTTCGATTTCTCCTTCTCCTCCACCCTTCGACTTCATCTTACTTACTCGGCCAGAACACAACCTCTTTTCTCAATATTTCTTGTTTTCTCTCGCTTGTTGTATACATTGGTTCGAATGATAAGTAATATGACTCACGAGTCTTAACCGAAGGGGTGCTTATCCTTCATGCCTATTCAATTGACTGCTATTATTATTATTATTATTATTATTATTATTATTATTATTATTATTATTATTATTATTATTATTATTATTATTATTATTATTGTCGTCATCGTTGTTGTTGTTGTTGTTATTTATTATTATTTATTATTATTATTATTATTATTTACTTGTTGTTATTATAGTACTTGTGGTGTCTGTACCAGCGACATCGAACTTCCCTAGTTTCCCTTAAATTTGCCCTCTTTTCAAAGGTTAACTTACCCCTTGGTTTCCTCTTGGAGGCTATGTTTTTAGCTTCTTCTACTCGAATAGCTTTCTTAACATCTAAGACCCTTCACTGTTCATTCGTCATATGACCGAAGTTTTCCGGTCAGATGACTCGTGATATGATACTGTTGACCTCATTTTTTTTCAGATATAGTCTCTCCTCCTTATAAGCCTAAGATCTTGCCGTAGGGCTTTTCTGTTAACTATTTTAGAGGATTATTGAAAAAGTACACTTCCATTAGAAACTCAAAGCACTTCCTTGCCCTTCTTGGAGTTTCACATGGGTGGTTTTTTTACTTCTAGCACTTACGAGGTTGGGATCAACATGTGAAGACTCTAGAGTGATTTTCTATAAGACCTTTTAGAGCAACCCAGGGTGACTTGGTCTACACACGCACACTTAAGCCCTAAAACTCACATTTCAAAACCATAAAATCACTTACACTTGACCTATCTTCTAACTCTTTTTTGGAAACTCAAGTGGGTGCCCACAAGCCCTTAATCATTGACTAAGATGACTATGAACAACATGAGGAGGATTTAAAATGAGTTCTCGTATGACTTTAGGGGGGCTTCATGGCTTGCACGGTCACTCTATTCAATCCATTCCAATTCCACCAAAATATCAAACTTTGGCCTTCTACCACCAAATTTTCCCAAAATTACTAAAATATCTTCAACACCTAAAATACCGAAAAATTGCAAAATTCCTCAATTTCACTCAAAACTTCACAAAAACTCATCCCAGCCAAAACCCTCAATTTTCCCAATTACACCCAAAATTCCCTAAATCAATCAAAATTGACCAAATTACCAAAATACCCCTAAATTTCAAAAATACTCGAAATTGACCAAATATCATTTATTTTCATTAAAAATCATCTCAACATTGCCCAATTCCCCAAAAAGCACCAAAATTGACCAAAATATCCAATTTTACGAAAATTCCAAAATTCCCTCCGAATTTCCAAAATTCCCTAATCATCCCTAATTTTCAACAAATTCATTTCAAATCCACCCAATTTCAAATTCAAACAAAATTTCAAGTTCAAACCCAATTCAACTAAATCAAAACTCAATTCCATCCAAGTCCAAACTAAATTTTAAATTCAAGCCAACCACCCCAATTTAATCTCAAATCTAATTTTTCACCAAATTTGAGCCACATGATCAATCCAATTTCACAAAATTCATGTCCTAAATTCATCATGACAATTTTCAAGACCCCTATGAACCATCATTTGGTTTAGGTCCTCACCAAACTAAGCCCAAATCCAAGTCTAAAACCAAATCCAATTTTAAGCATAAATCCAAAATTAAAGCATAATCACCTCAGTCATATCTTAACCTCAAGATGTTGATCACATCACCAAGTTAACCCTATTTTGTGGAATGGACTAATGCTTCCTCGAATAAAGCAACCCCACCCGCAATCTGACTAACACCCTTATTTATGCAATGAGCTAGCTTAGCTTCAAAACTAATCACCATTAAACCTCCTCTAACCTCCTTGAGCAAGCTAGCCACCACCTCTAATCTGGCCGGTCGCCTTAGTGGCTAAAATACCCAAAACATAGAAGGCTTCCCTTAGCTTAAACCCAAAATTCCACTCATCCAATGTGACAATCCCTAGTCAGTCAATTGCGTTGTTTTCCTCTCCACCTAAGCTTACTTGAATCGACCAATGGGAGCCCAAAGCCTTCCCCTTGGCCGGGATTATAAATTGGCTACCTCCGCGACCAAAATGAGGATATGACCAAGAACCTAGGGGGAACTCTGTCCAATTGTTTCCAAAGCCTCTCCCAAGTGATCCTAAGCTTATTCCAATCCTTGCTAGCCCATCTCCCCCACTTTCCAGCCCTAATTTTGAGCTCAAAACCCAGGGCATTTCACAACCATACCATCAAGTCCATCAAAACTCCAAATTGACCATTCCATGAGCTTCACCATACCTCAAAACACTTTCTCAAATAAAATTCCCTCTCCCAGACCCTCTACCAAAGCTCAAGACCAAGCCCAAGCCACCCTTTGGTCTAGAACATACATAGACCTCACCACATCACAAACCAACACTTTAAGGAGTTTCGTGGGACCAAGGAGAATCTCAAAACAAACTCAATCGAGGCCTCACCTCATGGGAAAAGGTATATGTTTTCGCCATTATTTTCTCTTTTTTATTTTAAAAGGAGTCGCCAAATTATCAATCGTTGTATACTTCCCTTATTCGAATAAATCTCCCTCTTGAATCAAATAAGTGATTCGAAGAGGAGAGGAGCCGAATAAGAAGGGACATATGACAAGAATGACAAACAAGAGAAAAAAATATGGAGAGTCTACGTGCGATAAACCTTCTAAGGATAAGTCAAGCATGTCCGCCCAAACAAGATCGGGCGGAGGCACCTTGAACCAATATCCGCGAAAGAAGTATCTACGTAAACTACCCATAACCAGAGAGTTAGGTGTCTGTACTTGTTCTATGGTCAAGAGCACTCCCAGAGTAATGTATTCCTATCGGTTAATTACATCTTGGGGGATACCCGAGAATACTCTCGATAAAAGAAATTTCGCTTTATATTATCATAAACATGGGGTATATGCCATCAAAGGGAGGTTATTTCGTGTGGGAACGCCACAATGCTTCAAAGCTTCCGCTAAGCCATCGAGCAAAGAGTGAGACTCTCACATGCTAAAGTGGCAAGGATGACTATAAGATAGAGCTCCAAGAGGTGGGACTTATACATGCTAAAGTGACAAGGATGCCTCAAGAAAGAAAGAGAAGCGGAGGTTCAGCAACAAAGCTGCAAACACCCCAAACAAAAGGACTTCCACCCCGTCTGGGTCGGGGAGCCTTCTAACACCATAGGCTCACTAGACAACCACCTATAAAGGTATGATGGGCTAGTCAGGTTGGAAAAGCACGGGGACTCCTCCTCGGGACATACATATGAATGCAGTTACCTAGAACGGTCCTTAAATATTGTGGAGGCCCTATTAATATGAATTGGGTGATAGCCATGCAATGCAACCCATTTAAAATCCGGCCCAATGGCCTTGCAATAAAGTAAAAGTGCACATTTTAAAATCTTGAATATTTTAATAAAAAAATTCATTTATCTCGAATATTTTATTAGGACTTTAACATAGAAACTTTACAATTTTAGGGTCCTTAAAGAGCCTAAATGGTATCGTGAAATCTCAGATCACAGAAAGAAACAAGAAAAACACATGCAAGCATGCAAGTATGCAATAAAAACAGGAAAGAAAGCACTCTATAATAAAATAAAAGAGGTCAAAATGCCGCTGGACCGACAACATATCCCAGGAAAGCAGTAAAAACGGTCGGACTCCGCATATACATGTCCGGTCCTAATTTTATTCATCAAATGTAAAAATATAGAATTAAGTTACGAGACACGAGCATAAAATCCTGGTCCCCTCCACGTGGTTCCTGTGCAAAATACCTCGGAACCCGTACTCGCATCTTATTTTTGTTACAGGACTCTCCTAAACTCTAAAAGTACATAGGAAAAGAAAAGACTCGATCCTGCATGAAAACAAGTATTAGCGGGAAAACCCACATGCATATGACGTATAATGAGTCATGCTTTATAAGTGGGGGAGCTAAATAGCACCTGCAAGCAAAGAGTCAGAAACCATGACATGCTCCCCCCATAGTGGTACTTGTGTGTGCATATAAATAGGCATGACTCCCTGCAGAAAAGACCCCTAACACACTACCATACATATGCAGTACGCAGTCACATCACAAGCAAAATGTAAAAGAAGGATACTTGGCTAGGGCAACCAATCCATCAGAGAACAATAACCAAGCATCAAAAAGACTACCTAGCAACCTAAGTCCTAGCCTAGCACACCATCTAACAAGAAGTGCACAAACCTAGTGCCTAAGTGCGGGGTAAGTCTAGGTATAGTATGACTTTGACAGGGTCGTCATACCGGCGCCAACCTAAATATCTGATGGATCTAAAGGGCATCACGAAGAGGGATGACACAAGTTAGATCTATTGGATCCTTAACACAGTCATATTTGTGTCGATCCCGATGACTTAACTCGCATTGCTCATCAGGATCAACCTAGCAAGCAATGCTCGTTAAGGCATCGCGACCGACACATGGTCACTCTCCTAACGAGTAGGACAAGCCATCGAGGAATGGGTAAGCAAACAGTCATGCAAGAAGCCCACATTGTGACTGCTCGACCGAAGTACGAAGCAATCACAATGGGCGCCTAAAAGGACAAACACACATCATGCAAATGAATGCAATGATGTCACATGCGACATGACACACACTAACATGATGTACCGGTGAAAACAGACTACCTATGAGGAGGAATTACACCTGCCCGAGGACTTGGGGTGTCATGCAACTAGCAGACACCGGCTACAAGTGAGTTTGTATCGAGTAAAATGATACCTATAAAGAGGATTTACACTTACCCGAGAGAGACTCACCGAGCACACATGCAAACAAACATAATATGCAACAGTCATATGATAGGTACACCAAAGTGGTGAAGGTGGAGTGTGCCGTGAAGGTGGTGACTCGAGCGGAGCAGACATGCCATAGCGGCAGCGGCCCAAAGATGGGTATGTCGAGGAGGCAATGACCCTAAGGGAGTGTTGATCCTCATTGAGGAGAATCACACCAGTGTAAAGGCAAAATGCAGAAACATATGGAGTAAAGTGCAATATGCAAGCAAGCTAACATGCAATATGATCATGCACAACATGCAAGTGATCGGTCGATCGAGCCGTGATGGCCGGTTGGACTGAGGAAATGGGTGGATTAGTTCGAGGTAACCAATCCAACCCTAAAGGATAGGTGGTCGACTTGAGACAGTCGATCAAACCCAACTGAGGATCGGGGATCGGTCCAGGGTGGCCGATCAACCCGAAGTGCTCATACGAACATGTGTACAATGCAACAAATGATCACATGCAAAAAATGCAACGAGACGGTCCATGCACAAAAAATGAAACCCAAATGGTCGACGACACGTCGAATTTGTCCTAACGACCTCACATAGGTACCTAGGGTTGACGCACTTGGATCTGCGGCATTGACTCCTCCGGCTGGGCGCGGCATGCGGAGGATTCCCCCTCTGATTTCTCGCTGGGAAACTCGCCACTGTTCGTAGGGCAGACTAGCTACAAAGATCTTCACGCTCTACGAACACCCACGATTTTATAGGACAGACTAGCTACAAAGCTTTTCTTGTCCTTTAAGATCGAACTCAACTAATCCCTCCAAGGGAGATTAGGAGCGCCAAAACCGTGGGAAATTAGGATTCCAACCCGACGGGGCTAAGGCCTAAAACTTGCAACAGGGAATCGTCCGGCTCTGAATAGGACTGGCCAACGCACAAGATTCCTAACCTACTGCTCACTCTTGGTAAATCAACGATCCATCACATAGGCGGCTCGACCGGTCGACACATGTCGTTCGACACCTCCACCTCATGTGTGCGATCGAAACCACGTGCCTAGACCGGACTAAACCTAGGGTTGGATAAGGGATAAGGAAATCTTACAACCGTGACGGTTGAAGATGCATTCTTTTTATGCTGAATGAGAGCCCACGTTTCCGGCGAACCACCGGTGTCCAGTTCTTGCGTCGGTGTACCTCGCAATGAATCATGCAACGAGAAAGATAGGAGGTTCGGAGGTGCACTTCTTAATGAATCTCGCAATGACATAGGGAAAGCAAGAACGAGTGAGAGGTATGTGTTGACCTCATTTTTTGATGAGGTCTTCTCTTCTCTTTAGTACTTAGGATCTAGCCTTAGGCTTTTCCTTTGACTATCTTAGAGGACTAGAAGTGGAACCTACCTTTTAGAATTTCAAAAAAAAAAAAAAACCTCTTAACTCCCCGCAAACTCCACAAACTTGATTGTAAACCCCTAATCACCTAGAGGGTTGAAATCAAATGTGGAAGTTTAAAGGATGAGTTCCTATAGGACTCTTTGGCCTTAGGACTGCCCTGGGTGGCATGGTCTGGTGAAGGGCTGACTTACACACACACTACACTCATACACTGTACTTTCACACACCTCCTAAAAAATACACCCATACCCAACTTGACCTCCTGACTTATGGAGGTGATTCACATGGATGGTCCTTAACCCCTAAGCCCTTGGCTAAGAGGGTTAGGAACAACATAGTGAATGCCCCAAATGAGTCCCTTCATGGCGCATCTAGGCTTGATATGGCTTCATGGATCATCTAGGCTTGATATGGCTTCATGGCTTAACCAAAATGATTTCATTCCACTTACATTTACCCAATCTTCAATTTTCTAAATTTTCAATTTTTGACCCCCGGGACCCTACACCCGCCTAGCCTACCCAAAACCCTTGAAATTACCCAAATTTTTCAAAAAATCTCCAAATACCCAAAATTCCTCAAAACCAATCCCAAACATTCCCACATTACTCAAATTGATCATTCATAGCCAAAAATACCCAAGATTCCAAAAATACCCCCAATACCCTCCAAATACCCAAAATGCCCCTCTTGACCCAAAAATCCAAAAATTTAGAAAATTCCCAGAAAATTCCCTAAAATCCCAAATATTCCCAATTTCATTTTGTTCAACTAAACCATGGGCCAATTTTGTCATTTTACCCCACTTTTGTCAAAATCCCCAATTTGACCCATTTTAACCCAAAATGAACCCAATGTCAGACCAAACCTACCCAATTGACCCAAATTCTGGTCCAATTCAATTCTAAAATTCACTTCAACATCCCCAACACCAATCTAGACCAAATCCAAGTTCAATTTGATTGACATTTGAATCCAATTTCATTTTGGACCTTAAAGCCCAATTTGGACCCATGACCCAAACTTAGCCTAAACTAACCCAATTCAACTCCAATTAACCCCAAACCTTTTCTAAACCTTCCTTAACATCCCCAAAAACAAAACACTAACATGATTTGCCCAAAATTTGGACCCAAACCCCACTCAAATTCAACCCAAAGCTAAAAGGCCCAATTTTGACCTAAACCCAAACCTAACCCAAATAAGCCCAAACCCCAAAATCAAAACCCAATCAAAGTCAAAACCTCTTTGAAACACTCCCATAAAAATTTTCCAACATTAATTTTACAACAATTTCAACCCTAGCCCAACATTGGCCCAAATTAGCCCAATTTGACTTACATTGGCCCATTTACCAAAGAGGCCCAAATCCAACCCCATTCAAACCCAAATCACTCCAAACTCATTTCAAATCACTCATGACATATCCCTAAACCAAACCCAACAATTATTTGGCCCAAACTTCTACAAAATTCCCATCCATGAATTCATTCTTAAACCTAAAGGCCCATCCCCAAATTCCTTCCTAAAAGCCCATCAAAAATAATTTCAAAAGGCCCAAAGCCCACATGACAATCCTCTATCATCATCCATTTGATAAAACCATCTCCTAAGTTCTAAATCCATGATGAAATAAATCCAAATCAAGCCATATGCCAAATCCCATCAAATCACCCCTAAATTACCAAAATTTTTAAAAACCTTTTTCATGAAATTGACCAAACTTTTCCCGAAGCCAAAGGTGAGCCATGAAGCCACTCTTAAGCCACATGCAAGCCATGTGAGTTGTTCACATGTGACCTTACCACATTGGGCAAAAGGAGGAGATCCTTTCCACATTCCCTTAAGGTGATTAACCATTTCCATGTCTCCCCTAAACCATGTTTAATCCTAATTGTACTTGGATTGTGACTTGACCCCACTAATCAAGCTGATCCAAATCACTTTCTCTTCAACCTAAACCAAGACTTGGGTGGTTCACCTAGCCCAAAAGGATGAGTTGACCCATTTAGAGCCAAAATAGCCATGTCCCCATGCCATTTTGATCCAACTCCTTTACACATGTCCAAACCCAATTGACTTCACCATTGCCAAGCCCCGACCTCCCCGGTCAAGATGGTGACCGAGTGCACGGTCGGCCACCACCGTGCCGCTGGATAACACTCGTCGGCATATTTTTAGGTTGTGTGTTTTATTTTGAAAGGGGGTCGCCTAACGTAAGTTGTCGGCGAATTTTTAATTTAATTAAAATAAATAATTTGAAAAGTAGTATTTGATTTTCGAAAATAATTTTAAATTTGAAAATTTTAAGATATGAAATCAAACCGATCTCACATCCCGAATAGTTTATATAAACGAGCACCACATCACAAACCGTGTATCTATCCCGAAGAATAGACACACCGCTCGACGATGGGGCTCGATTAAATAAACTAGAAGGTTTGTGACATCCGTTTGGTCTCGCGAACCAATTTTATAAGCCTACAAATTCCCTCGCTTAATATAAATGAATTAAGCAAGGTTTATATTACTCGGGTTCTTTAAAATTCCCTATAAGGGCAAGCCCCTATAGTTAATTACATCTTAAGTGACGGGAATCACCTAAGAAAACTCTCGATAATAATCAATAATTCGCTCTCAAGAATTCCAAGGTTTAAGTTCTCAAAGGATCGAAGTTCGGAATTTCAATAGGGAATGGATCAAATTTGGAACATTTTGTTTTGGGAATTCAAAGGAAGAAAAGTAGGAGAAATCACAGATTCGAAGTGAACTTCGGTGACTTCCCGACTATCCTATTATTTGGCTTGGGTTTAGGAAAGTCCTAATATTTATTTAAATGTTTTGATCTTGCCAATTTTAATTAATTAGGGCTTATGTTTATATGATAAAATCAAACAAATAGCCTCGAAGATGTGAGGGTTTATTGTCGTATCGGACGACTACCTTGGAATCCTAAGACCTAGTTAGGCTTAATTTGCAATGCAAGTGCCTAACGAAGAGGTCGAGGATTTATGTCGCACTAGGCAAACTACCTCGAAATCCTATGGCTTCGTTATTTTAATTCTAAGAAAGTTTTGCTCGAAGTAGACTCGAGTTTTGCTGATGACGATGGCCGTGCTGCCCACCATGCTCCGAGCTCCTTGTTGTTGCAGAGGTTTAGTTTTAGAAGTCATAAATCAGTGGATGAGAAAAGTGTTTTGGTTTAGAGAAGTCTTAATTTCCAAGTGTTTTTTGTGTTTTAATTAAAACAAATCTTAAAGTTGATTATAACGACACCTAGCTAAGATCCCACGGCTCCATCCTTCCGGCATCATTATTTTTATCGGATTCACTTAGTCCGTATGAATTTGCTAAACTCAACCGAATGAGTTCCACACGTTCATTTAGACCGTGGAAATCCCGTTAAGCAACACGTAGGTTACATCATCCGAGGTATTCCCGATCATCCAACATGACGTTTTAATTTAATTGTAATTGTAGTTTTGTGTTCTGTTTGTGATTAAATTTTGAGTTGTTTTATATTTTGAAATGTTGTGGCGGTGAATTTTATCTCGCAATGACTTTTAACTTAGTTTTGGTTTCAGCTTTAGTGGTCTATCCTAAAGGTGTGAGTTTTCATGCAACGATTGTTTATCATGCAAGAAAAGTAAGTGCAATGCAGCTTAAATAAATTGTAATAATGTAAATTGCAAGAAAATAGATTGCAATAAAATAAAAGCGTACCCTGAGGGTCTTCCCGTCATCCCAAGCCGCACTTAAAACACAATTAGAATATTTAAGCAAGTTCCTAGGTAAAGCTAAGGTAAGGGTTATGGTTTTCTACCAAATTCCTAATCCTATAGTCTAGTCATCTCCTATGACGTCTAGGTTCTTTGTGTTTAGTTTAAGGACGATTTTCTTCATCAAAGAACAATTAAGTCCAATTGTTCTTATAAATGTCCTATCATATCGAGGAAGTGCTTAAGAATAATCTTAAACATCTTTTCAATATTTCTAGGATTGTTTTAAGTCCAAATGGGTTTAATTATACAAATGAATTAATCGTCCGAGAATTCAAGTTTCGTTGTTATCTTACTCAGTGAACTAGGACATTTGAATATCCTATAAGTGAAGTAACATTTCATTTAATGTTCTGTTTAGGAGTTATAATAACCAAAGCTTTCGAGGGTAAATTAGTATTCAAATGATTTGATTTAAGTTAATGGGTTTAAATTGGAATAGTTGTTCAAGTTATTTTAGATTTATTTTGAATTCTTTATGTCTTTAGTGATGTTATATTTAATTCAACTTAATTTAATTTAATTTAATTTAATTGAGTTTTAATTTAATTTAATTCAATTTAATTCAATTTAGTTTGATTTGATGTTACATTAAATTAATTTAATTTAATTTAGTTTTAATTTAATTTGATTTAATTTAATTTAATTTAATTTGATTTATTTAATTTAATTTATTCATTTAATTTGATTTAATTTAATTTAATTTAATCATTTAATTTGATTTAATTTAGTTTAATTTAATTTGATTTAATTTAATTTGATTTAATTTAATTTAAGTTATTTAATTTAATTTAATTTGTTTATTTAATTTAATTTAATCTTTAATTTAATTTAATTTAATTCAACTTATAATTTTAATTTAATTTAATTTAATTTAATTTACTTAATTTAATTTTATTTTTTAATTTAATTTTATTTTTAATTTTAATTGAAATTTTTTAAAAGAGTTTAATAATTTAATTTTAGTTTAATGATTAAGTCTTTTAATGTTTTGAATTTGAGTTATCATTTTAATTAAGAATTGAATATTAATGAGATAATTAATTTAAGGATTTTTAAATTAAAGAATAAATCTCTTCCTAATAATATCCTTATTTTAATAATTCCAATTTTATTATTCTTCCAAATTTAATCAATTATTTAATTAAGGTTTAATCATTTTAAATTGCTTAATGGGTTTCTACCCTTTAATTATTTAAATTTCAATCATCCAAATCAGATTAGGATCAAATATTTTACTTGTTAATTTTTTTATTAAACCTAAAGTTTTAATTAAGGATTAAAAATTTTAATTACCACTTTACCCTTTAAGCTTAATAATTTCATAACTCACTAAATTTAACTCAAATGAACTTGAAATTTTTATATGACTTCACTCATATGTCAATAAAGACATGAGAGGAGAAAATGTGATTTTTCTGTATTTAATTTATTTATATAATTATTTTTGGTAGAAAATAGAGATTTCCAAGGAAAATTTAATAACATGACCAAGGGAAAGTTTCTGTCCTTAAGAAAATTAGGGAACATTCCTAATGACCAGAGAACCACTTGGACCAATTTTGGTGATTTTTTGAATTATATTATTTTTATTATAATTATTTTAAGTTTTGGAGTGTTAATTAATTTAAAAATAAAATAAATGTTGAAAAATGGATTTTATATTTTTCAAAAATCTCTCTGATATCAAGGAAATCAGAGAAGCAAATTTTGCAATTTTCTGATTTTTCTATGATTTATTATAATTATTTTAGTGAAAATGCTAGAAAATACATTTTTTTAATTTTAAAATTACCCTAGAGCTTTAAAATTTAATATCTCACTAAATAGACCTAAGAAAAATGTGGGGTTTGTTCCTAAGTGATTAAAATTCAAAATGTGACATTTTGGTGAATTTTATTATTTTTGTGATTTTTATTATTTTTTAATTATTAAAAATATTAAAATAATATTAAAAATCAACTTTTTTAGAAAATTGAAATTTTAATTTTCTTAAATTCCCCTGATATCAGAGAGGCTCCAAAACCAATTTGGTGAATTTTTAAAAAGTATTTTAAAAGTTATGAATTTTTAAAGTTTATAATGACTAAGTGGCTTAATCAACCCAATTAATGGGCTAACCAAGTCCAATCGACCTCAAATTTTTATGGTGGGTTCCTCTGATCCTAAAGGTCAGTGGAGAATTGATTTCAAGTCAATTTGATGTATGGTTAGCTCTAATTAATTAGAGATCCTATTTTGGGTGTTTAAGCCAATTAGTGGTTATTTTAAATGAACTAATTCAAAACCTATTTTTCCTAGGGTTCTCTCGGTCATAAGGAACATCATCAAATTTTCCTAGAATTTATTTCACAACATGCTATTTATTGGAATTAAAATACTCAAAACAATAACATGAACTCGAAAAATCAATAACTCTTCATAGGATGGCCTCTCGACTTTGGAAAATTCAGGGAATGTTCCCAAATTCGAGGCTTCAAAAGCCCTATGGTCTCATGCCATGGTGAATTGTATACATGCATGGAGAATTAAAAGTATGCAGAGAGTAAATAAATTATAAAAAATAAAATACTTGATGAAATTAAATGATTTCTTTTCCACATTATTCTCCTCTCGTTCACCGAGCAAGAGGGTATTTTTATTTTATTTTTCTGATTTTTCTACACAAAGTTATGAATTTTCAAGTTTAGGGAATTAAATAAATGAAAATACCCCTAATTTTCTATTTATCCACGCGGCGCCAACTCATCCTCGGCATCTCCGAACGCACACGCGTCGCGCTCCCATTCGACGCCGCCATCTGACTCAGCGCTCCGGGCCCCGCGGTTCTTGTACCGTCTCCTGGTCCGACGCCATCTGAGCCGTCCGTCCGCGCGTGTATTGAATGGACGGCATCCGTTCATCGTCCCCGAGTGTCCTCACCCGAGAGCCGTCCACACTAAATCCCTAAGATCTCACTCGATACTCAATGGATTTTCATGTTCTTATGCTCTATGGATTCGTCTTCAAGAGACGAACACATCTATACTGGCTATTATGCATTGAAATTAAAGCATTTGAAATGGAGAATCTCCGTAAGCTCGGGATGAAGAATTAGCTCATACCTTTGCTCAGCGAAGTGTGGCTTCGATCTGAGAGTTGTTGCACCTTCGATTGGATCCCAGCAAGCTCCAGATGAAGTCTCCTGGTCTGATGAATTGTCTAGGTGTGATTTCGACCAAGCCCGATCACAAAGCTTGGGAGGCTGGAGCAACCGGGTGGCCCTGGAGATGGGGCTTTTGTCGGTGGACACCTTCCCTCGGTCCGGTGAAGGTGTAGAACCAATCAATTTGGGGATTGGCTCACCGTGGAGAAGTGTCCCGGTTTCGGTGGAATTTCAACTCCGAAATCGAGCTCACCGCAGAAGAAATGGCAGGGGGATCTCACCGGGATCAAGTGCTCGTGTATGGGGAGGAGTCCGGAACAATTTTGGCGCAGTTTCCTTAAGGTTTGTTTTCAGCACCTCTCATGGCCGAGAGGGGTGGTGTTTAAATAGAGAGGGTGGAGGGCCTCCCGTGGAGAGTTAGTGGCTTGGGATCGCTGCTCTCGGCAAGAGAAGAACAGCCTCCAATGGCCACCTGGGATGGGGCAGCTCGACAGTGAGAATTCCAAGTCGGGCTCACATGCGAGCTCTCGGCCATGGTGTTTTCCGGCGGCCCGGTGGCCGGCCGGCCAGCATGGGTCACCCTCAAGGTCGTGGGTCGTGGCTGGGACTTGGTGCAAGCAATCGGCAAATGCCATGTGTAAAGAGCTCGGATCGAAATGGAATGTGGGGAAGACCATTTTGGGTTCAAATGAGTCAACCCATGGTTTTGGGCTAGGTTCACCACCCAAGGCCTGGTCTTTGGCCGAAAAAGATCACTGGGTCGCCCAAGAGAGAATGGTGTGGTCTCCATCCATGATGAGGCGGCTAAGCATGGTTTAGTGTGCGACATGCTTAAGGTAAAAAAAGGGTTAAGGAGGATTAGGAAAGGGGCCCCTCCTTTTGCCATTAATGGCTTCGATCACATGTCAAGCCTTCCATGGCTTCATGTGGCTTGTCCATGGCTTCGCATGGCTCACCTTTGGCTCGGGAAAAGGTTCGGTCAATTTCATGAAAATGGATTTTAGGAATTTTTGGTAATTTGATGGAAATTTGTATGAAACTTGATTTGGAATAATTTGATGGTGAATTTAGGACTTAGGTAATGGCTTTAATTAAGTGGATGGCAAATGGAGATGTCATGTGGGCTTTAGGGTAGATTTTGGGCTTTTGAATTCAAGGAAGTGGGCTCTTAGGAAAGTTTAAGGGAAATGGGCTTTTTGATTTTAGGATGGGCATTTGGGTAAAGATTTTGTGAAGAACTTTGTCAAATAAATGTCATAATTGGTTTAGGGATGTTCTATGAAGGGCTTGGAGTCAATTTGGTGTGATTTGGAGTCGAATTGGTTCGAATTTGGGTTTATTTGGTAAGTGGGCCTATATGGGTCCAAGTGGGCCAAGTTGGGCTAATGTTGGGCTAGGGTTGAAATTAATGTAAAATCAATGTTGAAAAATGTTTATAGGAGTGTTTCAAAGAGGTTTTGGCTTTGGTTGGGCTTTGATTTTGGGGTTTGGGCTCATTTGGGTTAGGTTTGGGTTTAGGTCAAAAATGGGCCTTTTAGCTTTGGGTTGAATTTGAGTGGGGTTTGGGTCTAAATTTTGGGCAAATCATGTTAGTATTTTGTTTGTGGGAATTTTAAGGAAGATTTAGAAAAGGTTTGGGGTTAATTAGAGTTGAATTGGGTGAGTTTGGGTTAGGTTTGGGTCATGGGTCCAAATTGGGCTTTAAGGCCAAAAGTGAGATTGGATCCAAATTTCAATCAAATTGGACTTGGATTTGGTCTAGATTGGTGTTGGGAATGTTGAATTGAAGTTTAGAACTGAATTGGACCAAAATTGGGGTCAATTGGGTAGGTTTGGTTTAACATTGGGTTCACTTTGGGTTAAAATGGGCCAAATTGGGGGTTTTGACAAAAGTAGGGTAAATTGACAAAATTGGCCCATGGTGTAGTTGGACAAAATTAAATTGGGAATATTTGGGATTTTCTGGAATTTTCTGGGAATTTTCTGAATTTTTGGATTTTTGGGTCAAGAGGGGTATTTTGGGTATTTGGAGGGTATTGGGAGGTTTTCTTGGAATTTTTGGTATTTTTGGGTATGGATGATCAATTTAAGTGATGTGGAAATGTTTGGGAATGATTTTGGAGAATTTTGGGTAATTTGGAAATTTTTGAGAAATTCGGAGTAATTTGCCAGGTTTGTGCAGTGCTAAGCAGTGTAGGGTCCCGGGTCAAAAATCGAAAATTTGGGAAATTGAAGATCGGGTGGATGTAAGTGGAAAGAAGTCATTTTGGTTGAGCCATGAAGCCATATCAAGCCCATATGAGCCATGAAGGGACTCATTTGAGGCATTCACTATGTTGTTCCTAACCCTCTGAGCCAAGGGCTCGTGGGTTAAGGACCATCCATGCGAATCACCTACATGAGTCGAGATGTCAAGTTGGGTATGGGAGTGGTTTTAGGAGGTGTGTGGAAGTGTAGTGTATAAGTGTAGTGTGTGTGTAAGTCAGCCCCTCACTGCACTGGGCCACCTGTAGGCGGTCCTAAGGCCAAAGAGTCCTATAGGAACTCATCCTTTAAACTTCCACATTCGATTTCAACCCTCTAGGTGATTAGGGGTCTATAGTCAAGTTTGTGGAGTTTGCAGGGAGTTAAGAAGTGGTTTGAATTTCTAAAAGGTGGGTCCCAATTCTAGTCCTCTAAGATAGTCAAAGGAAAAGCCTAAGGCTAGATCCTAAGTACTAAAGAGAAGAAGAGAAGACCTCATCAAAAATGAGGTCAACAAATGGACCCCCAATAGGTGTGGTGAGGTGACGGAGCACACCGCGCGTATTGGCGTTGACCGAAGAGATCAACACAACCAACACGTATGTCCAAGTGACAAACTTAGGACGAAGTGGAAAAGTTTCCGCCGGGGAGTGTCAAGTATATCTCTCGAAACCGGAGATTCCCGAACTCGCCTGGGGAAAGGAAAAGGAGGTGAATCCCAAATCACATGACCTCGGGGGAATTTCGATTTAGATTTTATTTTGTTTCGATTTAAGTTTCGATGTGTGAGTTTAGATTTCAATTTGAATTTCAATTTAGATTGAAGTTTGTCAAGATTAATTCGAGAGATTTGATTTGAAATGAAAATTGGAATTCCGAGGTTTTAGATGTAACATCTTCAACCTCGAAAGAAAATTGAATTGATCGGATCGAATCATTGCAATGGGGAGAGATCTCAGAGCAATGCGGTATTGGATGTAAAATCCTTAACCTCAAGAGTTTGATTTTGATGTATTTCATCGCAATAGGGAAAGAATCCTAAAGCAATGCAGTCTCGGATGTAAAATCCTCAACCCAAAAGTTTGAATTTGATGTATTTCAGTGCAATAGGGAAAGAATCCTAAAGCAGGGCAGTCTTGGATGTAAAATCCTCGACCCAAAAGTTTGAATTTGATGTATTTCAGAGGCAATAAGGAAAGAATCCTAAAGCAAGGCAGTCTTGGATGTAAAATCCTCGACCCAAAAGTTTGAATTTGATGTATTTCAAGTGCAATAGGGAAAGAATCCTAAAGCAAGGCGAGTCTTGGATGTAAAATCCTCGACCCAAAAGTTTGAATTTGATGTATTTCAGTGCAATAGGAAAGACTCCTAAAGCAAGGCAGTCTTGGATGTAAAATCCTCGACCCAAAAGTTTGAATTTGATGTATTTCAAAGGCAATCAGGAAAGACTCCTAAAGCAATGCAGTCTTGGATGTAAAATCCTCGACCCAAAAGTTTGAATTTGATGTATTTCAGTGCAATAGGAAAGAATCCTAAAGCAAGGCAGCTTGGATGTAAAATCCTCGACCCAAAAGTTTGAATTTGATGTATTTCAAAGGCAACAGGAAAGAATCCTAGTAAAGGCAGTCTTGGATGTAAAATCCTCGACCCAAAAGTTTGAATTTGATGTATTTCAAGTCAATAGGAAAGACTCCTAAGCAAGTGCGACTTGATGTAAAATCCTCGACCCAAAAGTTTGAATTTGATGTATTTCAAAGGCAATAGGGAAAGAATCCTAAAGCAAGGCAGTCTTGGATGTAAAATCCTCGACCCAAAAGTTTGAATTCGATGTATTTCAAAGGCAACAGGGAAAGAATCTTAAAGCAATGCAGTCTTGGATGTAAAATCCTCGACCCAAAAGTTTGAATTTGATGTATTTCAAGGCAATAGGAAAGAATCCTAACAGATGCAGTCTTGGATGTAAAATCCTCGACCCAAAAGTTTGAATTTGATGTATTTCAAAGGTAATCAGGAAAGAATCCTAAAGCAAAGGCAGCTTGGATGTAAAATCCTCGACCCAAAAGTTTGAATTTGATGTATTTCAAAGGCAATAGGGAAAGAATCCTAGACAAGTGCAAGTCTTGGATGTAAAATCCTCGACCCAAAAGTTTGAATTTGATGTATTTCGAAGTTGACAGATCCGAAAGAATTCGAATGCGAGATTCGGATGTAAAATCCTCGACCTGAAAAGATTCGAATTTCGATCGAGAATTCGATTTCGAGATTCGACTGGAAAGATCGAATTCGAAATTTGGAAGGATGAGTTTGAACTCGATTGAAATTTGATTTAAGATTCGATTTGAAATTGGAAGATCAAATTTGAAATTTGATCGAGATTGGATTTGAAATTTGATCGAGAATTTGATTCGAGATTCGATTTAACACTTATGTTGATTTTGTTCATCTTTTAATGATTCAAATTTTATTTTATTGTTTATTTAATGTTCATGTGAATTTGGTGTTCGTCATTTTTAAGATTTTTAAGGAAAGTTTTCTTTTATCCTTTTTTTATTTCTTTTTCTCGTTCTTTGTTCGAAGTTCATTTAACTTTAATGGCGTTTCCTAATCAATTTGCACAAAAGAGGTGAAGGCCAAAAACGTGACATGGTCACTTTCATTCCAATCATGTAGAAGATACATCATACAACTCGATCTGGAATACATCTCATACAATCCATGTAGACTCAAAACGGACTATGTATGATCTTTGTTGATCCATCAAAAGAAGCATCTGTCAAAAATCCATGTCTGAATAGTGGGTACATGGTTAATAACATCACCTTCCAAGCCATCCTCGGCAAGGATGCCGTACTGGATGTACGTTGGAGGTGTGATATCTCCCATGTAACTCACGCGCTCGTAAGGCCGGAGGTTCTCTAGCTCCGGTCCGGGCCGGAAATGGTAAGGTGTCTTCCCGTCATCCATTCTCCCGAAAGTAACTCGAGATCCGCTTCACCGGTACTCCCGGTATGCAATGCTTAGCGATATCCGCTCCGTTGCCCTTCGCATCATGACGGAACCTACCGGTAAAGGTATCTTCACCGGCCCTCGGAACTCACCCGGCCTCGCTATCCGGAGGTCGCATCCGAACATGATGTTACACTCGTTCGAGAAAGAGACCGTGCGTAGGGTCCGACAAAGTCGTGGTGATCTATATGTGGGGGTATGCAATACCCCGTTTGTAGATGTTGATAATGCAACTATTGGGTATGCAATCCGCCGGCGCACTCTCCATGTTATCAATCTCTTTACCATTCTCTCGACGACTAATGGCATCGGATCCACTCGCCCATGACGGAGTATTCCCGTGGGTTTCCCTTCCCGTCTTCAAGAAAGTTGTAGCAAGCATCCGCATTGTATCGTGATTCTTCCCTTCCCCGGCATCCATCTCCGGGGTTCCGAGTAGGTATTTTCCTTAGGCGGCCTCGCTCGGCCCATTCTTTTCAAATCCCGGATACAATCCACGATTTGCCGTTGTTCATACTCCGAGAATACGCTCCGTATGTAGCTCGAGGCCCTCTGAGTATATTGATTCTTCTACCTTTAATTCTCTCGAAGTATTCAAAGGTTTTCTTTTCAACATTCCGCATTCTCTCCAACTCGTATTCCGGAATGATCCGTGCATGGCGAGGCCTTGTGACATATTGTGGGATATATGGTTCAATCCCTTCACGTTCTCCCCGCATACCTCGGCTCCTCGTGGATGATGCCCGCTCGGACATCCCCCGGGTTGCTTCCGCAACAAGGTCATGCATCACCGGTGGTTCTATCCGGTGGCGTGGTAGCCTTCTTTCTTCCGATCTTCGTGAGATTTCCCCGGTCCTTTCGTTATCCTAGGAGCCGGCCTCCTTTCTTCGTGTTCCCGGTGAACCGGTGTCCTCGAAGTGTATGTACCGGCATTAGCAATCGTCTCGTCGCGCCGGTCCGCAGCCTAGTTTTGTTAACATCTTACGGATACGGCGATTCTTATTTCTTCGTTGCGTTGCCGTGAGAGTAGCTCTTCGAACTTCTGAATCTCGCGGGCGCGGCGCCGACAAGCCTCGCCCTCCGCCGTAGCGACTACGCGCATTTCATTTTCTTGTCTTCTTCGCATTTGCCTTTCTTTCTCGTTGTTGGATTGGTGGCTTGGGCCACCCACTTTCATCACCGTCCGCCCGGTAGTTCTTCTCGGTTAACCGGGACCCAGCCACTTTCCTCGTACCGTAGGCTCCGCCGGTGCGAAATCCGAGTCGATCTCGATTATCGCTCCATCTTTCACCCTCTTTTCATCGAGTGCAAGGCTTACGCCATTCTTAAAGTTCGAGACCAACCGCCCGTTCGACATTTCCCCGCGAAAAGACAAGGAAAAGGATCGAGGGTCGTACTAAGAACAAGAACATTAAGAAAATGTTTATTAAAGACAGCTTTTTTTTATTACTTCTTGTATTTTAAAATTTAACAGGAATGAAGTAGGATAAGATCAGGAAAGAGATTTTGATTTGGAAAAGAAAACAAGGAAAACTTTATTATCACGATTTTATTTATTTTAGCACATTTTATTATTTTTGGGTTCGGACCCAATCATAAGTAATTACTTCGCCCGTGTTTCTTAGGATGAAGAATTCATTCCTTCGAAACATCAGTAACGTAATACTTTTTCAAGTATCGTCCGTTGATCGGAAGCATATGTCGTTCTCCCCGGCAATTCACTAGCCGGTAGGAACCTCCCGAGTATACCGCTTCAACCACAAACGGTCCTTCCCAAGTGGGTTCAAATTTTCCTCCTATCTCGCGGTGTGCAAGAATAGTCTCTCGAGAACGAGAACTAAGTCACCAACTTTCAAGGTTCTCGGGCGGACCCGCTTGTCATGGGCTTGAACCATCTTAGCTTGGTATAGTTCTAAATTCTGTTGCGCCGCAAGTCTTTTCCCTTCCAAGCTTTCTAATTCTTCGAGTCGTAATTTGGCGTTTTCTTCTCGTCGTGATCTTGTTTGCAATCGCAATTCCGAGTGAAGGAAGCCGAACCTCTAAAGGTAACACTCGCCTCGGACCCATACACCGCAGCGTAAGGTGTAGCTTCGAGTAGGAGTTTCGAAGGTTGTCCTGTAGGCCCATAAGGCTTCTAACAACTTCTCGTGCCAATTTCTCTTATTATCGTCCAAAGTTTTCTTTAAGATTCGAACGAGAGTTTTATTAAAAGCCTCGCCGAGGCCGTTTGCTCTCGGGTAGTAAATCGTCGAGTATCGCCGCCGATTCCGTGTCTCCCGACAAAATTGTTGATTTGCGTGCTTCGAATGCCGACCCATTATCCGAGATGATCCCGCACGGCACTCCGAAACGGTAGACAACTCGGTTCTCAAAAACCGTAGCACGTGGTGTGCTTTCACTTCTCTAAGTGGAACGGCCTCCGCCCACTCGGGAAAAGTAATCCGTAGCCGCAAGAATGAAGCGATGTCCTTTCGAAGATGGTGGTTCTATCGGACCCACTATATCCGTGCCCCAACATTCAAATGGCCACGACGCAATTGTCGGGTGCAGCACATTCGGAGGTCGGTGTAGAACCACTCCGTGCACTCGGCATCGGTGACAACTCTCGGCGATTTTCATGCAGCCGGTCATCATCGAGGGCCGTAGTACCCTAGTCTTTTAATTTTCATTTTCATCTTCGGACCCGACCGGTGAGCGCCACAGAGTCCCGAATGTACCTCTTTAACAATTTCACGGGCCTCGACCCGCTTAGGCACCTTAGCCACATTCGATCAAAAGACCTTCCGTACAATGTGTTGTTTATTAATGCGTAAGACAGAAGTTCTTTCTCGATCCGATGGGCTAGCGACCTATCGTCCGGTAGCTTTCCCGTTCGTGTGTAATCTATCAATGGTCGTCGCCAATCTTCTCGTGTTTTCTCGTCACCGCCGCAACCGATTCTTTTTCTTTTTCTCGATTTGTGTATTGTGTCTATGTCGAGCCGCGATAGGACCCGACGTCCGCGAACCGACACTTCTATCGATTCATCTTGCAAACATGCAAATTCTTTTGCGAGACGGGCTAAAGCATCCGCTAAAGCATTTTCTTTTCTGGGAATTTTGTAGATCGTCACATTTGGAATCGTTCCAACAATCGTATGGCATACCGGAAGTATTGCTCGAGTCTCGGCTTTAAAATTCGTATCGTCCGGCGATCCGTCGAATGATTAACTCGTGAATCCCCGTAGATGTCGATGTCCGTTATCCCCATTCGAATAGTTAATTCCGATCCCGTTATGAGGGCTTCGTATTCTGCTTCGTTGTTCGTACACGGTTCTCGTCAAGTGGTAGGAGTATCTTAACATCCCCCGCTCCGATGTTATAAAGATTAGCCCGATTCCCGCCTTACCGGCACTATCACTTGCGATTCTTCGTCTTTGTGTGCCGAAGATGCTCCGTCGAAATATAATTCCCAACGTCGATCATCAAGGTCTTCTAGATTCATTATTTGTTCATCCGGCAAATCGTCATCGAGAGGAGATTCGGCCGCAAAGGGTGTGCCGCGAGGAAGTCCGCTAAGACTTGTCCCTTTACGGCACGAAGAGGCACGAAAGTTATATCGAATTGCAATAATATCATCGACCATCCGGCAAGTCCGCCGGAAAGTGTCGGACGAGTCATCAAGTATCGCAATGGATTAAACTTCGAGATCAGTCGACCTTACGAGAAAGCATGTAGTGCCCGAGCTTTCGAGCGGCGAAGATCGGGGCCAAACAATGCTTTTCAATCGCGGGATACCTTACTTCCGTCTGAAGTAAACGACGCGCTTAAGTAGTAAAGAGCATTTTCTTTACCCTCATCATCGACCCAGCTAACAGGCTCCGAGAGAGTCGTCTAAAGCCGCGGTGTAAAGTATCGCCGGTCTACTCCGAGACTCGGGGCCGCTAAGACAGGAGGTGTCATTAAATATTGTTTAATGTCCTCGAAGGCCTTCCGGCATTTCTCTTCCCAAATAAATTTGGCGTCCTTTTTAACTAGTGCCGAGAAAGGCCGACACCTACCCGATAAGCTTCGAGATAAAGCGTCGAAGATATGCCAGCCTTCCTCGAAAAGATCGTAGTTGTTTTAAGGTTTCTGGGAGGCGACATTTCTAAGATAGCTTTTAATCTTTTCCGGTCGATTTCAATTCCACGATGTCCGACAACGAATCCTAAGAATTTCCCGAGGTGACGCCGAAGGCGCATTTTAAGGGATTCATCTTAAGGTTAAATTGTCTTAATCGTTCGAAAACAATTCTCAAATCATACAAGTGGTTTTCCTTTACTTTGCTTTCGATGACCACATCGTCCACGTAGCATTCGACTTGATCATGGATGAGATCATCAAAAATTCTTGTCATTGCTCTTCGGTAGGTCGCTCCTGCGTTCTTCAAATCCGAATGGCATCACCGTGTAGCAAAATACTCCGATCGGCGTCCCGAATGCCGTAAGCTTTTCATCTTCCGGAGCCATTTTTATCCGGTTGTATCCTCGAAGATCCATCCATGAATGAAAATATTTCATGCGTCGAAGCAATGTCGATCATTAATTCCGGGATCGATAGAGGGAATTCATCTTTTGGACATGCCTTGTTTAAATCTCTCGAAGTCCACACGAATTCCGATCCGACCATTCTTCTTCCGACCGGCACCACATCAGGCTAACCAAGTCGGGTATTGTTCTTCACGGACAAATTTAGCGTCTATTAGCTTTTTAACTTCAACTGACGACTTGTTGTTCGATTTCTAGACGCATTCTTCGGGACCTCGTCCGACCGGACGTAGCAGGATCCACTCCTAGCTTATGGACCGCAACCTCCGGAGCTAATCCCGGCATCTCGTCGTAGCTCCAAGCAAAACAACCTTTTAAATTCCATTAATAACTTGATTATTTCTTCGAGTCTTCTTTATTGAGTAAGGAGCTAACAAAGGTAGGTCTAGGCTCTTCGCTAGTACCTAAGTTAACTTCCGTTAACTCATCTATCAGAGATTTAATTTCTTCTTCGAACTTCGGTGGAGCGTCTCCAATTTAGTAAATTCGAGTTCGTCCGTAGTTTCCATGCAGCTATTGGATTCGCAAGTGACAACCAAGCAAAATTCGCATCGTCAACTCGATCCTACCGTGCCGAATCCGAGTCCATACTTTGAATCGGGAGGACGACCGGAGTTATTCCATAATTTTTCAAAATGTCGAGATCGATCTTTCGTCCATCGTCGATGTAAGAAACCACGTTGAATTAAATTTCGAACACAGGGAGAGTACCACTCAAAAGGTAATTCCATTAATTTCGATGAAGTGACATCTTCGAATTGTACATTATTTTCAGCTTTGGAGGAAGAAGCACCACTAGTAGAATTCTGATCGGCCTCGCACCGTCGTTACGTACCTTTCGACCACCATACCCTCGATCTTATTAGAATGGATCGAGTTGAGGTCATAGTATGTACGTAATAGTTAATCTTCTCGTACATTGATTTGTATTCTTCATTCTTCTCATCTTCGAGAGAGATCTTGAATTGCGGCTTTTTCCGACTTATTGTCGCTGCTTCTTGTTTGATCTCTTTTTCTTCTTCAGAACTATCTTCCCAATCAACATCGATGGTCGGTTTCTCCGTCCAACCTGCCCTAACATCTCTACCACGACCTCGTCCCCGCCCCGACTCCTCGGATGCGAGTTGTGGAGAAACCTTCACCATCTCGCCGGAAGGGAGTGGTGAGTGACTCGTTGGACTAGAACTTCAGCGTTCTTCGTTGTCCCGAACTTTCTTCGCTTCATTCGTTATGGTATCTCCGGAGAAAATTGTTTTCTTCGCGTGCGTAATAAGTCGCCGTCTTCATGGATTCCAATCTCATGTACGGAGAATGGTCGTAAGTCACCTTTGATGCACTCGTTCCCCTCCATCGTAGTATTCGATGCACCGATGCAGAGATGATGGTACCATCCCGTTTTCATGTATCCACTGGCCGGCCCACCGCAGCGTCGAACGATGTTTCGAATCAATTATGTGAAATTTTGCGGTTGTCTTTGCTAAGTCACCGGTCTTCATTAGTAACGTTATCGACCCGAGGGCTCTTTCTCCTTTCTCGGTTGAATCCTCTTAATAACATTTTGTCCGCTTCGAGCTCGCGAGCATCAATTTCCAAATATGCTAGTGTTCGAAGACTCATTATATTGATCGATGCTCCCGGATCCACCAATACTCGCAGAGCGTAAACTTCCCAATTGTAATCGAAATGTACAACTGTCGGCTGCAGATCTCGCCGTCCCAAGTAGTAGGTCACTCGTCCGCGAAGGTAACGCCTCGTCAGTTCTTTTAACGAGCAAACCTCATCTAAGGAATCTCCGGCCATTCGAGCTGCTAAATTTCTCGGATCAAGTAAGGCCTCGATCGTAGCTTCTCTCATCTCCTTTCGATAAGATGAGAGCATCGTAAATGCTCGGTCCAGCTCGGTAGTTTCCTAAGATGAGCTAAGCACGTTGTAGTCCACTTTATTTTCATGCGTTTCGCTTCTTCTCGAACGGGTATTTCTTCGCCGTGGTTGGTTCTTCTTAAACAACCACCCGCTTTCCTTCGTCTTTCGGACCCATTCTTGGAGGTAGAACTCTTCCACTTCTTAAGTTGACTTCCGTAATTTCTTCCGAATTTAGTGTCGAGTTCGCCGGTGTCTCCTCCCGAATCGGAATGACGGCTCTTCCGGATTATCTTCGGAGTCCGAAGGTTCTAACTCTATCGTGATCGGAGCTCCTCGAAACTCGCGCATAGATCCGTTGCTTGTTGAACTCTCGTAGCCTCCTCGATGGATATCTTCTTCATTATTTTGATTGTCGAGATCGCGTATAATTCGAGAATTGTCGTTGGTATCGAAATCGATGTCCGGATTGTCGCTAGTTACGTAATCGTTAGAAACAGATCAAAACGTAGCCAACGCCATCACCCTTATCATTATATGATCCCACCGAAGTGAGCGGATAATCATACAAAATCGTAGGTTCGAGGGATTTCTCCCCGAATCGAAACAACTATCCTCAGGATAGCGTCCCCTAGCCAGCCTTAGGAGTCTCGGTCCTCTCTTCCTCGTCGATTTTCTTCTTTTCTTCAATCGCCTCCTGTTGAGGTGGTTCTTCTATCGCAAGTGATAGTACCGGCTTAACAGGTCTCGAACTCTGAATTGAAGCTCGCACCGAAGTGTCGGCGAATTTAAATTTTAAATTTGATTTAAATATATATATAATTTAGAAAGTAGTATTCGACTTCGAAAATAATTTTAAATTTGAAAGTTTTAAGATATGAGATTAAACCGATCTCACATCCCAAATAAGTTTATATAAATGAGCACCGCACCACAAACCGTGTATCTATCCCTAAGGATAGACACATCGCTCGAGTGGTGGGCTCGATCAAATAAACTAGAAGTTTTGTGACATCCGTTTGGTCCGCGAACCAATTTTATAAGCCGACAAATTCCTCGCTTAATATGAAAGTATTAAACGTGGTTTATATTACTCTGGTTCTTTAAAATTCCCTATAAGGGCAAGCCCCTATAGTTAATTACATCTTAAGTGACGGAATCACCTAAGAAAACTCTCGATAATAACCAATAATTCCGCTCTCAAGAATTTCAAAGTTTAAGGTTTTCAAAGATTGAATTTTGGAATTTCAATAGTGGAATGGATCAAATTTAGAACATTTTTGTTTTGTGAATCCAAAGGAAGAAAGGTAGGAGAAATCACCGATTCGAAGTGAACTTCGGTAATTTCCCGACTATCCTATTGTTTCGCTTCGAATTTAGGAAAGTCCTAATGTTTATTTAAGTATTTCAATCTCGCCAATTTTAATTAATTAGGGCTTATATTTGTATGATAAAATCAAACAAATAATTCAGAAGATGTGAGGGTTTATTGTCGTATCTGACGACTACCTCGGAATCCTAAGACCGGTTAGTGGCTTAATTTGCAATGCAAATGCCTAACAAAGAGGTTGAGGATTTATGTTGCATTAGTGCAAGCTACCTCGAAGTCCTATGGCTTTGTTGTTTAATTCTAAGAAAGTTTTGCTGAAGTAGGTTCAAGTTTTGTTGATGACGATGGCCGTGCTGCCCACCATGCTCCGAGCTCCTTGTTGTCACAGAGGTTTAGTTTTAGAAATCATAAATCAGGAGATGAGAAAAGTGTTTTGGTTTAGAGAAAATCTTAATTTTCAAGTGTTTTTTACGTTTTAATTAAAACAAATCTTAAAGTTGATTATAACGACACCGGTTAAGATCCCACGGTTCCATCCTTCCGCATCATTATTTTTATCGGATTCACTTAGTCCGTATGAATTTGCTAAACTCAACCGAATGAGTTCCACACTTTCATTTAGACCGTGGGAAATCCCGTTAGCAACACGTAGGTTACATCATCCGAGGTATTCCCGATCATCCAACAAGACGTTTTAATTTAGTTCGTAATTGTAGTTTCGTGTTCCGTTTGTGATTAAATTTTGAGTTGTTTTATATTTTGAAATGTTGTGGCGGTGAATTTTATCTCGCAATGACTTTTAACTTAGTTTTGGTTTCAGCTTTAGTGGACTATCCTAAAGGTGTGGGTTTTCATGCAACAGCTTGTTTTATCATGCAAGAAAAGTAAAGTGCATCCGCAATAAAGCAAATCATAGGAAGTAAATTGCAAGAAAGTAAATCGCAATAAAATAAAAGCGTACCCTGAGGGTCTTCCCGTCATCCCAAGCTACACTTAAAACACAATTAGAATATTTAAGCAAGTTCCTAGGTAAAGCTAAGGGAAAGGTTATGGTTTTCTACCAAATTCCTAATCCTATAAGCTAGTCATCTCCTATGACGTCTAAGTTCTTCAGTGTTTGTTTGAGGACGATTTTCTTCATCAAAGAATAATTAAGTCCAATTGTTCTTCATAAATATCCTATCATATCGAGGAAGTGCTTAAGGAGAATCTTAAACATCTTTTCAATATTTCTAGGATTGTTTTAAGTCCAAATGGATTTAATTATATAAATGAATTAATCGTCCGAGGTTTTCAAGTTTTGTTAACTCGCTCAAGTGAATTAAGACATTCGAATATCTTATGAGTGAAGTAGACACTTCATTTAATGTTTCATTTAGGAGTTATAATAATCAAAGCTTTCAAGGTAAATTAAGTATTCAAATGATTTGATTTAAGTTAAAGGGTTTAAATTTGGAATAATGTTCAAGTCGCTTTATATTTAATTTCTTTTATGTCTTAGGTGATGTTATATTTAATTCAATTTAATTTGATTGAGTTTTAATTTAATTTAATTTAATTTAATTTGATTTCGATGTTTAATTAATTTGATTTGATTTAATTTAATTTAATTATTTAATTTAATTTAATTTAATTTAATTTAATTTAATTTAATTGTTTAATTTAATTTAATTTAATTTAATTTAATTTAATTTAATTGTTTAATTTAATTTAATTTTAATTTAATTTAATTTAATTTAATTTTAATTTAATTGTTTAATTTAATTTAATTTAATTATTTAATTTAATTTTATTTTAATTTAATTTAATTTAATTTTAATTTAATTTAATTTAATTTTAATTTAATTGTTTAATTTAATTTAATTTAATTATTTAATTTAATTTTAATTTATAATTTTAATCGAGATTTTTAAGTCTTTTAATATTTTAAATTTGAGTTATCATTTTAATTAAGAGTTGAATATTAATGAGATGATTAATTTAGGGATTTTTAAATTAAAGAATAAATCTCTTCCTAATAAATATCCCTTATTTTAATAATTCCAATTTTATTATTCTTCCAAATTTAATCTATTATTTAATTAAAGTTTAATCATTTTAAAATTATTTAATGGGTTTCTACCCTTTAATTATTTAAATTTCAATCATCCAAACCAGATTAAGATCAAATATTTTACTTGTTGATTTTTTATTAAACCTAAAGTTTTAATTAAGGGTTAAAAGTTTAATTACCATTTTACCCCTTAAACTTAATAATTTCATAACTCACTAAATTGAACACAAATGAATTTGAAATTTTTATGTGACTTCACTCATATGTCAATAAAGACATGAGAGGAGAAAATGTGATTTTTCTGTATTTAATTTATTTATATAATTATTTTTGGTGAAAATAAAGATTTTCAAGGAAAATTTGACAACATGACCAAAGGAAAGTTTCTGTCCTTAAGAAAATTAGGGGACATTCCTAATGACCAGAGAAGCACTTGGACCAATTTTGGTGATTTTTTGAATTATATTATTTTTATTATAATTATTTTGAATTTTGGAGTGTTAATTAATTTAAAAATAAAATAAATGTTGAAAAATGGATTTTATATTTTTCAAAAATCTCTCTGATATCAAGGAAACCAGAGAAATAAATTTTGTAATTTTCTGATTTTTTTATGATTTATTATAATTATTTTAGTGAAAATGCTAGAAAATACATTTTTTTAATTTTAAAATTACCTTAAAACTTTAAAATTCAATATCTCACTAAATAGACCTAGGAAAAATGTGGGATTTGTTCCTAAGTGATTAAAATTCAAAATGTGACATTTTGGTGAACTTTATTATTTTTGTGATTTTTATTATTTTTTAATTATTAAAAATATTAAAATATTATTAAAAATCAACTTTTCCAGAAAATTGAAATTTTAATTTTCTTAGATTCCCCTAATATCAGAGAGGCTCCAAAACCAATTTGGTGAATTTTTTAAAAGTATTTTAAAAGTTATGAATTTTTAAAGTTTAAAATGGCTAAGTGGCTTAATTAACCCAATTAGTGGGGCTAACCAAGTCCAATTGACCTCAAATTTTTATGGTGAATTCCTCTGATCCTAAAGGTCAGTGGAGAATTGATTTCAAGTCAATTTGATGCTTGGTTAACTCTAATTAATTAAAGACCTATTTTGGGTGTTTAAGCCAATTAGAGTTGTTCTGAGTGAATTAACTCAAGTCCCATTTTTCCTAGAGTTCTCTGGTCATAAGGAACATCACCAAATTTTTCTAGAATTTATTTCACAACATGCTAATTTTTGGAATTAAAACACTCAAAACAGCAACATGCATTTGAAAAATAAATAACTTTTCACAGAAATGGCCTCTGACCTTGGAAAATTCATGGAATGTTCCCAAGTTCAGAGGCTTCAAAAGCCCTATGGTCTCATGCCATGGTGAATTGTATACATGCATGGAGAATTAAATGTATGCAGAGAGTAAATAAATTATAAAAAATAAAATACTTGATGAAATTAAATGATTTCTTTTCCACATTATTCTCCTCCGTTCACCGAGCAAGAGGGTATTTTTATTTTATTTTTGTGATTTTTCTACACAAAGATATGGATTTTTAAAGTTTCTAATATTTAATAAATACATTAAATACCCTATTTATCTACTTATCCACGCGGCGCCGCGAAACATCGGCAGCCTCCGAAGGGGTACGTGTCGCGCCGCGATCGGGCGCCGCCATCCGAGTCATCCGTCCCGGGCCCCGCGGTCCACGTAACATTCCCCGGTCCGGCGCAATCCGAACCGTCCGCTCGATACACGCGCGATCCAACGGCTCCCGGTCATCGTCTACGACCGGTGTGCACCCGTGACCGTCAACCTTCTAACCCTAATTTCTCACTCGATTCTCAACGGATTTTCGTGTTCTTATGCTCTATGGATTCGTCTCTCAAGAGACGAACACATCCATACTGATGAACATGCATTTAAATCGACTCAAATTAAAATGAGAATCTCCGGAAGCTCGGGAAGAAGAAGGAGTCCATACCTTTGCTCGCAGAAGTGAAGCTTCGATCCGAGAGTTGTTACACCTTCGATCGGATCCCGCAAGCTCCGCATGAAGTCTCCCGGTCCGTGACTCGTCTAGGTCGGACTCTCGACCACGACCGATCACAAAGCTTCGGAGGCCGGAGCAACCGGGTGGCCTCAGAGATGGGGCTTTCGATGGGGAACTTCTCCTCTTGGTCCAGTGAAGGTGTAGGACCAATCAATTTGGGAATTGGCTCACCGTGAAGAAGTGTCCCGGTTTTGGCCAAAGTTCGAGCTCAAAATCGGGCTCGCCTAGAGGAATCGGGCCGGAATTCAGCTGGGGATCGTGTGCTCTATGTGTGGAGAGTGATCCGGAGTGATTTTGGCGCAGTTTCCTTAAGGTTTTTGGTTTTGCCCCTCCTTTGGCCGAGAGGGTGAGGGGTTTGAATCAGGCATGGTCGGAGGCTCTCCGGGGAGTTTAATGGTCGGGATCACTCGCTTCCGGTGAGGAGAAGAACGACTCGCAATGGCCATTTGGAGGAGGCACTCAACAAGGTGGAATTCCAAAATTCGGCTCCTCCCAAGGTTTCGGGCATGGTGTTTTCCGGCGACCGGGTGGCCGGCCGGCCAGTGGTCGTCACCCTCAAGCTCAGTGAGTCGTGGTCGGAGGCTTGTGCAATCAATCGAGGCTCGACATGTGTAAAGGAGTTCGATTTAAATGGAATGGGAGAAGGCTCACTTTGGCTCGGTTTGGGTCAACCCACCATTTTGGGCTTGGTGCACCCTTCCAAGCTCTGATTTTGAGCCGAGGGAATCATTTAGGTCAGCTTAGAAGGAGTGGTGAAGTCTCCATCCATGATGAGGCGGCTAAACATGGTTTAGTGTGCGACATGATTAAGGTAAAAAGGGTTAAAGGAGGTTTAAGAAAGAACCCCTCTTCTTGCCATAAATGGACTAATGACAAGTCAAAGCCCTCATGGCTTCATGTGGCTTCGAGAATGGCTTGTTCATGGCTTCATTTGGCTTCGGAAAAGGTCGATTTGTTTCATGAAAAGGGTTTTAGAAATATTTGACATTTAGGGGTAATTTGACATGTGGCTTGATTTGGAATGGTTTAATTGATGATTTTGAAACTTAGGGGTGATTTTGATCAAATGGATGATGAGGGGAAGTGTCATGTGGGCTTTAGGATGATTTGGGCTTTTAAAATTTAATGAAGATGGGCTTTTAAGAAGGTTTAAGGGAAGTGGGCTTTTAATTTTAAGGATGTGTTCATGGATGGGAATTTTTGTAGAAGTTTGGGCCAAATAGTTGTTGGTTTTGGTTTAGGGATGTTTCATGAATAATTTGAAATAGATTTAAGGTGGTTTGGGTTTGAATTGGGTTGAATTTGGGTTTATTTGGTAAATGGGCCAATATAGGTCCAAGTGGGCCAAGTTGGGCCAATGTTGGGCTAGGGTTGAAATTGATGTAAAATTAATGTTGAGAAATGTTTATGGGAGTGTTTCAAAGAGGTTTTGGCTTTGGTTGGGTTTTGATTTTGAGGTTTGGGCCTATTTGGGTTAGGTTTGGGTTTAGGTCAAAATAGGGCCTTTTAACTTTGGGTTGAGTTTGAGTGGGGTTTGGGTCTAAATTTTGGGCAAATCATGTTAGTATTTTGTTTATGGGGATGTTAAGGAAGGTTTAGAAAAGATTTGGGGTTAATTGGAGTTGAATTGGGTTAGTTTGGGCTAAGTTTGAGTCATGGGTCCAAATTTGGGCTTTAAGGCCCAAAGTGAAAATGGATCCAAATGTCAATCAAATTGGACTTGGATTTGGTCTAGATTGGTATTTGGGATATTGAATTAAAGTTTAAAATTGAATTGGACCAAAATTGGGGTCAATTGGGTAGGTTTGGTTTAACATTGGGTTCACTTTGGGTTAAAATGGGTCAATTTGGGGGTTTTGACAAAAGTAGGGTAAATTGACAAAATTGGCCCATGGTGTAGTTGGACAAAATGAAATTGGGAATATTTAGGATTTTTTGGAATTTTCTGGGAATTTTCTGAATTTTTGGATTTTTAGGCCAAGAAGGGTATTTTGGGTATTTGGAGGGTATTGGGGGTATTTTTGGAATCTTTGGTATTTTTGGGTATGGATGATCAATTTGAGTGATGTGGAGATGTTTGGGATTGATTTTGGAAAATTTTGGGTAATTTGGAAATTTTGCAAAAATTTGGCATTTCGCAGTGTTTAGGTAGGTGTAGTAGTGTCCTGGAGTCAAAAATCGAAAATTTGGAAAATTGAAGATCGGGTGGATTTAGGTGGAAAGAAATCATTTTGGTTGAGCCATGAAGCCATATCAAGCCCATATGAGCCATGAGAGGACTCATTCGAGGCATTCACTATGTTGCTCCTAACCCTCTTAGCCGAGCGGCTTAGTGGTTAAGGACCATCCATGTGAATCACCTACATGAGTTAGGAGGTTAAGTTGGTATGGGTGTGGTTTTAGGAGGTGTGTGAGAGTGTAGTGTGTAGGTGTAGTGTAAGTCAGCCCTCACTGCACCAAGCCACCTGTAGGCGCCCTAAGGCCAAAGAGTCCTATAGGAACTCATCCTTTAAACTTCCACATTTGATTTCAACCCTCTAGGTGATTAGGGGTCTACAGTCAAGTTTATGGAGTTTTCAGGGAGTTTAGAAGTGGTTTGAATTTCTAAAAGGCGGGTGTTGACCTCATTTTTGATGAGGTCTTCCCTTCTTCTTTTAGTGCTTAGGATCTAGCCTTAGTTTTCCTTTCGACTATCTTAGAGGACTAGGATCGGGACCCGCCTTTTAGAAATTCAAACCACTTCTAAACTCCCCGCAAACTCCACAAACTCGACTATAGACCCCTAATCACCTGGAGGGTTGAAATCAAATGTGGAAGTTTAAAGGATGAGTTCCTATAGTGACTCTCTCGGCCTAGGGTCGCCTCAGGTGGCCCGGTCCAGTGAGGGGCCGACTTACACTACACTTACACACTACATTTCCACACACTTCCTAAAACCACACCCATACCCAACTTAACCTCCTGACTCATGTAGGTGATTCACATGGATGGTCCTTAACCCCTAAGCCTCAGCAAGAGGGTTAGGAACAACATAGCTGAATGCCTCAACGAGTCCTTTCATGGCTCATATGGGCTTGAAATGGCTTCATGGCTCAACCAAAATGATTTCTTTTCACCTAAATTCACCCAATCTCCAATTTCCCAAATTTTCAATTTTTGACCCCCGAGACCCTACACCTACTAAACCTACCCAAAACCCTTGAAATTACTCAAATTTTTGCAAAATTTCCAAATTACCCAAAATTTTCCAAAATCAATCCCAAACATCTCCACATCACTCAAATTGATCATCCATACCCAAAAATACCAAAGATTCCAAAAATACCCCCCAATACCCTCTAAATACCCAAAATACCCTTCTTGGCCTAAAAATCCAAAAATTCAGAAAATTCCCAGAAAATTCCAAAAAATCCCAAATATTCCCAATTTCATTTTGTCCAACTACACCATGGGCCAATTTTGTCAATTTACCCTACTTTTGTCAAAACCCCAAATCGACCCATTTTAACCCTAAGTGAACCCAATGTCAAACCAAACTTACCCAATTGACCCCAATTTTGGTCCAATTCAATTCTAAACTTCAATTCAACATTCCTAATACCAATTTAGACCAAATCCAAGTCCAATTTGATTGACATTTGGATCCAATTCCACTTTCGACCTTAAGGCCCATTTTTCGACCTAAGCCCAAACCTAACCCAAATGAACCCAAACCCCAAAAATCAAAGCCCAACCAAAGTCAAAACCTCTTTGAAACACTCCCATAAAAACTTCTCAACAATAATTCTACATCAATTTCAACCCTAGCCCAACATTGGCCCAACTCGGCCCATTTGGACCTATATCGGCCCATTCACCAAAAGAATCCAAATCCAACCCAATTCAAGCCCAAACTACCCCAAATTTGCTTCAAGTTACTCATGACACATCCATGAGCTAAACCCAACAATTATTTGGCCCAACCTTTTACAAAAATTTTCATCCATGAACACATTCATAAACTTAAAAGCCCACTTCCCTTAAACCCTTCTAAAAGCCCATTTCCTTCAAAATTCAAAAGCCCAAATCTACCCTAAAGCCCACATGACACCTCCATTTGTCATCCATTTAATTAAATCCATTACCTAAGTCCTAAAATCATCATTGAATTATTCCAAATGAAGCTTCATCCAAATTCCCATCAAATTACCAAAAATTTCTTAAAACCCATTTTTATGAAATCGACTCAACTTTCTCCAAGCCAAAGACAAGCCATGCAAGCCATCGACAAGCCACATGAAGCCATGGGAGGCTTGACATGTGACCATGCCATTAATGGTAAAAGGAGGGGCTCCTTTCCTAATCTTTCATTAAGCCTTTTTTACCTTAAGCATGTCACACACTAAACCATGTTTAGCCACCTCATCATGGATAGAGACCACACCACTCTCTCGGTCGACCCAACCGATCCTCTCAGCCCAAAATCAGGCCATGGGGAGGTGAACCAAGCCCAAAAGGTGGGTTGACCCATTTGGACCCAAAATAGGCTCATCCCCCATTCCATTTCAATCCAACTCCTTTACACATGGCAATTGCCAATCGATTGCACAAACCTCCAGCCCCGACCCACCCGAGCTTCGAGGGTGACTCGACTCGGCCGGCCGGCCACCGAGCCGCCGGAAAACACCATGGCCGAGAGCTCACATGTGAGCCAACATTGAAATTCTCACTCGCCGAGTCGCCCCTCGCCTAGTGGTCACCATGGCCGATCTTCTCCTCACCGGAGCAGCTCGATCCCAAGCCCTAACTCCCCCTGAGAGGCCCTCCACCCTCTCCTATTTAAACTCCACCCCTCTCGGCCATGAAGGAAGCTAAGCACAAACCTTGCCAAAACTCTGCCAAAATTGTTCCAGACCCTTCTCCACCCTTAGAGCACTTGATCCCCAGTGGAATTCCCTCGCCATTTCTCCTCCGAAAGCTCAATTTCGTAGTCGAAATTCCACCCAAAACCAGGACACTTCTCCACAGCTGAGCCAATTCTCAAATCGATTGGCTCTACACCTTCACCGTACCAAGGGAAGGTGTCCACCATCAAAAGCCCCATCTCCGAGCCACCTGGCATTGCTCCGACTCTCCAAGCTTTGTGATCGGGCTTGAGTCGAAATCATATCCGTACAATTCACTGCACCGTGAGACTTCATCCGGAGCTTGCTAGGACCCAATCGAAGGTGCAACAACTCTCGGATCGAAGCCACACTTCTCCGAGCCAAGGTATGAGCTAACTCTTCATCCCGAGCTTCGAAGATTCTCTATTTCAAATGCCTTAGTTTCAATGCATGTTAACCGTATGGATGCGTTCGTCTCTTCAAGACGAATCCATGCAGTATAAGAACGTAAAAATCCATCGAGAATCGAGTGAGATCTAGTGGATTTAGTGTGGACGGCTCTCGGGTGAGAACACTCGGGGACGATGAACGGATGCCGTCCATTCAATACACGCGCGGACGAACGGCTCGGATGGCGTCGGACCAGAAACGGTGCGAGAACCGCGGGGCCCGGGCTGCCGACTCGGATGGCGGCGCCCAATCACGCCGCGACACGTACCCCTTCGGAGCCGCCGATGTTTCGCCGGTGCCGCGTGGATAAGTAAATAAATAGGGTATTTAATGTATTTATTAAATATCGAAACTTCAAAAATTCATATCTTTGTGTAGAAAAATCAGAAAAATAAAATAAAAATACCTCTCTTGCTCAGATGAACAGAGGAGAATAATGTGGAAAAGAAATCATTTAATTTCATCAAGTATTTTATTTTTTATAATTTATTTACTCTCTCGCATACATTTAATTCTCCATGCATGCATACAATTCACCATGGCATGAGACCATAGGGCTTTTGAAGCCTCTCGAATTTGGGAACATTCCCTGTATTTTCCAAAGTCGAGGCCATCCCTATGAAGAGTTCTTGATTTTTCAAGTTCAGGTCACCTGTTTTGAGTATTTTAATTCCAGTAAATAGCATGTTGTGAAATAAATTCTAGGAAAATTTGGTGATGTTACTTATGACCAGAGAACCCTAGGAAAAATAGGTTTTGACTTAGCTCATTCAAAACAACCCTAATCGACTTAAACACCCAAAATAGGTCTTTAATTAATTAGAGTTAACCAGGTATCAAATTGACTTGAAATCAATTCTCCACTGATCTTTAGGATCAGAGGAATCCACCATAAAAATTTGAGGTCAATTGGACTTGGTTAGCCCTACTAATTGGGTTGATTAAGTCACTTAGCCATTTTAAACTTTAAAAATTCATAACTTTTAAAATACTTTTCAAAAATTCACCAAATTGGTTTTGGAGCCTCTCTGATATCAGGGGAATCTAAAAAAATTAAAATTTCAATTTTCTGAAAAAGTTGATTTTTAATAATATTTTAATATTTTTAATAATTAAAAAATAATAAAAATCACAAAAATAATAAAATTCACCAAAATGTCACATTTTGAATTTTAATCACTTAGGAACAAATCCCACATTTTTCCTAGGTCTATTTAGTGAAATATTGAATTTTAAAGCCCTAGGGTAATTTTTAAAATTAAAAAAAATGTATTTTCTAGCATTTTCACTAAAATAATTATAATAAATCATAGAAAAATCAGAAAATTGCAAAATTTGTTTCTCTGGTTTCCTTGATATCAGAGAGATTTTTGAAAAATATAAAATCCATTTTTCAACATTTATTTTATTTTTAAATTAATTAACACTCCAAAACTCAAAATAATTATAATAAAAATAATATAATTCAAAAAATCACCAAAATTGGTCCAAGTGCTTCTCTGGTCATTAGGAATGTCCCCTAATTTCCTTAAGGACAGAAACTTTCCTTTGGTCATGTTATCAAATTTTCCTTGAAAATCTCTATTTTCCACCAAAAATAATTATATAAATAAATTAAATACAGAAAAATCACATTTTCTCCTCTCATGTCTTTATTGACATGTGAGTGAAGTCACATAAAAATTTCTAAGTTCATTTGGGTTCAATTTAGTGAGTTATGAAATTATTAAGCTTAAGGGGTAAAATGGTAATTAAACTTTTAACCCTTAATTAAAACTTTAGGTTTAATAAAAAATCAACAAGTAAAATATTTGATCTTAATCTGATTTGGATGATTGAAATTTAAATAATTAAAGGGTAGAAACCCATTAAACAATTTTTAAATGATTAAACTTTAATTAAATAATAGATTAAATTTGGAAGAATAATAAATTGGAATTATTAAAATAAGGGATATTTATTAGGAAGAGATTTATTCTTTAATTAAAAAATCCCTAAATTAATTATCTCATTAATACTCAATTTTTAATTAAAATGATAACTCAAATTTAAAATATTAAAAGACTTAATTAAATTATTAAACTCTTTTGAAATTTCAATTAAAATTAAAAATAAAGTAAATTAAAGATAAATTAAATTAAAATTAAATTAAATTAAATTAAATAATTAAATTAAATTAAATTAAATTAAATTAAACAATTAAATTAAATTAAATTAAACAATTAAATTAAATTAAATTAAATAATTAAATTAAATTAAATTAAATAATTAAATTAAATTAAATTAAATAATTAAATTAAATTAAATTAAACAATTAAATTAAATTAAATTAAACTAAATAATTAAATTAAATTAAATCAAATCAAATTAATTAAACATCAAATCAAATTAAATTAAATTAAGTTAAATTAAAACCAAATTAAATTAAATTAAATTAAATATAACATCACCTAAGACATAAAGGAAATTAAATGTAAAGCAACTTCAACACTATTCCAAATTTAAACCCTTTAACTTAAATCAAATCATTTGAATACTAATTTACCCTCGAAAGCTTTGATTATTATAACTCCTAAATGAAACATTAAATGAAGTGCTACTTCACTCATAGTGATATTCAAATGTCCTAGTTCATCGAGCAAGTTAACAAGACTTCAAAACCTCTGAAGATCGATTCATTTATATAATTAAATTCATTTGGACTTAAAACAATCCTAGAAATATCGAAAAGATGTTTAAGATTCTTCTTAAGCACTTCCTCAATATGATAGGATATTTATAAGAACAATCGGACTTAATCGTCCTTCGATGAAGAAAATCGTCCTCAAACAAAAACACAAAGAACCTAGACGTCATAGGAGTCGACTACGCATAGGATTAGAATTTGGTAGAAAACCATAACCCTTCCCTTAGCTTTACCTAGGAACTCGCTTAAATATTCTAATCGTGTTTTAAGTGCAGCTTGGGATGACTCGGAAGACCCTCCGAGTACGTTTTTATTTTATCGCAATTTACTTTCTTGCAATTTACTTCTCGCAATTTACTTTATCGCAAATGCACTTTACTTTTCTCGTATGATAAAACAATCGTTGCATGAAAACCCACACCTTTAGGATAGTCCCTAAAACCGAAACCAAAACTAAGTTAAAAGTCATTGCAAGATAAAATTCACCGCCACAACATTTCAAAATATAAAACAACTCAAAATTTAATCACAAACAGAACACAAAACTACAATTGCAACTAAATTAAAACGTCCCGTTGGATGATCGGGAATACCTCGGATGATGTAACCTACGTGTTGCTAACTGGATTTCCCACTGGCCTAAATGAAAGTGTGGAACTCATTCAACTGAGTTTAGCAAATTCATCCGGATCTAAGTGAATCCGATAAAAATAATGATGCCGAAGGATGGAACCGTGGATCTTAACCGGTGTCGTTATAATCAACTTTAAGATTTGTTTTAATCAAAATACAAGAACACTTGGAAATTAAGATTTTCTCTAAACCAAAACACTTTTCTCATCCCCCGATTTATGATTTCTAAAACTAAACCTCCGCAACAACAAGGAGCTTGGAGTATCGTAGGCGAAGACGGCCATCGTCATCAACAAAACTTGAACCTACTTCAAGAAAACCTTCTTAGAATTAAATAACCAAGCCATAGGACTTCGAGGTAGCTCGCTCTAGTGCAACATAAATCCTCAACTCTTCGTTAGGCATTTGCATTGCAAATTAAGCCCTAACCTGGCCTTAGGATTCCGAGGTAGTCGTCCGATACGACAACAAACCCTCACATCTTCTGTGCTATTTGTTTGATTTTATCATACAAATATAAGCCCTAATTAATTAAAATTGCAAGATCAAAACATTTAAATAAGTATTAGGACTTTCCTAAACTCAAGCCAAACGATAGGATAGTCGGGAAATTACCGAAGTTCACTTCGAATCGTTGATTTCTCCTACCCTTCTTCCTTTGGATTCACAAAACAAAATGTTCCAAAATTTGATCCATTCCTATCGAAATTCCAAAATTCAATCTTTGAAAACCTTAAACTTCGAAATTCTTGAAAGCAGCAGTTATTGATTATTATCGAGAGTTTTCTTAGGTGATTCCCGTCACTTAAGATGTAATTAACTATGTGGGCTTGCCCTTATAAGGAATTTTAAAGAACTCAGTAATATAAACCCCGTTTGATACTTTCATATTAAGCAGGGAATTTGTCGACTTATAAAATTGGTTCGCGGACCAAACGGATGTCACAAAACTTCTAGTTTATTTGATCGAGCCCCACCATCAAGCGGTGTGTCTATCCTTAGGGATAGATACACGGTCTGTGGTGCGGTGCTCGTTTATATAAACTATTTGGGATGTGAGATCAGTTTAATCTCATATCTTAAAACTTTCAAATTTAAAAATTATTTTCAAAGCCAAATACTACTTTCTAAATTATATATATATTTAAATCAAATTTAAAATTTAAATTCGCCGACAACTTCTGTTAGGCGACCCCCCTTTTAAAATACAACACAACCCTAAAATAATGCCGACAGCGGGTCCCAATTCTAGTCCTCTAAGATAGTCAAAGGAAAAGCCTAAGGCTAGATCCTAAGCACTAAAAAGAAGAAGGGAAGACCTCATCAAAAATGAGGTCAACACGAAGCGGTTCAGATGCTGTCTAAAATCTTCTTCGAAGACCTCGTCCAGGCGGTAGTCCATCCATCGTCAGTTGCATAGGGATCTATAGGAATGACGGGATCAGTTGAGATAACATTGACGGAACCTCCTTTCGGGGTTCCTTCATGTACTCCTTCGGGATTGTTATATTTCCTTTCGAAGGTTGTCGTTGAGCCAACTTTTAAAGGTAATGCGCTCTTCTATCTTGTGCCCAAGCATCCGGTAGTAGGGGCAAAAGTTGGGATCACCTTTCTTGTTGACTTCCTCCGGTCTTTTAGGCTCGGCAACTGGAAATCCGGAGTCTTCATCGATCTGCGGAATATTTTCGGTCATCGCTTCATTCTTGAACGGATATTCTCTGCTCAGAAGTTCCCTTAATGTACGTTGCGAACAAGACGGTTGTTCATACTGCGGAGACGACTGATAGCTGGACCGGGGTTGCTGGTAATTTTGTTGTGGTTGCTGCGGCCGTTCTGGTGGTATTTCGCATCGGTTGCTTGCCTTTGTCAACCGCCGCAAAGATCCCGCATTTCTTTTCGAAGGTCTTCACCGGCTTCGCTTGTCCGTCTTGTCGGCGAAACTTAATTGCTTCGCCTCTTCTTGCAAGCTTCCGGCCTTGCTTAACAACTTCTCGAAAGTCTTAATAGTGAATCCTTTGAGGAGAAGTGCTATCGGGCCGTGAATGCTTTTAAGCAAGATGCCGACTGCATGCTGTTCTTGTAGTTGTGGTTCACACTTCATGCTTAAGTTTCTCCATCGAAGTATGTAATCCACCAAAGTTTCGTTCGGCCTTTGTTTCTCTACCACTAAATCACCTATAGTGATGTGGTGCTGAGCTCCGGCGAATCGCTTGATGAAGAGGTTCTCTAGTTCGAGAACGTCTTCACCGAACCATTTCGTAATTTTGCATACCGCCGAAGGCGATTCTCGACGGATCGCCGACGAACCGTCGGAAGAGTAATGCATCGCTCCCGCCGCATTGCAACAACCGGCACGAAAGTGTGCAACATGCCGTCGGGGTTCCCGGCTCCGTCGAAGGTCTCGAACGCAGGTGGTACGAAGCCTTTCGGTATTGGACAGCCGTCGAATTCTTCCGGGTAAGGTCTACCCGTCCGAATGGATGTCCCGCTCTTCGATCGTGCTAAGGCTTCTCGCACCTCGCCGTTCCACCAAGTTCTTGATATCCTTTTCGTGGATCATACTTCGTGTTGTATCCTTTTTCGCCTGATCATCCCCGTTGACGGATGTAATCTCCTTTCCTCCGTCTACAATGTGAATGACCTCTCGAGGGTGTCTCCCTATGTGGTTGTACTTCGACTCCGGAGAGCGGCCGCAGCTACGACCATCTCTTCCATCCTTTTCACCATTCGAGCGATCGTGTCGTCTTTTTCCCGAAGCCGCCTTCTCATCGCCCGCTCCTCTCTTCGCGAGCCGCAGGAGCACCTTGCGAAGCCGATGAAGCTCGTGTCTCAACCATGTTGATTTCCGCATATTCGTCGTCCATGAATTCCGATGAATCAATCTCATCTCCGAACTTTTCTTCTCTTTCTTTTGCCAACCGTCGGATATCGGTTCTCAACTTTTCCATGGCATCTTCTAGCGGGGCTTTCGTGTGTCTTTGCGGTTGTCGTGCGATAGGCTCGCCGTGTCCCCTTTATCGCAAGTAGCACTTTCTTCGCATTCAAGCCTCCCGGCGAGACTTTCTTTCTCGGCCGCTCGTTTCAATCTCAACTCGCCCAGTAGTGGGACGCCATACCATCCTTCTAGCGGCGAAGGTCTAGGACTCGGATGGTCCGTCGGCCAAATGTCGGAAGGTGGTATCCTCCCTAATTTGTAATCCCGAGACTACGACAGGCGGACTAGCCTTCATTCTTTTACTCGGCTTTTCCGTCATGACGGCGGGTTCTACTCGGGGCCCAAGACGGGATTTGATCGGCACCCGCCCTATCCTTCGTAGAATCTCGCGATACGGGCAGCTTTTCCTTCTTTGCTAACTTTTCTACCAAAGTTTGCAGTCGAGCCAACGGCGTAGTTCTAGTTCTTTTCTTGCGGCTATCGTTGTAGTATGCGGCCGAGGTAATGTGGCAAAGAATCTTGCGAACATTCTCCTCATCCTCTCGCGGGGAGAGGGGATGGAACCTGCTTCCTCCCAAAAGTGGTATGTAGTCAGGCAGCGGTGTATATTCAGGTAGCGGTGTATATTCTAGCAGCTCTGGAATTTCCTCCAGGAAAGCAATTTCAGCAGCTCTGGCTTCTCTGGCGATCCTTCTACTTCTGTTTCTTCTTTGGGTCCTTGTCGCTGACTGGAATCCTCGAACCGGACCCGATTTCGAAAACGAAGGTCTTACAGAAGATTCGTACCCTCCACGGTAACGAGTTTACCATAGTTCCGGATTTCTTTCCCTTTGATTTGGCGTAAGTCGGGGTAGGTGCGGAAACAACTAGACCAAGTGGGGGTAGTAAGAACAGGTCCTCCCGCGGACGGCAGTACTCCTCCTAGTCGGGATCCTTCGTGCAGGGAGGAAACTCTTGGGTCGACCTAAGGTCGAACTCGAGCGGTGGCTCCTCGGCCTTCGGATATCTTGTTTGTCGGTGCAAAGAGGGAGACGTCGGTGACCTCGACATTCGTGTTTTCAAATCCTTGTCCAAATCGGATGATCCCATTGTCGGGCAGCTCATCCTTATAGCATGCCGAAGTCCAGTCCATCGGTGAAGGAGAAAATCGGCTCGGGGCTTCCATTTCCGCAGGTAGATTCGGTTGTCGGTCCCAAGTTATGCTTCTTTTCTTTAGGACGAAAAGAAAGGAATTGAAAAGAGTCCGAACACATTCTTGTTCATGTATTTATAAGAAGGAATCATTTGTTAAAAGAATCACTTATTTTGAGGGTTTGTTTATTTAGAACGGAATGTTCAAAGGTGTAGAGAAGGTAAGGAATCCGATTCAGAGTTGGAAAGGAAAAGAAAGTCTTAAGCAAGACTTCTCGACTCGAAGGATCATTCCTAAACTAACACCTATCGGGGGTCCACCCCACCTCAGAAATGAGGTAAAAGGATCTCGGAACCTCTCTGTTTAGGGGTGTCTAAACAATGGCTCCTAAATCCGAGAGAATGTTGGCTATACTTGTCCAAGGTAGAAATGAACATAGTATTCCAACGGAAAGAAGGGTAGTTCGACCCATTAAGGACATGGATACACTACCGATTTTTGAAAGCGTAATTATTCGATTATAATGGAGAGAGGAATTTTCCCCACGTGAGTCGCCGTAAATTGTCGTCATATTTTTAGGTCGTGTGTTTTATTTTGAAAAGGGGTCGCCTAACGTAAGTTGTCGGCGAATTTTTAATTTAATTAAAATAAATAATTTGAAAAGTAGTATTTGATTTTTGAAAATAATTTTAAATTTGAAAGTTTTAAGATATGAAATCAAACCGATCTCACATCCCGAATAGTTTATATAAACGAGCACCACATCACAAACCGTGTATCTATCCCGAAGAATAGACACACTGCTTGACGATGGGGCTCGATTAAATAAACTAGAAGGTTTGTGACATCCGTTTGGTCTGCGAACCAATTTTATAAGCCGACAAATTCCCCTGCTTAATATAAATGAATTAAGCAGTGTTTATATTACCTGGGTTCTTTAAAATTCCCTATAAGGGCAAGCCCCTATAGTTAATTACATCTTAAGTGACGGGAATCACCTAAGAAAACTCTCGATAATAATCAATAATTCTCGCTCTCAAGAATTCCAAGGTTTAAGTTCTCAAAGGATCGAAGTTTGGAATTTCGATAGTGGAATGGATCAAATTTGGAACATTTTGTTTTGAGAATTCAAAGGAAGAAAAGTAGGAGAAATCACGGATTCGAAGTGAACTTCGTGACTTCCCGACTATCCTATTGTTTGGCTTGGTTTAGGAAAGTCCTAATATTTATTTAAATGTTTTGATCTCGCCAATTTTAATTAATTAGTGGCTTATGTTTGTATGATAAAATCAAACAAATAGCTTCGAAGATGTGAGGGTTTATTGTCGTATCGGACGACTACCTCGGAATCCTAAGACCGGTTAGGGCTTAATTTGCAATGCAAGTGCCTAACGAAGAGGTTGAGGATTTATGTTGCACTAGGCAAACTACCTCGAAATCCTATGGCTTGGTTATTTTAATTCTAAGAAAGTTTTGCTGGAAGTAGACTCGAGTTTTGCTCGATGACGATGGCCGTGCCGCCCACCATGCTCCGAGCTCCTTGTTGTTGCAGAGGTTTAGTTTTAGAAGTCATAAATCGGGGATGAGAAAAGTGTTTTGTTTAGAGAAGTCTTAATTTCCAAGTGTTTTTTGTGTTTTAATTAAAACAAATCTTAAAGTTGATTATAAAGACACCGGTTAAGATCCCACGGTTCCATCCTTCCGGCATCATTATTTTTATCGGATTCACTTAGTCCGCATGAATTTACTAAACTCAACTGAATGAGTTCCACACGTTCATTTAGACCGTGGGAAATCCCGTTAAGCAACACGTAGGTTACATCATCCGAGGTATTCCCGATCATCCAACAGACGTTTTAATTTAATTGTAATTGTAGTTTTGTGTTCTGTTTGTGATTAAATTTTGAGTTGTTTTATATTTTGAAATGTCGTGGCGGTGAATTTTATCTTGCAATGACTTTTAACTTAGTTTTGGTTTCAGCTTTAGGGTCTATCCTAAAGGTGTGAGTTTTCATGCAACAGTTGTTTATCATGCAAGAAAAGTAAGTGCAATGCAGTTAAATAAATTGTAATAATATAAATTGCAAGAAAGTAGATCGCAATAAAATAAAAGTGTACCCTGAGGGTCTTCCCGTCATCCCAAGCTGCACTTAAAACACAATTAGAATATTTAAGCAAGTTCCTAGTAAAGCTAAGGTAAGGGTTATGGTTTTCTACCAAATTCCTAATCCTATAACTTAGTCATCTCCTATGACGTCTAGGTTCTTTGTGTTTTAGTTTAAGGACGATTTTCTTCATCAAAGAACAATTAAGTCCAATTGTTCTTATAAATGTCCTATCATATCGAGGAAGTGCTTAAGAATAATCTTAAACATCTTTTCAATATTTCTAGGATTGTTTTAAGTCCAAATGGGTTTAATTATACAAATGAATTAATCGTCCGAGAATTCAAGTTTCGTTGTTATCTTACTCAATGAACTAGGACATTCGAATATCCTATAAGTGAAGTAACATTTCATTTAATGTTCTCGTTTAGGAGTTATAATAACCAAAGCTTTCGAGGGTAAATTGGTATTCAAATGATTTGATTTAAGTTAATGGGTTTAAATTTGGAATAGTTGTTCAAGTTATTTTAGATTTATTTTGAATTCTTTATGTCTTTAGTGATGTTATATTTAATTCAACTTAATTTAATTTAATTTAATTTAATTGAGTTTTAATTTAATTTAATTCAATTTAATTCAATTTAGTTTGATTTGATTTTACATTAAATTAAATTAATTTAATTTAGTTTTAATTTAATTTGATTTAATTTAATTTAATTTAATTTGATTTATTTAATTTAATTTATTCATTTAATTTGATTTAATTTAATTTAATTTAATCATTTAATTTGATTTAATTTAGTTTAATTTAATTTGATTTAATTTAATTTGATTTAATTTAATTTAAGTTATTTAATTTAATTTAATTTAATTTAATCTTTAATTTAATTTAATTTAATTCAACTTTTAATTTTAATTTAATTTAATTTAATTTAATTTAATTTAATTTACTTAATTTAATTTAATTTTTTAATTTAATTTTATTTTTTAATTTTAATTGGAATTTTTTAAAAGAGTTTAATAATTTAATGATTAAGTCTTTTAATGTTTTGAATTTGAGTTATCATTTTAATTAAGAATTGAATATTAATGAGATAATTAATTTAAGGATTTTTAAATTAAAGAATAAATCTCTTCCTAATAATATCTTTATTTTAATAATTCCAATTTTATTATTCTTCCAAATTTAATCAATTATTTAATTAATGTTTAATCATTTTAAATTGCTTAATGGGTTTCTACCCTTTAATTATTTAAATTTCAATCATCCAAATCAGATTAGTATCAAATATTTTACTTGTTAATTTTTTTATTAAACCTAAAGTTTTAATTAAGGATTAAAAATTTTAATTATCACTTTACCCTTTAAGCTTAATAATTTCATAACTCACTAAATTTAACTCAAATGAACTTGAAATTTTTATATGACTTCACTCATATGTCAATAAAGACATGAGAGGAGAAAATGTGATTTTTCTGTATTTAATTTATTTATATAATTATTTTTGGTGAAAAATAGAGATTTCCAAGGAAAATTTAATAACATGACCAAGGGAATGTTTCTATCCTTAAGAAAATTAGGAGACATTCCTAATAACTAGAGGACCACTTGGACCAATTTTGGTGATTTTTTTAATTATATTATTTTTATTATAATTATTTTAATTTTTGGAGTGTTAATTAATTTAAAAATAAAATAAATGTTGAAAAATGGATTTTATATTTTTCAAAAATCTCTCTGATATCAAGGAAATCAGAAAAAAAAATTTTCAATTTTCTGATTTTTCTATGATTTATTATAATTATTTTAGTGAAAATGCTAGAAAATACATTTTTTTAATTTTAAAATTACCCTAGAGCTTTAAAATTTAATATCTCACTAAATAGACCTAAGAAAAATGTGGGGTTTGTTCTTAAGTGATTAAAATTCAAAATGTGACATTTTGGTGAATTTTATTATTTTTGTGATTTTTATTATTTTTTAATTATTAAAAATATTAAAATAATATTAAAAATCAACTTTTTTAGAAAATTGAAATTTTAATTTTCTTAAATTCCCCTGATATCAGAGAGGCTCCAAAACAAATTTGGTGAATTTTTAAAAAGTATTTTAAAAGTTATGAATTTTTAAAGTTTAAAATGACTAAGTGGCTTAATCAACCCAATTAGTGGGGCTAACCAAGTCCAATTGACCTCAATTTTTTATGGTGGGTTCCTCTGATCCTAAAGGTCAGTGGAGAATTGATATCAAGTAATTTGATGTATGGTTAGCTCTAATTAATTAGAGATCCATTTTGGGTGTTTAAGCCAATTAGGGTTATTTTAAATGAACTAATTCAAAACCTATTTTCCCTAGGGTTCTCTGGTCATAAGGAACATCATCAAATTTTCCTAGAATTTATTTCACAACATGCTATTTATTGGAATTAAAATACTCAAAACAATAACATGAACTTGAAAAATCAATAACTCTTCATAGGATGGCCTCCGACTTTGGAAAATTCAGGAATGTTCCCAAATTCGGAGGCTTCAAAAGCCCTATGGTCTCATGCCATGGTGAATTGTATACATGCATGGAGAATTAAAAGTATGCAGAGAGTAAATAAATTATAAAAAATAAAATACTTGATGAAATTAAATGATTTCTTTTCCACATTATTCTCCTCTCGTTCACTCGAGCAAGAGGGTATTTTTATTTTATTTTTCTGATTTTTCTACACAAAGATATTAATTTTTGAAGTTTAGGAATTAAATAAATAGAAAATACCCCTAATTTTCTATTTATCCACGCGGCGCCAACTCATCCTCGGCATCTCCGAACGCACACGCGTCCCGCTCCCATTCGACGCCGCCATCTGAATCAGTGCTCCGGGCCCCGCGGTTCTTGTACCGTCTCCTGGTCCGACGCCATCTGAGCCGTCCGTCCGCGCGTGTATTGAATGGACGGCATCCGTTCATCGTCCCCGAGTGTCCTCACCCGAGAGCCGTCCACACTAAATCCCTAAGATCTCACTCGATACTCAATGGATTTTCATGTTCTTATGCTTCTATGGATTCGTCTCGAAGAGACGAACACATCTATACTGGTTATTATGCATTGAAATTAAAGCACTTGAAATGGAGAATCTCCGTAAACTCGGGATGAAGAATTAGCTCATACCTTTGCTCGCAGAAGTGTGGCTTCGATCCGAGAGTTGTTGCACCTTCGATTGGATCCCAGCGAAGCTCCAGATGAAGTCTCCCGGTCCGGTGAATTGTCTAGGTGTGATTTCGACCAAGCCCGATCACAAAGCTTGGAGGCCGGAGCAACCGGGGTGGCCTGGAGATGGGGCTTTTGCTGGTGGACACCTTCCCTTGGTCTGGTGAAGGTGTAGAACCAATCAATTTGGGGATTGGCTCACTGTGGAGAAGTGTCCTGGTTTTGGGTGGAATTTTAACTCTGAAATTGAGCTCACAGAGAAGAAATGGCAGGGGGATCTTACCTGGGATCAAGTGCTCGTGTATGGGGAGGAGTCCGGAACAATTTTGGCGCAGTTTCCTTAAGGTTTGTTTTCAGCACCTCTCATGGCCGAGAGGGGTGGTGTTTAAACAGGAGAGGGCGGAGGGCCTCCTGTGGAGAGTTAGGGCTTGGGATCACCGCTCTCGGCAAGAGAAGAACAGCCTCCAATGGCCACTAGGGATGGGGCAGCTCAGCAGTGAGAATTCCAAGTCGGGCTCACATGTGAGCTCTCGGCCATGGTGTTTTCCGGCGGCCCGGTGGCCGGCCGGCCGTGCATGGGTCACCCTCAAAGTGGTGGGTCAGGGCTGGGACTTGGTGCAAGCAATTGGCAAATGACATGTGTAAAGAGCTTGGATTGAAATGGAATGTGGGGAAGACCATTTTGGGTTCAAATGAGTCAACCCATGGTTTTGGGCTAGGTTCACCACCCAAGGCCTGGTCTTGGGTCGAAAAAGATCACTTGGGTCGACCAAGAGAGAATGGTGTGGTCTCCATCCATGATGAGGTGGCTAAGCATGGTTTAGTGTGTGACATGCTTAAGGTAAAAAAGGGGTTAAGGAGGATTAGGAAAGGGGCCCCTCCTTTTGCCATTAATGGCTTGATCACATGTCAAGCCTTCCATGGCTTCATGTGGCTTGTCCATGGCTTGCATGGCTCACCTTTGGCTTCGGGAAAAGGTTTGGTCAATTTCATGAAAATGGATTTTAGGAATTTTTGGTAATTTGATGGAAATTTGTATGAAACTTGATTTGGAATAATTTGATGGTGAATTTAGGACTTAGGTAATGGCTTTAATTAAGTGGATGGCAAATGGAGATGTCATGTGGGCTTTAGGGTAGATTTTGGGTTTTTGAATCTAAGGAAGTGGGCTCTTAGGAAAGTTTAAGGGAAATGGGCTTTTTGATTTTAGGATGGGCATTTGGGTAAAGATTTTGTGAAGAACTTTGTCAAATAAATGTCATAATTGGTTTGGGGATGTTCTATGAAGGGCTTGGAGTCAATTTGGTGTGATTTGGAGTCGAATTGGTTTGAATTTGCGTTTATTTGGTAAGTGGGCCTATATGGGTCCAAGTGGGCCAAGTTGGGCTAATGTTGGGCTAGGGTTGAAATTGATGTAAAATCAATGTTGAAAAATGTTTATGGGAGTGTTTCAAAGAGGTTTTGGCTTTGGTTGGGCTTTGATTTTGGGGTTTGGGCTCATTTGGGTTAGGTTTGAGTTTAGGTCAAAAATGGGCCTTTTAGCTTTGGGTTGAATTTGAGTGGGGTTTGGGTCTAAATTTTGGGCAAATCATGTTAGTGTTTTGTTTTTGGGAATGTTAAGGAAGATTTAGAAAAGGTTTGGGGTTAATTGGAGTTGAATTGGGTGAGTTTGGGTTAGGTTTGGGTCATGGGTCCAAATTGGGCTTTAAGGCCAAAAGTGAGATTGGATCCAAATGTCAATCAAATTGGACTTAGATTTGGTCTATATTGGTGTTTGGAATGTTGAATTGAAGTTTAGAACTGAATTGGACCAAAATTGGGGTCAATTGGGTAGGTTTGGCTTAACATTGGGTTCACTTTGGGTTAAAATGGGCCAAATTGGGGGTTTTGACAAAAGTAGGGTAAATTGACAAAATTGGCCCATGGTGTAGTTGGACAAAATGAAATTGGGAATATTTGGGATTTTCTGGAATTTTCTGGTAATTTTATGAATTTTTGGATTTTTGGGTCAAGAGGGGTATTTTGGGTATTTGGAGGGTATTGGGAGGTTTTCTTGGAATTTTTGGTATTTTTGGGTATGGATGATCAATTTAAGTGATGTGGAAATGTTTGGGAATAATTTTGGAGAATTTTGGGTAATTTGGAAATTTTTGAGAAATTTGGGTAATTTCAAGGGTTTGCAGCTAAGTGTGTGTAGGGTCCCGGGGTCAAAAATTGAAAATTTGGGAAATTGAAGATTGGGTGGATGTAAGTGGAAAGAAGTCATTTTGGTTGAGCCATGAAGCCATATCAGGCCCATATGAGCCATGAAGGGACTCATTCGAGGCATTCACTATGTTGTTCCTAACCTCTTAGCCAGCGGCTCGAGGGTTAAGGACCATCCATGTGAATCACCTACATGAATCGAGATGTCAAGTTGGGTATGGGTGTGGTTTTATGAGGTGTGTGGAAGTGTAGTGTATAAGTGTAGTGTGTGTGTAAGTCAGCCCCTCACCGTACTGAGCCACCTGTAGGGCCCTAAGGCCAAAGAGTCCTATAGAACTCATCCTTTAAACTTCCACATTTGATTTCAACCCTCTAGGTGATTAGGGGTCTATAGTCAAGTTTGTGGAGTTTGCAGGGAGTTAAGAAGTGGTTTGAATTTCTAAAAGGTGGGTCCCAATTCTAGTCCTCTAAGATAGTCAAAGGAAAAGCCTAAGGCTAGATCCTAAGTACTAAAGAGAAGAAGAGAAGACCTCATCAAAAATGAGGTCAACAAACACCATGGCCGAGACCTTGGGAGGAGTCAAAAAATTCAATTCTCCCTTGCTGAGCTGCCCCATGCCCAATGGCCACCATGGCTGTTCTTCCCTTGACCTAAGCAGCTGATCCCAAGCCTTAAACCCCCCTGGGAGGCCCTCCACCCTCTCCTATTTAAACCTCACCTCCTCTCGGCTATGAGATGTGCTCGAACCGTACCTTACCGAAACCCCGCCAAAATTTCTCCGGACCACTCTCCACACTTGCAGAGCAGCTTGATCCCCAAGTGACAATTTGCCCTAATCCCCACCAACAGAGCCCAATTTCTCGACCAAAATTCCACCCAAAAACAGGACATCTCCCAACTCTCCACCAAATTCAAATTAAATTCACCCACACCTGCACAAGGTCAAGAGAAGGAGTTCCCCAGTGAAAGCCCCCTCTCCAGGCCACCCATCTGTTCTAGACTCCAAGCTTTGTAATCGGCCGTGGTCGAAATCATACTCCGACAATTCACCAGCCCCAAGGGACTTCATCCGGAGCTTGCTTCGAACCCAATCGAAGGTGACACAACTCTCGCATCGAAGCTTCACTTCTCTAAGCAAAGGTATGGACTCACTCTTCTTCCCGAGCTTACAGAGATTCTCTATTTAATTCGAGTCAATTTCAATACATGTTTACCATATAGATGTGTTCGTCTCCTCGAGACGAATCCATAGAAGCATAAGAACACGAAAATCCGTCGAGAATCAAGTGAGAAATTAGGGTTAGAAGGTCGACGGTCACGGTGCACACCGGCCGTAGACGATGACCGGGAGCCGTCTGGATCGAGCGTGTATCGAACGGACGGTCTGGATTGAGCCGGACAGCGCGATGGTACATGAACCGCGGGCCCTGGAGAGTTGAGTCGGATGGCGATGCCGAATCAAAAGACGACGCGTGGCCTTTCGGAGCTGCCGAGGATGGCGTGGCGCCGCGTGGATAAGTAGGAAATTAGGGTATTTTTCGATTTATTTAATTCCCTAAACTTCAAAAATGCATAACTTTGTGTAGGAAAATCAGAAAAATAAAATAAAAATATACTCTTGCTCAGCGAACGAGAGAGAATAATGTGGAAAAGAAATCATTTGATTTCATCAAGTATTTTATTTTTAATTATTTATTTACTCTCTCGCACTATTTCAATTCTCCATGCATGTATACAATTCACCATGGCATGAGACCATAGGGCTTTAAGCTCTCCGACTTGGGAACATTCCCCGAATTTTCCAATGTCGTAGGCCACCCCTATGAAGAGTTATTGATTTTTCAATTCTAGGTCACTATTCTGAGTATTTTAATTCTAATAATTAGCATGTTGTGAAATAAATTCTAGGAAAATTTGTTGATGTTTCTTATGGACAGAGGACCCTAGGGAAAATGGTTTTTGAGTTAACTCACTTGTAATAACCCTAATTGGCTTAAAGATCCAAAATGGAGCTTTAATTAATGAGAGCTAATCATACATCAAATTGACTTGAAATGAATTCTCCACTTACCTTTAGGATCAGAGGAACCCACCATAAAAGTTTGAAGTCAATTAGATTTGGTTAGCCCTATCAAATGGGTTGATTAAGCCATTTAGCCAAAATTAAACTTCAAAAATTCATAATTTTCAAAATACTTCTCAAAAATTCACCAAATTAGTTTTGGAGCCTCTCTGATATCAGGGGAGTTTAAGAAAATTAAAATTGCAATTTTCTAAAAAAGTTGATTTTTTGCATTATTTTAATATTTTTAATAATTTAAAAATAATAAAAATCACAAAAATAATAAAATTCACCAAAATGTCACATTTTGAATTTTAATCACTTAAGAACAAACCCCATATTTTTCTTAAGTCTCTATGATGAGATATTAAATTTTAAAACCCTAAGGTAATTTTAAAATAAAAAAAATGTATTTTCTAGCATTTCCATTAAAATAATTCTAATAAATCAAAGAAAAATCAGAAAATTATAAAAATTGGTTCTCTGGTTTCCTTGATATCAAAGAGATTTTTAAAAAATATAAAATTCATTTTTCAAAGTTTATTTTATTTTTAAATTAATTACTCCAAAACCCAAAATAATTATAATACAAATAATATAATTCAAAAAATCACCAAAATTGGTCCAAGTGGTCCTCTGGTCATTAGGAATGTCCCATAATTTTCTTAAGGACATAAAATTTCCCTTGGTCATGCTATTAAATTTTCCTTGAAAATCCTTATTTCCCACCAAAAATAATTTTACAAATAAATTAAATACAGAAAAATCACATTTTTCTCCTCTAATATCTTGATTGACATATGAGTGAAGTCACATAAAAATTTTAAATTCATTTAAGCTCAATTTAGTGAGTTATGAAATTAGTAAGTTTAAAGGGCAAAATAATAATTGAAATTTTAACCTATAATTAAAAATTTTAGGTTTAATTAAAAGGGTAGGTAAAATATTTGATACTAAGTTGATTTTGGATGTTTGAAACATAGGTAATTAAAGGGTAGAAACCTACCAAATAATTTGAAAATAATTAAAATAGACCTTAATTAAATAATTGTTTAAACTTGGAAGAATAATAAAAAATTTTGGATTATTAAAATAGGGATATTATTAGGAAGAGATTTATTCTTTAATCTAAGAATCCCTAAATTAATCACCTCAATAATATTTAATTCCTAATTAAAATGATAATCCAAATTCAAAATTTAAAATGCTAGAAGACTTAATCATTAAATTAAATTAAAACTAAAACATTTAAATTAAATCCTTTTAAAATTTCAATTAAATTAATACTTTAACAATTAAAATTAAATCATCCTTAAAGTATAAAATATAAAATATTATATTAAAATTAAATTAAAAAAATTAAATTAAAATTTAAATTAAAACTAAATTAAAATTAAAATTAAAATTAAATTAAATTAAATTAAATTAAATTAAATCACATTAAATTAAATTAAATTAAAACATATTAAATTAAATTAAATTAAATAAAAAATAAAATCAAGTTAAAATAAAATTAAAATTAAATTAAATAAATAAAATTTAAATTGAAACTAAAACTAAACCAAATTAAATTAAATTAAAATTAAATTAAATTAAAATTAAATTAAATTAAATTGAATTAAATATAACATCACTTAAGACATAAAGAATTCAAAAATAAATCTAAAACAACTTGAACACTATTTCAAACTTAAACCCATTAATTAAAATTAAGTCGAATCACAAATCACTTGAACATCGATTTGCCCTCAAAAGCTCTTGTTGTCATAACTCCTAAACAGAGTGTTAAGCTGAAGTGTTACTTCACTCATGGGATATTCAAATGTCCTAATTCATCGAGCAAGATAACAAAACTTGAACTCTCGGATGATCGATTCATTGTATAATTAAATTCTCTCGGACTTAAAATAATCCTAGAAGTATTTGAAAAGATGTTTAAGATTCGTCTCAAGAACTTTCTCAATACGATAGGATGTTTATAAGAACAATTGAACTTAATTGTTCTTTGATGAAGAAAATCGTCCTCAAACCAAAACACAAGAACCTAGACGTCATAGGAAATTACTAGCTATAGGATTAGAAACTTGGTAGAAAATCATAACCCTTCCCTTAGCCTTTACCTAGAACTTGCTTTAAATGCTTAAATATTCTAAATTGTGTTTAAGTGCAGCTTCGGATGACGGGAAGACCCTCCGTGTATGCTTTTATTTTATCGCAATTTACCTTCTTGTAATTTACCTTATTGCAAATGCACTTACTTTTCTCGCACGATAAACAATCGTTGCATGAAAACCCACACCTTTAGGATAGTCCCTAAAACTGAAACCAAAACTAAATTAAAAGTCATTACAAGATAAAATTCACCGCCACAACATTTCAAAATATAAAACAACTCAAAATTTAATCACAAACAAAATAACAAAACTACAACTAAATTAAAATGTCTTGTTGGATGATCGGGAATACCTCGAATGATGTAACCTACGTGTTGCTAACGGGATTTCCCACGGTCTAAATGAAAGTGTGGAACTCATTTAGTTGAGTTTAGCAAATTCATCTGGACTAAGTGAATCCGATAAAAATAATGATGCCGGAAGGATGGAACCGTGGGATCTTAACCGGTGTTTTTATAATCAATTTTAAGATTTGTTTTAATTAAAACATAAAAAACACTTGAATTTTAAGATTTCTAAAACCAAACTCTTCTCTTCTCTTTTGATTACAATCTTCTAAGACTAACCCTCTGCAACAACAAGGAGCTCGGAGCATGGTGGGCAGCACGGCCATCGTCATCAGCAAAACCTGAGTCTACTTCAGCAAAACTTTCTTAGAATTAAATAACCAAACCATAGGACTTCGAGGTAGTTTGCCTAGTGCAACATAAATCCTCAACGTTTTGTTAGGCATTTGCATTACAAATTAAGCCCTAACCGGTCTTAGGATTCCGAGGTAGTCGTCCGATACAACATAGACCCTCACATCTTCGAGGCTATTTGTGTGATCACATCATACGAATATAAGTCCTAATTAATTAAAAATTGGTAAGATCAAAACATTAAACAAACATTAGGGCCTTCCTAAATTCAAGCCAAACAATAGGATAGTTGGGAAATTACCGAAGTTCGCTTCGAATCTGTAATTTCTCCTACCTTTCTTCCTTTGAATTCCCAAAATAAAATGTTCCAAATTTGATTCATTCCCTATTGAAATTCCAAAATTCAATCCTCGAAAACTTAAACTTTGAAATTCTCGAGAGCAGAATTACCGATTATTATCGAGAGTTTTCTTAAGTGATTCCCGTCATTTAAGATGTAATTAACTATAGGGCTTGCCCTTATAGGGAATTTTAAGAACCTGTGTAATATAAACCCCGTTTAATGCTTTCATATTAAGCAGGGGAACTTGTCGGCTTATAAAATTGGTTCGCAGTACCAAACGGATGTCACAAATCTTCTAGTTTATTTAATCGAGCCCCATCATCAAGTAGTGTGTCTATTCTTCGGGATAGATACACAGCTTGGGATGTGGCGCTCATTTATATAAACTATTTGGGATGTGAGATCAGTTTGATTTCATATCTTAAAATTTTCAAATTCAAAATTATTTTCAAAAATCAAATGCTACTTTCTAAATTATATATACATATATTTAAACAAAATTTAAAATTTAAAAATAAGTCGTACAGTATGCAAAGCATCCTAAAATAAAAGATCATAGCGTATGGAAATGCAAACATCACAAATACTTTCACGAGAGGCATCGCCAGATGACGACGAAAGAGGGGAAATCAAGAGGTAAAAGAATTTTGCTCCTCCTCGAATAGCGGTATCCTCGCTGTCCATCGACGGTGAAATGCTTCGGCGAGGTGTCCAATCGCCGAGAAGATAGGACGGCAAGGTTAAGGAGTTAGCTCGCCTACGGTGCACACCGGGCGAAGGAAAAGAGGAGGAGAGCCCAAAATCTGACGCTCTCCTCGTTGTTTTTCTCCGGCATAAATGTGATGTCGGTGAGGCAAAAATCCGGCGAGGAAGAGGTCTGGTGAGTCTGACTGCTGAAAGGAAGAAGCTCGGCCGGCCACGGAGAAGAAGACGCCGAAAAAAAGGTGGCACGGCCTAGATCTCACGCAATGGAGAAGGAGGTGGCTCTTCTGCTGTTGAGCTCTGGCTAGGAGGAGGCAACTTAGAGAGACTCGCCGGTGGTCGCCGGCTTCGTGAGAAAGAAGGTGGTGCGGCGAGCTAGGTCGGGCCAAGAGAATACCGTGCGAGGAGGCTGGAGGGAACGCGGTCGCCGGCGGCTGGAGGTGTTTCTGGCGAGGCAGAGGGCACCGACGAGAAGGAGTCGGCGACGAGGAGGAGACGCGAAGCAGGTAGGGTTCGCGCGATTACGGCGCTAGGGTCGACCGCATACGATAGATCAGGGGAGAGAGAGTGTATGTGATATTTATAAGGGATAATATAATATATTATATACATATTATATTATATTATATATATATATATATATATATATATATATATATATATATATATATATATTATAAAAGGGTCATCTTATTAATACTAAGAAAGCTTATTACATCTTAAATGAGGAATAGAGAGAAGATCCCCATAAAGCAGAAGATTAAAAGCATAGAAATTTTTTTTTTTTTGCTTTGGAGAGAACATAAGGACAACACAAAGTCAACTCTGAGGATGAAGCACTGATAGCAAGCCAGTTAGCAGGTTGGTTGCATTCTCTGTATATATGACTCCACCTAATGTTTTGAGATGAAGCAAGTTGCAGAATTTTGTGAATCCATATCAAAATGTACCAGGGGGCAGCAGCTTTATTCATTAAAATGTTAATTAGGAAGGCATAATCTATTTTAATATGGATATATTGATGCTTATTCAATATTGCAGCTTTCACTCCCCAATAGAATGCAATTGCTTCAGCTTCCAGTGCATTCTTTGCAATAATTGGAGCTGCCAATATCCATAAACATTTACCTTTGTGATCTCTTCCCAACATACCCATACCTGCTCTATCTTTTTTAAAACTTCCATCCACTTTAATCTTTGTCCATGGAATAGAAGGAGAATTCCACTGAACCAACAATGTTCTAGATATCACCTGAGTTCTCTCAAGATTGAACTGTTTCCTTATCTTAGAAAGATAAGCCAAACAATTATTAATGATCAACTGGGAAGAAAACTTCATATTTTTAAATAAAATCTCATTTCTGGAAGACCAGATGAACCAAAATATAACTAGAGGTATATAAAAATTTCCATCACCTCTCCAATCCAGCCAACAAGTTTCAATAGAATTCCTCAAAAAGAACTTGGACTTAGTGTGACATTTTCCAGCACAGAATTCCAAATCAGTTGATTTTCTGAACAATTCAGAAAAAGATGATAAATGGTTTCTTCATTAGAATGACAGAACAAGCATCTAGAAGGACCCCTTAAACCTTTGAGTTTTAAAATATCATCAGTAGGTAAAAATTTCCTGAATAGCCTCCAACAGAAGAAGGACATAGATGGCGATAAAAATTTATTCCATATTACTGTCCCCCAGTTAGTATCACTCCATGAGCTATTAGACAAATAAATAAACTTGGCAAGGCTTTGGTGAGAAGCGTTTTTAGTGATTACTTTATCCTTCTTTGTGGCTTGAATAGGTACAGATAAAATTTTGTTCAAAGTCTCTTTATTAACCTCCTACTATAATAAGTGAGCATTCCAAGCATCATTCAACCAACTATCTGATACCATTTGTATATTAGAAGAATGAGAGCATTGATCTAACAGGGGTTCATTGAATAGCCATGTATCCCTCCAGAAGTCAATTCGACCTTCACCAATATCCCAAACAAACAGCATTTCAGCAAACTCTTTGACCTTCAGCATTTCCTTCCAGGTTATAGAATCACCTAATTTACCATTAATCAGAGTGGGATGAGTATCAAAGCAATACTTGCCATGCATAAATCTAGCCCATAAAGACTTATTAACTCTAAAATTCGCCCATTGTTTACAATAGAAAGCAAAGCTTAAATGAGTAAAGCTTTTAAAACCCAAACCTCCACTAGACAATGGTTTACATAGTTTTTCCCAAGAAGCCCAATGCATATTTTTATGTTGTCCTTCCCATAAGAACTTATTAAACATAATGGAGAGTAATTTCTGAGTGCTTTTCTTCATTCTAATTATTTGGAGGATATAGAGTGGGAAAGCAGTTAAGCTACTTCTCAGTAAAGTAATTCTACCACCATTGGATAGAAAAGAAGAAGACCAACAATTAATTTGTGAAGAGACTTTAGACACCACTTCATCAAAATGAGAAAGCTTCCTTCTTCCCTTAATCAGAGGAAAGCCAAGATATTTTAGAGGATAACCTGCTTCTTTAAATCCAGTATAATCCGAAATCCATCTTCTATGATGTATCTTCATTAAAGAACTAGGCAAAAAAGAACATTTGGATTTATTGAATACCATACCAAAAACTTCTTCAAAGGAAGCCAAAGTTTTCATGATTCCCTTAATAGAGTTCTTACTACCATTACAGAAAACAATAACATCATCTGCATAAGCAAGATGACTTACCAATAATTTAGATCTATGCTGATATTGGACATGAGGATGGTTGAGCTGGAACTTGTTTAACATTCTAGACAGGTAATCAAATACCAAAATAAAGATATAAGGAGACAAGGGGTCTCCTTGCTTAATTCCCCTCTCAGCTTGAAAAAAACCTTGACTACAACCATTAATCAAAATGCTGTAGTAGTTATTCTGCATCCACCTAGAAATTAGATTACAAAATTCAGTTCCAAAGCCTCTAGCAGTCAATACCTCCAAGACAAAAGACCAGCTGATAGAATCAAAGGCTTTGGAGAGATCTAATTTGAACATTAAATTGGATCCTCTACAAGATTTATCAATATCCATTAGTAATTCTTGTGCAAGAAGAATATTATCAGTTATGCCTCTTCCCTTAATATAAGCAGTTTGATTATCAGAAATCAGATCATCTAAGTAAGGTTGAAGTCTATTCACAATTACCTTACTGATAATTTTAGAAAATATAGAAGTAATACAAATTGGTCTGAAATCATTCCATCCATTCTTACACTTATCTTTAGGAATAAGTATAATTGTAGATGAAGCAAAGTATTTAGGCAAATCAATATCTTTAGGAATATGTATATTATATTATATTATTATATAATATAATATACATATTATATTATATTATAATAATATTATTATTACAATTATTCTCCGCAAATTTTTAGCTTGTATACGTCCTCGCAGCGAAGTGAATGTCCCTCTTGGCTAAAATCGACGTTCTTGATGCATTGGCGCAACCCGTTTCCTCATCCGGGGTCGTTTGGGGCCGTTCGGGCTGCTTTTTGAGCAATTGGGCCAAAAAAGAATAGTTAGCATATTTTAAGCCTGTCCGCGGAGCCGCGGTAAAATGGACGTAATCTCTAGGTGAAATCGACATCCCGGTTACACTGGTGTGGTTTGTATCGTCATTCGTAGCTGTTTAGGTAATTTTTTTGCGATCGGGTCAAAAACGATAATTTGCATATTTTTTAGCCCGCCTGCGAAGCCGCAGCGAAATGGATGTCCTCCCTAGGTAATATCGACGTCCCGGACACACTGGCGTGGTCCGTTTCATTGTTCAGGGTCATCTGAACAAGCTCACCGGTGGTTGGGTCAATTTCTCGCGCGACGCGGCGAGTAACCTCTATCGACCCGAACAAAGCCATCTAATATGTGAAATGCTGACCGACCTTCGCCTAACGAAAGCCAAAGCCTAACAAAATGACCCTGGCTACGTTCCCCTCAACACGCGCCAAAAGGTCCGAATGGATGTCTTGTGCTACAGAGTTAACTCATTTGCATAAGATTCGACCCTGATATGCTCGAGTGGACATCCCACACATGTAACATAAAAAAATGATGCCAATAGTATATCCCATAATCCCTAAAGTTTGCTTCAGTTTGAACCTTTGTATTTCATATGTATTTAATTGTATGGATAGGTTTGTTTCACTTAGATAAAGGTGTAAGAACAAACCGCGAGTGATTTGGTTGAGTATCGGGTGATATAATAAGGTTAGAACACGAACTATTCTGGGGTTAGGAAGATAGTGGACGATGAACGAATATCTTTCATTATGCATTTATTGCATGAACAGTCGAGATGGCGTCAGACATATATATGGAACGTAAACCGCAGGCCGAGTAAGCAGCTGGCCTGGAAAGCCCAACCAATTGCAGTGTAACACGTGGTCTTTGGAGCAGCTAATGTTTGACGTGTCGCCGACTTTGATAATTAGAAAAATAAGGTATTTTGGATTTAAACAAGTACAAAAACTTAAAAAATTCATGTATTTGGGTAGAAAATTCATAAAAATAAAATAAAAATATTCTTGTGCTCAGTGAATGGAGGATAATTTATTAAACCAAAAATAAAAAATATTTGCTAAGTGTTTTATTTTAAATTAATTAAATACTCTATATAGTAATTGAATCATAAATAATTAAATAAATATCTAAATCAAATTAAATTATGAGGGCTTGTTCTTGATGACATTAGGGGTCTTCTCTAATTTTTCCAAGTTCACTGAGCACCATCAATAGTCAAAATCACTAATTTATGGGATTTTTGGCATTATCTTAATTTTAAAAATTATAAAAGTTAAAGTGAATGTCAGAAAAAATATAAAGTCAACATAAATAGGTTTACTGTGGTCAGAGGCTCTTAGGAAAAAAAATCAAATTTAAAAAGTTAAAATGTGATTTCTTATTTTAAAATTAATAAAAATTAGAAAAATACAAAATAATTCAATGAATCATCAAAATTGGCCAAATTTAAGGTACTCACCTTAAGAGGCTTTTGAAAATTTAAAAGTCATAAAAATAAATTTTAATACAAAAATATATTTTTCTAAGTAATAACAATTTTAGCTTAAAATAATTACAAAATTTTAAATATGATAAAAAAATTATGAAAATTAGTTTGAAGTATTCTTTGAGACCAGAGTCACTTAGGAAAAATAAAATTGAGGTTAACATAAAAAAGTTAATTTTTAAGTATTTTTTTCTGATTTTACAATAATTTAAAAAATATCAAAAATCTCACAAAATTAAAAAATACCTCAAATTGTCATAAATATCATCCCAACCATAGAGAACAGCTCAAAAATGCATTTGGAAATTTTTAAAGATATCAAAATATATTTTTAATGTTTAAATGTGTTTTTTCTTTATTTGTGAATAAAATAATTATATAAAATAAATAAAAATTACAAAAATATAAAATGAATTTATCTAAGTTCTTTAAAGTTAGAGAGATTTATGAAAAATATAAAAACAAAATTTTGAAATAAAGTGTATTTTCTATTTATTTACTCATTCAAATCAACTAAAAATTATAAAAAAATAAAATATAATTCAAAAATTAATAAAAATTATTCTTAAAGGTCCTCTAACCTAGGTAAACCTCTTAAAAATTTTCAAATGACAGAAGATATGTTCTAAATGGTTAAATTAATTAATATTGAAATTTCCTATTTTTCGACTAAAATAATTGTTAAAAATCAAATCAAAATCAGAAAAGTATAAATTCCCCTATGATATTTTAATTCTCCCATGTGTAGGGTAAAAACAAAATTTCAAAGTCATTTGAGTTAAATTGGAAGAATTATGAAGTTGAAAGCTTTAGAGGCAAAATGATAATTACAAATCTAATTAAAATTTAGGCTAAACTAGAGTAAATGGGTAATATTGACCATAATTTGACTTTCTGAAATGGTTGAAACACCAATGGTTAAATGGTAGAAATCAATTCATGTCATTTTCTATAAAAGGGTATAAATGTAATTTTCTAACTTGATGTGGTTTGGAAGTTAATTAATTTGGATGATCCTAATGTGAAGGGCTTAATTTAGGAAAATAATAAGCTACAAACTTGAAGCCCCAAACCAATGGTTAAACTATAATACAATCTTTTAATAAAAATTACGCTTATTTCATTTATCATTTTCAAAACTGAAAATCCACCCTTAAGATATTTAAGGTCTTAGTAGTGAATTAGGCTTGATATAAAATCACTTAATGAGATTTAGAAAGAAATATAATCAATTATAAAAATATTTAAAACACTACAAGCTCAATTTTAACTTAAAGGGTAAGGACTCTTTAGTAACTTAATTTGTTCTCAAGTGAATCCACCCACATAATTCCTAAATTTGACGTCAAATGAACGTCTAGTTTACATACTAGTTTACATACTCATGAATAATTAAAACATTAAAGTTCACTAAGCATAATGTTAAGACACCACTACTAGATCTTGACCTAGCATGTGATGATTAATTTAACGATATAATAAGTCCAAGTGAACTCGAAATGAATTAGAATATTTTAAAAGTTATTTAGGGTTATGCCCCGAACACAATCACAATCTTTTGGGCATTTTAAAAGACATTTGGACCTATTATGTTTTGCTGAAGAAAATCATCTTCAAAATTTTAGGGACCCACCAAAATATACTTGAAACCCGTTAATTCACACTTTCAATAAAATACCCTACATTACTTATCCTACATTAGTAACTTAATGCTCAAGGATTTGAGCCTTAAATAAGGTATTTAAATCATTGTGAGCAATCACGGATATTTGTTAATGCCATATATGGATCATCAGACTAGTGTAAGTTGGAGGTCTAAGTGGCGAGGATGATGATGACATTGCTTATGTGTGCTAAGCGAGGGATAAGAAGTGAGATTTAGAACATTATCTCCTACCTCAAAGATCCTTCGGAAAAGGAGATATGACCGTGATACTATTAATTAGCTTTTAGTAAAAGTTATTCCCGACGCTCTTAGTTTGCCGGTAGTCCTAGTCTGATTAGAGTAATTAGCCCGTGGACTATACTACTTTACAAAATACTTACAATATAAGAAAATAAAAATATTTTTTGTGACATGATTAATTTTTATTGCTAAAGTAAACTTTACATGCATGAAAAATTAAAGAATTTTGATGAAAAATTATAAAGCTCGACTGTTAATCACTTGGATCGAGGTTTAGGTTTTATCCAGAGTTGGTATTATAAAGCACAAAGCCCATCTCTGAGCCCCCAACTTTATTAAATTCTTACACTTATCCCTGATTTTTCATATGTGATGTTGGGTTTTGTTTGCCTATATTTTCTTATGACTTGTTTGGATTTATTTATACTAAACTTTCTTGCAATTTACTTAAACTCTCTGCAACTACACTACATTCATTGTACTAACCCTTTTGTAGTAATAGTAGAGGCCCATATACACATTTACATTTTATTTATGACAATCTCATTTTATTGTCACTTTATCTCACCATACATGCTTTACTTATTATACTTGCAAAACAAAAACACATTTTCAAAAATAGAACATTCACTTTCGAAATAATGAACGACGTAATTTACTTCTTTTGGATTTAAGAGAATCACTCGGATAAGGTAAATTATGGATGCTAATGAGAATTTTTTGATTTAAATGAGTTTATTAACTTATTCGAACTAAGTAAATTCAACAGAAAATAGTAATGCCTGAACAAAGAACTCGTGAGATCTTGACCGGTGTCGATTAACTTAAATTAAAATTCCCCAAAAACATGAACAACAACAACAAACAAAACAGAACATGGTACGTAAACTATAAAACCATAACACACAAACCTTGAATATACTGCTTCAACGAGGAGCATTGGAGCAAAGTCGCAGCAGACAAAAGATCTACAACAACAAAACGTGTCTATGTCAGCTAAACCTTTCATAGCCTAAACAAGATCCAGCATGACACCACCGCACACACTCACCCAGCTAACGTTCCGTTGTTTTCAAATCCAGCATGACACCACCACACACATTCACATACGCATGCACAAATGCAACCAGTTGCGCTGGTGTGAATGCGCCTGCAGTGCACACTAGTGCAACTAAAGCAACCCCTTGCCCAAACTGTCCACCACTTCTTAATCTAGGCTGGGCATGCACGTGCGAGCCCGCACTTGTCAACCCGCCAAAATACAAAATTTTGGTATTTTGACAAATTTAGAGAAATTTAATGCATATTTTGTACCTCTAATGCATGACCTAAGTATAAATACATATTTTTATGATTATGAGAGTATTTTTTTCCTAGGGGCTATTATGCCTCAAAGGCTTAGGAAGTCTTTTGGAGCCTTTCAAAATTTTCTTCATTGACTTCGCTCGCAAGAGTATGTTTCTTGTTTATTTTATTTTTTCCATGATTATTTGAGGGTTTTGATGATCTTGTATGGTGAGATTGAGTGCATTTATATGAGAGAGATCCCTGAATGTTTGTATTGATCAGAAAGAACCTCGGTGTATTGCAAAGATCGTTTGACTCTATCTTAAGTTTTCTTTACTTCTTACGTTGTCTTGCTTCATTATACTTATAATAACAAAGTTTATGTTTTCTTTAATCATGCATTGTAACTAACTTTGTTTCATATTCCTGTGATGTTAGTCTGGTAGATTTCTTATGATTTTCATGATATGAATCAATTGTTCCATCGACACGTTTCTGAGCATAAGTTTATGATGTTGATGTGTTAACCTTCTAATAGTCAAATACTTCTTATCAGACACGATAGAAAAGTTAAAATAATTTGTAATCTATGACTCATGCATGTTGCGTAGAAAAACGAAAGGGTTTACCACAAAATTCAAATAATAATAAGCATATTTTATCCAAATTCTAGGGGACCAGAATACTTCTGCACAATGCTATGAGGATTGAGGGAGCCTCAACCATATGGATTATAGTATTCTTTTAACCTAGTCATAGGCATAAATAGAACTATCTATCCATATCTATAACTATAGCGTGGGGCCCAAACAAAAACTACAATAAACCACCTCAACTTTGTCACAGGAGTATGAACCTTACATAGCTAAAAAACCTCTAACACTTTTTCCTACTATTTATGTATATTGAATATTTAGGATTGTTAGATCTCCCTTTTAAATTTGATCATTTCATACTTGATTTAATGGTTTAGAGAACAAGAACTTCGCCTGTTAAAAATATTTTGATACTATCTACGTGAGATCGATACACTGTACTCTTTAACTGCATTATTACTTGCATATATACTTGAGTTATGTGGCCAACTTACTTCGCGGTAAGTATTGGTACGTCAACCCTATAAATTACTTTCCGATCGATATATCGGAGAAGCGACAATGGTTGCTTCTCAACTTTTTCTCTCCCGGCAACCACGTGCTTTAGAAGTACCTTTATTATACTCACCTACATTTTTTGAGGAGCGATGATGATTCCCCAACTGCCAGAGCAAGGACCAACTAAATATTGCGTTCTCTAATCCTTTATTTTGTTCTTCAACCCTAATAATCAGAGTTTATAACTGATAGAATATTGGATGAGTCCCTCCTTATCAATCTTGAGCGAGAAGTAATAATTGATTAGATTGGCCGACCGCGGTATGTCAAGGGGTGACAAAAGACGATGAACTTCATGATCGAATTCGACATGAATTTTGCAAGAATTACTTTATTCCGATTGGAGATACTTTGATTTGGTACATAGCGAGGGGACTTATACTGCATCAGAATTAATCCCGATAGAATGCCAAGTCATCTCCAAATATGTTTGTCGCTCGATCAAAACTTCTAATGGCCCAAAGCTTTACCGTGTCATCGAATACATACTCCGCTAACTTTTGCACATCGTCTTCAGTTAAAACAGATGAATCAATTGCCAGATAAGTGTCGAAAAACTTAGGAGAATACTTGCAAACCATAAAAGAGAGAATGAGAAGAAGGGATAGAGAGTGAGTTTAGAAAGGTTTTAAGTGTACGAAAGTCAAATCACCCCAAAAGTCATCATTTCAAATACCTTAATATTGAATAATGGTCACACCGCATCATATCAACATAAATTAAAAATTTTCAATAAAAATGTAAATGAGTACATAAGACTATTCAGAAAGAAAATATTTTACAAATGAGTCTTCGACCACTTGGGTCGAGACATGCCCTCGGCTAAGCTGCCACTTGAATAATTGACCTCCACCTAACTTAAAATGATTCTCCTGTTGTGCCCGACCGACCTGAAGCTCTATCTGGAGGGCCATTACCTAGTCACGAAAAAAATTCATTCCCTCTTCTATCCTCTCAACATGTTCTTTCAGATCTCGAATGATTTCAGTATCTGATGCTGTGGTTGCCCGCTCAAAGGGATCAATCTTTTACTTTGCGCTCCAATGACCCAAAAGATAGTTGTTAGTAGGTGTTCATCCCTTAGGAAGTGGTAAAAAGTTTTGCAAACCGGTCAACAACATCTCTAATTGGCTATTGACTCTCTCTGATTGGGTGTTGAAGCGCAGTCATCAAGATTGAAGCAGGATTAGCGACAACATAGGTCAATCGTACATTTTCATCGATCATAACCACAAAATTGAACCTACATCAAAGTACAAACGTAAAAAAGGAAAAATCTTAGATCAAAAGCAACCGAAGTCTATCATACTTAACTTCCTACCATTTCAGTGGAAATTATGGGTGAATCATCGGTGAGAACATTGCTTTCTTGTACTTTTTGGTGGAGATGGTACGCCAGTGATTACTATCGTATCGGGTTGTTCCAGAGCACCTACCTCCTCTTGGGTGATTGGATAAATTCGACGAATCTCCTTCTCAATGAACAAAATGGCACCCACAGGAGAAGCTGAAGTTTCCTGACAACTTTTCTCCACTCTTGAGACTTTTTTTGGCTGATGGCATTAATGCCGACGGAAGTAGCAACTAGGATATTTAAATCGACCATAGACTTCATGTGTTTCCTCTTCTTCACAACTACCATCTTTTTCCTTGATTTTCGCTCACATCAAGAACAAGAGTCTCAGAGGGGAGCTGAAATAGTTCAACGACTATCCGAAGAGCATCATCGTCTAAAACGATCTGTAGCTCTTGCATCAGACATAGTGGCGTTTGAGATTCAATATTTTAATAAAAAGAGAAGGCTCCACGCTATATTCATAGAGATTTTTGGGCACGAAGAATTAGGGAGTAATCATTGTGTTTTAATGAAATTAATTATTTTAATTATTTACCCATTCTTATTGTAGCTATCAAAGAGCAAGAAAAATGTATATATTTGTTCACCGATTGTCTTGCTCTTTGACAGCTACAATAAGATAAGAAAAATATCAACATAAACTTTAGAGGGATTAAGTTGTTGGACAGTCGATTAGAATTATATAAAGCGATCGACTAACTCGATGTATCCACTCAACCGATTGGTAGATCGGTCAAGCAAAGATAGTCGATAGAATGAGTTTGCAGAGTCAGCCAAGGCTTACACCGGATTTATTATAAGCCAAGCCAACCCACCAACATCAGCTGAAAATAACAATAGGCAAAAAAAAAAAAAAAAAAAAAATAGCCAACCTATAAATTTGAATTTATTGTAATAGTGGGGCGTTACAAGTGGGAGAAACCCTCTGGGTCTCTTTCTCTGCGATCCTCGCGGTGATCTGTCCTTGGAATGTTATAATGGCAGTCGCCACAGAAGAGATCAGCCCTTTTTTATCTCCCCCGCACTTTCCACTCCTCCCCCGCCCACTGTCCCCAATTCTCGGAACGGCCAAAGGATATTTCATTTATTTCAGTGAGTTTTCGCAAGAACAACGGCAGCAGAAGGAAGTTAGGAACCTCTTGAAGCTAGAGGTCGTAATCGGATTGATCCGCATCTCTTCACTTCTCAGCATTCTCTGTTTCTTCTTGATTCCTGTTCTAATTGTCTCAGCAATGATTTGGATTGCCGGAGACGAGATTTTACTCTGAAACCTTAGTTTTCCTCGCGTTTAACCATGAAGCAGCCTCGCCAGCCGCTCCACGGTGCGTGGCTTGGATATAGTCCACCGTCGTCGCGTCCACCGAACCCCAAACCGTCGGCTATCGACGCTAGTATTTGGCATGAGGCAGAGCAGGCTACAGGGGAGATTATACAGCGAATACGGCCAACTGTGGTATCGGAGAAGAGGAGGTTGGCTATTATGGAGTACGTGCAGAATTTGATCAGATGTGCTATTGGTATTGAGGTGGCTTGTACTTCTTATCTTGTCTTGCTCTATGGTATCAAGTTTCCATTTCTGATAATTTCTGTCGCTTTCTTTTGCGAGGTAGCACTTTTCTTTCACTAATTTTAACTTTTTAGAATTTATATTGCCACCTGCAATAAGAGGCAAAACCAAAACTTAAAATAAAAAAAATTGGCATAATTACATACAGACCATCCGAAACATTGATATTTACAAATTAACCACCAATTTAACTTTTTTGAACTACCGAATCCCTGTATTTACATGTGTCACGATCGAACTACTGAGAATTTGATAAAAATGAACTAAAATTGGTTGTGATTTTGCCGTGGATTTTGATTTTTTGGTGAGAATTTAAGAAATGGATGAAAGAGGGTGGTTTATTTGTAAATAGCAAGTTTTGGGTGGTGTGTATGTAATTGCCTGTAATTCAAATTTAGAAATTTTCTCATAATAAAATTTTCAAAATAATATAAATATGGTTTTTAAATTAAAAATATAATTAATATTAAAATATTATTAAGTATTTAAAGATAAATGGGCAAAATTTATAGTATATTATATGATATTAAATAATTTAGTAAAAATTAAAAATTAGACTGTTGATTGTGATCTTCAGCAGACTTAAGTGCTTTGATGTGATGTCAAGTAATATGGTTATTGGCATTGTGCAAATTAAAATTAGGTAGCTGTAGATATAAGATGGATAGCTGCTGCAAGAATCAGATTGACAAGATGTGCCAAGAAGACTATATTGTATTTCCATAATTTTGTGTTTATAAATAATAATTAGCCGGAGTATCACCGTTTCATCTGTAGTCTGCATTCTTCTCAGTACTATTACAGTTCATTTCTTTTGGATGATCCCATTGCTATAATTGCTGCCTTCTCAAACAGCTTCAACTCTTTCTATTCTTAGTAGTTATTTTACCTTACTTATTCACCATTCATTATTTTTGGCATTCTAAAGCATATATAATATAGTTTGAAGTATGTCCTGGGAATAGGGTGGCAAATGTATGGAATGTAGCTGTGCATTATTTATATTCTATGTTGGGGTTGGAAACTATTTTTTTTTTTTGGGATTTCGCATTCTGTAGTGTAACTTCTATCTAGGCTTAGTGGGCAAATTTTAAATCCTGGATTTAGTAAATCCAACTTTTTCTCAATCCTCTCAGTTTTGTCTTACATCTCATATTTACTAGATTAACTAAAGTTGTTACTAGATAAGCCCCTTAGATGACTATATGATATAGCTCATTTTATTTTGTATAAGAAATGCTGTATTATATATATGTCTGTGGTCTTAATTTCCCAGTTCTCATCTAATTTTGATCATTATGGCTAATTTTGATCATTCGTGCATGCTATTTTCTACTTTCCTTGTTTATTTTTTCTGTAGACTGCTTTTGTTTCTAATATGATTATCATGGATATGCCTTACCATTATTTCTTTATACCTTGTAATGACAACAGACTCTTCCATTTGGGTCATTTCCATTGAAAACATATCTTCCTGATGGAGATATTGATCTGACTGCTATTTGTGCCCCAAATACCAAGGATTACACTACTTCTTATGTGCGCGCTATCCTTGAAAGGGAAGCACTCAACACGGATTCTGAGTTTGTGGTGAAGGATGTCCAGTACATCGATGCTGAGGTTCGCCATTCTGCTTCCATGTTTCATTTAATCACACGAACACAATTGAGTATGCATTTTTATTTGAAATATTGATGAAACTGAATTTCTGGAGTTTATAAGTTGCCACTGCAGTTCTTATCTTTTTCTTTAAGAAGCTTTATTTCTCCTATGTTCTTTTAGAGTTTGGTGTTTACTAGCCAAGGAGTTGTCTATTCCTGAATATTATTCTTTTTTTTATTTTCAAACTAAAGAGCTTGTTATCAATTTGTGGCGTCGGAATTTATTTGACTTTTTTTGTGGAATCTATTTTGGCTACGTGCTGCAACTAACATAACACGGAGAACAAATGAAACCAATTGCTCTATTTTAAGTTCATTAATGATTCGCTCATGAAATAATGAGGATTTCATTTTTATTTTAATAAAACTTCAGTTCAGCCTCCGTTTGGTAATTGTTTGAAATTTTTGGCTATGTCGATCCTTGATGATTTACTAAATCTTTTTAAGCAAACATGACTAAGCATATTTCGCTTGTTATATTGAATGGCATTTGTTGAAATGCTTAGAGTGTAAGAATTTGTTTGGGGCAGCTGCAGCTTATTGAATAATCTACTGGTAAACTGGTTAAAAATAATCTACTGATAATGAGGTAACGTGGCTATTACAAATTTTTATTTTTTTGGAAAAGTCAGATCGCAGCTAGAAAGCTGCCACCGTACTTAGATAAATGCGGTGTGAAAATGTTGTTTTCAGCGTTTTGAAAACACATAAGTTGTTAAAACAAAGTTTACCCAAACAGGTCAGGTGCGTTTTCAAAACGCCACCGCACCAAATAAGTAGCCCCAAACGGGCCCTAAGTATAGTATAGGCGAAAAGGTACTTAGATGAACTTGGTTTTGACTATCCTTTTATGCAAGTCTTCAAAAATATCATATTTCTTGACGAGTCTCTCTTTTTTTTTAATTAGTGGTTTGAGCGTTTATTTTTGTGCTATTTATAGTGGTGTTTAAATATACAAAATTAGAGAAAATGATTTATCTTTTTGAGGTGAGCCATAGCAACTTGGTCATTCGACCTTTAAGCCTAAAAAAAGGTTGAAAGTTTAATCACATTCATAAATATGCATAAATTTTCAATAAATTAAATTAGTTCGTCATCTTAAACTGCAAAAATAATACACAATTAGAAAATAAAAGCAAATATATGATGGTCAAATTGAAAAGTTAAAAAATCTTCCCGACATATATTTCAACAAATCCTTACATGGGGTCGAGTTGAACCATCCCATGGTCGACAAGTGCTCTCACTCTTGTCTCGACAAAGAGATGTCTCGAGCCTCTCAATCTCACATAGTTATTTCCTATACAGATGCTTGTGGCCTTGTGTCAGCTGACAAATGGTCCATAGAATTGAGAAAACCAGAAATAGAATTCATACCTTAGATTGTGATAAAGACTCAAGCCTCATTCGATATATTTGCCAAAGTCACTATTCATGAGGATGATGCCCCCAATATTGAAAAAGACTAGGACCTGTGGGACATATTCATTGATGGATCCTATGGAACATAGGCTAATGATGTTTGAATTATCCATTCGATATATTTGCCAAAGTCACTATTCATGAGGATGATGCCCCCAATATTGAAAAAGACTAGGACCTGTGGGACATATTCATTGATGGAGCCTATGGAACATAGGCTAATGATGTTTGAATTGTCCTCCGAGGACTTCCAAGGAGCAGGGTTGAAGTCATCTCTTAATTTGATTTTAAGTAGAGTAAAATCAATACGAAGCGCTACTTGCTAGCTTATGCCTTGCTCTATTAGTTACCTCTCACTGATTATGAGTTTATGAGATATTTTTATTGGTGGCAAGCCGATGAACAGAAGCTACAAGGCACGAGATTTAATGTTGGTATATTTAGTTAGCTAACTAAATTTGAGATTTCACACGTTCCAAGAGAGTGAGTCACTGAAATCACGGAGAATCGTTAGGGAAGTCTTTTGAATCATTTAGGGAAGTCTGAAGTCCATTAGCTATAGGAAGTCTAAAGTCCGAAGTCCGCAGTGGCAGAGCAATCATCGGGAGGTCACTGAAATCCTATAGCTCATCTTTCGTGAAAGATTCAAATGACAATTCATTAGTCATAACACAAGTATAAATTGACAAAAATAGTAATCAATTACAGTTTTGTGCAGGCACAAGGTCTCTGAGAACTCAGTGCACCAACCCCACTGAATCTATCGCTACCATAAGACAACAGACCTTATAAAATAAAGGTTCCTGGTTGTCACATCATAAACCTTACAATATCTAAAATATCAACAATACAAGGAACATAAATTAAACATGGATTTTATAAAATAAATAATAATCATTCTATCAACATCCAACAATGACGTTTGTAAGCCGCTCTTGCAATTCAACCATTTCTGTTGCACCTTTGACATCATGGTTGTATCCTTCTTGTGACTCTGCCACTGACTATGCTATAGATTACCCTACCCATTTATTACCAATATAAGTGGATGTCATGCAAGGAATTCAATCGACGTATGAGTTGTAGTATTTGTACAACAGACATACTGGCATCATAATTTTTCTTCTCAAGCTCTCTCTTTGTGAGTCAATGTTAAAGAAGTGTTCTATTCAGGTAATACGTGTGAATCAGACAACGTTAAAAGAACTTCTAAAATTTAATGATAAGGTATAATGAGAAGACATAAATACAGAGTAAAATATAGATTGTTCGTTATAGAAAAAAAAAAATCATCCAAATCAGATATCCAATGAAACAAATGGAAAAAAACCAAAGTCAGAAAAAAAAAACAAAGTCGTACAACAATAACTCTACGAAATCTAGTGTCATTGTCGTTCATAAAAAAAAACATAAATAATCGACCTACAGTCAGGAGGCACCTTCATGAATATCAGCTTACGGGTCGGATCATCCAACAACTTCAAGGTGTTCAGATACAATGACATATTCTCATAAACTTCGAGAGTTGCCTCCAGCACTCGGGGAAAGTTGTCTGTGGAGGTGTCATGTGAAGTACCAGTCTGAATTGTGCATGTATTCACTAATTTTGTTATTTGACTTTTGATGAAAGCAGCACCTTTTTTTCCTTTTCTCCACCCTAGGATGCTTTGACCTGCATGTGGACTCCAGTTTCTTTTGGTTTGGGCTTGGGCCTTCATCGAAGTCACTTACCTGCTCGTCATTCAAGTCCTCTATTATGCTTGCAAACCGTTGCTCACTTAGGGTGAATGCATGAGTGCCCGTTTCCCTCAACCCCACTGAACATACGGTTCAACTTCTTCAGATCAGGGTCAATTCAACTTAATTTAAATTTCTTGGAGGCACCTGCAACATACGGACAAGTTATTACTTCACATTTGAGATTTGTCATTAGGCCCTAATTATTTATAGTATCAGAAAATTTAATTTGAAAATTACAAATTATCATTGTTAGCTTAAAAGAGATGATGGGGGACATGATGAAGAACTCGATCAAGATCTCATGGTTTCGTCATCATGATCCTTGTCAAGCGGAGGTAGTCGACCTAACTTGACAGAATGGTCCTTGTTAGCAACCATGAGTTTGCTCCAAGGGAACCTTATAGATCTGGGGTGATTGTTTATCTAAGGAAACTATTTTAAGTCGACTTTAGCTTGCAAAGGGCTTTGTGCATTATCAAATATAGATTATAATTCAATGCTTAAAATGACATACTGCTATTGGGGAATATACGGGCTACAATCATGACTCTAATATAACAGTACAATATAGGGGCAAATGACTCGATCAGAAGACCCTGGTTGTAATCGCTTCTTGTGGTGTTATTTGTTGGCAATATTACATAGATAGAGGACTCAAATCACTTCCTTTCAATATTGCCTTCTATCCGTTTGTGTAATTGGCATTGTGGATACCTTGACGAGAATGGCGAATAAAAAAATTGATTGAGCATTTTAAATAATATATTTACTTACACTTTACTCTAATTTAAATATTCAAATAAACTCCAAATAATTCTAATGCATGAATAATTTTTTTACTTTTTTTGCTTCTTTAATCGTCTTTTTGATCTCCTTGCTCAAATGGCCATTTTATTCTTCTAGCTACTTGTCTATCCTCAGCTGAAACATCAAGGACGTACTGGCATCATGTCGAAGCAAACAAGAACCTTGGGAACACACTTGGGAAAATTTGGGATGCACAAGTGCTCAAATTTGCCAATTAGTAGTTGTCCTTAGTCCTCGCCTTCATTTACCTGGATCAAGACATTAGGCTAACTGTCTTAAAAGGTTGAGAAGACCCGCTCCTTCTCGGTAGGGATGGTGGTGTTTCTTGGAATCAAAACTCTCATAGCACCAAGCAGTCTCAAGGTAGAAACGAGCAACGTCAAGAAAGGGATGGTTCTGAACCTTCCCATTGCCCTTGCGGCTCAAGGTGGCAGTTTGCACAGAAGCGTCATAAGCAACAGCCGTGCCAAATTTAATCCCAATGGAAGAATTCATCAAGATGCATGTCAGAATTGCTCGTTTGTAGCTTCTGGGGAAAACAAAGGCAAACACTGGAATATTGGTGCGAGCTTGCAATTTGGTTCGTAGGAAAGGCATTGGGTTCCGGCCTGCACAATCGCGTGAGAAGCAGGGAAAGCTGAGTGAGTGGGCAGTAACACTGTAGAAGTCGGATATGAGATTTGCTGGTTGCAAGCTGGAGAAAGTTGAGGCTCACTGGAGGAGCTGCTGGGGAGTTGTTTGAGGTCTACCTGAGTGAAGAATGAGAATGTGGAAGAACGAGAAGGCTGCTGGGTTGTTGGAGTCTCGCAGGAGCTTCACACTGACAGATCAGGGAGAAGCGAGGAAGCCGGAGATAGGGAGGGGATTATGGGCTTCGGTTTGCATGAGTCCGATGGATAAAGTAGGTAGGGAGGAGCGAAGTGCGGGATCGGCAGGGCTCCTCGGTGGTGGGATTGCTCCTCGGTGGAAGAGCAGGGAGACGGGTTGTAGCGATTTGTGTTCTGTACTATGAGGGAATAGGAGATGGGTTTTGATGCTACAACAGAGTTGCGGGTGGAGGCAGAAAATCAGCTGGTGGCAAGGAGCAACTTCTGTGTGTGAAGACGGGGATGAGAGTAGGAGGTAGGTTTTCGTGATTTACGGGAGGAACCAATGAAGTGGGAGAGCTGAATAAAGTTTTAATTCACATAAGATTTTAAATTTATACATGGCAAATTTATAATTGGTAAGGTGGGAGGTGGAGCAATGGAATTCAGAGTTGAGCGGTGGCTTCGAGAAGATTAGGGCTGTTAAAACAGCTAATTTTTTGTGAGCAATTGGAGTATCCTTAAGCTTATGTTTGAATTATTGGTTATAAAGCAAATAAGTCAAATTCCAACAATTTTTTGTTTGATCGTGTTCGGCTCGAAGTAAAATATATATATATATTATTTTTATACTAATGTATTATTTATATTTATATCTAACTTTAAATCACAACAACTCATGTTATTATACGTCTTCTACTACATAAGTGATCCTGGTTCGAATTCAGCACCTCACATCTATTTTTTTAAGTAATTTAAACGAGTCAATTTCCACCAAATAAGAGCTGAACACGAACAAAAATATGTAAATCGAGCCGAATACAAATCAAATGTTTATGAGCAATTTCGAAAATAAGCCAATTTTGTACACGAGCCAAACATGAGCTGTGTGCTTGCCATCAATTTGCATAAAAAATTCTAGCAATATGAGTTTTGCCCTAGAGAAAATTTGACGGTCTGTTTTGCGATTGGACGTCATTCAGACAGTTTTGATGTTTTTCGAGGCGATTCAAGCTCAAATTACGCTTGTGCTGACAATCTGTATTTATGTTCAGGCTCGCTCCTTTTGATCAAGGATGACTCTTTAGGTAATTTTGATGCTCCGGACGCACTCATGCAATCCATTATATAGATGACAGTCATCTTGATTAGATTTTATTTGTGAAGCGTCGTATTCGTTGTTTACCATTCAACTGGTCTTTGGAATATATGTGAGTGTCGCATAGGACGTTTTACATGACTATAAAGGCAGATTTAGGCGAGGGATGCGAGAAATGGTATTTATGTTGCCATGTAGTGACATTGAATCATTTTAGGTTTTTATTTCAAATCCAACCCTTTGGTCATTTTCTGACATATTCTCATTTGACATAATTTACTTTGGGGCTAGATGTGGTTGGTCCGATATCATTTTAAAACCTTGCTTATTTCCATCTACTGAATCTTATTTGAACCTTTTCTTATCATCACAACTTTGTTACAAAAGGCCTTGCGAGAATCTTATACTTAGTGAACATTAAATTTCACATTGCAGATTCCGATTATCAAATGCTTAGTTCAGAATGTTATGGTAGATATCTCCTTCAATCAGATTGGTGGGCTGAGTTCACTTTGTTTTCTTGAAGTGGTAAATGTTTGACTCATCCTTCATCCATTATATGCTAAACTAAAACTTTAAAGTTTACTTGTCTCATAATTGAAACTTAATTGTTTCTTTAGATTGATCGTCGTATTGGAAAGGATCATCTGTTTAAGCGTAGCCTTATGTTAGTTAAAGCTTGGTGCTGTTATGAGAGTCGCATTCTTGGTTCTCACCAAAGCCTAATGTCTACTTACTCTATCGCAATATTGGTCCTGTACATTTTCCGTTTCTTCCATTCATCCTTGGATGGCCCGTTAGCAGTGAGTTCTCATTCTTTCTTGGGTTTTAAAAAAATTCTTAATTCTATCCATTTAACAGCCATGATTTCTCAGGTGTTGTATAGATTTTTGGACTATTACAGCAAATTTGACTGGGAGAAGTATTGCATCACTATACGAGGTCCCGTTTCTTTATCATCTCTTCCAAAGCTATTAGGTAAGCATTTTGCCTTCTGATCTGGATTGTTTTACTCAGTAAGAAAAGGATCAAATCCCTTCTCATTTTTATTTTTTTGACATTGCTATTTTCTCCTCCTCACAGTGGAAACGTTTGATAATGATGGTGGTAACCTATTACTATCTGAGGCTTTTCTCACAAGCTATTTAGATTTCTTTCATATCACAATCAGCTATCCGGAAAGCAGTTCTCGAGTTTTTACTACGAAATACATGAACATTGTAGATCCCATGAGAGAAAACAATAATCTTGGGCGTAGTGTTAGTCAAGGTTTGGGTTTCTTCCTTTCCCTTTGGAATTATGATGACCACTTTCTGCTTTCATAATATATTATTCTTAATTCTAGGAATCAGAGTTATTCATTATAGTTCGTTTCACCACCCATAGGTAGCTTTTACCGAATTCTTAACGCCTTAGCATTTGGTGCTCGGAAGCTTGGACAACTACTATCGCTACCTGCTGCGAGACTTAGAGATGAACTCAACATATTCTTTATTAGCACACTTGCTCAACATGGAGGCGGAGAAAGCTCTGATGTGCAGGGTTTGGTTCCTAGATTATCACGCAGTGCATTCATTGACTCGAGTGGGGCAGAACTCATGCAGCCTGTATTAAAGCTTGAAAAGGAGAAAGCAGATGGATTGCGTTCAGAATCTCCAACTTCCAAGGCTCAGCGAGATTTAAACGAGGAAATGAAAAACATCACAATTTCAGGCTTGGATGCCAAAGACCTCGCCACTTCAAAAACCTCGGTTCCGCGAAGCGTGACGGAAAGCCCCAAGACATTGTCATCGACTAAGGAAGACGACATTTTGGATTTTAGTAATCCTGATGATGCACCCTACCTGTTATTCAATCCTGAAAGTCAAACTAGGGAGGAGTTAAAGCCTGATCAAATTAATTTATCAAGCTTTCTCCCATCTGATAAGGAAATTGTTATTTCGATGCAACTTGATAGCGGTGATGGTTTGGAAGGAATTGAAGGAAGCCCTACCAACAAACTTTTTTTACCTGATGGTTGTTTAGATCTATCCGGAGATTATGAATTGCAGTTAAACAATCTTAAATATGCTGTGAATTGTCGTGACCTGATGTCGAACCCTCATTTCATTTCGACGGCTCATGCAATCCCATCCTCTGACTTCATCTGTGGCCAAGATGCTTGGACTCATGCCAGTTCGTTCACAGGCTATCAATCACCATTTATATCCAGTAGTTATGAAAGTGACGAGGCACGCAATTCCAGGGGAACTGGCGTATTTTTTCCCAACGTGGTATATTTCACCCCTTGGGCTTGTTTGAGTAATGGTCTTCCTGTTTACAAATCTCACAAGTTTCATATTTACAGACATAGCACTCAAATCTTTAATATCACGTTAGAAAAAGATCTATTATCACTTTTTAAAAGTGAAATACGTCTTTTAATGCACAGTTTTAAAACTGCAATGTATGTAAATATAAAAGTATAGGTGTGAGATATGTAAATACATAAGAATTGTGTATTACATTTGTTTTCTACAATTTTATTTTAGTAGAATGTAGACATTCATTTAGCATAACTAAATAGGAAAATTTACCTATATACCACATAAATCTTATGTATTTACATATCACACATCTTTCATATTTAAATACACAACGGTGTTTTAATCTTATGCATGAAAAAAATAAATTTAACTTATAAAAAAATGATAACAGTACTATTTTTAATGCGATATTAAAGATTTGAGTGCTCTATATATAAATAAAAAAAGTTTATGCGTGAAATATCTAAGTGCATAAAAATTGGTCTTTGTATGCAACTGCCCCAACTAAATAATACTATTTCTCCCCTGGGAATTTCAGTATCCTCATCTCTCTTTCACATGCCCTGTAGAATTATGATGCCTACGAAGGGTGGTATCATCCAAGAAGAGAAAAGTACGTAGCGTACAGAGGGCGGTATCATCCAAGAAGAGAAAAGTATGTATCGTACAGAGGGCGGTATCATCCAAGAAGAGGAAGGTATGTAGCGTCTGAGAATGTTTTCCCGACGGCGATGGACAAATTTCAAGCATATACATCACAAGCTTCCAGTTCAGCCGTGGAGCTTCCAACTCTGTCGGATGCATCATCACAACATGCTTCTAGTACCAGTGGAATCAAACCACTCAATTATGATTTAGTTCAATTTGGTACTCTTCCTCCTGTTTTATTAGAATCTCCAACAACAGAGAGTCGAAGAAAGCCAGATATTCCCCTATCCAAGATTTGGAGCTCTGGAACTGAAAGCCAGGCATCAAGTTCTACGGGACCAGAAAAGAGATCTAATACAAAAAGGTAAAAAAATCATTACGGTTCTCATATTTCATCAGGATCTAACTGTGTTTATCTTTGACCGTGTCAAAATTCCTGTTAAGAAATATATAGTTACTAATATTTTGAACTGAGTGAAGTTTTCTCACGAGAACTTCCGTGTAAGGGTGTAAATGAGCAGAACACGAGTGAGCCAGGCTAATCTCGTGTTTGGCTCATTTATATTTCAAGCTCAAAAAGTGTGTTTGTGTTTGACTCATTTGCTTAACGAGCCGAACATGAGCTGAACACGAGCCGTTCACAAATAAAGAGTTGTTTTGACAACCCTAATCACGTACTAATAAGATGTTAAAGATTGGGGCAAGATTTAAAAATTATTATTTATATTAAAAATTAAAACATCATTTTAATCTAATTTAATAATTTTTATTCTATTTCCTTAATTAATACTTTTAATTGGTTATAAATCATTGTAGTCTTGTAGTCAATTAAATATTTTAAAAATACTACTCATCATAATATATATATATATATATATGAGTAATATTTTGAGCCAAAATGAGCCGAACACGAATAACAAATCTTTGTTTGTGTTTGGCTCGTTAACTTAGCGAACGAGCCGAACACGAGCTACTCGCGAGCAACGAGCCGTTTTTACAGCCCTGCTTCCGTATAGGATAGTTCATACAGAAAATTTATCTCATCATCATATCATTAACATCTCAAGCTAATCAATTTTGCTTGAATGCAAAATTTGAACATGCAGCGAGGCTTTTCGATTGAAAGATGAGGATTTCCCCCCGCTTTCAGACTGATTTTTGCCAGCATGATAAGAAGAGTAGGCAGACTAACTTTTCTGCGTATTTGCAGACTGATGTGAAGAAATGTGATTGTTTCTTCTTCATTGTTCAATATTTTTTGGTTCATTTTTTTTTTTTAAATTTATTCGAATAAGAATCCACCCCTCATTTTTTTCCCACCGTTGTTGGTGGTGACTAACCTTATGTTTGTAGTTTTTATGGTATAGGTTTGAAATTCATTGGGGGATGTATGATAATATTTAAGCATATGGATGATTTTTCTGATTTAATTATTATCTTTTTTGCAATTTGTGTTAGAATTGTTTTGTTCGAATGTGAATTCATCGGCAAGGTCTCATAGTGAGCTCAAATTAAAATCAATTAATCGATTAATAAGTCGTGCCTAAAAATTGGACCAAACTTAGCTCAATTGGAAATGTGAATGGATGCATCTCTAAATATTGATATACATCTTTGTATACTTACATTTGAAATAAATGATACTTGTCTATCCTCAATAATGGTTATTAAGTCCGTTTTATTTGTGTTGAGATACTTCTACTTCATGTTTTACATGCTTGTCATCATCTTACCTATGCATTGAATTGCGTATTTTGCTTCTGTGTTTTTTTTAAATTTTTTTCAAAAGTTAAAATTATGATATTTTCAATGTGATGCAAAAGATTTGATACAAAGTTTAAATTTTAGATATATAAATACACAGGAATTGGGAGGTATGCTTGTAAATGCCTTATATAATAATATGGTGTTAAGGATTTAAATTGCTTTTTCTATCCAGCACACACAAGCACACATATCACATATATATAAGACGACACGAGCACTTGCGGGTCGGGCTTAATCAGGTTTTGATCAGTCAAAGAGGGCTCAGACCGGACATGAGCTCGGTTTCTATTTACAACTTCACAGCCTGGTGTGCCCATTAAATGGGTCTAGCCAGCCCACAGCCACACACAAACTTTAAAGAAAAGTGATTTTTTATATGTTAGATACTATCATTTTGATACATCGGGGCCATTTGAAAAATAGATGCAAGCAGGAGCTAGTTTTGTATGTAGCAATATTTTTTAGTGCTATCTATGTGGATGTTCCATCTTTATGCTGATTGAACAAGATGGAGAACTCCAATGTTGTGTGTAAATACATGGGCACTTGCAAAGAAGGCCTTAAAACCTTAAAGCCGTTAATTTAAGCCCTGCCTTCACAGGATGATTGGAGAATAGGACAAGGTTAATGTGTTACATCTATTTTTTAAATTCCTGTCAAAGTATAGAAAATTGGATTTTTTTTTTTTTAAAAAAAACAGCACTGGCTGCCTCCAAAGCTTGCAATCGTGAATTATACGTATGAGACTTGGTCATTAGACAGGCAAGGCCGAGCCAGCTAAATTTCTTATTTTTCATAGTCAAGCCCGCTCATTCTAGGTGGATTTATGACGAGCACTTCAGCCCACCCACCCAATGCCAAGTCTATATTCGACCATGAACCCAATACCACTTGATCAAGACAAAGCTCTCTATTATTAGGCCAACATGACTTGTATTGTTAAGAATTTGATTACTCAATGTATAAATATGATAATTTAGGCATTGACACATCGATACATAAGAATTATATGATATTTCTATAAACTTCCCTTGAAATTTTTATTATAATTTTATCGATTTTTCAAAAGTTTGCAGAATGGTACGATTAACTCATTTTTTTAAATGATAAATAATAAAACATGAAATATAATACTAAAATTCAGGTCTTAAAACATCAAAGAAAAAAAAAACCAAATTTTCATAAGTGTTGCAGATCCTCCTACGCTTTAGGGTGCATTTTGGCGGAGGGCGGTGTGATGCGAGGCGATGCATTCTGGACTGCACCTCTATATGTGAGCGGAAACAATGATTTGCCTGCTTTCTTAAAAATCGATGCTGAAGAATTTGCATTTTACAACTTTATCTGGACAAGTGCAGTTAGGGTTGTTGATGAGTCGAGCTTGTGCAGGCTCAAGTTGGGCTTGTGTTCGGCTCGTTCGAATTGGCTAGTATTGAAATAATCTCGTGAACAGTGTGTTCGCGTTTGACTCGATTTACATATTCTTATTTGCATTTAGCTTCTGTTTGGATCGAAATCAACTTGTTTAAATTAATTATAAAAATGGGTGGTGAGCCTATTTCCTAGTTCGACTTTTTTAAGACAAAGCTCGCAAAATATGAGTTTGACTTTCTTATCACACATAGCTGATGAATTGACCTCTTTTATGTTAATCATTATGTTACTATCATAGAAAAAAACTAAACATAAATATTTGACAAAAGTAATGAGCACAAATCCCAACCACACACCAACACCTCTACACCAATATCTGCACACCAACACAGCCACACACAAACACCTCCACACAACACACAACCACATACCAACACTTCCACACCTCCACAATACCACCGACAATTCCACAAGCACAACCACACACCACCACTTCCACACCTCAACACACCACCACTAATACCTCCACAACTCCACACCTCCACACACCAACACTTCCACACTTCCACACACCATCATCAACATTTCCACATACACAACCACACACCAAAACTTTCACACCTCCACAAATCACCAACACTTCCACACCTACATACCAACAACTCCACGCCTAAACCTCCACACCAACATCTCCACACCAACACCTCCACACAACACACAATCACAAACAACCACACACAAACACTTCCACAAACATAACCACACACTGCAACTTCCACACTTCCACACACCCCATCAACACCTCCACACCTCCACACCGTCACACAACACACAATCACACACAACACCTCCATACCACAACAACCACTAACATCACAAAACAATCATATTCAACAAACATCACAGTACAACATCACTGTGCAACATCACTGTAATCACCAACATCACAACACAAATATTAGGCCAACCATCACCATCACTATATAGAATTTCAGAACAACCCATTACAAGCTCAGTAAAGGGAAATCAGTTTTCTTCATCATCACAGTAACCATCAACATCACAACACAAATAATGCTCTCACCAAAATCACAGAACAACACATCACAACACCACCACTAAAGAAAAGCATAAACTCCAAAATCACAGAACTTGCAAAATCAAACACCAGTGCACAATCATTCAAACATCATCGACCAAATATAGCTAATAGAAGCTAAAATGATAGCAAAATCAAAATGCCATAACAAATAATGGTAGAGAATATCGTATGTTAGATATGGTTCATATACCAACAATTGGAGTCTCTTAAAAAGAAGAGATGTGTCTCTTGGAATAAAGAGATGTGTCTTTTGGAGTCAAGTGATGTGTTTCTTGGAGTGAAGAGGCGTGTCTCTTGGATGAGAGGTGCGTCTCTTGGAGTGAAGAGATGTGACTCTTAGATGAAGAGTTGTGTCTCTTGGAGTTAAGTGGGTTGGGGGAGCGATGACATTTTAGTAATTTTATCTGTGGGTTTTATCTATATATTTGATGTGTAACTCTATGAGTATGTACTAAACTTTTCTTCTAAAATAGTGAAATCACCGCTCTGCTCCCAAGGACGTAGGCACATTGCCGAACCTTGTTAAATCTCCGTGTTTTCTTCTGAATTTGTGTCGATTCTTGCTTTTATATGCGCTAAATTTATCAAAAAGTGGTATCATAGAGAGGTTCTAGAGCAGAAAAGTTCGTTGCAGGAGGAACGAAGAAGGATTCGGCGATTTGGTAGAAAGGTTTGGCTAGGGCTTTGGGGAGTTTGAGGATTGCGGCTGTTGGGAGATGAAGGTTAGTGGTTCGATGAGAGGGATTCACAGCATCAATACCAGACGAAGGTCAACGACCAGGAGGCTTTAGGGACCAGACGGAGTTTGCAGCTTCGGTGCTTTGCAAGGGAGTTCGCGAATCGCGGGAGCAAGAAGTTTGCGGCAGTTTCAGCTAGGCAATTCGCAGAGGAGTTAGAGAGCGGGCTTCAGAGAGTTCAACGAGAAGATTCGAGACAGTTCTGACGAGGCGGCGAGGTAGAGGAGTTCGACAAAGGAGTTTGGACGGTTTGGCAATAAAAAGGAACACAATTTTGAAAAGCAGTCTTGCTTGAATCGTGGATCACAATAGAAGTAATTTTCATATGACATAGTGTTGAAGTTTAATGGAACTGATAACTTCAGATTGTGGCAAACAATGGTGAAAGATTTGTTAGCACAGCAGAGAATATTGAAGGCTTGGCGGCAACAAAACCAGAAACCATGGAGGATGATGATTGAGAAGAATTGCAATAACGAGCGGCAGATACCATACATTTATGTTTGACAGATAAGATTATGTATCATGTTATGAATTTGAAATCTCCAGGAGAAGTATGAAATAAATTGAAAACTCAGTTCATGTGCAAATCTTTAATAAATAAACTGTTTCTGAAGCAAAGGCTGTATGGGCTAAAGATGCAGACATACTCTGATTTGGCTCAATACTTTAATGTATTCAATCAAATAATCACAAATCTGACACAACTTGATGTGAGTATTGAATATGAAGACCGAGCAATGATTTAGTTTTGTTCATTGCGTTCTTCTTATGAACACTTGGTCACTACTCTTACGTATGAGAAAAAACAATCAAAATTGATAAGATTACTGCAGCATTGTTAGCCCACAATTAGCGGAAGCTGAATGTAGGGGAAAGCTCTCATGGTGATAGTTTATATGATAAGAGTAATCAAGATCGTGGAAGGAAGGAGGAGAGTTCTAGAAGACAAAATTTCAAGTCAAGTGCAAGGAAATGGGTCACAAGAAGAGAGATTATCCAAAACTCAAAAAGCAGACTGATGAGAAATGTAATGTATCTTCTAAGTCTCTGAATATGGTGTAGAGTGACAATTCAGATCATAGTAATGGTGATATGCTTTCAATTACAATAACTCAGTTGAAGGATGCATGAATTATTGATTCAGGATGCTTTTATCACATAACACCTAATAGGGAGTGGTTTATTTCATACATGTTATCTGATTCTGGTTCAGTCTATTTGGGTGATGATAGACGTTGCAATATTGCTGGTATTGGTGAAGTCAGAATTAAGATGTATGATGACACTGTCAGAACATTATGTGATGCAAGATATATTTCAGATTAAAGAATAATTTAATTTTCTTGAGCACTTTACACATAAATGATTTTATTTCTAAGGCAGATGAGGATAGATAAACCATAAAAATTGTTAAGGGTGCACTGATTGTGATGAAATGAAAGATAACTGCAGGTAATATCTATAAAATGTTGAGGATTACAGTTGAAGTTGAAGTTCACTTTGTTGAATCATATGATGAAAATGCAGTAGATATGTTGACCAAGACAGTTACTACCAACAAGTTCTTGCATTGCATGAACTTGTTGAATGTTTGCAGTTGCTAGACGGAGTGATAGCCCAACCCACTTTGGATTATGAGAAACGCCATGGTATCTTTCTCTTAAAGGGCTAGATATCCGTCAAGATAGAGATTTGTTAGATATGACTCATATATCAGAAATTGGAGTCTCTTGAAAAGAAGAGACGTGTCTCTTGGAGTAAAGAAATATATTTTTTGGAATGAAAAAATGTGTCTCTTAGAGTGAAGAGATTTATCTCTTGGAGTGAAGAGATATGTCTCTTGGAGTGAAAATGTGTGTCTCTTGGATGAAGAGGTGTGTCTCTTGAAGTGAAGGGGAGTGTCTCTTGGAGTGAAGAGACGTGACTCTTAGATGAAGAGGTCTGTCTCTTTGAGTTTAAGTGAGCTGGGGGAGCGGGGGCATTTTAGTAATGTTATTTGTGGGTTTTATCTATATATTTGATGGGTAACCCTATGGGAACGTACTGAAGTTTTCTTTTAGAATAGTAAAATCGCCGCTATACTCCCGAGAACGTAGGCACATTGCCGAACCTCGTTAAATCCCTATGTTTTCTTCTAGATTTGTGTCGATTCTTACTTTTTCCCCCCAAAATTTCTCAACATCGTGGGTCGACGGATAACAAAGGAACCAAACAAAGCTGAAGAACAGAAAGGATAGGAAGAGCAGAAAATAGACAAACCCTTACCAACAGAGCCATGGATCCGAGAGGAGGAGGAGAGCCGAGATGTTACCTTTAAGGCAAAATCGCGAGAGAAGGAAGAGCGGGACATGAGAGGAGAGCCCGGGGTGGGTCAATAAAAAGGGGAACAGAAAGAAAAGACGAAACCCAGGCCACAGGGACGAACCTACTGCCGCGTTTTATAGAAAATTTTTTAAATTGTCGCCGGAACCCACATTTCAAAAACCTTGAAGTGTGTTTTCACACCGCACTGCGCAAAAAATACAGTCCCGAACAGGGCCTTAAGAAGCCCGAATCTGGATTCAACCTGAACTCGACCTGATTTTCTTTCTTGTCAAACTCTCTAACATGAACTCCACTCGAAAAATATTCAGGTCAACCTTAACTCAGATTTTAGAGTCGAGTTCGAGTCGTGTTGGCGTATCAGATCAATTTTTGACAGTCCTACGTCCGTATGTAAGTAAGTCCAAGTCCACTTAAGGAGCCATCAACAGCTTTAATTCAGAATCAACATGAACTTGATTAATTGATTGGAGACATATTAATTTGTGCCTGGGGGTTTAAAAAAATGACAAATTTAATTAATAACATAAAGATGGATAATAAGGTATACTTGTGTCGTGACTCGCTTAATTTTTTTCAAGTTAAAAGTACGATTTTTTAAATCTGATATAAAAGATTTGAGTGATATAAATATACCAAGTTAAGATTTTAGATACATAAATACATATGAATTGGGTGATATTGCTAGTAAATACCTCATATAATAATGGTATCAAGGATTTGAATTGTTTTTTCCTTCCCACACACATGCAAAAGCACACATATCACATATAGAAGACTAGACCCGAGCATTAGGTGGGTCGGACTTATCCGAATTTGATCGGTCAAAGAAGGCTCGGGCCAGAATTGAACCTGATTTCTATTTACAATTTCATAGTCAGGTCTGCCCACTCAATGGGTCTAGCCGGTCCACGAGCCGCCCGCGACCTTTAAATAAAAATAATTTTTTATATGTTACATACTGTCATTTTGATACATTGGCAGGAATTTGAAAAATACATGCAAGTAGGTGCTAGTTTTGTATATAGCAATGTTGTGTAGTACTATCTATGTAATTGTTCCTGCTCGGACAAGATGGAGAACTCTTATGCCGTGTGTAAATAAATGAACACTTTCAAGGAAGGTCATAAAACATTATATACTCGTTAACTTAAACTCTGATATCACAAGACGATTAGAGATTAGATCAATGCTATTTTTCGAAGAAAACTACGTAGCTTAATATATTGCATCTATTTTTCAAATCAATCGTCTCTAAAGCGAGAAAATATTAAGTGCAGACTCAACGCCTACAGAGTTCAGTGGCAGGACATCACGTGGCAAGTGGGCTTACCACCATACATAGGCATTGACCAGTGTTAATGTTGGCGGAGCCCACTTACAGCGTGGCGCCAGCAACTGAAAAATCGTACGTGCAAAGTCCACACCTAATAGTTTTTCTTCAAAGCGTACAATAGTGAACTATAAAAAATGAGAGTTGGTTATTAGACAGCCAAGAAAATTGCTATGGAATAGATCCTTATTAAAAAATTATTTCCCCGAAAAAATTAAAATTTACATAAAATGGCAAAGGCTTCATTACCTACCGTCGGATTTCAATTTCCAGCTTCCATAAATAGCCCATCTCTCCCTCCACCCTTTCAACCTCCGATCTCTTTACACCAATGACCCCAACCAACTTCCCCTCCGGCAATCGCCGACCCTCACGACAGCCACCGCCGTCTCCAATCGCCACCGGAAAAGGCCTCCGCTCAGCTGCCCTCCACGACGAGGACCTCTCCGAATACCTCGAAACCACCATTAAGGTCCCTCACCTAACCCTACCCCACGCTTTTATCTCCTCCAGATCACTCTCCCCCAACCAGATCATGGCTGAAATCGATCTATCAGATCTCGTTTCCGGCGATGCGGCCGCCGTCCGGAGTATGGTCGCCGCTGCGGCGGAGATTGGTGGTTTTCGGATCAACGGCGGAGATGTCGTGAGGTGTGAGGAGGTGAATGCGGTGGTGGAGGCTGGAGCGGTGGTTTTTGCTTCGATGGCGGCGAAGAGGAGAGGATTGGTGTCGAGATTTGGTATTGGGGAGGAGATTTGTTGGTATCAGTGGAAGCGGAAGGAAATGGAGATGGTTTTGGAGGACGTATCGCCCGATACGTATCGCCTTTTCAGGTAAGGAAGTGATGCGAGCGAGATGATCGCCTTATCGGTAACACTGTTACATAAATAAACAAAACTATATTTTTAAGGTAGCCAAATATATTTTATTTCATATAAAAATATAAACAAAATAAACAAAATAAAATATAATAAAGCTCAGATGGCACCTGAATATTCTACGATAGTTTAAGATCAATTTAGCATTTATCAACTTCATTCATTTTCTTAACTATATTGTAACAATTATAAAATTGAGTAACTAGTTTGGCCATGTTTAGGAAAAAATATTACATCAGAAGTCATGATGTATAAATGTATAAGGACTTTAATAAAATTATGTCATGTGTACAGCAGAGTTAGATCATACATTAAATTATAAATTTTTTTTTTTTGTATTTAGTGAGTCTGTCGTGTAACGTAGTGCAATTTCAAATGCATCAGAACTTCTAATATAATATTTTTTTACGTGTTTAGAGTGTAGTTGATTTTTTTCTTAAATGAGATATATAAATAAAATTAGAATTTTATGTAAACTTCATGGGAGAGACAATTATTCTATTACTTAATGGTTTAGCCATTCAAGTTAACCTCAAATCTAAATTAATAAAACTAATCTTTGTGTATATTGAATGAGTGGCGCGCCATAACAAACTGGATTTTATTTCATTGATGTGTTTTGTTGTATATCAGCAGGAGTGGATGGGCTGTAACTAATGTTGTCCTTTTTATATTGCCCTGAAAGCCCAATAGAACGCTGGCTGGCCTGTAAAATTAGTACATTCAGACTCTGGATGTAGAGATACGTTCGGAGTTTGATGTAGAGATACATTCGGAGTTTGATAAAATGCGAAGTATTGCCTGACATCCCAAACCGCGGAATAACAAGAGGAAATATTTCTACTGTGTTATTCGTCATGTTATTCATGTGTTATTGTTATTATAACATCTTTGTCAATCAAGAATATCACAGAATAACACGGGAGAATATTCTCTCATGTTATTTTGTGTTGTTATATCACAATAACATCTGAATAATACGAAATAACACATGAAGAATATTCTCTCGTGTTATTCTGCGATTTCACGTTGGGCTACGCTTGACATGATTTGATTGGATTCCGGAAGTACCTCTACATCCGGAGTCCGGACAGAATAAGCGTTCGGTTGGCCTTGATTGCTTCTTATAGTGGGGATTTACGTACATACCAGTCAATTCCTATTTATTTACATATTTAACACCTAAATTTTAATTTTTTTTCATTTACATGCCACCTTATCTATGCCTGACATGGTTTACTTCATTTTAAAACTTAAAATATCACATAGTGATATTTTTTATGTGATAAGAAAGACTTAGCCGGTATAAATGCACAAATTCAAATTTAGGTGTTAATTTTGTAAATACATGGGAGTTGAGTTATATATTTATGGGTGGAATCAGGTTATGTTCAGGGTAGTCAATTATTCTCCTAGAATTTATGATTTCTCTATATAAATAGTAATATATATATATATATATATATATATATATTTCCTTATATGATTTAGCCAGTTCAGTAATTTTACTCCACTTGATATTTTCTTAGCCGCACTTCCCTAAGATTATGACTAATCTCTATTTTACTAAAAGCATTTATGATTAAAAATGATTCTCTAATTAAAATTTTGCATGAATTTTTGCAGAGAAAGAATGGAGGTAATGGCTGCTAAGCTGGAGATGGTTGCAGACTGCATCTCCTACATTTTATGTGAACATGTTCAAGATGAAACGCACAGCCATAGACCACCGAAGTTGCAGTCCGTGCTGTGCCTTAGGAAACACAGCCTTCATCGTCTCAACGATAATGCGATCGACCACAGCCATGGCAGGGATGATAAAACTCACTTTTTGAGTTTCCACATACCAATATTAGATCATCAGATGTTCCAAACCCACTCTTCAGGTCATTCTTCTTCTGTTGGCTTGCCTGCTGGTTCCATTCTTGTCACCATTGGCGACCAACTCAAGGTAAACTTTCTTATACTGCTTGAAGTTTAGGGTTATTGATTCTCTATGTTAAGAGCATGGCTTCTCATTTGTGGAGCAGGAGTGGAGCGATGGTGAATACAGGAATCCAGTCGGAGATATGCTTATAAAGCCTAGAGATTCTCCTGATCCTTTGTTTTCGTTGGAGTTCATCACGTTCTCCCCTCCAGATTCAGATCCTCATCACTCTCAAAACAAAATAATCTCTCTAATGGATCAGTTTTTGGTATTACTTTTGGCTGTTTTCTTCTTCAAGTTGTGGTTTTGTAGTTGGATTTTCTGATTTCGGAATTGCTGATTGGTTTGAAGTCTTTACATCTCCTTCCCTGCACTTATAGTATTGAAGAAGGAAGTGAGGGGTAGCAGTACCTGTAAAGTTAATGGCAGCAGGAGGCCGTATGATATGAGTGATGATTGCCGTGATTGACTAGTGAATCTTTTATGTTTATATATATATATATATAAGAGAGATACATGAGCAAGGGTTGAAATGCTCTACTTGAAAAAATAAAATGAAGCAAGAATAGGTGGGTTGATTACTGTGTGAGTAATGTTTGGATTGGTAATTTGTTTTAGTTTTTAAAATTTTTAATTTTCCCTTGCTTTGAATTGTACTTTATACAAATTATGTGTCTGGAGCTCTTCTAAATCTAAATTATTTGTTCAGTGGCTCTGTTTTAAGGAAACAGAAAGGACTTAAATTGTGTTGACTTTGAAAGCAAAGCAGCCTTTGGCTTTAAGGGGCACAGTTCTTGTTGAAATTAAAACTTGATTTTAGTTGTTTTAAAAAGTCTAATAAGAGCCTCATCTAGAAGCTTATTTTAGAATGTGTGGTAGGTGTGGTAGGTGTAGAATTATTGTATGGTAGGTGTTGAATTATTGTGTGGTAGGTGGGGAATTATTGTAACCATTGGATTAGAATTATGGTGACACGATCACTAGTCGTTAATTTAGGAGGTGTCACTAAGTATAAATAGGGGTAGAGTCTTTGAGTTTGTATCGACGAAGAAAATAAAGTGAAGGCTTCTTCCATAAATTTCTACTCTGCTAAATCCCAAAAGTCTCTCGCATTCCAACAAAGTGGTATCGAGCCTAAAGGTTCGCTTTATAGAGCGATGACGAATGGTGGTATGGTTTCTTCCAAGTCCCGATGCTTAAGGAAAGCATCTACGACAATCGGAGTATCAAGATGAAGGCACTTCTTGGAGCGCATGATGTTTGGGAGGTTGTGGAGAAAGGCTACGATGAGCCAAGCGACGAGTCCGCTCTATCCACAACACAAAAGGAGAGCTTAAGAGACTTGCGAAAGAGAGACAAGAAGGCTCTCTTCCTCATCTATCAAGCTTTAGATGAAGATGGTTTTGAGAAGATCTCGAAGTGCTTACTTCGACCAAGCTAGCATGGAAGAAGCTCGAGGTTTCGTATAAAGGAGAAGAGAAGGTTAAAGGTACGACTTCAAACTTTAAGAAGTCAATTTGATATCTTGCATATGAAAAAAGGCGAGATGGTATCCGATTATTTTTCTAGAGTCATTACAATTTCCAATCAACTAAAAAGAAATGGAGAGAAGTTAGAAGATGTGGCTATCATGGAAAAGATTCTTCGTTCATTAGATTCAAAATTTGATAGTATCACAACTATTATCGAAGAAACCAAGGATTTACAAGCCATGACGATAGAGCAACTTCTGGGTTCATTGCAAGCCCACGAAGAAAAGAAGAAGATGAATCAAGATATTGTCGAACAACTTCTCAAGACGAATATTCAACCAACTCTAAAAGATGAAAGCTTCAACAATATTAGAAGCCAACATGGAAGAGGTGGTGGACAAGGACGAGGTCATACTAGCAAGCAAGGTCGGACTTCCAACAATAACTATGAGAAAGGAGAAAGATCTACAAGAGGACGTGGTCGAGGCGCTCAAATTCGAGGTACGATAAATCTCGAATTAAGTGCTTATAATTGTAACAAGTTCGGGCATTATGCAAAAGAATGTAGAGCTCCTACGAACAAAGTTTATGAAAGAGTCAACTACATAGAAGAAAAGAGAGAAGAAGATGGCACGCTACTACTAGCATACAAGGATAATGAAAGAGGTGAAGATAGTACATGGTACTCGGACACCGGTGCAAGCAACCATATGTGCGGGAGACGAAGCATGTTCGTAGAGCTTGACGAATCGATAAGCGGCAATGTGTCGTTTGGAGATGGGTCCAAGATAGAGGTGAAAGGCAAAGGTAACATTCTCATCCGCCAGAAAAATGAGAAGCATCAATTTATTTCTAATGTTTACTTTGTGCCGAATATGAAGAGCAACATCTTGAGTTTAGGGCAACTATTGGAGAAGGGATATGATATTCACTTGAAAGAAAATACTCTCTTCTTAAAAGACAATATTGGTAACTTGATTGCTAAGGTGCCAATGTCTAAAAATAGAATATTCTTGCTTAACATTCAAAACGATATTGCCAAATGTCTCGAGACTCGTTATAAAGATGCTTCTTGGCTTTGGCATCTTCGATTTGGGCATCTCGACTTCGGAGGACTCGAATTGCTTTCAAAGAAAGAGATGGTGAGAGGCTTACCTTGCATCAACCACCACGATCAATTATGTGAAGGATGTTTACTCGGAAAGCACTTCGAAAAAGCTTTCCGAGGGAGTCAAGTTCAAGAGCCCAAAAGCCTCTTGAGCTCATACATACGGATGTGTGCGGTCCGATAAAGCCGAACTCACTCGGTAAGAGCAACTATTTCCTTCTCTTCATAGATGATTTCTCACGAAAAACATGGGTGTATTTCTTAAAACAAAAATCGGAGGTTTTTGGAATGTTCAAAAAGTTTAAGGCGGATGTAGAAAAAGAGAGTGGTCTCGAGATCAAAGCTATGCGATCCGATCGAGGAGGAGAATTCACTTCGAACGAATTTCGAGAATTCAGTGAAGCCAACGGAATACGTCGACTTCTAGTCGTTTCGAGATCCCCCCAACAAAATGGAGTAGCGGAAAGGAAGAATAGAACCATCCTTAACATGGCAAGAAGCATGTTAAAAAGCAAGAAATTACCGAAGAAGTTTTGGGCGGAAACGGTCGCATGTCTTCGTTTATTTGGCTAACCGATCACCAACAAGAAGTGTGTGGGGAAAGACACCACAAGAATCATGGAGTGGAAGGAAGCCCGACATCTCTCATCTGCGAGTTTTTTGATGCATAGATCATGTACACATACCCGACGAAAAAAGAAGCAAGCTGGATGATAAGAGCGAGAAGTTCATCTTCATTGGTTACGACACCGACTCGAAGGGCTACAAGCTATACAATCCGAATACGAGGAAGTCGATCATCGGCGGAGATGTCATATTCGATGAAGGAGGAGAATGGGATTGGGAATCACATGACGAAGATTACAACCTTTTCCCATACTTGCAAGAAGAAGACGTAGAAGCGACCACGGATCGAACAAACAAGAGAAGAGCCTACTACTCCACGAACAACATTAACTACTGAATACTCAAAGTGACTCATCACCATCAAATTCAACGAAAAATTCGAGTGAAAGAGTACCACGCTTCGAGAAGATTACAAGATTTTTATGAGGTAACTAACAATCAAGATAATCTTACTCTTTTTTGTCTCTTTGCCGATTGTGAGCCCATGGATTTCCAAGAAGCCATACAAAGCGAAGTGGAAAGATGCGATGGATGAAGAAATCGAGGCGATCGAGAAGAACGACACATGGGAGCTAGCTTCACTTCCAAAAGGGCACAAGACAATTGGTGTGAAATGGGTTTACAAAGCAAAGAAGAATTCCAAAGGAGAAATTGAAAAATACAAAGCAAGATTGGTGGCAAAAGGCTACAGTCAAAGAGCAGACATCGACTATGATGAGGTATTTGCCCCTGTTGCTCGATTAGAAACTATTAGACTAATCATCTCTTTAGCAGCTCAAAATAAGTGGAGAATACATCAATTGGATGTAAAATGCTGCTTTTTGAATGGAATACTTGAAGAAATAGTTTACATTCGGCAACCACTGGGATATGAAGTCGAAGGACAAGAAGACGAGGTTCTAAAGCTAAAAAGGCTCTCTACGGGTTGAAGCGAGCACCAAGAGCATGGAATAGTCGAATAGACAAGTATACGAAGAGAAGGGCTTCATAAAGTGTCCTTACGAGCATGCTCTTTACATCAAGAATGATGATGGAAATGTCTTGATTGTTTGTTTATATGTTGATGACTTGATCTTCACGGGAAATAATCCAAGCATGTTTGAAAAGTTCGAAGATGCGATGACGAAGGAGTTCGAGATGACGAGATATTGGGCTTATGGCATATTATCTTGGCATCGAAGTCAAGCAAACAAAGGATGAAATTTTCATCTCTCAAAAGGTTATGCGAGGAGATATTGAAGAAGTTCAAGATGGATAATAGCCGACCTATAAATACCCCTGTAGAATGCGGAGTCAAGTTCGTCGAAAGTATGATGAGGGAAAAAGAATCGATCCAACGATTTTCAAGAGTTTGGTTGGAAGTTTGCGCTACTTGACATGCACGAGGCCGGATATTCTTTATGCTCGTTGGACTTATCAGTCGCTACATGGAGACTCCAACTGCTACACACCTGAAGACCGCTAAAAGAATTATGCGCTATATCAAAGGTACAATTGATTTTGGCTTACTTTACTCATCATCTAACAATTTCAAGCTTAAAGGATATAGCGATAGTGATTGGACTGGAGACATGGATGATCGAAAGAAGCACTACGGGGTTCGTGTTCTTCATAGGAGATCTCGCTTTCACTTGGATGTCGAAAAACAACCAATTGTCACTCTTTCTACGTGTGAAGCGAGTACGTGGCTGCAGCCTCATGTGTTTGTCATGCGATTTGGCTTCGAAACTTATTAAAAGAGTTAAGTTTACTACAAGAAGCGGCGATCAAAATTTTTGTCGATAACAAGTCCGCAATAACGACTAGCGAAGAATCCAGGTTTTCCACGATAGAACAAGCACATTGATACGCGCTATCACTTCATCGAGAGAATGCATCGAAAGAAAGGAGATACGAGTGCGGTATGTGAAGTCTCGAGATCAAGTTCGTCGATATATTTACCAAGCCACTCAAGAGTGAAGACTTTATTAAATTGAGAAGTTTACTTGGAGTCACAAAATCGAGTTTAAGAGGGTGTTGAAATTTAAACTTGATTTTAGTTGTTTTAAAAAGTCTAATAAGAGCCTCATCTAGAAGCTTATTCTAGAATGTGTGGTAGGTGTGGTAGGTGTAGAATTATTGTATGGTAGGTGTTGAATTATTGTGTGGTAGGTGGGGAATTATTGTAACAATTGGATTAGAATTATGGGGGCACAATCCTAGCCGTTAATTTAGGAGGTGTCACTAGTATAAATAGGGGTAGAGTCTTTGAGTTTGTATCAAGCAAAGAAAATAAAGTGAAGCTTCTTCCATAAATTTCTAGCCTTTGCCAAATCCCAAAAGCCTCTCCATTCCAACAGTTCTAACGCGCATCACCGCTCAATAGATATATAAGGTGAACCTGCTAAACCAGTCTTTTATCGGCATTTCATTCTGTACTGAAATTATTTAATATTTTTTCTTTGTAACCAATAGAAGGGAGAAGACATCTTTAGTTATTGTATATGGAGGCTTTCCCGCCTTCAAAGGAGAGAGTGATCTCTCCTGATTCTTTTAACTTTCACCGCAGAAATTTAGCATATTTTTGTCAGATGGATCAAACTCAAATCAGATGCAAATCCAACGATAATTAAATGTTAACGTCGGATTTATGTCTGATTATTTTACTAAATTGAGGGTCGGTAATTTTATTTCCTTCTAATTTATGTTGAAATATTTCGATGCATATAATTTGAGTTATATTAGCGTCGAATTTTTTTATATATAACGTGCGTCGAAATTTGCATATGGAAAATATCTGACTATGAATCTTAGTATCTGATTACAGTCTTATTTGCGTCGGAAAATATTGGACAACGATGAAAAAGTATTGTAGATGTAGCTTCGGATTTTTTGTCTGAAAACAGATGCAAATCAGACGCAAACATTTAACATAGAAAAATAATTTAAAACATCAATTGTATTTTCACAACCTGCAAAAAAACACATTTCACATTACTAACCACATTAAGCATATTCATATGATGAATCAAATCTCTCAACAATATCATTAATAAAAAGAATATACTGTCACAAATCATCTAAAATAAGAATAATAAAGTTAATAAAAAAAAATCACAGCAAATGTTTAATATAATGCATACAAATCAAATAAAACATTAAAAAAAATACTCATCATCTCCATTCTCCTCCTCTTTTCTGTATAGATTGCATATGTTGCTTGTCTCGGATATCTGCTAAGGTCGCCGTCATGCGCACTATAGAATCCTCCACTCTATGTTGGCCTTATAACGCGTTGTCGGATCTTTTCGTTCATTGCAGCAACCTGCATGGCAAGAAGCCTCATGGTCTCGCTGTGAGGTGCTCAGGGAACAAAGAACGAGATAACGAGAGAGCTCGGTCTCGAAGGCTATGCCCTTCGCTCCAAGGTCATAAACCCTCCCCTTATGTCTCCCTGTCGTTTGGGTCCAAACTGATGCGTGGTAGAAAATTCGTAGCGGAAGAGTAATGAATTTTCATGTTAGCGTGGTACGAAGATTCAACACGCACTCAGAAGAGAAAACAACCAGTAGTGACACCAGAAGTTCTTACGTGAAAAGCCCATAAAGGTAAATAACTACAGGGTCTAGCCCAGCTGAAGAAATCCACTATAAACTGAATATTAAATGTACAGTCTCTCGTCCCATAAACGGGAAAGAGTTAAACACTCTTCGGAGTTACAATATCGGTGCACGAACAAACTTGTTATAAGAAGTGAGTGGTAGTTCATGGTGATTGGTGAAGGCCGATAAATGTTCGACGACGATCGACACTAGTCAACGACTATCGCCGTGGTTGGCAGTGATTGATGACGGTCGTAGGGTATCGACGACGGTCGGCGGTGGTCGACGGCGGCTGGCGGCGATCGACATTGACAAAGTTGGGGCTGGACTTCAGTTGAACACGAACGAACAAAGCGTTCGGCTTGTTTATATATCAAGCGCAAAAAAAAAACTATTTGTGGTTAGTTTGTTTGCTTAGCGAACGAATCTTCTCCCACCATTAATCGACAATTAATCTCCAACATAAATGTCTAGTTGCCATCCTCATTTTTTCCTTTGCTTGGACCAGATTGATAAAAGCTTCCCCTTGGGAGGAGGTTAAGGGGGAGAGGCCGGTATATCTCCACCACAGCCTCCGGCTTTGATGCCGATAACTTCGCTGGAGCGGTATTTGAAGAATCCTGTAAGCACCTGATTGGCTGGACGGCGCATGGGTGAGAAGCCGTTAGAAGGAGGATGAAGATGAGGACAGAGATGGATTGGAAAAGTGAAGCCATGCGTGAGACAAAAAATGAAGAGGAGAAGTGGTTTTATATGGAAATATATATATCAAGATATCCTAATCTAAATAAAATAATTTCTTTTAATTTGGACATTTATCAAAAAGGAGAAAAAATCAATTTATTCATATATTAAGTTGATTTTAATTTTGGTATTTCCAAATGGAGTCGCCCCTCCATCTTTTGTTTTATTCAGTGTTTCTTTGTTATTTTGTTATTTACAGTCATATTAAGTTGAGCAAATCAGTATATGAGTAAACAAATAATTTAGACTAGATAGAAAGGTATTGTTTATTTCTCTTCAACATCTGAGTTTGAAATTTTGGAATCATTCAAAATTAATTTGAGAGCAAATTTTACTAATTTATGCACATTTTAATGACTTGTTAACATTATATTGAAGTTTATTTACATATATAACATCTAAAGTTTTATATTTACATTTATGAAATTTTGAGATCATAAATTTGATAAACCTATGAGTGAAAGATACAATTAACAAATTAACAAATTAAATAATAACGATATTTTTTGGGTGATATTGAAGATCTTGAATGTTATGTATGTAAATTAGAAAATTTTAAGTGTTAGATATATAAAAATATAAAACTTAAATTTTAGAATACGAGAATCTGTCATAATACCTTGTAATTTCTCTATTAAAATATTGATCAATGTCTAATTTTATACTAGGTACCGCCAAAATTTATAAATTGTTTGGGTAATTCTACAATGAAAAACTATTGAATTGACCTGATCAATACTCGTGTTATTGTGAATTCTTTCTCTATCTTTCTATCTTTCTATCTTCCTCTCTATTTCTTTGTTTGTGTAAGCTCTATAGATTGTGTTAGGTATGACTCATATACCTAATATGGAATTAATATTGGAGCGGAGCGAGCGAATCTGGGGAGTTTATTATGTGGGTTGGGGGTGTGGGGACGAAGGTCCATGGTTTACATACGTGGGTAATTTGGTAATTACATATTATGCTCGTACGATTATAAATAGGCTCAAGTGAGTAGCTACAAGTCATATGGTTGAATCACGTATTCGTATCTTCTTTTCTGATTAGTGAAAAGAAAGTCGCCGCTCTGCTCCCAAGGACGTAGGCATCTTTGCTGAACCTCGTTAAATCTTTGTGTTCTTCTAGATTGTGTTGATTCTTGTTTTACTTTGCCCTAAAATTCTCAACAAGTGGTATCAGAGTCTGGTTCGAGGGCATAGAAGAGATCGACGGCGCAGGGAGGAAGACAAATTCGAGGATTTTTGCTCGGCTAGGGCCTTCGATTCGGCGCAGAATCGGAGGGCTTCGGCGGAGGCGAACAGTGGCATCTCGCTGAGTTTACGACGAGGGTTTTCACGGTGTTCGCGACCCAGGCCAGAGGTCGAAAGCGGTTCGGCGTAGCAGACTGTTGGTGACATAGGAGGATCGTCGGCTAATCGTGGAAGACGGAAGCGCGGTTGGACGGTTTGGCACGAATTGGTGCAAATTCGGCTGGTTTGGCAAGGATTCGCGAAGCCGATCGTTCGTGAAGGCAAGAGATCGGGCGAACCAGGTTCTCGCGACGGCAGTTGTTCGAGCGAGGTTCAGATCTCGCACACGAGAAGACCATTGTTTCTGACTGAGGAGGAAGGCGCCGCGACCGGACCCCGGCCACGCAAAGCCTGCGATCGCCAATCAAGCGTTCGCGACATCGTTCGCGACGAGCAGGAAAAACAAATTCGCGCAGGTGGAAGAGGAGGAATCTTGATTTTCACTTCAGGGAATATTCCTCCCTCTTGATTTCTTTGCTAGTGGCATAAAAGGCAGCTTCCTAATTTTGCTTGGCTGGGCGTGACTTAATTAAGCGTTAATTAAGGCCAGATCAATTAACAGGATTAATTAAGGGAAATATCTTTCGTGTGCTGGGCCGCAGAGGAGCTTTTCGGGAAACTGATTAACAAGGAAAATCTCTCAATTAGAAAAAGGTATTTAATCATATTCCCATCTGTTAAGGGAGGATTAATTAAGCTGATTGAGTACTTAATCAGAAAACTATTCCGTTTGAGAGGAATTTGTGCAGAAAAGTTCGTTGCAATTTTCTTTCTTACAGGAAATTTTTGTTGCAGAATCAATTTTCAGTTGGCGATTTCTGGTGCAAAATTCAAGGTGGTGAAGTTCAATGGAACAGGTAACTTCGGATTGTGGTAAACACGGGTGAAGGATTTGTTGGAACAACAAGGGATTTTGAAGGCTTTGCGGGCAACAAACCAGATGCCATGGAGAATGAAGATTGGGAGGAATTGCAACAATGAGCGGTAGCAACCATACGACTATGTCTGGCAGATGAAGTTATGTACCACGTGATGAATCTGAAATCTCCAGGGGAGGTTTGGACCTGGAGGTTTGGAAGAAATTGGAAGCTCAGTTTATGGCAAAATCCCTGACGAATAAATTGTATCTGAAGCAAAAGCTGTATGGGCTGAAGATGTAGGAAGGTTCTGATCTGACGCATCACATTAATGGCTTCAATCAAATAATCACGGATTTATCAAGGCTTGATGTGAATATTGAGGATGAAGGCAGAAGCGACGATTTTGTTGTGTTCGTTGCGCTTCTTCACTATGAACACCAGTGACTACTTTGACATATGGGAAAGAAGCTATTAAAGTTGATGAGATTACTATAGCGTTGTTGGCTCACAACCAGCGGAAGCAGAATGCAGGGGAAAAGTCTCATGGCAACATTTTATATGTTAAGGGTAATCAGGATCGTGGAAGGTGTTGGATTTTGGGGATCATGCGCAACGGAAGCGAAATTAATTAAAACGCATATTAAAGTCATTTCCCCAAAACCACCAAGGATCTCATGTGCTCATACAAATCAAAACATAAACCCAAAAGAAGTGCAAGAAATCATACCATGCAAGAGTTCTACTCTTAGATTTCCTCGGATCTTTAAGGCGCTGAAACCACCGCCCTCTACCGGTATCCACACTCGAACGGATTTCCAAATGGCTTCCAACTGCTAGATCGGAAACGGGGTTTTCTCCAAAAACAAAAGAACTCTCTTCCTCTCTTGCAAGAGTTCAAAAGGAATAAAAAAAATTGACTTCATAAGCCATGACCCCTCCTTTTTAATTGAAGTGGCACTATTTCATGGCACCTCTTCATTAAAAAAAAAACTCCTTTTAAATATATGATGAATTAAAACTCCTTTTAATTCATGTTTGTAATTTAAAATAATCTTATTATTATAAATTACTCAAGAGAGAGAGTGCTCATCAACCATTCTAGTCCATTCAAATTTTGTGCGACCCTATAGGTTCAATTAACATTGGCAGTAGGCTTAAATCACCATTTAAAAACCAACAAGTTATAGTTGGTCTCTAGCAAGACACTATAACTACCCAAGTTAGTATGAATAGTCTCAAGATCCGAGACAACTTGATTGTTAATGACATAATCCTTTTATCACGTGATATCATGATAGAATATAAGGCATGAAATAATGTCAACCTTATATCTCTCTATCTTTAATTTTTCGACTCCTGATTAGACTGATAAAATAAATGCAATTGATCTCCATCAATTCATTTGAGTGTGGTCACACAATTCTCGATCTAAATCATTCGAGGGCTCGAAGATATCTCTCTTATTATAAGAGGGATAAATTTTATCTTGATTACTCATATCTCACTACATAATTCACATTATGCCCGATCATAATCTTTATGGTCATCCGTCAAAGACAACGTTGGGTTATGTCTAAACATAATATTCCTCATGTTGAGAACCATGAAAATCTCGAGTCGGAGGATTCGATGTCACTACTGACTTGAGATTAACATATGACTTATATCCATGATTTAATCTCGAAAGCGAGTCGATCCAATATTTGTTCTCCAATAAATACATATAAATCGATGTGTATCCTCATACATATATTCATCTCATGAATATCCATCAAACTTTATATTAATCTTTATTTATTGTCATTCCCACAACAATAAGCGATTATGGATATTTAGAATAATCTTCATAATAAACATGAAACTATTCGAGGTTCTTCTTCTATCATAAACATGCTAATTAAAATAGAAAAATATTCATAAAAGTTCAAAATACATATCCATATAATGAGCCTGAGGCACTATCACTAACGATCTCCCACTTGCACTAGGCCCATTTATCAATGTATCTAATACCCATGGACCTTACATGACCCTCATGCTTTGCTTGTGGTAGAGGCTTAGTTAATGGATCCACAATATTGTCATTTGTTGCAACTTTGCATATTTTAACGTCACCTCTCTCAATAATTTCTCTAAGGAGATGATAACGCACGAGTATATGTTTGGATCGTCGATGTGACCTAGGTTCCTTTGCTTGTGCTTTATAGCACCATTGTTGTCACAATAAATCTCGACGAGATTTGTGATACTAGGAATCACTCCAAGGTCGAAACAAATTTCTTTATCCAAGCTGCTTCTTTCGTTGCATCACATGTTGCTATGTACTCGGCTTCGGTTGTAGAATCGACAACGGTGCTTTGCTTTGAACTCTTCCAGCTAATAGCACCACCATTTAAACAAAACACATATCCGATTGCGATCGATAATCATCTTTGTGTGATTGAAAGCTTGCATACGTGTAACCTCTTACAACCGGATCATCTTCCAATCCACGAAACACCAAGAACACATCCTTAGTTTTTCTCGAAGTACTTAAGAATGTTCTTGACTAGCTATCCGAGTGACTTTCATCGGGATCGGTCGGTATCTGCTCGTTATGCTTAAAGCATAAGAAACATACGGTACTAGTACATAACATGGCATACATGATAAATCCTATAGCAGAAGCACAAGGAATTTTACTCATACGCTCTCGCTCATCATTAGTGTTAGGACACTGAGTCTTTCTAAGCGTTATGCCATGTGACATAGGCAAGAATCCTCTCTTGGACTCTTCCATACAAAACCTTTTCGGTATAAGGTCTATATATGTACTTTGATTTAGAGCGATTAGCCTTTTAGATCTATCTCTATAGATCTTTATCCCTAGGACATAGGATGCCTCTCCTAAATCCTTCATTGAGAAACATTTACCCAACCGAGTTTTGACATTGTGCGAGGTAGGTATGTCATTCCCGATGAGTAATATGTCATCGACATATAAGACCAAAAAACAATAGTGCTCCCACTAACTTTCTTGTAAACACAAGGTTCATCTTCATTTTTGATAAAGCCGAACTCTTTGATTGTCTCGTCAAAACGAAGATTCCGACTCCTTGAAGCACTGCGTAAGCCATAAATGGATCTTAGAAGCTTGCACACTTTACCATAATTCTCGGGATGAACAAAACCTTCGGGTTGTGTCATATACACATCCTCGAAACAAGTTTCCATTAAGAAACGCGGTTTTAACATCCATTTGCCATATCTCATAGTCATAATATGCGGCAATGGCAATGAGAATTCTAATAGACTTAAGCATGGCTCTACGGTGAAAAAGTTTCATCATAGTCGATACCATGAATTTGTTTAAAACCTTTTGCGATAAGTCTTGCTTTATAAGTATGCATATTACCATCCATGTTAGTTTTCTTCTTGAAAACCCACTTGCACCCAATGATCTTAATATCATCTGGTGGATCAACCAAGTTCCAAACTTGATTATCATACATGGATTGGATTTCAGATTTCATGGCCTCTAACCATTTGTCAGTCTAGATCTAACATAGCATCTTGATAGGTAGTAGGATCATCATGATCCATTAACGATACATCATGATCATTATTCATGAGAAATCCATATCTCTCGGGCTCATAACGTATTCTATTAGATCTACGTAGTTCTTGTGTTACAAGCTGGTGTGTCGATAACTCCTTGTTGACCACCATCATCCAAAGGCATTTCAATGTTATTTTGTGACTCTCGAACTTCTTCGAGTTGTACTTTACTCCCACCTGATTCCTTTAGAAATAAATTCCCTTTCCGAAAAGAAACCATTTCTAGCAATAAACACTTTGTTCTCGATGGGATTGTAAAAGTAATATCCTTTAGTCTCATTAGGATAACCCGCAAAAATACATTTATCGGATTTAGGTTCAAGTTTATTAGAATGTAAACGCTTTACATAAGCTTCACAACCCCGAATCTTAAGAAAAAGCGAACTAGGCTTCTTCCGAGTCCATATCTCATATGGTGTCTTTTCGACCCTTTTGGATGGAACTCTATTTAGTGTAAAAGCGGTATCATAAGTGCATAACCCCAAAAGAAAGTGGAAGATCGATGCACTCATCATTGATCGAACCATATCAAATAGAGTTTGATTCCTTCTTTCGGACACACCATTCCATTGTGGTGTTCCGGGAGGAGTAAGTTGTGAAACAATTCCACAACTCTTAAGATGATCACGAAACTCTTGGCTCGAATATTCTCCACCTCGATCGGATCGAAGCACCTTAATTGTCTTACCAAGTTGATTTTGTACTTCATTTTGAAAATACTTGAACATTTCGAATGATTCATATTTATGTCTCATCGAATAGACATAACCATACCTGCGAAATCATCGGTAAAGGTAATGAAGTACCGTAACCTCCTATGGCTTCTATACTTAATGGTCCACATACATTTGTATGTATTAGGGCCAATAATTCACTAGCCCTTTCACAGTGTCCGGTAAAAGGCTCCTTTGTCATTTTCCCCAAAAGACACGATTCACAAGTATCAAATGATTCATAATCGAATGAATTCAAAAGTCCATCTTTATGGAGTTTTGAAATGCGTTTCTCATTTATGTGTCACTAGACGACAATGCCAAAGATAGGTTACATTCAAGTCATTTGACTTAAATTTCTTGGTAACAATGTTACATACGAGAAAAATCATTGGATATTTGAAGGTTCAAAACATAAAGACCATCTAGTAAAACGAGCATTTGCATAGAACATATCTTTATGATAAATGGAGCAAATATTATTCCTAATAATAAAAGTAAAACCATCATTATCCAAACAAGAAGCTGAAACGATGTTTCTACACATTGTAGGAACATAAAAACAATTGTTCAATACTAACAAAAGCCATCTGGGTAAAGAAAGTTCATAACTTCCTACGGCTAAAGCGACGACTTTTGCTCCATTGCCTACGCGAAGATCCACTTCGCCCGTTTCGATTTTCCACTCCCTTTAGTCCACTGCACATTTGCCTGAAATGTGAGATGCGAATCCGGTATCCAATATCCAGGAACTAGAAGGAGTATAATGAATGCGTATAACATTTATACACGAAGCACTGGTCCCACCGAGTCTTCTTGTTGATTTGATCTTCCTTATAAAGTTTGCAATTTCTTTTCCAGATGACCAGGTTCATTGCAAAAGAAACGAACATCATCCTTACAGGATTTAGCCTTGGAACTAAGATTGGGCTTAGGTTTAGGATTGGACTTTCCACCGCAACCTTTGCCTTTTCCTTTTCCTTTCTTCTTAAAACCCTTACCCTTTTGTTTAACCATTAAGATTTGCCCAGGCTTGGATTTTATATTTTGTTCAACAGTTTTAAGCATCGTATGCAACTCGATATTGATTTGTCCATCTCATTCATATTGTAGTTCATGACAAGTCGGTCATAACTACGAGGAAGTGAATTCGGGAGCAAATCGGTAGCTCAGTCTTGGCTCGATGGAAATCCGAGCCTTGTCGGGTGCTCCATGTAACCTTTCATTTTCGATTCATGAGCACTAAGCTGAACTACCTTCGGTCATTTTGCAAGAATGCGATGCCTTGGTAGTTTCATACCTTTCTTGCCTTGCTTGTTGCTTGGAACATTTCCTTTAGGTTTATGATCATATCATAAGCCTCCATATGTTCTAAATCTTTCCGGATCTCGGAACTCGTGGCAGCTAACATCAAGCAAGCAACATCTACGAGTCATTATGATGCTTCTCATAAGCATTCTTTTACGATTCAGAGGCATTATCATACTGGTTTTTCGGGGTGAGGTTCATCCAGGACATATAACTTCCTTTCGTGTTTGAGAACAATTCTCGAATTACGAAACCGATCGAGAAAGTTAGCCCACAGTAAGCTTGTCCTTCTCGAGGACCGATCGTAATGAAAATGCGAGTGTTATTATTGTTGTTGGCCATCTACAATAAATGCAAAGTTTAAGTATATTAATTATGAAAAACTCCCACTAAATTAATAATCCCTCTTTAAAATTATATTAACTTTAGTGGTATAAGATCCATAATTATACTTAATTTTAAGTCGGCTTTGGCATGACACTTAAAATCAAGTATATTTAGGTAGGTAACTATTACAATTGCATCAAATGCAACTCTTAACGGGATTTTTGACATCTTATGTCGTAGCATGTTTAAATCTCATCTCATGCCCTTAGGCCCAAAACCATTTTGTAAGCCTAATTAAGTTTTACCATTTTAAACACATGAGTAGCACCATTACTCATCCTGCCATGCTAATATTATCTAATGTACTCCTACTTTGGTAGAACCCGCATCATGGTGATATTAGTTTTTGACGAGTGTTTAATAATAATGGATGGCATGAAAAACTTAAAATTTCGAATGAGGGATCGTTATAGATTTTAAATTATAATGATGTTATGATTTATTTTAGTATCATATACTAAACCACATCACGAGAAATATCAAAATGCGAAGCATAATTAAGCGTGTCAAAATATGGCCCGAAACCGGAATGATCTTCATAAGCCGATTATGAAGATCAAAAGTCCAATCTAAGGGTAAAAAGTAACTTCTAAAGCCTTCGAGATCACCATCTCCTGCATGGACTTCTAGCTCCTCCATCACCATGGTGGATAGTGGACTTCAAGTGCCTTGCTTTGTCTTCTCACGATTTATCTCACCAAGAATAAATACATGTAATATAAATTACAACAAAGCAAAATGGCACACAGGCTATAATTAATAATTACATCCCATTGCAAAAATTTAAAATATTACAACCATACAATTCACAGAAGTCACTGGGTCATATTATGTGTCACGCAAGTCAATGCATCATGTATCAATCTAATTAATACATCCATGTTTGACAAACTAAAAAAAAATAATAATAATAATAAAATTACTTGATAATTGGTTCGATGTTTCTAAAACAATTAAATTTATGAGGCGTTAGGAATAAAAACGGCGGTTTCATTCGCATTAAATCATAATTTAATTAATCATATAAATTAATTAATGCGAATAAGTGCCATTCGAACGAATAGACACGGGGGAGTTGTGCCTCACAAACCAAGAGGTGCCGGCCCATTAGACACTGATCGGTGTCGACTCCACGTCGACCGCCCGCCATAACCGCCGCCAGCGGCCAACCGCCGCCGTCGACCGGCCAACCGCCGCCGAATCCGCCGGCGGCCATGGCCGCCGCAGCCGAGCGTCCAAAACGCCGTTAAATTGATTTCTATGAAAACACAAGTTGGCTCTGATACCACTGTTGGATTTTGGGGATCATGCGCAACGGAAGCGAAATTAATTAAAACGCATATTAAAGTCATTTCCCCAAAACCACCAAGGATCTCATGTGCTCATATAAATCAAAACATAAACCCAAAAAGAAGTGCAAGAAATCATACCATGCAAGAGTTCTACTCTTAGATTTCCTCGGATCTTTAAGGCGCTGAAACCACCGCCCTCTGCCGGTATCCACACTCGAACGGATTTCCAAATGGCTTCCAACTGCTAGATCGGAAACGGGGTTTTCTCCAAAAACAAAAGAACTCTCTTCCTCTCTTGCAAGAGTTCAAAAGAAATAAAAAAAAAATTGACTTCATAAGCCATGACCCCTCCTTTTTAATTGAAGTGGCATCATTTCATGGCACCTCTTCATTAAAAAAAAACACCTTTTAAATATATGATGAATTAAAACTCCTTTTAATTCATGTTTGTAATTTAAAATAATCTTATTATTATAAATTACTCAAGAGAGAGAGTGTTCATCAACCATTCTAGTCCATTCAAATTTTGTGCGACCCTATAGGTTCAATTAACATTGGCGGTAGGCTTAAATCACCATTTAAAAACCTACGAGTTATAGTTGATCTCTAGCAAGACACTATAACTACCCAAGTTAGTATGAATAGTCTCGAGATCCGAGACAACCTGATTGTTAATGACATAATCCTTTTATCACGTGATATCATGATAGAATATAAGGCATGGAATAATGTCAACCTTATATCTCTCTATCTTTAATTTCTCGACTCTCGATTAGATCGATAAAATAAATGCGATTGATCTCCATCAATTCATTTGAGTGTGACCACACAATTCTCGGTCTAAATCATTCGAGGGGCCCAGAGATATCTCTCTTATTATAAGAGGGATAAATTCCATCTTGATTACTCATATCTCACTACATGATTCACATTATGCCCGATCATAATCTTTATAGTCATCCGATCAAAGACAACGTTGGGTTATGTCTAAACATAATATTTCTCGTAGTTGAGAACTACGACAATCTCGAGTCGGAGGATTCGATGTCACTACTGACTTGAGATTAACATATGACTTATATCCATGATTTAATCTCAAAGCGAGTCGATCCAATATTTGTTCTCCAATAAATACATATAAATCGATGTGTATCCCCATACATATATTCATCTCATGAATATCCATCAAACTTTATATTAATCTTTATTTATTGTCATTCCCACAACAATAAGCGATTATGGATATTTAGAATAATCTTCATAATAAACATGAAACTATTCAAGGTTCTTCTTCTATCATAAACATGCTAATTAAAATAGAAAAATATTCATAAAAGTTCAAAATACATATCCATATAATAGGCCTAGGGCACTATCACTAACAGAAGGAAGAGAGAAAATGAGGGTACTGGAAGGTGAAATTCCAAATTCAAGTTTAAAGGCAAACAGACGATTCGTTGCTACAAGTGCAAAGAGTTAGGTCATATGAGGAGGGATTGTCCAAAGTTGAAGAAACAAACTGAGGAGAAAGATGATGTATCATCGAAGTCTGTGAATGTGGTGCAGGGTGAAAATTCAGATGTCAGTGATGGTGATATGCTTTCAGTATCATCAACTCAGTTAACGGATGCATGGATTATTGATTCAGGGTGCTCTTATCACATAACACCTAACAGGGAGTGGTTTACTTCATATATGTCAACTAATTCTGGCTCAGTCTATTTGGGTGATGATAGATGTTGCAATATTGCTGGTATTGGAGAAGTCAAAATTAAGATGTATGATGGTACAGTTAGAACATTATGTGATGTCAGACATATTCCAGATTTGAAGAAGAATATGATTTCCTTGAGCACTCTACATCGAAATGGTTTTATTCCTAAGGCAGATGAGGATAGGGAAACCATCAGGATTGTGAAGGGTGCACTGACTGTGATGAAAGGAAAGTTAACTGCAGGTAATATCTACAAACTGTTGGGGAATACAGTTGTAGGTGGAGTTCATTCTGTTGAGTCAGATGATGATAGTACAAAGCTATGGCATATGCGTCTGGGTCATCTCAGTGAACGTGGGATGACAGAATTGCATAAAAGGAATTTGTTGCATGGTGTGAAAAGCTGCAAGCTGGATTTCTGTAAGTTCTGTGTTCTTGGAAAACAGACTAGAGTCAGTTTTATGACTAGAGAGCATAAAACTAAAGGGATTCTTGATTATGTGCATTCTGATGTATGGGGCCCTACCAGGGAAGCATCAGTGGGAGGATCTCGGTATTATGTTACCTTTATTGATGATTTTTTCCAGAAAAGTTTGGGTGTATTTCTTGAAGCAGAAATCAGAAGTTTTCTCTAAATTCAAGCTGTGGAAAGCTGAGGTGGAGAACCAAACTGGCAGAAAGATCAAGTATTTGAGGTCTGATAATGACACAGAGTACACAGATTCACAGTTTCAGAAGTTTTGCGAGGAGCATGGGATTCAGAGGCATTTTTCAGTGCGGAAGACACCACGACAGAATGGTGTTGCAGAAAGGATGAACAAGTCCTTAGCTGAAAGGGAAAGATGCTTGAGACTGAATGCAGGGCTTCCTAAAACCTTCTGGGCAGAGGCTGTGAATATGGCATGCTATCTCATTAATAGATCACCTCGGGCTTCATTAGGTGACAAGGTTGTAGAAGAGGTATGGACAGGTAATTCAGTTAAGTTTGATTACTTACGAATTTTTTGTTGTCCTGCCTATGTTCATGTACCTGAAGATGAAAGATCAAAACTTGATCCAAAATCCAAGAAGTGCATCTTTCTTGGCTATAAGAAAGGTGTGAAAGGATTCAAGTTTTGGGATCCTATTGCAAAGAAGACGGTGATCAGTAGAGATGCAGTCTCTGAGGAGCAATCCATATTGCAGCAGAATCATGGCAAGGTGTCAGAGAACAGTTTCAGTTCAGAGACAGTGCAGATGGATCTAGAACAACATCCAGTAGCAACTGAGAGAGTTGAAGGTTCAGATCCGACACCTGGTAATTCTATTCCAGATGATCTGCAGAATTACAATCTAGCCAGAGATAGACAGAGACGCACTAATATAAAGCCTCCTAGTAGATTGGGTTGTGAAGACATGGTCTCTTTTGCACTTTTCATCAGTAGTGATGATCCAACTAGTTTTCAAGGGGCTATCACCAGCCAGGAGAAAGAGAAGTGGATGGGTGCAATGGTTGAGGAGATGGAGTCTTTGCAGAAGAATCACACATGGGAGCTAGTTCAGCTTCCTGAGGGAAAGAAGGCTATTGGGTGCAAATGGGTGACATATTATGCAAGTTATTCAGATGGCAGAAGGTCTACAACAAGGCTAGTGAAGGAACTGGGCATTGAGCAAGGTGGAGTTCAGTTGCATTGTGATAGTCAGAGTGCTATTTACTTGGCGAAGAACCAGGTGTACCATGCGAGGACCAAGCACGTTGATGTCAGGTATCACAAGATCAGAGAATTGATTACTTCTGGTGAGATACTGTTGCAGAAAGTTCATATTGATGAGAACGCAGCTGATATGTTGACCAAGCTAGTTACTATCAACAAGTTCTTGCATTGCTTGGACTTGTTGAGCATCCACAGTTGCTAGAAAAGCATGGTGACCCAACTCACATTGGTGCATGAGAAACTCCCAGGTATTTATCTCTTAAGGGGCTGGATATTCGCCAAGGTGGAGATTTGTTAGGTATGACTCATATACCTAATATGAAATTAATGTTGGAGCGGAGCGAGCGAATCTGGGGAGTTTATTATGTGGGTTGGGGGTGCAGGGGCAAGTCCCCGCGGTTTAGTACATGGGTAATTTGGTAATTACATATTGTACTGTACGATTATAAATAGGCCTAGTGAGTAGTCATAAGGCTGTATGGTTGAATCTTTTATTCTGTACTCTTTTCTGATTAGTGAAAAGAAAGTCGCCGCTCTGCTCCCGAGGACGTAGACATCTTTGCCGAACCTCGTTAAATCTTTGTGTTCTTCTAGATTGTGTCGATTCATGTTTTACTTTGCCCTAAAATTCTCAACAGATTGGGTGTGGTTCACAGACTAATTCTTGATTTAACTTCTTAAAATGTGTGATGAGCGTAGATCATGCCATCAATAAGAAAAGAAACACGTCACATAGAAGAAACTCATCTCAGAGACACCTCAAACATTGAAAATTTTAGAACAAAAAATCCAGTAAATTAGAGACCAAATGCCGCAATTTTCCCTCTATTGATGAAAGATACAAGTTCTCGTAACAAAATTACTAGGTGCCACAATAAGCTATGAATAACGCTACAGAAGACGATGATGTTTAAGAAGAATTTCAAGAACATCAGTTGTGACATCGATCATTAGAACCACCATCTTGATATAAATCGGGCTCATGTCATTCCACCCTGATGTAGCAGATAATATTTCTTTGTAAAAATAATGTTACGAGAATGTTTTCATGTAAAATAAATTTTATGAATTTCATTTATTGTTAGTTAATTTATCTCGTTCAATTATACTTTTTGGATTAATTTAATATTAATTAAATATTAATTATTATAATAAATAATTAATAATTTTATTATTTTCATTAATGTAAAAAATAATTAACTAATTTTTTCATAATTAAGTTAATATATATTAATATGTAAATTATTTATTAAAATATTAATTTTTTAATATATATTAAAGAAATTTTAAAAAGCACTTTATAAATATTAATAAAGGTGCTCATTTTAAAAATTTGGCCTAATTTCTTTAGTAGAAAGAATCACTGAATAAAACCAATATATGAAGGAGCAAAAACGAATAGATTCTATAAACACCCAATTACGAAAATGACCTCACTATAATGCCCTTGGAGGTATTTTATATAAAATATTATTAAAAAATAATTTGTTAATATGTATTAATAAATTATTACAATTAATTTATAAATATACACTATATATTATTTTAATTAGCTTTATTAAAATATAATTAAATATTAATTACATTAACTAATGTTTTAATAATATTAAATTAATCAATTTATTACTTAGTTTAAATTATCACGACGTTATAATTATCAACCAATTAAATTATCTTATATATTTCATTATAATATTAATTATAATATTATAATTAAGAGGGAGGTATACTAGTTAATTAATCCTACTAGCAGGAAATATAGGTGAAAAGAAAAAGAATTAACTAACAATCAATAAAATTTATAATATGTTTTGCACGTTAAAATATGCTCATAAAAACATATTTACAAAGTAAAATCTTCTTCTACACTCGAGTGAAGTGGAGCTTGAGCTATATGTATATTGAACTGACAGTCGAATTGGTCAATATCGCGACTGATGTTTTTGAAATCTATATCTTAATTAGGGGTGTAAACGAGCCGAACACGAGCTTTGTTTATATTTCGAGCTCAAAAAGTGTGTTCGTGTTCGGCTCATTTGCTTAGCGAGCCGAACATGAGTTGTTCAAGAGAAAAGAATCGTTTTGACAATCCTAATCACGTAACTACAAGATGGTAAGGGTTGAGACAAGATTTAAGAATTATAATTTATATTAAATTATTTTATTAAATTCCTTAATTAATAGTTTTTATTGATTATAACTGTTTTAAATTTTTTTAAAATACTACTCATTAATTTATATATATATATATATATATATATATATATATATATATATATATATATATATATAAAAGAAAATGAATTTTTGGCAGAGGCTCAAATATCGGTTTTCATGCTACTAAACCCGATGATGAGAGCTCCCGTCATGTGCCTAAACGCACCGAATCCTCCTGCGTCATGGGTGAGATTCGAACCTTCGACCTTCGAGTCTTACAAGCCCCGCCCCACTGAGCCAAGAGCGAGACACGATATATATATATATATATATATATATATATATATATATATATATATATATATATATATATATATATATATATATATATAATTGAGGAATAGTATTTCGAGCCAAAACGAGCCGAACACGAAAGAACAAATATTTGTTCGTCTTCGGCTCGTCAAGGCTGTTAACTTAGCAAACGAGCCAAACACGAGCTGTTCGCTAACAACATGCCATTTTGACAGCCCTAATCTTAACATCGTTGTCTTCAGTTGTATCGTTCGTAGGTTGATCTGTTATCCAACAGTTTTTTTCGTTCCTGAGAATTGGTGGTGTATGCACTGAAATTTTGAACTGGATGTTAGTTCGTAGCTTGAAATTTCAGTACATCTCCGATTTATACATACATATCTCCTTACATTTGCATGACAAAAATGTATGTGATAGTTTTTGTGTGACATGAATTATCTGAGTGGTAAAAATGAAGAAAAAGGTGGTAGATCTGTAAATCTATAAAAATTGGGTGCACATGACCCAAAATACAATAACAAATACTTCCCCTTGATTAAATATTAGGTCGATAGTACTGCTTAATTTAATTGAAAATTAATAATAAAGCTTCACCATCTCATGCAGGCTGCAGCTGGCAGGACGGCATGCCTGCTTCGGTCAAAATCGCGTGCAAAGCAACAATAGATAATTAGATTAATTAATTAAAAATTAAGTTGTTAATTATGTCCCTCCCACTCACTTTGGCTGGCATTGTCCAATATATTGGCTTTCGTAACCTCTTTATGAAAAGGTATAGATAGTTGACTTAGTTTTTTAATGGATTGAGAAGATCTCCATTGAGTTGGTTCCTCTCATGGGACATGTTGCTAATTAATTTTCATTATTGGACTACAATTGGCCAATGGCCAATGAGATGAGAAATTGATGAGTGTGTACCCATTAAGTGGTCTGTGATGGCGATCAAAGCTCTGAAGTCAGAAGAAATTTTATGGTAAGGAATCCATTAAGATGGAAGATAAAACTACAATAGGTACAAAACAAATTAGGTCGTTGTCAACCAGATGATCTTGGTGTCTTAACTATTATTTATACGGGATAGTCTCCTACTGACTTATTCTATTGATATAGCACGACACTATCCAACATACATATTATTTTAACTTCTTTTCTAGCAAGTAGAGACTTTTTGCCTAATATTGCAACATATATTGTGGCATTGTCAATGGATCTTATAACCAAATTTGGGCCTGAATAACTATTTGAGCAACTCGAACATGGTGTAATCTAGAGCTATGTCTCACTGTGTCGATTGTTATTGTTGGAATTCTATAAGAATTCATTGTTTCTGTCAACTCATTATACACACATCATAGCTAGTAAGCAAAGTGTTCTCTAAAATACAAACTCGTTAGACTTTTTTTTAACCTATAGAAAAGAGAGTTTTGCAACCAAGAAGGCGTTGTATTGGGAATTCTACTGGCTCATCCAAATCCAAAATCTATATGAGATGGATAGATTATGACTTTGCATGCAAAGCTACCTCAACCTTTGGATAAGTTAGAAAATATATGGGTTTAAGCTTGTATGGAGGCACCAATGTAGATTTGGAGTACTTCAAAATAAAAATAAAAAAAAGTGCTTGTCTTTGAATGCTCACATATTGCAAATATTGTATTGCTAAGACCTTGTTCCTTGTCTAATATGAGGATTGTCAATCAAGCTGTACATAGTTGGTGCCTCTACGGAAGTGACACTGGCGATGAATGGGAGTCCCTTGAAGTCAAGTTATAGCTTATTGTTATTTCCCACAACCTTGTAGGGGCATTATTATTGATTTGTCAACATGAATTTTTTTTCCATCTAGTACGAATATCAAGGCATTTTTTAGTTATAAACAGTCCCCATTCAAATTCAAGGTCATCCAGGGTCTTGATTTCAACTAGTTTTTAACTAAATAGATCATTCCAAAAATATGATGGCTTTGGATCAAGCCATGCCCAATGAAACCCATATCAAGACATGTCCAATAAATGGGTCAAACCATGTCCAATCAAACTCAGATCAAGCCATTGAAACACATCTGAAGGCTTTGGATCATCAATTGAATTGTCAAAGGAACTATAAGTTTGTCATATTTGAAGTTAAATTGAGCGTCTCAACAAAAGAAATCCAACAAGCCAAATATCACTTAATTTTGAGGTTGTTAAGCATCAAAATAGTTTTTCAAAAAACTTTTATGATCGTGGAGGGGGGGGGAGTGTCGGGCGGGTAAATATGGACAATCTGATCGAGCAGTTTAGAAGTTACTCACATAAAGACCAAAGCACCCTTACCCAAAAGTCTATAAATAGTTCACATCTCTTCACTTGAAAGGGGAGGAGAATAAGAAAAGTTTCATATCTTTTCTGGAGTAAAGACCCGAAAATAACCGCCTGTCGTCGTAGCCCTCGACCAGCATCAACCACCACCTTTCGACTATCATTGATCATTGTCAATCATTACTGCTTGCCACCACTGACTATCGCCCGCCAACAACTATTACTTCCCATTGTAGTATTCTAAATATGGTCGTTGTGCCGAACATATGTATTGAAGACTATAACCAACCATCGACCTTTCTAGTTGTCGATCATCGTCAATCATCGGCCATCGGCCACCACTGATCACTGTTCAATGATGACCCCCTCCCCCCTCATACAACCATTGTATTTCTAAATATGATTGTTATGTCTAACACATGTATTGAAGACACGATGAAAATCACTGGCCTCCATAGTCAGTGACCACCGCCGACAGTCACAGCTAGCCTCCAAAGACCACCAGTCTCTGGAGACCCCTAATTGCAGTTGTTGTAGTCAGATTATGACCTTCGTGGCCAATTATTTGTGGTAAAACTTCTGAATATGACCTTTATGACTAACTTCCAGTATTGTGATAATCGACTATACTCTTTATGTTGAACTAATATCTTTGTAGTAGCGAACTGCAACCTTTGTGACAACTGATATTATTATAACTTCGAACTACTGTCTCCAGCCAACTATCGTTATTGCGTCCCCCATTTACAACCTTCATAGCCAACCACTCTTTCATGCATTTGTAGTAACTAACTACGATCTTTGTGACTGACTATTAATGTTATAACTTTCAACTATGACCTCTATAGCCAACTGTTGTTATTACAATCATTGACTACAACTTTATGACCAACTACTGTCTTGTAGCAACCAAGTATAACATTTATGACTAACTACTATTATTATAATTTCTAATTACGACATCTATGACCAAATATTAATATTGCAAAAATTATGAATAATTGCATGTCTTGACTCATTAATTATTAATAAAAATATTAATATAATATTTATAATTAATTCAAGTAATATGTGTAATTATTTCTAAATTTTATATAAATTTATCATAATTGTCTCAAAATAATTATTATTTTCAATTCAAAAAATATTTACTTCTATTACAATAAATAAATGTATTAAATAATACTTTTAATATATTTCAATTTTATCAAAATAAATAAACATAGTCCATCCAAAAATTTTGTAATAAAAATAAATAAACAATTGAGAACACAAATATAAATTTCATTTTCAATAATTTTGGAATTTTGAAATACTTACATAGCTCTTGCCAAAATTTTTTTGTCAAAATAACACTTCCACCGTCGTCCGCGTAGCTACGTCTCACAACCCGTATACAAAACCACCACAAATACCTTCCTCAAACATAAATCATGATATTTAAGGAGGAAAATACAATATTCCAAATAATAAAATATCATAAATTCAGCTCTTAAGTCTTCTACAATATTTAGCCTAAATAAATGTCAGCTTTTACATCTTAAGTATATGTAAATAATTTTTATGTGACATTTATGCAAATTTTATGTAATTATAATAAGAATTGGAAAAAGAATTTAGATATATACAATAGCCAAAAAATCATTCCCTAATCCACCCTAAATGCCCTCCAAGACAGCAGCACCACCTGTCAACTCATGATCCCGTTGCCATGGTCCCTGTTGAGATCCTGCAACCCATCTCCGACAAATCCTACGCAGCGACGCCGCCTTTCGCCGCCCCCTTTCCGTTCCGCAACCCATCATTTCCCTTATAACCTTCTCAATCCCCGGCATTTTCGCTACCTCTGCAACCACTCCGCCGCCGGAATGAAGGCACAAAATCACCAACGCCGCCGCCGCATTGTCCCGAGCCCCATCGGATCCCCGCCGGAGAACACCCACCAGCTTTACCGCCGTGCCGTTTGCCTCCAACTTCTCAACGGCCACCGCTCCACCGCGCTTTAACAGGGCTGCGATCACTGCGGCCGCCGCTTCAGCAGCTTCCTCAAAGGCAAACGCATCATGTACCGCGTCCAATACCCCTTCCTCCACCAACAACGGGGCGTTCTTCCTGTCGCGGGCGAGGCTGAGGATTGCCACCATTGCATCGTTTTTCGTGCTCACAGGCCCATTGCGCACTAGCTTTACCAATTCAGCTACCGCTGAATGGTTCTCCCCAATTCGCCGCCGATAAGAATGGATTGAAGTTAGGCTAAGAAGCAGAGTTGCAGCGTTCTCCTTTGCCTGCCAGGTTCCACCATTGGACATAACATGGATCACGGCATCGAGGCTTCCGTCGGCGCGCATTATTCGTCGCTTGTTGGATTCAAGAATGGAGAGGTTGAGAAGGGTGGTGACGGCGTTGAGCTGCAAGACGGGATCGATGGAACAGAGGAAGCGGAGGAGAAGAGGAACAGCGCCGGCTTCGGCGATGAAGGCTCGGTTCTCGGACTGGGTTTTGGCGAGCTGACGGAGCTCGTGTACGATGCGGTTTGTCGTTTCTGTTGATGGCGATGAAGATAGCTTCTGGACTAAGAATGCTGCGGTCATCCGAGCAGCTTCCAATGCGGCTTTGTTCTCCGAGCCACCGGCGACGGCAGGCTCGCCGGGCCCGTAAAGAGCACAGGGAAAGTTCTGTTCGCGGCACCAGCGGGAGATGAGGTTCTTGAGAGCTCGGTTTGGGATGAGATTTGTGTCCCGCAAAGTCTGGCCAGTGCTGGGGCAAGTGATGTGGCCGGAGCTGATCCAGCGGGTGATTGATTCCCGATCGAACGTCTGTCCGCTAGACACGACGACAGGATCATGCATCAGATCGAGAGATATTGGACATCGAAAATCCGGCGGCGCCCCACCAGCAAGAGAACTGCCGGAATCGAAGCCGGCGAAGTAGAGCTTTCCGGTGCGGGAATCTGATCTCGGAGTGGAAGCGCCATAGAGCACGCACTTGGCATATTGCACGACTCCCACAAAAGAGATCATCGCAGCCGTCCATTTCTCCGAGACCCTTTCCCCGATTTCTCGCTCGAGGCACTCAATCTCGCGGCGGCAGCTCGCGGAGTCGTTGAGGCCGAGTTTGTGGAAGATGGCGGCAAGACGAGAGCGATCTGGGACGATCTCGAGCTCGATCTCATGAATGATGGCGAGAATCTCCCGGCGGAGGGCAGAGACGTCGGGTTCAACGGTGGGGGTTGACCTGTAGCATTGGCAGCAGAGGAGATCGACAAGATCGCGGACATCATCAGAGAGGCGAAGATCGGGGAGGGGGAGCATTCTGAGAAGAGTAGAGAGGTCGAGGGTGAGCTCGTAGAAGCCGTTGGCGAGGGAGTCACATAGCAGAATAAGGAGCATTCTACTGCGAGAGGCGCATTCGGTGAGTAGGGATTTGAATCGCTGGAGAACGACGAAGATCTCGTGGAGACAGAGGGAGGCCGACCGAGGAAGCTTGATGGCGTCTGTGTAAGGGTCTTGTTGGAGGAGAAGTTCATCAAAGAGGATAGCGAGTAGCCTGAATTTACGGGCGATGGAAGAGTAGTGAAGCATCAGAATCGGGCAAGGGGCGTCGAAGAGAGATATTTCGTGCGAGAATCGGAGGAGAGATTGGAGGAGTTCGATGTCGGATGGAGTCTCCAAGGCGAACGTCGGACTGAAAGCTGAATTAGGTACAAAGGAAGAGGAGGAAGAAGCGGCGGAAATTTCCGCCATGATTAAGCTTTGCTGTAGTCTACCGAGTCTTCCATTTCAAGAGCTTCTGGGGTTTTTATAGGCGGCGACAATGCGATGCCGCGGGTTGAGCTGGTTCTGATCGAGACGCACTCAGTGCCGGACAATGCGATTTCTAAGTTCTTAATTCTTATACAAATATTTTTGTTGTCGGAAAGTGATAAACTTTGAGGAAAGCGTAGAATAAATATTTTTAAGTTTTGTCCGCTAAAATAAGTGCATATGAAAAGTAATTTTTGAAGATTAAATTTAATAAAAATAAAGAATTGATAAGCCATCAATAAATTTTCATCAAACCGCATAAATCTCGAGTATAGTATAAATCTCGATGTAATATTGTAATCAAAAAACATTCAAACTTCAAATAGAAGTCATTTAGAGTTTTGATTTCAGTAAATTTATAGTCAAACTTATCTGCTTGACGAGATCTACTCGGTGGTATCAAAATTAGTCAAATCTAAGTCGAATCTAACTCTTATCAAGTCATTAAACCACTCTTGGAAGCATTATGAACATATTTTAAAGGAAAAACGAATTTTGTACTTGGTAAACCTATAGTCAAATCAAGCGTCTCGAGAAAAGACAAATCCAACAAGTCAAAGATCACTCAATTTCGACATCATTTATGCACTAAAATGTCGATCAATGTTGTTCGATCGAGGGAATCTCTTTGGGTCGTCCGATCAAAGTGATTTATATCCCATCAATAATTACACCGAGAGCTCTATAAATAGAGCTCCAACCTCTCATGAGGAAGGAAAGAAGCTTGAGGATTGAGAAAGAATTTGAGCTTTGTGAAGAAACTGAAGTTCAACACAACTCCTACTGCCGTAAACCATGCAACAACCGCAGCCCGACCACCATCGACAACCCCCAATTGCAATCAAACACTCCTACCGTAGTTAATCCCCATCGACCGTAGTCGATCACCACTAACCGCCATCAACCACCACCGACTAGACACCGCCAATCACCACCGTCAGTCGACCTTGAAATTTATAAAATTTAGTAACCATTTCCCACATATGAGACAAGTAATCGCAACTATAATCATATAAAACTCTTCAGTTGGGTCAATTCCCATAATTTTTTCATTTTCAGATTTTCTACGTAAAAATTTTCGGTGTCATCATTAGTTTTTTACTCTTTTCTAAGTATATATTGAATCTTCATACCGTGTTAAGACTCTAATCTACTACTCTATTGTCAAGAATTTTCTAGTACGTATCAAACATTTTATTGCTCAGTTATACCAGAATTTGCTGCATTGGAAATTTGTCTGACAAGCCTTTTTTTTTTAATTTTTTGGAAGGATTATTTTGAGAATCTTCATTTTATTTTTAATTAATCTGCTAAACAGTAGAGCATAATTAATTAGCTTTTAAAATGCTATTTGAAAATGTCTTAAAATCTTTGGCAAATGGCCGGCTTCTGCCTCCATATTCGGTATGACCAACTAATTAAATGCCATTGGTTAGTATATTATAGGCCCCCTTATGATTTGTTCATCTTTTGAAGTTTTATAAATGTAATAATTTAAAACTACAAGTTGCGGTCATTAGTTGATAAATGCTAATATATTATTGTCACAAAATCAAATACAAAATGATATTCTACTAAAATTATAATTCGTTTTATAATCGATCAGAGTTGGCTGCAAAGCGGCGGCGGCCAGAGGTGATGATGGTAGTGGCTGCCAGAGTATAGTGGTGGGCGGCAACAATAGGAGTTCGCTTGAGGGCTACGATGGCCCGAGTTGAATGGAATAGTGGCGGCTATCAGAGTTAGCTGGAGTGCGACGACTGCAAGAATGGAAGGTGTACACTTGATCAACAATGTAGGATCATAGACTTCACCTCCCCCTTCTCCTAACCCTGGCCTTCCTCTTTTTCAGGGTCTAGTCCCCTCACAAGATGAGGCACCAAATTACAAATAAGGAAGGAATTCATACCACTCTTCATCGGATACCTCAGAGAGATCCCATTGATTGAACAATGTTTAATGGAAATTTGAGTCCGTTGATGATGTCAGAATAGAGTGATCTTGGATTCGTTGGATTCATCTTGTCGAGATGTTTGCTTTGATTATAAGTTTGTTGAAATTGAAATTCTAAGTTGCCTTTAATCAACGTTTGAATATTTATTGCTCAAAAAATTATTTTGAGATTTGTGTTAATCTTCAGAATCGTGACGAATGATAAAACAACAATATATATATATATATATATATATATATATATATATATATATATGTATATATATATTCAATGGTGAATCAAGAACTTAAAGAGACGGGTGATAAAATTAAAAATGAAAGGTTGAGGAATGAGGATTATCAAATTTAAAGTTTTTCATATCTCTTAAAAAACATTAAAATCATTATAAATATTTTTTATTAAATTAAAAATATATTTAATATGAAATTATTAAAATATTTAAATTTATGAAATAAAATTTCAATGTATTATATGATAAAACAATGTTTAATAAAAAATTACCATTCACTCCTAATTCTATCACTGTTAATATTTATATTGTGAAACCTCTGCTCACAACAGAGGAGATTGTTCTTTTATTTACTATTTATTATTTATTTATTTAAGAGGAGATTGTTCTTTTATTTACTATTTATTATTTATTTATTTACTATTTATTATTATTATTATTATTATGGGATTGATTAACTTCTGACATGAATCTTTTTAATAATAGAGATTATGCAGCCCGCATTTCATCCAGCAGGCTTCACGTCGGCTTGGACCTCTCCTTTTTTTTTTTTTTTTTTTGAATAATTTGAAGCCACACAAGTTGGATGGATCCGCATGATTTTATTATTTATCTTATTGAATGGAGCCCATTTATTGAAGTGACTGAATCGGGCTCACATGCTAAGGTGACTGAATCGGGCTCACCTACCGAAGTAGTTAGGCTGAGCCCTATCATCAAAGTGACTGAACCGAGCTCGCCAGGTAAAGTGGCTAAACTGGGTCCACTTGTTGTTGTGGCTGAATCGAGCACACATGCCGATGTGGCAGAATCGAGCTTGCCTGCTGAATTGAGCTCACCGGTTGATCTAATTATATTCACTCCCCTCAAAAGGACGGTCCAACACACCTATTTGGGGGCAGCTATGAAAGAAGGTCATCATAACTAGTCCAGAGATTAGATTTCGTTCCCCGTCTTACCTTTCACAGAAAAGGGAAGAGATGAGTTGATCTTTTTCTTTTTGACCTATGAATGAACACTGACGGAGAACAGGGGCTGGAAGTTGAACTCAATGTCAGAGCTAAAAAAGAAGAATTTGGGACAGCTATCGATCCATTGTTAAAATCGACGACTAGCGCCTGAGATGGGCATCGTAAATGCAACATCTGAAACTCACATCGCGGTCTTTTTATCAAAACATCAAAGAAGCATAAGTACATTACGAGATGTGCCATATTAATTATTTTATTACCTTTCTCCCTTCTGCATAAAATGAGCAGTAAAAGGAGAACTGGGGGGTCTCTTTTGCTCTTTCTATTTCTTTGACCCTTTGAAGTCTTGTAATTTAAAGAATCTCTAAGGAGCTTGACTAATCCAGCTTACCCGAGATAAGAATGTAATACATTTTCTAAGATTCTCTCCCATGACTCCCATGCATCTATCTCTCCCTCTAAAGTCTTATAACTTAAGGAATCTATGAAGAGCTTGACTTTTCAGCCTCACCCGAGATAAGAATATAATAAATTTTCTAAGATTCCTTATGAGGACTTCCATTCATCTATCCTTCAATTCATTCTTGAAGATGTCGTCCGACACATGGGACTCATCTTTTCACCCGTGCACTAGGGATGAACATCGCACATGCAACATCCGACACCTACATCACAGTCTTTTCATCAAGATATCGGAGAAGGGCCTCATATACGAGATATGTCACGTCAATTATTTCTTTGTCTTTCTCCCATGTGCATACGATGAAGATAAAAGGAGAAGAGGGGGTCTCGCTCCTTATTTCTCTCTCCCTATGAAGTCTTGTAACTCAAGGAATCTCTTAGGAGCCTAACTTTTCCGAGTTACCCCATATAAGACTGTAATACCTTTTCTAAGATTCCCTCTCAGGACTCTCATTCATCTCTCTCTCTCTCTCTCTCTCCCTCACACACACACACACATTCTCTCTCTATGCAATGACTATCAGGTTATATGTACTCATGAATAATACGTGACCTTACGCCTCAAAATCATTTAACATTCTGAAAGTTGTGGTGCGTATGAAGTTCCTAAACAAACTCTGGAAGAATATTTTTTTAGAGAGAGAAATGGATTGCACCTAAGAGTTAACAGTTTAGCATATCAAAGAGTTAACAAAGGAGATGATGAAGGTTATATAAGAAGCAAGGCGATAGTTCATATTTTGTACTCAAATTGAATCGAGTACACACACAGGATCATCAGGATCGATGGCTCGCAAGCACGATCCAGTAAGGATAAACCCCATGAGGGTAGATCCACCAAGATTAGATTAACTTAGCATAGATCCATCAATGATGGATCCAAGGGAATATTCGATAAGAATATATCCAACACAAGAAGGTCTAGTGAGGATAGAATCACCGATGGAAGCTCCATTAAGGATTGGCCCACCAAGGCAAGAGCCGCTAACGTTAGATCCATCATAGGTAGCACCAGCTACACAAAATTTATCAAGAGCTAGACTAAGAAGAGATCATGGCCCCATCTTCGAGTGAGAGAGGTTACATTTTGACAATCTTGATCACTAAAATGAACTAAAGTCTGCTCTTGCCTCAACTGAAGGAGGAAGAATAAGGAGAAAAGCACCCTCTTTTAACTACTAAGATGTTGATGCCAAGAGTGGAAGAGAAGATAAAGAATAGAAGAGAATGGATTGGTGACTATCAAGATAAAGAGTTACCCTCCCTTGCAATGAGATAAGTAGTGTGTAGAAACAAAATACTTAGAATTGTAATTGTTACTAGTGACAAATAAAAACAATTATCTTCTTTACCCTTTCTCGAGTGCAAAAAAAGTTTGGTTAAACTGATTTTAATTCCTTAAACCCCAATTTTAACCAATCAAAGATTATTTCCCTATCTATTTGCATCGCCTCAAGGACTACTTTTGCTTTACCCTATATTTCAATGTTAATACTGTAATCGTTCCTCCACAACTCTCCCGAGTCATTATGGATCACAAGTTGTTTTAACTAATCATATGACCATAATGAAAAGTAAATTAAGCATGGAAGAATACTCATCACATTAAAGATTTAAAACTTATTCTAAAATCATCCTACAATCTTACACAACCAACTTAGTCATCACGAGAGAAAGTTAAGAAGAAACTACTCACAATGAATGAAGGGAACAAGATAAGTCATCTTTTAAAACATTGCAAATCCACTAGAATTGTATTACAAACATTACAATACGAAATAAAACACAATACTTAGTTTTTTATCTTGCAAAGATGATGAAGACTCCTCCAACAAAGGATCCTTAAATGCCCCCTGCAATGTTGAGTATCTCCCCTACACAATCTCTCTCTAATCCCTCTCCACACTCTCAATAAACAACAAATGAAACCATCTTATCACAAGACTACAACATTAAACTCTCCTTAAACTTCTTCCATAATGTTTAGAAGCCTTCCTCCTGTCTTCTCTATTTGCCAAAAGTCCAGGGAACCACATATATCCCCTGTGTAATTCCAAGGAACCGCATATATCCCTTGTTGTACAACTTCTGAAAACTATCCAGCAGTTGTTGGCGCCTTGGCACCACTGGACTAGGGCCTAGGTGCCAGCCTTTCTGTCTGCTCGGCTGGGCTCTGGCGTCTAGGGGCACTGGGGTGAAGCGCCTTGGTGCCCAAGGGTTGGACGCCTAGGCACCAGTCTCCTGAAACTATGTAACTCCATGTCACCTCTGCTTCGCTTCGTTTCTTCTTCAATTTGTTCCACTTCTCCTACCTATTGTACCTGCAATAAAAACATAAAAATGTCATTCTTTAAAGTGCAATTTTATTCATAAGCAGGTGCGGTTAGGAATTATAATTGGAAATAATTTATTCCTGCAATAAATTATTTCCTCATATCAAGAAAATATTTTATATTTAATTTCTTAGATTCGGAATTACTTATTTTCCCGTTTTATATTATTTCATATATCTCCTAATAATTAATATGAATTGATTATTGGAGATATTAAGAGATATATTTTTTCTTTTATATCATTTTCTTTTTATTATTTTTTCTATTATAGGATTCTTGTAAGGGTTATTTATACCCCCGTTCATATTAATGAAAACATCAAGTATTCCACATTATTCTAAAATCTCAACAAGGTATCAGAGAAAGGTTTTTTGCTCTAACAACAGATAATCTTTGGAGAGGACCTCAAGACTCCCTTCCCGCCGGCCTTCTTCCTGGAAGGGAGGAATCCCACCTTCGTCTTCATCTCCTCGTCGAGAGCTTTCCTCTGTCCTCTTATTTGAATTATGCAGCATCTTCGCCCGCCTTTGGCTTCTTCGTAAGCAACACCTTCAACTCCGGCGCCTTCAGATCGCATTCGATCCTCTCCGGCCCTTCAATCCTCGCCGGTCCTTCGGTCCTCGCAGGCCATTCGATCCTCGCCGGCCCTTCAATCCTCGCTGACCATTCGATCCTCGCCTCGCCAACCCCTCGGTCCTCGCCGGCCCCTCGGTCCTCGCTGGTCATTCGGTCCTCGCCGACCATTCGGTTCTCGCCTCGCCGACTCTTCAGTCTTCGCCGGCCCTTCGGTTCTCGCAGGTCATTCAGTCCTAGCCAAGCCTGAATCCAGCAAAACTCAAAATTCAGCCAAGCCTGAATCCAGCAAAACTCAAAATTCAATAGGCACGAGATCCAACAAAAAAAAATCAAAATTCAGATGGCACTGAATCCAAAAACTCAAAATTCAAGTGAGCTCGAATCCAACAAAAATCAAAATTCAGCGAAGCATGAATCCAACAAAACTCAAAATTCAGCCCAAGTACGAATCCAACAGTAAGCCTCGAGTTTTGTGTCTTCCTACGATCCATTGCAGAAATTGTAGTCAAAAGACGTCGATAGTTAGTCTACTTCCATAGACGAATTCGATCAGCCTCGCAAGGCATGTATGCAATTATAGTATTCAACGACCAACTAAACTCTTCTCTATTCTTGATACTATTCAGCAAGTTAGGAATTATTAACATACATTCTAAACTTGAAGGAGAGTGTTAGAAATTGTAATTGGAAATAATTTATTCTTGCAATAAATTATTTCCTCATATCATGAAAATATTTTATATTTAATTCCTTAGATTAGGAATTACTTATTTTCCCGTTTTGTATTATTTCTTATATCTCCTAATAATTAATATGAATTGATTATTGAAGATATTAAGAGATATATTTTTCCTTTTATATCATTTTTTTTTTATTATTTTTACAATTATAGGATTCTTGTAAGGGTTATTTATACCCTGTTCATATTAATGAAAACATCAAGTATTCCGCATTATTCTAAAATCTCAACATGGTATCAGAGAGAGGTTTTTTGCTCTAACGACAGATAATCTTTGGAGAGGACCTCAAGACTCTCTTCCCGCCGGCCTTCTTGCGGGGAGGAATCTCACCTTCGTCTTCATCTCCTCGTCGAGAGCTTTCCTCTGTCCTCTTATTTGAGTTATGCAGCATCTTCGCCCGCCTTTGGCTTCTTCGTAAGCAACACCTTCAACTCCGGCGCCTTCAGATCGCATTCGATCCTCTCCGGCCCTTCAATCCTCGCCGGCCCTTCGGTCCTCGCAGGCCATTCAATCCTCGCAGGCCCTTCAGTCCTCGCCGGCCCCTCGGTCCTCGCCGGCCCCTCAGTCCTCGCCGGCCATTCGGTCCTCGTCGGCCCTTCAGTCCTCGCCGGTCATTCGATCCTCACCTCGCCAGCTCTTCAGTCTTCGCCGGCCCTTCGGTTCTCGCCGGCCATTCGGTCCTAGCCAAGCCTGAATCTAGCAAAACTCAAAATTCAGTCAAGCCTGAATCCAACAAAACTCAAAATTCAGCCAAGCCTGAATCCAACAAAAAGAAAAAAAAATCAAAATTCAAGAAGCTCGAATCCAATAAAACTCAAAATTCAATGAAACTGAATCCGTAGAAACTCAAAATTTAGTCAAGCCTGAATCCAGCAAAAATCAAAATTCAGCCAAGCTTGAATCCAACAAAACTCAAAATTCAATGAGCCTGAGTTTTGTGTCTTCCTACAGTCACTGCAGAAATTGTAGTCAAAAGACAGCCATAGTTGTCTACTTCCCTGCAGAATTCAGCCAAGCTTGCGGCATGTATGCAATTATAGCATTCAGCGACCAACTAAACTCTTCTCGATTCTTGATACTTACTCAGCAAATTAGGAATTATTAACATGCATTCCAAACTTGAAGGAGAGTGTTAGGAATTATAATTGAAAATAATTTATTCCTGCAATAAATTATTTCCTCATATCATGAAAATATTTTATATTTAATTCCTTAGATAGGAATTACTTATTTTCCCGTTTTGTACTATTTCTTATATCTCCTAATAATTAATATGAATTGATTATTAGATATATTAAGAGATATATTTTTCCTTTTATATCATTTTCTTTTTATTATTTTTCCTATTATAGTATTCTTGTAAGGGTTATTTATACCCTCGTTCATATTAATGAAAACATCAAGTATTCTGCATTATTCTAAAATCTCAACAGGTGCAAAAGAGAAAGAAAATTGGCATAAATTAAGCCATATCACCGATCAACCGCTCATTTTGGTTGGATCGGCCACCAAAACCCTATCAACCGTTCACTTTGGTTCGATTGGCCACCAAGGCCTGATCAACCTCTCACTTTAGTTCGATTAACCATCATGGCCTGATCGACCAACCACTTTTGGTTCAATCAACTACCAAGGCCCGATCAACCAATCACTTTAGTCCGGTCAGCCTCCCCGACCCGACCGACCTTCCTTTGGTCGTAGCTCCTGATCGACTGTCCCCAATTAGTTCAATGAGACAAGTGGCTAACCTCATTTGCATGTTGCATTACTTAAACTTGCCTTCACATTATTTGCAAGTTCATTTTAATTGTCAATTGGAGATTGACTTAAACTATTATTCTGAATGGGTAGACATTTCCTTCAAGAGAAATTGAAATCCTATTCAATAATGCCTTAGAATTCCTAAATATTATTGAATAAAATTTGTAATAAAAAAAAATTACAATCAAAATCTAAACAATCAATTCATATCGCAAGAATTATATTAACAAAAACATTTTATACCATTTTCTTATGAGGATGAGTGCTCGGACCTAACATCTATATGCTCACACATTCCAACATGAGCTATATTTGTGTTACTACTAAAGTGGTCCAATAACATTTTATACCATTTGAAAGGAAGTTTTGAAGGAGTCTATAAATTGTTGGATTTGTGGCAACTTATCTTAACGAGGAATATTAAAAGACCCTCATTACTTTCTCTAATTTTATGCCATTTATTTAGCTTTTAAATTTCAATAATATCAATATTGAGAGATCTTAGGCTCATCGAATTGTCCTCAATGAGACACTATTTGATTATAAGCATTAAAATTTCTGAAAGTATTTTAACTTTCAATTAAATTCCTTAACTATACTTTCTTTGAATTTGGCTCCTTCAAACTTGGTTCTAATTACTTTTAATGCTATCCGATTTATCTAAATTTAATTCTGAAAAATTTCAACTAAGAAAATTGCACAAGACTAATGCTCAATTGACTAGCTTTTATGATAAAATAACATGCAACCCCCTTTATTTTTGAATGTCTACATAAGAGAGATCTGTTCCATCACCCAACCTCCTGCATTTATTCACAAACAATATGGCAATCAAATTCAACAATAAATAATACCCGGATGTGTGCAACACAATACAAGTAGTAATGTGCTGGAACATATTCAGTTATTGAGCTTTAAAGCTGGATAACCATCGGCGAATCCGTTAGATCAATTATCGTCGAGTCAAACAAAGCTCGCTTCGTCTTCGATCGAATAATGCCACTGGATGGTGTGCATAAGTTTATCATGTCGACTTCGGGAGACGGGACAAATCTATCAGTAATTTTCTCATTAAGAGAACTTCTTGGAGTGGAATGCAGCCTCACTTGTTCCATATCGCCAGTTTCACCACAAGAATTGGGGCTTAAGCTGGTTGAAGCCCTTCTGGTTTCAATAACTCTTTTAGGGGACTGAGAGAGATCACTAAACTCACTTAACTCCTGTAGCAGTATTCTGGAACTATTATCAGAACTTCTTGGAGTGGATTTCAGCCTCACTTGTTCCATCTCGCCAATTTCACCACAAGAATTGGGGCTTAGGCTGGTTGAAGCCCTTCTGGTTTCAATAACTCTTTTAGGGGACTGAGAAAGATCACTGAAGTCACTTAACTCCTGTAGCAGTATTCTGGAACTATTATCAGAACTTCTTGGAGTTGATTTCAGACTCACTTGTTCCATTTCAACATTTTCACCACAAGAATTGGGGCTTAAGCTGGTTGAAGCCCTTCTTCTGCTTTCAATAACTCTTTTAGGGGACTGAGGAAGATCAGTAAACTCACTTAACTCCTGTAGCAGTATTCTGGAACTATAGGATAAGTTTCCATAGTATTCTTCAGTAGACTTTGAAGACTCAGGAAGGTTTTGGGGTTCCTCTATTTGCAAAGGTTGTTCACAGTCATAGGTTGCTAAATTTTCTCCATCATCTTCATCATAATCATCATTGCGGCACTGCAAATTATGTCCTTCAACATAGCAAGGAAGATCATCCATGAAACAAATGTTGAACCTCATTTGATTTGGCAACTTTGGACAACCAGCTATATGTTTTGTGTGTTTTGTTGACAAAAAGTTCACTGTGAGGCTTAAGCTGATAAAAAAGAAAGAAATATCAAATTTTTATAGTTAAATGATAATTGAAAGAAAGGAAAGAGCTGTAATTTGTTATAGAAAGAAGAGAAAGAATTGTAGAGCATACTTTTCCCAGGAGGGGAGGTTAAGCATTGTATAGGCAAGTTTAATTTTATTAGCCAAGCCTGACAGAGATTTAAAACTTGTAGCTGCCTCTCTAACGGCTAGGGATTTTCTTGGGTGCTGCCATGCCCATTCAAACTGCAGATCAAGAATTTTAAGTTGACGATTAGAAGCATGCTTATCCAGAAAAAAAACAGGGATCAGAGAATCATAGCTGGTTCAAACTATTCTGATGACAACAACTTTCACTTCAGATAGAAAACAGTTGCAGATGATAATATCAGCATTTATGACTCTTAGCCATCTTAGGGCTCGTTTGGTTGATTTTAGATGAAAAATATTTTTTAAAGCAGGAGTTTGTTTTTACTCATTTTTAGTGTAAAAATACCGCTCGAAATATTGTTATTCACAAAACTAGCACCCCTCTTGCATTGATGCAAACAAAGAAGAGAGATTTTATTTTCTATACAAAGAAAAGAGATAAAAGAAGAGTAGAAGAAGAATAACAGAATGGAAGAAGCAAAAGGGAGAAGAAGAATAGAAGAGAAGAACAGGAAGGGTAAAGGTGAATGAGCATGAAAGATAAAAGCAATACTGAATTCAAGTCAATAATCAAGCTCAGTTTGAATGCAAGCCAACTACAGGCATTTGCATAGACTTAGGTCTCCAATATATATGAAAAAAAAGTTAATATTATACAGAAGAAAATTTGTATCCTTATTGCACATCTCATAGAATATTTAAAACATTTCAAGATTAAAAGAACCTATGTAAAAATTTAAAGGGGTGACTGCATACAGACCACCCCAAAGTTGCTATTTACAAATCAACCAACCTCTTTCATCCATTTTTCAAATTATCACTCAAATATCCAATTCATGCCTCTTTTATGAAGGATTGTAATTATATTTTGTTTTCATCTTTTATGTATGTTGAATTATATGATCTGGTTACCATACATGTTGCGAGGTGGGTGTGTTTATATTTACATAAACATTTTTCTCAATTGTTACAATGTATTTCGCACAAGTTACTTTGCGTTAAAATATTTTGAACGATCGTGTCTTTTCATTTTCTACTAAATTTACAATATTGCCCTTAAAAGCACTCCTTTAAATTTTTATGTTACTTCTTAAGGTGTTGTCTGGCAAAAGATGAGATTTTAGTTATTAGGATTTAGAAAATCCCATAAATCCAGATTTACTATATCCTGAATGGCTTAAATCCCGATAACTGTCTGCAATGAAATCTCGTAAATTTGGTAAATTCATTAAAACTATTTGGGAAGTTTTGCCTACATCCATAGAAATCCCAATAGCTCTATCCCATAAATCCCGTAAATTCAACGATTCGCGGAATTTAGTAAATCCGGAATTTATGGTTGAAATTTGTGAAATTCAGATTTATCAAATCAAGGGCTTTGATTTTTCCAAAATGACCATCTGGCAAGATTTAGCCCCACTCTAAATTCGTTGCCAGACAACCACTAAAGCTCTCTCCCAGTGCCCTAATTATTCTCGCTTATTTCATTGGTGATCTTCCATCTACAACCATAGCTACCTTCAGTGATCCCAATTCAGAGACGAAGATGATTATTGCTATGGAGAGATGTAACGCTAAGTTTCTTGTGGCGGAGATGCCTATCGGTTCGACTATGGATGCTGAGAGTCTGGCCGATGTTCAGAGGTATGACATCATTGAAGACTCGTTTGTCCTTCGGCTAGCTAAACAAGATGAAGCACCCAATACTACTCGTGTGCACGAGATTTGATGCTATCAAGACCAGTTCCGGTTAGGTGTTTGATTCCCATTGTGCAAAGAACTAGTAGATATTATAAATTTCTTTGGGTTGGTTCTTGGTCAAATCCACCCTAACTTAATAGCGATCGTAATGCCAAAGTAACTGTCGGAAACTCATCATGGAAAGATGTTGACATGGAGTGTCGCATCGCCATGATCAAGGAGGCGCAGACACAAGTGTTTGTGGATCTAAACTAGGGCTGGATGGGCGAGAAAAGTTACACGTTCAAGCCCTTCCATTTGGATCCAGTAATTAGTTTCCAAAATCTAAAAGAGTTGCGAAGAAGTTGGAGAGATGCTTCTACCACGTTCTGCTGATGGAAAGTTTAGTGGTTGTCTAGCAATGGGGTTATACGATAAGAACATCGCAACGCGAGCTCGTCGGAGAGCAGATGAGACTCAAATAATCTCGCGCAGAGCAAGAAAAAGATAAGTTGCAGGCCAAGACAATAAAAGATACGGGTCAGCTTACTTGTTTCCAGATGCAAGTAATGAAGCTGGAGGAGGAAAAGGCTAAGTCTTTTGATGAGCTGTGGAGCAATGTACTTATGTTGCAATGGCAAGAATTTAAAGATCTTAATAGAGTCACAGGACCGATGATTCAAAAATATATAAAACTTATAATGCCATGGAAGAGAAAATTACGACGACCGACAAGTTGACAGGAAAGTCGGAGGAAGATGCAGAGCTAATCAGGAAGTCGAGATATGCGGTCGCGAACCTCAGGAAGCAATTGGGAGAAAGACTGAAGAGGAATTCCTCAAGGAGCTTGAGCAGACACCTGAAAATGAGGAATTGTTGTCAGGCCACTACAAGCGGTCAGTGAGATGTTGTTTAAAGATGTTGGTGTAGAAAGGAGTCCTTCCTTCATCCCAGCACAATGTGTACTGATACCTGGAGCATGTCGAGGATTCCACGAGAAGGAAGATGAACAAGACAAGACTTAGATGAATGCTTAACTTCTGCCTCCATTTTTCATCTTGTAGTATATATAAATCGTTGCCATGATTTGGATAAACTCTCGATCTAAATCCTTCTGTTTGAGTCTTATGTATTATTTTTTATTTTGTAATAATAATTCCTGGTTAAGTCGTCGCCTTGAACAGATTACGCTAGGTATTGCAGGTGAATCTTGTCGCCATCGCTAGCAAAGTTCATGTCTAGAGTCACCTAAGGGTGACTCTTGTGCGACTCATTACCTTTTAAAGCAAATGGGGAGAGTCACTCTGTCTAGGCTTGACATATGGTCCATAAATGTTTTTACTTGTAAAGAAATTTAGGTTCTGTTTGGCGCAGCTGCAGCTGTGCTGCCCCAGAAAGCTATTGCGGGGAAGTAGCTGCGGGAAAATTGATTGTCTGTCTGGTGCAGCTGCCAGAAAACAGCTGTGGAGCAGCTGTTTCAGAAAAAATGAAGATCATGCCCTGTTTTGTATAACTACTTTTTATATCAAATTTTCCCTTTTCAGAGTGACAAACATAAATGAATATTGAACTACTTTTTATATCAAATTGGAAATCTACGAAGATAAATTTTATATCAAATTGCAATTCTATGAAACCATCAAACTATTGTCGAACTACTTCGCATAAGAAAATTCATATCTATTTACATATCTAACATCTAAACTTCAATTTTTATACTTATACCAACCAAGTCTTTCATAACATACAAAAAAAAATACCCCAAACAATTTTTGAGTTTGCCTGAGGTGAGGAAATCAAAATTAAGCAACGAAATAAAAAATTAAACAATTTTTTAGCACCATAGTTTTCTTCAAATTACTTTCAGATTTTCGCAGCAATTTTATGGTTGTCGTATTCCAGCTCCTGTTGCTCCAGCTTTGAGTTTTGGATGAGATGAAGGAAATTACTAACCTCAGCTAAACTTTATCAAGTTTCTTCGCAACTGCCTTCAGTCTCTCCAAGTTGGTTCCGAAAATAATCTAGGGAATGAAGAATGCACCTTTGTTTCCTCCATATTTCGCTCTTGTTGTTCTTCTTCAAGCTTCAAGTACAGTCATCCAGAATATCATCTGTCTCGTCGATGACATCTCGTAGCCAAGTTGCGAGCTGTGATCTGTGCTTGGGTGTAAGCAGAGATGAGATCTCTTCTCCCTCGTCCCTAATCGCAAGCGGGTCTTGAGGCGGGGAAGGGTCTCGAGCCAATTGTTGCGGGGGAAGATGAGACGCTGAGAGATATTGAGGGTACCCGGGTAAATTTTACGCGAACGAACGCGGGCCGCGGGGTCGATCCCGTGGCTGGCTTTTGTCAAAACTGTCGCCGCGATTCGTTGCCGCCGCCGCCTCAAACGACGCAGAAATGTGTCCGCCTGCCGCGCCGCGCCTCCGCAGCTGCCCCAAACGAAGTCTTAATCCCTACTCGAAAGTTGAGGATGAGAGAGGTAGAGCAGACTCTCATAACTCACGTTATCCAGAGAAAATATAAGAAAATAGCATCCACAACAAACTTTTTAGCTTCATTCTTAGAATGCTATATAAATTCTTATACTTGATCTCTCCTTTTGTATTGAATCATCCAAATGATAGTTTAAATAACCGGTGACCTGAAGAGACAGCCTTGCCAGAGATCTCTAAGGTTTTATAGGTCGCAGGATTCACTAATAAAAGGATACATGAAGATTCCATTTTTGACTGAATCTATCAATAAGTAACGTCAGTACAGTGGATTAAATAAAAGATAAAATATATAAATGAGCCGCTATTTACGCGGATGATAATTCAGTGTTATTTTTGTAACTTCCCCGTCCTTTTCGTAATGGCTTCATTCTTTATTGGTCTATAAATAGACGTGAGAGGCATCCCTATCAAGCTTATCTGGAAATTTAATTTGGAGTGTTTCTAACAAGTGAGAAATCATATGCATGGCGACGGGGCTGCAATAAGAGGTTAAGATGATAGAGAAAGTAAGTCATCCTTATCAATTGATGCGACTCAAATTTGTGATATTTTCCTGATTCAATTTCCTGTTTTGTTTCCTATTTATCATTATTTTACATCTGTGAATGGTATATTTGTTCTTTTGTAAGTTACATGCATCGAGCACGCTTCATGGAACTAACATATAAAGTTGAAATATTTATATGATTCACATAATTACGTCTGCCCCCTGACATAATTACGTCTGATCCTCTGTTGGATCTGCGTAATTATGCTGGCATCTAGTGTACCCACGCCAGGCACAGTGCAGCTACGCTGGTTCTTGTGTAAATATTACATCAGCATCCGTCCAAACCCACTTTTTGACAAATTTGACATGTTTGCACTCAGTTTTGAAGCTCTAATCTATAAAAGGAAATGTTTGAAGATCAAAACATCACTTTTGGCCTTGGGGACTTTGCTTCTAGGGTTAAGGAGAGTCATTGGAGCACTAGGGCTTCTCCCCAAAGTTCACTCGAGAGAGTTTTCCTAGTTTTTCACTTTTCATGTTTTTTTTATTGAGAGTTCGGAGAGGTTGTGATGAGAGATTGAATGCATTTGTATGAGAGATAACTACAGAAAGCTTGTATTGAACAGAGAGAATCACGATGTATTATAAGAGTTGATTGGCTCGAGTTTGAGTTTTTGTATTTCTTGCATTGCTTTCCTTTTTATGCCTGCAATAATAGCTTTCGTGCTTTCTTTTCTCATGCATGATAATTAATCTCATTTTTGTACTTTTGTGATGTCAGGCATGTGGATTTCTCATTGTTTTCTCCTATGGATTTCGCTCTCTAGACATATTCTTTGTGCATGGATTTTATATGTTAATGTGTTAACTTTCCGACCTTAATTTAGTTCTAACCTGGCTTTTGTGATCTTTAGACTTCTAACTATCGTCTAAAAGAATAAGTAGATGAACACATAATAGCCTGGTGGAATAGAAATATTATCATTAGGAAATTACGACATAGATATAGTATTAGAGGATTCCAAAAAAGCACTGCATGATTAAGTCCACGTAACTATAATATAGTTTTCAACATTTCTTATAGCCTAGATATAACCTAAAGATGACTTATCTCTAGTTGTTGACAATAAGATGGGATTTCATAGGAAAAACATCGAGAAAGCACCAGACCAATGTCAAAGGAGTAGAAAACTTCAATCTCTAAAAAACTTCAACAAAACTTAGTTTAATTTTATGCCTTCTAGGATTTTAGAACTTCTAACATTTGCACATCTGATATTTCAAATTAGATTCAAAAGTTTAGTAAATTAGAACCTCGCATGCTAGAAAAAACTTGTTAGTTTTTTCAAGGGATCAATACGCAAACTTTATTTGACCAATTGTTTCGCAGCAATTGATATTAAGTTTTTTACACCGTTGCTAAGGAAACGAGTCAAAATTTTCTAATTTTAGGAGAGACTTAGTTGCAAAACTTAGAGGTTATGTTTGAAATTTTTTCTTGTTTTTACTTTCTATTTATGTTCCTGTATTTCTATTTACTTTTACTTTTTTGTTTGAAAAAAAAAATCCACTAAAAAAAATAATAACCCAAGAACTCAAAAAGAAATACTTTGAAATTACAAACCTTTCGGGAAACCATCTTAAACCCCTTAGGTAATATGTCATTCGCTCGGGAGTAGGACTTCACATGAGTATTAATTACCTTGTTGTAGAAGCCCCTGCATTTAAACTTAAACCAGAGCTTATCCTAATGATCCAAACTAATCAGTTTGGGTGATCACCCACAGAAGTCTCATTCCTCCCTTTGGCTAGTTTCTTAGAACTTTGTGACACTTTCAAACTTAGTGGTGTCTCTGATGATGGCATTAGATTAAAGGCTATGTCTTTTCTCACTTAAGGATAAAGCTAAGGGTGGTTATACTCCTTTGCACCAAGATTGATCGCTACTTGGAGCAACTTAACCTAAAAATTTCTGGTTCAAAACTTTCCATCATTCAAGAATATCAAACTTAGGAAAGGCATTATGTCTTTCACTCAATTAGATGAAGAGAACATTTATGATGCTTAGGAGATGTTCAACAAACTATTTAAGCAGTGCCCACGTTTTGCCTTACCTGACCGGCTACTTATTCAAAGCTTTTACAATGTGTTGTTGGGATCTTTGAGCTTAACTATAGATGCAGTAGCTAAGATTTCCCCTATATCCAGATTAATTAAGAAAGCCTACTCACCGATTAAAAAAATAACTATGAACAATGTCAATGCTCACCCAAGAAAATCACTACTAAAAAGATAACTAGTGGGCATAAGCCTGATGTGCTAACTATCTTAGCCTTAAAAATTATTGATATTTTGAGGAGAGAAGACAACTTATGAATGAAGCCATTGCCACGATTTCAACTCAGTGATGTGATAACTTATGGTCTAGTAGGTGATTCTAGCACTTCTCTGAATGTCATCAGAACTAGATTCAACAACCTCAATTCCAACACTTATAACCCAGGCTGGACGAGCTATCCATACTTTAATGGAAACAATAATAGCCCAAGTGTACGAAACCAGCAGTGGGGGAGCACCCAAGTCAATCATGTAGGAAATTGGAACAACTAGTGTCGTGCCAACCTTAAAATAACTTACCAATGTGGATTCACTTCTACCCCCAAATTTAGAGAGAACTTGTCTTTGAAATAATTGGTAGTAAACATGGGGAACCAGAGAAACCTGGAAAAATAAATAAGACAGTTAGCTAACTTTCTAAACGATTGACCCCAAGAGATGCTAACAAGTAACACTTAAGTGAATCTTAAGGAAGGAGGTAAGGAACGAGTGTAGGCAGAGATACTTAGCAGTGGGAATGAGTAGGAAGATAGTTCTAGAAATGAGAGTAGTCATATATAGTTAGACCTTGAGCCTAAAAAATCTAGCGAGAATCCACCCAAAGACTTGAGAAATCTTGAATCATCTTTTAGAAAACCATTTCTTGCAACTTGTGAGGCAAATATTGATCTGCAAAAAGAGGAGTCAATTGGGAGAGTTCTTGATCTAGAAAACACCCTTAGGAATTATATTTTGAATCAACTGCCTACATATCATCTAGAAAATTGTTACCAAAATTGAGAGTGAGAAGTTATAAGAAATTCTTAAATCTAAAATTAATGAAAATTTTAAGATAAATAAAAGATTGAGAGATCGATCAAGAATTGTTGAGGATTGATTGACCTTAGATCTGGTTGAGAACACAAAACCAAGTGCTAGAGGTAACCCGGGCATTATCCCTTGATTTGAGTGTTTTGTGTTGTTTTGCTTCGAATTTATTTTGTGTGTACTTTTGATTTGAAGATTGCCATGTTGGTATTTGTTTAGAGGTCTTACTAGAGTAGTTTTCACTATACTTCGTCAATCTTTTTGTGTTTTTATTTTGCTATGGTGTGTCTCCTATGTTATCTTGATCTTTTACTAGCATTGCAGACATTCATATGGATGTTTACCTTCTTTGTTGAGGAGACATGATGTTTTAAGCTATTATTCCCCATTGTTACATGCTCCCTTTTTTTCATGCTTGCATTTTCCTCATATGACATGTATAGGATAAAAAATGATTTATTTTGTGTATACTTCTGATTTAAAGATTGTCATGTTAGTATTTGTTTAGAGGTCTTACTAGAGTAGTTTTCACTGTACTTAGTCAATCTTTTTGTGTTTATATTTTGCTATGGTGCATCTCCTATGTTATCTTGATGTTTTACTAGCATTGCAGACGTTG